>OX369288.1:8979995-10179995 GCA_947284805.1 Coleophora flavipennella
CACAGACGCACAATGAAGTGATCCTATAAGGATTCTTTTTTTTTAGGTACGGACACTGAAAAAAAAAATCGGTAATACTAACCGAAATTTCATTAAAAAGAACTGTTTTGTCCAGTAAAACTGGAGCCAACTGAAAGAAACAGTGATTCTGACTGAAAGAAAACAGTTAAGTCCTTACGGTTAATTTAACTGTTAAAGTCAGTAAAGTGAAACAGTAAAAACACACAGTAAGAGGAAACAGTAAAAACACACAGTAAGAGGAAACAGTAGCGCTTACTGATCGGTAAGCAGTAACTACTACTGTTTTAATCAGTAGCGCTTACTGATCGGTAAGCAGTAACTACTACTGTTTTAATCAGTAGCGCTTACTGATCGGTAAGCAGTAACTACTACTGTTTTATGAATACTTACTACTGCTTCTTAACAGTACTGGGCACTGCGTGGAGATGTGATTACTACTGTTGAAAACAGTGCCAGCTACTGTTGTTTAAGTAGGTAATACTGTTTGTCAACAGTAGTGGGTGCTGGATAGAAACGTTATTACTACTGTTGAAAACAGTGCCAGCTACTGTTGTTTAAGTAGGTACTACTGTTTGTCAACAGTATTGGGTGCTGGATGGAGACGTTATTACTACTGTTGAAAACAGTGCCAGCAACTGATGTTTAAGTAGATAATACTGTTGGTCAACAGTAGCGGGTACTGCGTGAAAACGTTATAACTACTGTTGAAAACAGTGCCAGCTACTGTTGTTTAAGTAGGTACTACTGTTGACGAACAGTAGCTGGCACTGTTTTAACGTTATTACTACTGTTGAAAACAGTGCCAGCTACTGTGCCGTAAGTAGGTACTACTGTTGACGAACAGTAGCTGGCACTGTTTTAACGTTATTACTACTGTTGAAAACAGTGCCAGCTACTGTGCCGTAAGTAGGTACTACTGTTGACGAACAGTAGCTGGCACTGTTTTAACGTTATTACTACTGTTGAAAACAGTGCCAGCTACTGTGCCGTAAGTAGGTACTACTGTTGACGAACAGTAGCTGGCACTGTTTTAACGTTATTACTACTGTTGAAAACAGTGCCAGCTACTGTGCCGTAAGTAGGTACTACTGTTGACGAACAGTAGCTGGCACTGTTTTAACGTTATTACTACTGTTGAAAACAGTGCCAGCTACTGTGCCGTAAGTAGGTACTACTGTTGACGAACAGTAGCTGGCACTGTTTTAACGTTATTACTACTGTTGAAAACAGTGCCAGCTACTGTGCCGTAAGTAGGTACTACTGTTGACGAACAGTAGCTGGCACTGTTTTAACGTTATTACTACTGTTGAAAACAGTGCCAGCTACTGTGCCGTAAGTAGGTACTACTGTTGACGAACAGTAGCTGGCACTGTTTTAACGTTATTACTACTGTTGAAAACAGTGCCAGCTACTGTGCCGTAAGTAGGTACTACTATTGACGAACAGTAGCTGGCACTGTTTTAACGTTATTACTACTGTTGAAAACAGTGCCAGCTACTGTGCCGTAAGTAGGTACTACTGTTGACGAACAGTAGCTGGCACTGTTTTAACGTTATTACTACTGTTGAAAACAGTGCCAGCTACTGTGCCGTAAGTAGGTACTACTGTTGACGAACAGTAGCTGGCACTGTTTTAACGTTATTACTACTGTTGAAAACAGTGCCAGCTACTGTGCCGTAAGTAGGTACTACTGTTGACGAACAGTAGCTGGCACTGTTTTAACGTTATTACTACTGTTGAAAACAGTGCCAGCTACTGTGCCGTAAGTAGGTACTACTGTTGACAAACAGTAGCTGGCACTGTTTTACCGTTATTACTACTGTTGAAAACAGTGCTAGCTACTGTTGCTTACGTAGGTACTACTGTTTGTCAACAGTAGTACCTACGTAAGCAACAGTAGCTGGCACTGTTTTCAACAGTAGTAATACTGTTTGTCAACAGTAGTGGATACTGCGTGGAAATGTAATTTCTACTGTTGAGGAACAGTACCACCTACTTACTACTCTTGGATAAGTAGAAGTTATTGTTTCTCAACTGTAGAAATGACATCCATGCAGCACCCACTATTTATGAGAAACAGTAATACTACTGTTCCCCATGAGTAGCATAAACTGCTTTTTAAGAGGCTGCACAGTGAGCTCTAGCGAAACTTCTAAAAAATAACTATTTGCTACTATCACAATTTATTTTAAATCTAATTACACGATTATTGCTTTATAGTTTATTGGTAAATCTCAATAAACTATACCACAAACTCAAAAACTGTATACAATTAAATAGGTTTTTGATAAATTGTGTTTATAGCGAATAAAATTTTATAAATTTTATTTTTACGTGGCGCTGGGGTCACAATGGAGCCTCTTAACAGTATCAGCTGAAAGTTAAATAACACGAAGCATGAAAAATGTGAAGGCCTTGTAAATAAAACCTTCATTTCGGTACTGCATTATATTTTTATTAGAAAAATACAAAAAAGACAGTGTCCCATATTGACTTCAAAGACTTATTTGTAGATAATAGGTGAAATAAAAATTAATGCTATCAACATTATAATAATAGGTACTTATCCTTAAAGTTACTTTTAAAATAATTTTATTTTACATGTAAATACTTACATGACAAGTAGGTACTATTGAAATTTTATTTACAAAATCGTTTCTATTCTATTTAAAAAAAAAATTAATTATTATTTCTTGAAAATGGATGGGGCCGATTCTAATGAAACTGTATACACATAAGCAAGTGACTAAATTCTAGTTTATGGATAGATTACATTATCAAAAATATAATGTCACTAAATAATAGCAATTTCAGGTTTTTACTCATCTTAAAATTCGCTAAAAAATCTTTTAATAATAAAGTATTATGTAAATGTGACCTATCCACAAAATAGAATTTCGTGACTTGCTTATGTGTAAGTATAGTTCCATTAGAATCGGCTCATCCATTTTCAAAAATTGAAATTTTAAGTTTGTAAGGGATTTTGTGAATTCGCTCTTAACTAGAACTTAACATTAAAGTAAATGCTTAAGAGGACTAACAGACAAAAAGTACACAGTAAATAACATATTCAGTTATTTCAACTAGCTGTCCCGGCGAACTTCGTTCCACCTTACACTACACAACCCTAACCTACACTTAATTACCCAACCCTACCCTACACTACACTACCCTACCTTACCCTACCCTAACTACACTACACCTACACTACATTGCCCAACCCTACCTTACAACACCCTACCTTACACTACACTACCCTACACTACACTACAGTACCCTACCCTACACTACACTACCCTACCCTAACTACACTACACCTACACTACACTATCCTACCATACCCTAACTACACTACACCTACACTACACTACATTACCCTACCCTACACTACACTACCCTACCCTACACTACACTACACTACCCAACCCTACACTACCCTACCCTAACTACACTAAACCTAAACTACACTACCCTACCCTAAAACCAATTAATATTTGACTGATATTTTTTTTTATTTAACTCCGAGCATTTTTATATTTCTTCACCTTTTAAACCTTCTTTAGACTTCAACAAATAATTCAATACCAAAATTAGCTAAATCGGTCTAGCCGTTCTCGAGTTTTAACGAGACTAACGAACAGCAATTCAACTTAACAAAATTGACAAAATACAAAAAAGATAGTTATTAAAAAAATATAAAGAGGCATTTTCTTGTAAATTTTTGACAGTTAAAGTAGTTGCGTAAAACTTGCAGCATAAAGGCAATAGGAGAACCGTAAGCATCACCAAACATGAATAGATGCTATTTATTTATTAGAATCGTCGATAAAAAATAACCGCAATAATTTTATATGGCTTCTACTCATGAAACTGAATAACTTTCGTCAAGAAACCTATACCTAGTCAATTAGATTTCTCATACAAATCGATCAGCTGCTTAGTATGAATAAATAAATCCATTTTTTTTTAAATTTACTATGGGTTTATTCATGAAGCCTTTAATGAACAAAAGTCGTAGTTCAAATTTAGCCGGACATTAATCTACCCATGAAACTGAACAACATTATACAGAGGTCCCGTTCTTTTGATGTTTGCTTACATCTCGAAAACGGTGCATCGTACGAAATTTTGTTGTACTACATAATGAAACCTGTCAAAATTCTTTACAACTTTGGCTTTCACACTTTTTATCCAGCTCCAATCGTTGCCTAGCTATGAGCTCCGAAAGACGGTCGATTTTCAAAAATGTGTAAGTCCCCAGGAGGCTCGAGTTTCCATACAAACGTAGTTCCGCTTTAATACGAAAACTACATGCCGGATTGAATCCAAACTTTACAAATATATTGAGTAGACACATATCGATGATTGTAATTACTTTTTGATGGACTTATAGGTATAAAACGGAAAAAATAAGAGCAGTTTGAAACTTTCAGTACAAAACTAATTTAAGCCTTCGTTTAGTTATTTTTCAATTTACTAACTATGATGAAAATTAATTTCTAACCTCGATATGTGTCAACTTAATGTATTTGTAAAGTTTGAATTCAATCGGACATCTAGTTTTTGTATTAAAGCGGAAAAACGTTTGTATGGAAACTCGAGGGACCTTTAAACTTTCTGTAGCACATTGTAACAATATGCATTTGCCAAAATCATTTCTTACTGCTCACCCACACTAATAAAAACACCCACCACTATTAACAAAATGACATAAGCTGGGAGTACCTACACGGTGTGAAGGTGGAACACATTCTTGAAAATGAACACGTTTTTCGGAGATCATAGATAGGCAACGATTGGAGATAGATAAAAAATGTGAAAGCAAAAGTTGTAGAGAATTTTATCAGGTTTCATAATGTAGAACAACAAATTTTCATACGACGACGCACCGTTTTCGAGATTTAAGCATAAGACCAAAAAACGGGACCTTCTTTTTAAAAAACCTCCCCGCTCACCCCGGATGGGTAAGGACTTTTAGTATGTTTATCTCCTAACTAGTCTAAACAAAGAAAGTAAGTCTAAGTTTCTGCTTTCGACTTTTCCATCCACATGCCCTTTTTGAGCACTCATTGACTACAACTGACGCACTTAGGCAAATCGCCGTCTACAACAAAGCGCTCAAAAACCACCTCTTTAAATAGGACTACGCAATGAGACCAATAACTTCTTATGAGGCGAAAATATTGTGCTTAAAGAATGGGGTGTCTGAAAATCAAGGGTCTTGTACCAAACAGCTATATTTTCTTGTGATGATTCATACTCTACTTCATACGCATAAAAATGACAATCAAAAAGAACAGTGTGTAGCACAGTCCCTGTGAAAATAACCTCCATATCATCACAGATGTACACATTATTAACCATTAAGAAACGGATATCGTTGCGATCGCAGATTGGATTAGGACCACATACAAGTATAGAACCTTTATTATACCGAACGGAAGACATGGCAACCCAACGAACACGGAATAAAGACTCTGTGTCGTCCAAGTGGAGACAAGATTGAATGAGCTCTAAATCAGAAGGAATTGTGTTTAATTTCTTAGGTCCCCAAGTTAAAATAGGATCTAGACTACCTTTAGAAAATATTTCATTTAATTTGAGTTGATGTTTAACAGCTAAGCTTAACGAGATGTTCCTACGGTTACACGAAGCTCTCGCAGATGTTTTTGACAACTTATGTTTTGCTTCATACCTCATAGAAGATATTGATGAAAGCGGGCCAAAATTAGTTATCATATTATGATAGTGAGTGAGGTGGTGAAACTTAGGTTTGAGAGTTTCATTTGAAAGAATCAAATACAATTCATTAAGTTCCGTCACACAATCCTTCAACACAGCATCGAGACCGTCCCAAACGGAAGTAGCCGTTGTAATTTCTAAAACTTCCCTTAATTTTAAGTAAAGTGTCCAATAACTGTCACCTCGAGGAACCTTATCACCTACTAAAATAGAGAAGTATCTTATGAAAGTTAACATTTCTGACGCACTTAGACGAATATTGCATTGATTAATGTGTGCCACACTAAATTCAACAGGCTTATTACGGTTATCTGGTCCATATGCAAAACTACGTAGCCTATTATTCAGCAATTCTAGAGAAAAATATTTAAAACGACAAATATACTTCATAAGCACTAAACCCATAACATATTTACCAACTCCTTCAAGAATGTCGTGCATGACATCGACACCTACTTGTTTGAATAAATCAAATCCGCCTACTTTTAACCATACACATTTTTCCTTAACACCAGAGTTTCCAGGAATACCTTCAATGACATCGGCATCATAATCATCACTACATCTTAAGATTGCGCTGTCTTCACAGGTCTGAACTTTCATGACTTCCTTTTTTACCCTACAAATCCTGCAAGGATAGTTTGCAGAAAAACTTTCAACGAAACCAATTATTGAATGAATTCCCAAGTTATCGCCGAGAATAAGCGCTAATTCAAAGTATACTGTTCCATTAAAATTGGGTACATCAAAATTGATACCAACGGTACTGATATAATTGAGTTCATCTATTACTGGCTTGAATATTACGTTGTTTCCGAATTCCGTTCTATCGTTAGAATGAAACAACAAGGTTAAAAAAATGTTTGAGAGAGTAGAGCAACGCCAAGGTGGTAAACAAGGTATTGCGACATATAAAGCGCCTAATTTATGAATCCCTGAGTGACTGCCCAAAGCATTCGAAGTTTCATAATCATCAAAAAATACAAATAAAGGCACAACGATTCTGCCATCACAACCTGTTCTTTTTGATTGCCAGTAATTCCCCTGAATGAAATTCTGTATTCTTGTGACATTACTATAAAGGTTTTCCATGTGTTGTAATGTATCAACCAAAACTGACTCCAGTGAAAAAAATGCATGCAGGACTTTTCTTAATGGAATAAACTGGATAGCATGAGTAACTGACGAAAATACTTGCCTGCCGTTAACAGTATTTGGCTGTCGTCTTTCACCTATTACAATTGATTGTGGAGGTATGTAAGTCTGACAACGCTGAAAAAAATTAAGTCTACGATGTTCTGATGAAAATGTGTAAAATCCAGAATTTACTGCATCAATTACTGTTTGAACTACTTCTAAAACGGAATGATTAGAAAAACTGTTAACATTATTAACCACATTTTGCAAAGTATCTTGCATTAACGTTACCACAGAATGTGATATAATGTTTTGAAGATTTTCAAGAACAATTTGAACAATATTTCTAGGTAAATTTGCAGACCCATACAAGACCGCTATGAATGATGCTAAAGCTGTTTCAAATGGTAATCTATCTGAGGAATTTGCAACGTCTGGCGCTACATCTGCTGATTCATGCAGCACTACAGAAGATAAAACATCATTTTCAGGTGGTGTTTCAGTATTTGTAACAGATGAATCTTCATTAAGTTGTGTATTTATATTTGTTATAAGAGACCCTTCATTTTCAATTGTGCCTAATTCTTCCGTTAAGTGCTCTCTTAAATAATGTCGGCGATATGAATTAAAAAGGTGGTATGACCTGGAACAGCCATTTTCTGTGCACCGATATTTTTCAAAGAAATGATTTCTATGGAAAAGTTGGAAATGAACGCGCAGCGCTCTTAAATTTGTAACCTCTGTTGTACACAAAAAACAAGAAATCATTTTTACTTAATTTCTTTTTATATCGCAATCGTTCAATAAGGCATAAACTGATGCAGGTAGTTTTTCTTTTAAATCTGCTGCATTGGAAATATCATACACAGCTCTTTGCAAAAATTGCCAAACTGGCAAGCATTCACCTGCGTATTTCAGGTTTAATGCCCATATAATTTTAAAGCAAGTATCCACCGCATTACATATGTTTGGCAGTTCGTATATCAAGTTATCAACGATAACGTACCTTCCGGTAATTTTTTCCAGTGGACCGATGACAATGACGTACGGTTGAACTGTAATACCGAAAGTCTTGTATGTGTCGTGTCGTTTACGACATTCTTCGTTTATCAAGGTTTCCGTTTCAATACGTGTAATGAAGCTTTCTCGGACTTCTGCCACAGAACATTTCTTCTTCCTGATTTGAACTGCTCCCAGAAGATGTGGAATAGTGAGAAGTGCAGCAATATTGCTCGTCTCTGGATCAGAGTCTGTTAAAAAAAAGATTATTAAGTATAAACATCGTAACTGGTTATTGGACAACAATGAATGTTCTTTCATATACCTATCCTAAAATTTAGAGTTTTTTTCTTTGGGGATTTTGTAACCCTGGCTATGAACTACATAAACAAACAAATACAATAAACTTTGTTTAATCTTTACTTTAATAAAAATTAATAAATTTTGGATTTTACGAAAGTACTCCGCTTCACTAGGTTTACACTTACTTTAGTGGACATACCTACACCTAGATATTTTAGATTATTAGATCTTAATTAAAATAAGCGTATTTGCTACCGTTATTGCTCAAAGGATTTAAATATTTTACTACTAACTTATCTTTCGTGGTTTCAAAAATCTTGACGCGTGAATTTATAAAATAAAAAAGTTTTGAAAACTAAAAAACGACTTCAAAAAGAAAATACTCAAAAGTATGAAATAATATTTTTATACATATAAATACACGAAATTAACCAACAATAGTGAAATCAAAGGTAGGTACGAATCAAATTAGAGGACTACAATTGTTTTGAGGTCGGTACCAGCACACAGCTACTTACCTACCAAATGTTTAAGATTCGATCGCTTTGCTGGCATCGACCTCAAAAAAAATTTTAGTCCTCTAATTTGATTCGTATCAACCTTTGATTTCACTATTGTTGGTTAATTTCGTCAACCGATTCAGATATCTGACCACCTGGAACTGGCGTGGATTTAACATCCAATCTTAACTTCGGTCGTTACATTGATCAATTATTTGTTACCTACTACTTACGAGAAGGTTTTAGATTATTTATAAAAAATATAAAAATCAGTTTCAGTACACCCCTTTCTGAATCAGGGGTTAAGTAGGTAAAATAAAAGAAAGCGAAATAAAACTTACTATTCACGAGATTCTTTAGTTCCTGAACAAATGAAC
Organism: Coleophora flavipennella; assembly: GCA_947284805.1. NCBI lineage: Eukaryota > Metazoa > Arthropoda > Insecta > Lepidoptera > Coleophoridae > Coleophora > Coleophora flavipennella. The sequence continues at coordinate 8,989,075 of OX369288.1, forward strand.
TTTTGTTTGAGACATTTCCTAACAGTTGAATCAACTTTTTCTTCAAAAGTGGAAACTTATTTTCGAAGCTATTTTCATTTCCAGGGTACCACTGGTCAAAATCTGCTGTAAGCTGAAAGAATTTTTACTTTTAAAAATAAAATGTATTAATTGATGTTTAAAGAATCGCTTAGCCATTAACTGAACCCACTAAAATCAGAAAAGACAACATAATCTTATGGCACCAATCAATAGGGTCCATCATCATCTCAGCAGCATGAATATTAAGAAGTCAAACCTTCCTTCGTTAGCTCACCTGAATAACCTGAAAAAAATCGAGTAACGGTCTATACCTACCTAAGTATCTACGTATAATATTTAAAGAATTATTCTCCAACTCCTTACCGTTGAGGAGTTGCACCTTCCATCATCAGCTCATAAACATAAAATTATTATCAGATGTTAAAACTTGAACACTTTTAGAAAATACATGAAACACGTTATACATGCCTATAAAATTTGAGGGTGCCCTCGATTTCCCCAGGATCCCATCATCAGATCCTGACTTGGTGAAAATGGGACCACCTCGGAAGTATACTTTTTGAAAATCGGTCCACAATTGACGGAGTAATCGGTGAACATACATTAAAAAAAACATGTGGAATGGAACCTACTCCTTTTTTGAAGTCGGATCCTAGGGAAATTGAGGGTAACCCTCAAAATTTACAGGCACGTATTGAGTGTTTCATGTGTTTCCTAAAGCTAATTGAGTTTCTGCGTCTGGTAGCCATCAATTTGTGTTGATGAGCTGATGATGGAAGGTACAACTCCTCAACGGTTAGGAGTTGGAGTATAATTCTTTTAATATTATACGTAGTTAAGTATAGACTGATAGTTATATTTGTCACCAACTCAGGATATGATGATGGAATCCCAGGGAAATCGAGGACGACCCTCAAATTTGATAGGCATGTATAACGTGTTCCTTGTATGTTCCAAAGCTGATCAAGTTTTTATATCTGGTAGTCATAATTTTATGTTGATGAGCTGATGATGGAAGGTACAACTCCTCAACAGTTAGGAGTTTGAGGATAATTCTTTAAATATTATATGTAGATACGTAGGTAGTTATAGACCGATTATTACTTTCGGCGTGACTAATATGTATACCCATGGCAAATTACAACTTTCTAGTACAAATAGTCTCTGAGCTAAACCGCGGACAGACAGACATAGCAAAACTATAAGGGTTCCTTGTTGACTGACTATGGAACCTTAAAAATAACCCAATTCGGGTCTCCTTCTCGACCCTGTCACGTTAAAAATAAATTGCACAGCCAACCTGTGCATACTTTCTTGTCTTAACATATAGCAAAGTCAGGCTTACACAAATCAACAATAAATTAAACATTACGCTTACTTAATGGCAAAGAATAAAGGCGTATCAGACTTGATGAAATATTTACAAATAATTTGGGTTTGTGTGAGAGGTACCATATTTATGTCATATATTGATAGATTAACTTACCAAAGAGTGCCCCCATGAACGCTTTAAACATGGAAACTCCAGGAGATAAGTGTGAGTTTCTTCCGATACGACACGCTGTAGTCGTCGTTTTCTTGTTTTAGACCACTTCTCAGTGCAAAGAGCTAAATTATCTGCGGAACAATGTAGCCACTCCAAACATTCCTCTACTTCAGCTGAATCGAGATCTTCTTCACTGGTTAAGGCAGAATCTTCTTCCGACAGCGAGGTTATCCTTTTATTAGAGTTTTTTTTTTCTGGAGTTAGAGTTTTTTCAAGAAGTGAACCGCGCGGCCTTGGCTGGTACACTTTGTTTCGGCGAAACTTTGCCTTTAGATTCGTTACTGCGTCATATAGCCGACCATGGGCTCGCCCGGGCCCTTCAGATGCTTTAGTGTAATAAATTGAGCAGTTTTCAGCAGGGAATACTTGTTCTGTTAAAATGACAGTTCTTTAAAATTGCTATAACATAGATTAACATAAAAGTAATTGCAGGTTAACTGACCCTAAGCATGGACACTGCTTGGATGGGTTTGAATGTTACTGGCATATTTCTCTAACATAGGCTTCAAAAGTTCTGACAGAGGGGTCCGCCACTACCCCTACAACTGCCACCAACCTGGACTTGGCCCCCGTGTTTGGAGTATGGCCTAGCCTTCTTGGGAAAAGACCCGTGCCCCAGCTGTGGGGACGTATTGGGGTAACGAAAATGTTTATTGTATACATACTTTTATACTAGCCAAATGTGTATCAGGCCTTATACTTGTATTAATCCCTACTTATTATAATTATAATAATAATAATATAATAATAATAATAATATATAATATAATATAATAATATTAATATTATAAATGTGAAAGTAACTCTGTCTGTCTGTTACGCTTTCCCGCAAAAACTACTGAACGGATTTGACTGAAATTTGGTAGGTAGACAGATTAGGACCTGGGTTAAGACATAGGCTACTTTTTACCACGCTCGCGAGCCGCTTGCGGCTCGCGCACTGCACACCCTCGCAAAGTCATAGAAAAGTGGTCCACGCGGGTGAAGCCGCGTAATACTTACCAATTTGTTTAATCCAATGTAAATATATGTCATTTGTTACAGGTGCTTTGGGGTCATATTTAACTATTTCTGAAGAAATTTCCTTTGTCAAAGTTTTTCTCAGACCTTCTCCTAAGGGTTCCGTACGCCGTTTAAGGAGCAGTCTACCTTCTTGAGTAGTTTTGAGAAGTTTTGTTAAGTCCTGAATTGTGTTCTGAAAAATACAAATGAATATATTTTTTGAAGATAAAAAAACTTAAAATTTAAAAACCCCCAACAGAAACCTCTAAAAAGGATAAAATAAAACGTACTGGTCCTTTAATTTTAATATAAGTAGTAACATTTTGATCCAAGAGTCGTCGCGCACGGGGAACGCTAAGTTGTGAAATTATAAGTAACTAGCTGTCCCGGCGAACTACGTACCGCCTTACATTACATTACACTGCCCTACCCTACACTACACTACCCTACCCTACACTACTCTACCCTACACTACCATACCCTACACTACCCTACCCTACATTACCCTACCCTACACTACACTACCCTACCCTACACTACCCTACACTACACTACCCTACACTACCCTACACTACCCTACACTACCCTACCCTACCCTACATACACTACACTACACTACACTACCCTACACTACACTATCCTACATTACACTACCCAACCCTACCCTACACTACCCTACCCTACACTACCCTACCCTACACTACCCTACCCTACACTACCCTACCCTATAGTTTCCTACCCTAAACTACACTACTCTACCCTATACTACACTACCCTACCCTACACTACCCTACCCTACACTACCCTACCCTACCCTACACTACCCTCTCCTACCCTACATACACTACACTACCCTACACTACACTACTCTACACTACCCTACACTACACTACCCTACCCTACCCTACCCTACATACACTACACTACACTACACTACACTACCCTACACTACCCTACCCTACACTACCCTACCCTACCCTACACTACACTACCCTACCCTACACTACACTACACTACCCTACCCTACCCTACCCTACACTACCCTACCCTACACTACCCTACCCTACCCTACACTACCCTCTCCTACCCTACATACACTACACTACCCTACACTACACTACTCTACACTACCCTACACTACACTACCCTACCCTACCCTACCCTACATACACTACACTACACTACACTACACTACCCTACACTACCCTACCCTACACTACCCTACCCTACCCTACACTACACTACCCTACCCTACACTACACTACACTACCCTACCCTACCCTACCCTACCCTACCCTACTCTACATAAGAACCTTCTCCTGACAATAAGGAACTCGACAAAAAAAGAATTAGCCAAATCGTTCCAGCCGTTCTAGAGTTATAGCGTCAGGAAGGAAAACCCGACTTATTTTTATATAGTAGATTAGTTGTAGTAAAGTAAATCAGTTGTATTCTGTTTTTATTTTAATCACTTACATACATACTTACCGATTGCTTTAACGGTGAAGGAAAACATTGTGTGGAAACCTGCACACGCCTGCGAAGAAACTCGAAGATTGTGTGTGAAGTCGACCAACCCGCACTGGGCCAGCGTGGTCGACTAAGGCCTAATCGCCCTGATTCAGGGTAGGCTCGAGCCCCTCGGTGGGGACGTATATGAGATATTATAATAATAAATAACAGGACACCAAATTTCGAACCGTTCAGTCCGGTGGAAGGTGCCCACACCCCTTCAAGTCACCTATCAAATAAAAAAACTAATCAAAACTGTTTCATCCATTTGGGAGCTACGATGCCACAGACAGATACACAAACACTTGAAACTTATAACACCTCACCCCTCTTTTTGCATCCGGGTTTGAACTTTTAACATCACCCCTCTTTTTGCATACGGGGTTGTCTTAACAAACATATTTGTCCTTATCCATACTAATATCATAAATGCCAAAGTAACTGTCTGTCTCTCTGTTGCCTTTTCACACTTAATCCCCTTAACGGATTTAGATGAAATTTAGTATGGACTGGACAAATTTATGTATTTTGAATGACTCAACACAGTTTAAATAGAATAGAATAGAATAAACATTTATTTAGCAGACCATAAATGAGAATGTGTAAACCTGGGACAAACAGTCCAGCTAAGTAGGTAAAACTTCAAGAAAGAGATCAATCGACGAATAAAACTCGGCCTGGCAGTGTTCGGAAAGCTTCGAAATATCTTCACATCCCAAATACTGCAGTGTCTTAAGACCAAGGTTTTTGACCAGTGTGTGTTGCCAGTGATGACATACGGAACTGAGACATGGTCGCTTACTATGGGCCTCATAAGAAGGCTCAAGGTCACCCAAAGGGCAATGGAGCGTGCTATGCTCGGAGTTTCCCTGCATGATCGAATCATAAACGAGGAGATCCGTAGGAGAACCAAAGTAACCGACGTAGCTCACAGAATGGCTAAACTTAAATGGCAGTGGGCACATAGCTCGTAGAACAGATGGCCGTTGGGGCACTAAAGTTCTCGAGTGGCGACCTCGCATCGGAAGACGTAGAGTAGGCAGCCCTCCCACACAGTGGACTGACGACCTGGTGAAGGTAGCGTGAAGCAACGGATGCGAGCAGCGCAGGACAGGTTGTCGTGGAAATCCTTGGGGAGGCCTTTGTCCAGCAGTAGATGTGTTTCGGCTGATATGATGATGAAATGACAACATAGCTAAGTATACTCACCAATTTTTCTGTTGAGAAGTCAAGCGAGCAAGAAGAATCACATGATTTGCTCGATGTAGGTGTGGACACTGGAGAAATGATGGGTGAACTTTCACTTGGAGTGAGACCTCCTACGTCTTTACCATAAATTTCTACTAGGTTATTAATATCTTCATTTTCTTCTCCCTCTTTTATCTTAAGGCTTTTCCAGTCTGCAAGAGCCTTTTTAAACTTTGCTTGTGGGCCAATGGCAGGAATTAACTCTTTTATTTGTCCATCGTCTAATAGTGGCAACGCAACTAAGTCAACTTCGTTTTCTGGAAAAACGAAGATTATGTAAGTTATAGGTACCTATGAAAACAGTTTAGTGATATGTTAAATCAGTAACAGAAACAAGTAATAATAAATGTTAAAATGTAAATTACACTAGGTTAGTTTTGTGTTAACTCGAAGCGCTAACCGAAGATTAGTTCTACGACACAGTGACCCGCACCATAACCATCATGGGGCCTACACACGCTTGCCACAAGCCACAAGCGTCTACAAAAGCTCGGCAAACTGAGGCAAGCCTGTTTAGCCAAGTGCCTCGCTCTACATGCTTGTGCTTGTGGGCGCTAGCTGTGGCTTGGCAAGCATGTGGAGGGCACCTGTACAGCACAACACAAACATGCGCAAACACAAAATTACCGTCAGAATTCTGCTACAAATAGAAGAAGTAGACAGGTAGTCAGGTCAGGTCATGTAGCTTTACTCTCTAAAATTGTTTAGATAGGTAGTTTCTGAAATATACAAAGAACAAAGTAGGTTACCTAATTAGTAACATGTAAGTACTATGAGGTAATTCAGGATGCGGTACCTAGTACCTTAGATATGACCTAGTCCCCTCCCAAGCTTTGGGCTTTGAGGTTATGGAGCTTGTATGATACATAAATGTGCCAACTAGGTACTTACTTACCAATAAATTTTTCGATGTATTTATCGAGTTCCCATTTATGAAGAAGTTGCTCAATGTCTTCAGATGACATTGTTTTCGATTGTACCAGCACCACACCACACCACTTATTTTACACTAGCTTTCCTGCGAGTGAGCACCTTGTGGATTGTAAAAATATTTTAAAACGGTTTTTAAATCTCTGAAATAAGAAATGAAATTGATCACGCGCGATTGTGAGCCGCCACAAACATAAATGCGATGCACGGCACGCACGCATGATGCAATGCACGCCATTTGCAAATCGGAACAGTGTGACCATCTCGAAAATGATGAATCTGCCCGACACTGGCAAAAAATCCGCCAAAACCTGCCAGAATAAATATTCGCTTGTGTTTTCTACTTTGTTTTCTTGAAACTTTAACTTTTTTGTCACGGTTAGTTTTTTGTACTGGACCCAGAAGCTGATCAAGAGAGTGGTCCAACTTCAGACTTTGGAACCTACCTGCATCAAAGGACTCGTCAAGAAAAATAAAACAGGCCTAAATTCTAAGAAGATACTTATTGATTTGGCCCAGCCACATACTTCGTAGAACAGATATTATGGTCGTTAAGGTAGTAAAGTTCTTGAGTGGTGATCGCGTACTAAAACGCACCGCATTGAAAATGACCTGTCCTGCTCATTCGCATCTAGCGGCTTTGCGCAACCTTCACCAGGTCATCGGTCAACCGAGTGTGAAGCCTGTCTACGCTACGTTTTCCGGTGTGCGGTCGCCACTAGAGAACTTTACTGCCCTAACGCCCCAATGGTAGCTATTTGCCCCGGCCGTGAAGCTCGTAGAACAGATGGCCTTTGGGGTATTAAAGTTCTCGAGTGGCGACTACGCTCTAAAAGACTTATCGCAAAGAATGACCGGTCCTGCTCGTCCGCATCCAGCGGCTTTCCGCTTCCTACACCAGGTCATCGGTCCACCGAGTGGGGGCCTGCCTATGCTACGTCATCCAGTACGCGGTTACAACTTAAAAACTTTACTACCCAACAGTCACTTGTTCTACGAGCTATGAGGCCAGGGCACATATAGCTACCGTTGGGATAGTAAAGTTCTCTAGTGGTGACCGCGCACCCGAAGACGTGGCGTAGGAAGGCCTCACATTTGGTGGACCGATGACCTGGTGAAGGTCGCGGGAAGCCGCTGGATGTAGATGTGCAGGACCGTTAATTTCCAATGCGGTGTGCTGTGGGTCTTTTGGTGCGCGTTCACCACTCGGGAACTTTACTAACTTACTACGTGATATATGCGGGCCATATAGTTTGTAGAACAGATGATCGTTAGGGCAGTAAATTTCTCAGGTGTTGACCATGTACCGGCTGACGTAGCGTAGGCAGGCCTCCCATTTGGTGAAGGTCGCGGGAAGTCGCTGAATGTGGACAAGCAGGACCGGTTTTCAAAAGTAAATGAACTGAGAAGTTAAATTACGTAAATTTATCTTACTGGTAATAAATAAGTAACACAGCATCAGATCTTGGAAACTACCTGAGACCAAAGTTCTCACCAAGAAAAATCAAACGAGCTCAAATTCGAAGTGGATCGTTTTTAGAATTAAATAAATCTTTAAGATAAAACTAAAAACATATTTTAACTCTACCAATATTTTTATTACTGATATGATAACCGTTTTGCGGGCAGCTGGGAGTGGAGTCGCATATTGCGTATGAGTGTGTGAGCGCACACTTGCAAAAATGAAACCTACGCGCTGGCATAGAGCTTCATACGTGTTAAAATAATATCGAACGTAAGTCTATTCATTCTAAGTTCAAATCAATGCGGGCTTCAACGCGGCTATTACTTACTTTGAAGCCGAAGAACGTCCCATTCTCGTTTTTTTTTTAATTTTTCTTCATTTTCAAATAAGTTTAAAAAAAGAGTTCAATTAAAATGGAAGGTTGAGAAATTTTGCAATCAATGCCAAACACAGGGTCTACATTATATTTTTTTACTTAAGTACATCCAAAGTGGTATTTTTTTTTATAATTGTATTCAATTAAATCGATTTTTTATTACTTTCAGTATATTATAATTTTTTTCCATGGTGATAGCTTTACACAATCTTTCAATAATTTGAATTCAATATTGTCATTTGACCCGTGTCACCGCGCGAGTGCGCGGCGCGAGCATGCGCTCTCTGCCCGCACCGGATGCATCCGGCCCGGCTCCATTACTGGCTTGCGCGTATTTTTAAATTAAATTTTCAATTTCATAAACGTCACATTAAGATGTTTAATTTTGATGAAAACAAGATTGTAGTGTACAAAAACATATTATTAAACGAAAATTTTACAGTTACGATTTTTAACTACTGAGAAATACATTATTATTAAAACATAAAAATTAAATGTTTAATTTTTGTCATAAATGACTAAAAAGACGCAATATAACTTAAAAAGATACAAACATTATAGTTACCATTTTTGCTTATCAAGATATTGCGATCAGATGAATACCGTGAAAAAAAACATACATGCCAAAGTGGTTTTAGTTTAATTTTGCTATTAGGTGACATCATTTGAATTCACCTCAAAATTATACTAACAAGGTATTTGGTTATCTATTTTGCTTTTAGGAAAAATTTAGGTAGTGTTCGAAATCTCATGTTTTTTATAAGAAACGGTTACCACCGCGAATTTTTTACATCATATATCTAATCAATATTTGATACTAATTATCAATATCCGATAAAATAATCAAAACAACTAGTTATCGAATTATGTCCAGGTTAAGCTAATTTGATGCGCCTATAGCACTAAAATTCTGTTCTGCTATTTTCACTCTCTTTGAACTGAAATATCAAAAAACTGTTGCACCTGAAATAGTTGAATGAAATTAGTTTTTCAAAACTTACAATCTCCAGTAAAAAATGAATTAGAATAAAAAAACAAATAAGAACTAGGGAGGTAGGGAGCGCGCGGGTTACGCGGAGGGCTGGTAGTGTAGCGTAGATAGTAATTTTTATTTTCTTTGATACTGCACGCACGCATACACACAATTTGAGTTAAAATGACACGACAAATGTAGCCAGCTCAGTAAGTAAAATATTTTCCTAAATTTTCTTACCTAATATAATAACTAATAAGTCATGAAAATAAAGTAAGACATAGAAAATTATAAGTTTTCTCAATATCTATAAGGATTTCCTTGAAATCTGCCAAATTCTGCCCCTTTCTTTCTTGATATTTGCCAAATCGTGCCACTTTTTCTAAATCGTCCGCTTGTTCTGCCAGAGGTAAAATTTACAAGCCAAATCTGCCCAAATGGCAGAAATCTGCCATAAATGGTCACTCTGAATCGGAATCACCCCACTCCAACAAGCGGTTCCTATTGGTTGCCGGGCTCGCGCCGTGTCGGAGTCGCGGAAGATTCTAGAAATAACAGGTGTCCGGGGGGGTGAAGCCGGGGGGGTGTAGGAACTGATCGGTAGATATAACTGTTTGGAACATGTATATCTACCGATCAGTTTATATTATGTTTTATAGGGTACCGTACCCAAAGGGTAAAATGGGACCCTATTACTAAAGCTCCGCTGTCCGTCCGTCTATCTGTCTGTCCATCTGTCACCAGGCTGTATCTAATGAACTGTGATAGTAGTTGAAATTTTCACAGATGATGTATTTCTGTTGCCGCTATAACAACAAATACAAAAAAATTGCTAAAAACAATAAAATAAATATGTAATTAATTAGCCGTTCTAGTTACTACCAATCTTACTACCAGTTGTAATACCGTTACACCTATTATAATTAATCATGTGTGACGCATGCATCCACCGCCAAATTTTGGCGGTGGATGCATGCGTCACACATGATTAATTCATTTATTTATTATAATTAACTTGTAAGGAATTAACTTGTAATTAACTTGTAAGGAATATACTCTGTCTACATTACGTAAAAAGTGCAATATGAAATAGACAAAAATAGGCAGCTTCTTCAGTCCTTTACAAATATAAGTACTAAGAGCTCGAAAATGCGTTGAATTGCTTCGAAAATTTGTTGAATTCGTGTGCAGCTGTGCTTGTCTGCTCGACTTGAAAAAGAGCACTGCCGTGCCCCCTGATACATAATATATTTTTTATGTTTAAAAGAGAACTATGGTGCAATTTGCTGAATATTCATAAAAAAAAAGTACTGCCAGACTTGGCTCACCTTAGATCTCTCATATATTTTTAGGGGAGACTCACGAGTCTTGGCGAATTGGTACATAAAAATGATGTTTTTGATGGGACCTCATTTTTTGGTAGGATATCTCTTTTTTCCTTGTCATTTTTTTGTCTCACCATAATAGAAACCTATAAATATACATTAGGTATATTACAATGGTGGTGGTACGGAACCCCCAATGCGCGAGTCCGACTCGCACTTTGCTGTGTTTTTAATTATTTTTTTAACTGACTGGTTTTGGGTGCGGCAAAACGTTCGAATAACTACGAGTTTCAGTGAGTGCTACTGTTTCTTTTATTGTTCTAAAATTACAAAGAATTGTTACTAATCATTGAAACTAACTTTTTGGTATTGGGTGCGGCAAAACGTTCGAGTAACTGTGAGTTTCAGTGAGAGCTACTGTTTCGTTTAATGTTCTAACATTACAAAGAACTGTTTCTAATCATTAAAACTAACTTTTTGGTATTGGGTGCGGCAAAACGTTCGAGTAACTGTGAGTTTCAGTGAGAGCTACTGTTTCGTTTAATGTTCCAACATTACAAAAAACTGTTTCTAATCATTAAAACTAACTTTTTGGTATTGGGTGCGGCAAAACGTTCGAGTAACTGTGAGTTTCAGTAAGAGCTACTGTTTCGTTTAATGTTCTAACATTACAAAGAACTGTTTCTAATCATTAGAACAACTTTTTGGTATTAGGTGCGGCAAAACGTTCGAGTAACTGTGAGTTTCAGTGAGAGCTACTGTTTCGTTTAATGTTCTAACATTACAAAAAACTGTTTCTAATCATTAAAACTAACTTTTTGGTATTGGATGCGGCAAAACGTTCGAATAACTGAGAGTTTCAGTGAATGCTACTGTTTCGTTTAATGTTTCATTAGTAGAAATAATTGTTTCATCATTAAAACGTACTGTCGAGAAATCCGTGTAGGTAAAACGTTGTAGTTACTGAGCTTTTCAGTTACGACTAATGATTGGTCAGTTAAAATAACGTTTCAGCTTTTTACTGTTTTGGAACATTAATGGGCACTGTCTAAAACCGATAATTCTTACTGTAATTTACGTTAGACCAACTGTTTAAATTTTAACTGTGCTAAACATGCACACAGTAAGAAATTATTTTTTTCAGTGTTGAGTTTTGACAGCTGTTCCTAATTTAAACTCATAACGTTACAAAAATCGATACTGTAATAAAATAAATAACATTAAAGTACACATTTTACCTAGTACCACAGACAAGAAAGTTCTCATAGTAAAATTGGTAGTCATAATGCTGGTCAATGCCTACGAATTTTGAACAAATTTAAGAGGATTTATGTTACGTGTGTAGATAAAATAATAAAAGAAATCTCCTGTAACTTTCTCAACTATTGAAAATTTTTCGAAATAAACTTTTTTCTCGTGTGAACGAATATTATCACTATTTTATCTATCACACACGACACACAATTTTTTTATCAATACTGAGCTAACATTTGGTAGATAAATTTGAACTTTTATCGGAGCTCGGCACGGGTGGTCCGCGAGCGTGCGCAGGCGACGACTGAGCGAACCTAGCTCGCTTTTGAATATGGTAAATAAATAACATATTGATATTGCATGGGACCTACGTATACTTGTGACCTTCGGTTCCCCTTGATTTTGAACACTCATAGGGGTGCCATGAATTAATAAGCATGGACACGCATAGATTTGTTGTTTAACTTTTTTTATTGCTTTTTATTGATCTAGCTATATTGGTGGATGAACATTAGAAACTGTGAAAATGTGAAAATGAAAATTGTTTATTGGTTACCAAAAAACTGTATTGTGAATGTTTTCATAAGTTTATCATAATTTCAAGTTGTATAAACATCAGAAGAAGAATAAGATTTAAAACTAGCAAGACAGACATAGCTAGATGAAGAAACATAGATACTGTCTGAAAACCTGTAACCCCGATATAAAATAAAAGGCATATTATAAGCTTGTATGGAGTGACTTATAATTAGTTCTTGATAGCAAAGGATACGAATGTACTCGTGATTACAAACAACTTGTCCAAAGAAACTTTATGTCAAATATGAAAAAAAAATTGGTCCTTTATACATTTTTGCCGATTTCATGTATCATGTATGGAGTACTGTTCACACTTATGGGATGGATCAGTCCGCTATCAGCTGGATACCTTGGACGCCATCGACCGACGCGCACGGAGACAAGCTCAATCAGAGTCAATGACAAGCTCTATCGGTATTCTATCGAATTCATTTCGGAGAGTGCGCGCAAGAACTTCACGACCTCATTCCCCCTGCTCCATTCCACCGTCGGTCAACGAGACGCAGGGAGGGGTTGTACCCCTTTGTTGTTGATGTTCCACCTTTTCGTACGAATCGTTACGCTTCTTCATTTATTATGCGTACAGCGCAGGAGTGGAACTCCTTGCCTGCGTCAGTGTTTCCCGATTCATACAATTTGGGGATCTTCAAGGCAAGAGTGAATAGGCATTATTTGAGTTTGCGTGTACCATCCCCGACTGCATCATCACTTACCATCAGGTGAGTTGCAGTCAAACGCACTCAATTTTTTTAATAAAAAAGATAAATTAAAAAAAAGATTTGATATCGAGAGTATCGAGGACAAAACATTTTTTTCTGATTTGACACATATTTTCATTGGGAAAATTGGTTGTAATCACGAGTACATTCATATTCTTTTCTATCAAGAACTAATTAAAAGTCACTCTGTGTGTACGGCTTACCAATTCTGGTTTTAAAAAAGTAGTCTCTTTCGGAAAATCTTCTTGCCGGCAAAAGTGTTCGTCGTGGTATAATTGTACTACATAATTGTAACGTTATTTTTAATTTGAAATAAACATATTTTTCTTGAATTAATTTTCTTATTCATCATGATCATCATATCAGCCGAAAGACGTCCACAGCTGGACAAAAGGCCTCCCCCAAGAATTTCCACGACAACCGGTCCTGCGCTGCCCGCATCCAGCGGCTTCCCGCGACCTTCACCAGGTCGTTGGTCCACCGTGTAGGAGGCCTAGCCTACGCTACGTCTTCTGGTGGGCGGTCTCCACTCAAGAACTTTATGATCCCAACGGCCATCTGTTCTACGATATGTTGCACATTCACTGTTATTTTTAACCGACTTAAAAAAGAAGGTTCTCAGTTTGACCTGTATGTTATATATCATATATTATCTCGCGTTTGGCTGAACCGATTTTGATGCGGTTTTTAGAAAAGTGTTTGTTATACTTAGGAGAAGGTTTTGGTACTTAAACCGACTTCAAAAAAGGAGTTTCTCACTTTGACCTGTATGTATGTTTTGTCCGCGATTATCTTATTTCTAACTATAGATTCAAGGCCGTTTTATTTAAGCGATCATTGTACACAGGCCAGCACATCAAGCTACACACTTTGGACTTTGTACCGTTCTTATGCCGAATGGGTATGGATCAGAATCGCACTACGAGTGTATAGCTTGATGTGCTGGCCTCTGTACATTGACGCTATGTTTGAACATCGATATCAGAACATGTTATTAATCTTAACATTCCGTGTCTTAACAGTCCCTATTTCTTGCAGGTGGCCTTATCAAAACAGATTGCAGTGGGGTCGAGTCGGGATGTGTCATTGCATTGAACAGAACATGCAGCTAACTTTGCACAAAGTGTGGCTCTTTGTGAAAAGCACTTTGCTCTCAGTCGGCGGTGGCCTGCTCAGCATCCGCCTATTAAGGCCTTAAACAAAGTATATATATTAGTACTAACATACAGTATGGACCTGCCGCTCTCTAGATTGCGACCTCATCCCCTCATCACCCAGATTGATACAGATTGGTTACAGTTTGGTTATTGAACGTATGGAATTTCGTAACTATTTAGTAATCTGTGATTTCGCTGCCATTTTGTTTGTTCCGTCATTCCTTTTATCACAGATTACTAAATAGTTACTTCTTTTATGAAATGTCATTTCTGGCCAGTTGTATGAAGTGTCCAGGGTGTGCCTTATGATAGGTCGAATTAAAATATTCAATTAAAATAATTGAAAGACTGTGTAAAGCTATCACTATGAAAAAAAATATATAATAAAATTAAAGTAATAAAAATCGATTTTTCATTCATTCATTCATATCAGCCACAAATCGTCCACTGCTGGACAAAGGCCTCCCCCAAGGATTTCCACGACGACCGGTCCTGCGCTGCCCGCATCCATCGGCTTCCCGCGACCTTCACCAGGTCATCGGTCCACCGCGTGGGAGGTCTGCCTACGCTACGTTTTCCGGTGCGCGCTCGCCACAATCGATTTAATTGAATACAATTTTTAAAATATTAGATACCACTTTTGATGTAAAAAAATATACCGTAGACCCTATTTTTGGCATTAATTGCAAAATTTCTCGAAAATAAATACATAGCTACTGTATTAAGGAACGAAACCAACACACAAAAACCGGTGACTTTAGGACCTTTCATTTTAATTGAACACATTTTTTATAACTTATTTGAAAGTACAGAAAAGTAATAAAAAATGTAAAAATCGAGAATTGGGCTTCGGTTTCGACGTAACAGCCGCGTTGAAGCCTGCATTGATTTGAACTTAAATTGAACAGACTTACGTTCGATATTATTTTAACACGTATCAACCTGCTCGGATTGAGGCATCTTAAAGCCTTAATGTTTAACAAGACGATCCACGACGACATTTATCTAGTTTGTAAATGAATGAGTATTATTAAGGTTTGCTAACTTAGGCACATTCTGAATACTAGTGTCTATGTTGCAGCCATATTGTAGAATTAGCCTTTTTACAAAGTGGCGCGGTGCTTTGTAAAACAACTGAGTAAAACTCCGAATATAAGCGAGTCGGACGGAGCTCCGTTTCGTGGCGCTTCTTGTCACGGTAGAACAAGTCATGCTAACGTTATCTAACCTAACCGTTTGTCCGTCCTGCCGAATCGGTTTTATTCGGATTTTTTTTACTTAGTAGTTTACAAAGCGGCTTACCGTTTTGAAAAACGGCTAATTCTATAATTTGGCTGCGACATCTACACCGAAGCATATTGAAATCCGTTGGAATACCTGTTGCTATATTTGACCCACTTCCCGGTTTTCGATTGAGCTGAAATTTTGTATGCAAGTGTGTATCGCGTGACAATGCAATATTAAAAGCTTGTACCTATAAGTTTTTAGGTTTTTCGAAAAATATTTTCTTCGGAAATATACACAAATCCCAAGCAACAAGCAATATATATTTAAACAATGCAATAGCACTAATATAATCGATTGTATTGATAATAATGAAAATCCAAACAATAATAACAATAATTCAATAAAGGATTGTTTGTTTTAAAATGTTTATAAAATTTACCAGTGCATGGAACTTGACTATCGACGATAACTTCTCGAATTGATGCGGGCTTCCTCCAATCCAGGGCACAACATTCTCTAAATTGCTACGTATATTAAATGTCTAGGTATAATTGTAGCTTTCCACGATCACAAGCAGTGTACGATCATCACGGCACGAAATTTAAGTTCGATAAAGGTCCAATTAGTACGGAGTTTAGCACTGTTAGCTTGTCACTAAATAAGACCTTTAAATCACTCGTCTAAATTGTATGTACAATTGTTTCCGCACTTAAATTGTGAAATGGTCTGTCTATATTGAATTTTTTTCTTTAGGTACAGAGTTTAGCACTGTTAATTGCTACAGCATGTCACTAAATACGACCTTTAAAACACTCGTCTAATCCGGTAATTCTTATACAATTGTTTCCGCACTTAAATTTTCAATTGGTGTAATGAGTATCTTATTAAACGGTTCTCATAAAACACGCTACAAACGTTGTGATGTGTTATCTATCTATCGCCGCATGAGTGCTCTCATTGAGGAGTGCACGCCGACTGCAGCGCACACGACGACACAATATGACTATATGGAAGAGAAGACGTGAGATGTCACCCTCATAGCACTAACCAAACAACAACAATTAGATGGCCTATTATAAACATCTGGTGAGCAGTTGAGTGATTACATCGCTAGACACTTTAGTGACTCGTTATGGCCAATAAATGTTTAGACTTTATCAATCAAGAGTAAGTCGACAGATACGACAACTCTTAGAATTTTGTATGGTTCTGTACCCTAGTACTAAGTGTACGCAGTCCGTCTTTCCGTCTCATCATCATCAGCTGAAACTCCTTTTTCCTCGACGACGGGTCCTGCGCTGCTCGCAACCAGCTGCTCTCTGCGACCCGACCTTTACCAGGTCATCAGTCCACCGAGTTTGTTATGCCTGGCTACGCTATGTCTCTTCAGGTGCGCGGTCACCACTGGAGAACTTTACTGCCCCAATGCCCATCTGTTCACGAGCTATGTTCCACTGCCACTTAAGTTTAGCGATTCTGTGAGCTATATCAGTTACCTTGTACTATTACCTAAACTGTGCCATGGTTTTCCTACGGATAATTCGATCACGTAAGGAAACTACGAAGATATCACTCTCCACCGCCCTTTACGTGACCTTGAGCCTTCTTATGAGATCCATAGCAAGCGACCATGTCTTTCTTAACATTAAACGGCTTTATTTTTTAACACGTAGCTAGGTTGAAATTAAAGTTGAAACTAGCGCCATCTAGTATGATGGTATATGTATATGGTAAGATGGTATAACCCTTTGTGCGCGGTTCTGACTCGCACTTGACCGATTTTTTCTTTTTTAATCGTTTTCAAAAAAAGATAAGGTTCTATTTTTGATTTTATGTTATTTTTTATGTATGGTCACCTATTTCTCCGTCAATTAATTGTAGACCGATTTTGTTTTTTATCTGGGGGCACGGCAGTGCCCCCGCCAAGTCGAGAAAAAAAGCGGCACGGCCGTACCATCCTTTTCTCGAAGCAGTTCAGGCCATTTTCGACCCCCCCACAACTTCGTTGTAGATAAACCTAGAAACCTGAATTTTCTGTACCCAAGCAGGCACCATATAAGCACGGTATATTCCAAATTTCATTCAATTTGAACCAGTACTTTAAGAATTATAACTAGTCAAAGTTTCCTAATTTGTCACTCACTGACTGACAGATCATCAAAATTCCAAGGCACTTCTAGCCGAGATAGAAGATTCAAATTTAGAATACAATTAGTCTTTAGTGTATAAAGCAAGGAAAAACTCAAACATTTTGCAATTTCGGTCCAGTTTTCTAGTTACACAAACTACGAACTCCTTGATTTACTAGTTTTTAAGGCGCAGTTCATGAATCAAGTTTTCTACAAAAATAAGTGAAATCCCACCAAAAACATCCTGTAAAAACTAGCCAAGTCTCAATTGAGCTGCTTGTTTTTCTATAAAAAGTAATGAAATCTCTAAGTAAAGCCAAGCCTAGTCTAGGGTTCTTTACTGCGATTTCTTTATTATTATGGTTAGATTTTATGTGACTTGGCCGTTGACTTGGATGTCTCAAGGAGTAAATATGCATAAAGAATGTTCAACGGCAGGTCACATAAAATCTAACCATAATAATAAAGAAATCGCAGTAAAGAACCCTAGACTAGGCTTGGCTTTGCTTAGAGATTTCATTACTTTTTATAGAAAAACAAGCAGCTCAATCGAGACTTGGCTAGTTTTTACAGGATGTTTTTGGTGGGATTTATTATTTAATGTTAGGCTATGCCTTCATAGTGGTCCCATTATTAAATTTGGTTTTGCAAAAAACAAGAAAATTTGCTAAAAATGAAGTTGGTTGTTTTTCACGAGTTTAGGGTTGGCAATAATTATTTATTTTGAGTAAATGCTTAAATTTTTAGCTGCCACATTCGATGCACCTATTAGCTGATATTTTTGATGTGTAACATCTTTGCTCTCGCTTTCCTGCAATTTGTGGGAGTGATTTCGTGAAATGGGACGGAAATGTGTTACAGGAAATGCGAACGTTTTTTAATTCTCGAAAACTAAGGTTGTCATAGCCATGCAGCCTAGTGTGTTGGCAAAGGCAAAGATGACATACTACTATTCGAAGGGTCGGCCCGTGAATGTACGACCCGATAATTAATTAATTTCATAAGTATTTTGTCACATGTTGCACATCATATGCGAGTACTGTAGGTCTCGTTTTTTTTTAATTAAACCATATTATGAGTACTTTTTGTAATTTTGAAAAACAATATACATATATTTTTTAAATATTCTAAAATAATTATTTTGAATTTCCTATAAACTCCATAAAAATTCCTTTACTTAATATCATTAATGTGAAAATGTGTTAAAACGTAACAAACAAACACATTTTCACATTTATAATATTAGTAAAGATCACTATGGATGCCATCCTAAATGTATACAATCTGAAAAAGAAAATTGTTGCCATTATGTAATATGAACATGACATTAGGACATAAAACAGAACAGTTTCCAAAAGCAACCGGATACAACCGAGATGAGACTAATAAGACTTTATTAATTCCCCTTTCTCGTGACTCTTGAGACTGGCCACGACAACAACGGGAGCGTACTGTGTTCTCCTGCACTAATGGCATTGCAATTAAATGAGTAGGTAGGTACACACGGCGCCACATCAAGCTATACAAAACCAGTTTACGCGGGCCTGGCGTATATTGAAACGCAAAGGCGTTGCGCGGCCAGCTTATACTGGTTTTGTATAGCTTGATGTGTCGCTGTCGGTACATAATGTTTTTTATAGTGAAACTAGCTTTTGCTCTCGGTTTCGCCCGCGTGTGTATAGTTTTTATGACTATATTCGTTCTCCCGTCCTGCCTAATTATTCATTTATTTAGATTTTAGTCATAAAGAGCACCTCTGTGCAAAATTTCAGCTTAAACAGAACAGTTTCCACAAGCAACCGGATACAACCGAGATGAGACTAATAAGATTTAATTAATTCTCCTCTCTCGTGACTCTTGAGACTGGCCACGACAACAATGGGAGCGTACTGTGTTCTCCTGCACTAATGGCATTGCAATTGCAATGAAATGAGTAGATAAAGGTTTTAATAGTGAAACTAGCTTTTGCTCTCGGTTTCGCCCGCGTGTGTATAGTTTTTATGACTATACTAGCTTTTGCCCGCGGCAAAACACATTTTATGACTGTCTTTTAGGGTGAGTGGTGCGCGGCTCGGAAGCGTGGACATGGGTTTTCCTCAAATCCCTCAGGAACGATATCGGGCTATTCTGATTAGAAGTCAATGTCACTTCCCAACCCCTCAACCAATTCTATACAAAAAATCATGTCAGGATATGCTAATTAGTATCAAATCAAATCAAATAAAAATAATTTATTTTACATAGTCAATCAGTTTAAATAGTCAAAAGAACAAAAAAATACTTATTGTCTATTACATAATGTCATGATACAGATTACAGAAATTGTCATTCATTTCCCACCCCCTCAGAGCCATCTCTGTACAAAAAATCACAGCAATCCATTGTTCCGTTGCAATGATAAAGAAACTAACCAAAAAAACCAAGTGCGTGTCAGAACCACATACACAGGGTTCCGTACCATCATACTAGATTGCGGTTTACGATTTATGTATGACTTATTAAAAAAAAACGACTTACTAGATCTCGTTCAAACCAATTTTCGGTGGAAGTTTGCATGGTGTACATCATATATATTTTTAGTTTTATCCATCTCTTATTTTAGAAGTTACAGGGGAGGGGACACACACACACACACATTTTACCACTTTGGAAGTGTCTGTCGCCTCAATATCATTTTTTAAGATCTATCCATAGATACCCCACACGTATGGGTTTGATGAAAAAACAAATTTTGAGTTTCAGTTCTAAGTATGGGGAACGCCCAAAATTTATTTGTTTTTTTTTTATATTTTTGTGTAAAAATCTTGATGCGGTTAACAGAATACATCTACATACCAAGCTTCAACAGTATAGTTCTTATAGTTTCGGAAAAAAGTGGTTGTGACATACATGCCAAATTTCATCAAGATTGGTTAAGGTGTTGAAGCGTGAAAAGGTAACAAACAAACAAACACATTTTCACATTTATAATATTAGTAGGGATTCGTTATCCCGTGGGAATCACTAGAAGTCCGGCCTAATTATTCGTCTTTTAAGTCATAAAGAGAACCTCTGTGCAAAATTTCAGCTTTCTAGGTCCCTAAATTTGATGAGTCAACTGGGCGTTGATGAGTCAGTCAATGGGTGAGTAAGTCAAACAAAACCTTTTTTAGGGCTATGTAGCCGAAGGGTGCCAACGGGACCCTATTACTAAGCCTTTGCTGCCCTCCTGTGCGTCCGTCTGTATGTCATCGGACTGTATTATATAAACCGTTATAAGTAGGCAGATGAAATTTTCAGTTGTACATATTTCTGCGCTGCCCGCATCCAATCAAACCGGTCGTCGTGGAAATCCTTGGGGGAGGCCTTTGTCCAGCAGTGGACGATTTGTGGCTGATATGATGATGATGATGATGAGATATTTCTATTGCTGCTATAACAACAAACACAAATAAAAAAATAAAAAAATAAGGGGGTCTCCATACCCAAAAAGATGTTTTTATAGGTCTTTAGAAGTATTTTTGATTTAGCTTTACCGTAAAACGTTAATGCATACAAGCGTGAGACTTAATGAGATTATGGTAACTAATCCTACTAATCCCTACTAATCCCTACTAATATTATTACTAATATTATAAATGTGAAAGTAACTCTGTCTGTCTGTTACGCTTTCCCGCAAAAACTACTGAACGGATTTGGCTGAAATTTGGTAGGTAGACAGATTAGGACCTGGGTTAAGACATAGGCTACTTTTTACCACGCTCGCGAACCGCTTGCGGCTCGCGCACTGCGCACCCTCGAAAAGTCATAGAAATGTGGTCCACGCGGGTGAAGCCGCGGGAATCAGCTAGTACTATTATAAACGCGAAAGTTTGTAAGAATGTTCCATATACATGGATGTATGTTTGTTACTCTTTCACGCAAATACTACTAAAGGGATCTGGCTGAAATTTGGTAGGTAGATAGATTAGGACCTGGATCAACACACAGGCTACTTTTCTCCACGCTCGCGAGCCGCTTGCGGCTCGCGCACTGCGCACCCTCGAAAAGTCATAGAAACGTTGTCCACGCGGTTGAAGCCGCAGGAAACAGCTAGTATACTGAAGTAAATTGAAGATTTAAAAAATCGGCCAAGTGTGAGTCGTATTTGCACTAGGAGTCCGAATTGAATGACAAAAAAAAGCATATTTTTGTCGCACGCATTGATTGATGTCTTTTGTTTGTAACGTGAATAGGTATCATTGTCATTACATTATAGTAAGTAGTTGTGTGCAGAGGTGTGGTGGTACGGAACCTCGGAGTACTAGTCCGACTCGCACTTGGCCGGTGTTTTTAGGCTTCTGGACTTTCTGGTTTTTAGTCTTAGCTGTCTGTCCGTCCGTCCGTTGATCATTGGGTTGTATTTCATGAACCGTAATAAGTAGAAACAATTACTTTCTATACTACTTTATTCTAACTTTACTTTACTCTAGTGTATAGAAAGTCAAGATTAGCATCGCTCCAGTCTGAGACTTCCTTGAGTGTTAGGTTCACGCGTTCAATTATGACCTCTCTCTCTGGGATAATATATCCAGACCCCTAGCACTAGACATATTATATCTGTCCGTTTTCAGGCTGAAACCCGGTATATGTGGATATGCAGACGATAGCCGCTTATCTGACCTATTGGCTATTGAATCCGGGGTCAGACAAGCAGTCATCGACCACTAATCAAATGAACCGTTCCCTCACTAAGTCAGATATCCAGTTGCACAAACCTGTAAATATTCCATTGGAAGGAAACTTACCAATAAGGCTAGCATGCCAGATCCTATGAAATGCCTTAGAGATATCGAGTGAGCAACGGCAAGAGCTTCACCGTGCTTCTCTATGACTTCATCCCATACAAGCCATATCCGTACAGATCTCCCGTTGACCGACCCTGGCGAAAGCCATACAGACGTTCACACAGGAGGTTATTGCATACCTGAATGCACTGGTGTTGCTGGTAATGGGCGTTTATCTGGTGGCGCTCTCCGGACGGCCACCGCAGACGCCGGCAGGGGTATTGACGTCTGCAGCACTGACACTTGTCTGCAACAAATATAAAACAGTATTAAAAACAATAATACTAATATGTAATCCCTATCCCTACTATATAATAAATGCGAAAGTAACTCTGTCTGTCTGTTACGCTTTCCCGCAAAAACTACTGAACGGATTTGGCTAAAATTTGGTAGGTAGACAGATTAGGACCTGGCTTAAGACATAGGCTACTTTTTACCACGCTCGCGAGCCGCAAGCGGCTTGCGGCTCGCGCACTGCGCACCCTCGAATAGTCATAGAAACGTGGTCCACGCGGGTGAAGCCGCGGGAAACAGCTAGTAGGGTTATAATAATAAAAATAGAGGTTAAAGAGGTTTAGGTCCCAGCTGAGATCTTTATCCCTCTTATCCTCTCCACAATGGAGATTGTTCCGAGACTGCTCGCCGACAAGTTAACAGGGGCTTCTACTCGATATACTGTATCCTACTCATATTTTTCTCCTTTTTCTTTGTGTTATTTGTAACTTTTTTGTTATTTTTATGTTTTCTGTGTGTATTTTTGTCGAATAAATGTTATCTTATCTTATCTTTTCTTATCTTATATACATAGGCCCAGGCTAACGCCTACGGCTAAGCAATGAGCAATACCAGAGACAAAGGCCCATAGGACAAGGCGAGACGATACGAAATTTTTGATAGAAAGTTTAGTGGAGAGACGCTACTTATACAGGGTGTTACACAATCGGTCTAGGACCCGTTAACAGGGGCTTCTACTCGTCATATATAAGGCCATACTAAAACGCACAAAATCGGTCGATCAGCTGATCGATTTGTATGAAGAGTAAAAACTTTTTTTTACGTTTTGCAGCAAAGTCTTAGAACAAAATTGGTTGAGTATGATGAGTCTTCTTCCTCTTTTCGAGTCGACGGCAAACTCAGATAGTCCCATCCCAAAACCGAGCCACGCAAATTGCCTTGTCAGTGGCCTGCGTTAAGAGATTTCCAGGTCGACCATGATGATGAGTAGAAGCGAAGTAACTATTTAGTAATCTGTGGTAGAAGCCCCAATAAACGGGACTTACACCAATTTTGTTACACCCTGTTTGTGACTGATTTAGCAAACAAACACATAGCATAGCATGATTTAGCATTTAGCATTTGTGTGTGTATCCGAGTAAGTATACAAGTGCCAACCATCCACGGTTGGTCCACGGCCAGACCGCGGGCATACCACCTGTCCTAGCGGAGATATGAGCACCTCCCTTTCCTCTTGAAGAGTAGGCACACACAGTATATATTAGTAGTAACATTCAGTATGGACACTCCCTGCCGCTCTCTAGATTGCGACCTCACCCCCTCGTCACACAGATTGATACAGTTCGTATAGGATTTCGCAGCCATTTTGTTTTTTCCGTCATTCCTTTTTTGAAATATCATTTGTGGCCCGCCGTATGAAGTGTCCAGGGTGTGGTTTTACACTAGAAAGCTGAAGTCGCTAGACTGAGTCAGGTATTACTCACACCGACTTGCCATTTGTACAAGGAACTAGCAAGGTACCTAAAGCTAAACTGATGGTGCACATAAATCCAGCTCAGCAAAATTATGCAAGATGCGGAAAGATAATAGAAATAGCAAGCAGTATTGAGGCCTAAATCGAGTCAGTGCCTATCTAAAAGTAGTGATTTCTATACTCTTTGTGCCTGTCTGACTTTATGTGATCATTTATCATATACCTGCTTCTAATAAAGTACCTAGTATGTCCTACCAGCTATACTATCTACCCACCTATAAATAATTTGACACATCTAGGCTTCGTATCAATAAAATTATTTGCGTCGTAAATAATTCATAGAAATCACAGATTGTAATATATAAGTCACTGATAGGAATTAATAATTTTCGAAAACGCTAATAACTTTTAGGTAGGTACCTACCTATAAGCTTTTGTTTGAAAAGAGTTTTTATGCTCAAATAGCCAAATGCTCAAATGAATGTAAATAAACGTTTCCAAATTCAAAAAATGCGAGCACAGTATTTCTTACAATTCTATTGAAAATAAAAGACGATCCTGGGACCTTGATTCCACCTCCAAAGTTAAATCAAAATTCCAAAAAGATCTATTGTCCCGGGAATACGGGTTCATTCATACCAAAATATATCAGCTAAATAGGACTGCTGGAAGTCGCTGTCGTTACTTTTAGTTCCGCTACTCGACACAAGATGGCGTGGTTATTTTATGTTCTTGTGGAAAATTACATCTTTTTAATATTTAATTTTACTTACAAGCATAGATGTACAAGATACTTAAACACAATTAATTATGAAAAAAGTATCTTAGATATAAGATGAAAATAAATACGTATTTTGTATCTTGTATCTGTATTTCAGACACTTGTATCTTATTGACTGACTCGGTGGCTCAGTGGTTAGTGCCCTTGACCACTGATCCGAGGGTTGTGGGTTCGATCCCCACCCAGGGCAAGCATTTGAGTGGTGAGCAGATTTGTTTGCTCTGTGTCTGGGTGTTAAATATATCTATATATGTATGTATTTAAACGTATATAAGTATGTATATCAGTCTCTGGTAACCCATAACACAGGGAATAAAATCCCAAAATATTTATTTTATTTATTTATTTATTAAAGTTACATCTGTGCCTATAAGTAGGTACGTAATTTGATTTTGATTTTATTTTTGATATCAAATTTCACTGAAGTTTGAAATATCAAGATCCTAGGATAGATTAAAAGTCCAAAATACTTAACCACCTGGGTGTAGGTTTTATTTAGTTTAATTAATCTAATAATAAAGAAAAGTGTCATTCCTTTATTTGTAGGTTTTAATATAATAAATTCACATTTCTGCTTATAAGTACGTTATTAATTAATATTCATTTTGACATAAAATTTCACTAAAGTTTGAAATAAAGATCCTCGGATAGATTGAAAGTCCAAAATAAATAAGCACCTGGGTGTAGGTTTTATTTATTTTAATTAATCTAAAAATAAAGAAATATGTCATTCCTTTATTATATAGGTCGACACAAGATGGCGTGGTTATTTTATGTTCTTGTGGAAAATTACATCTTTTTATTATTTAATTTTACTTACAAGCAGAGATGTACAAGATACTTAAACACAATTAATTATGAAAAAAGTATCTTAGATATAAGATGAAAATAAATACGTATTTTGTATCTTGTATCTGTATTTCAGACACTTGTATCTTATTAAAGTTACATCTGTGCTTATAAGTAGGTACGTAATTTGATTTTGATTTTAATTTTGACACCAAATTTCACTGAAGTTTGAAATATCAAGATTCTAGGATAGAGTAAAAGTCCAAAATACTTAAGCACCTGGGTGTAGGTTTTATTTAGTTTAATTAATCTAAAAATAAAGAAAAGTGTCATTCCTTTATTTGTAGGTTTTAATATAATAAATTCACATCTCTGCTTATAAGTACGTTATTATTTAATATTCATTTTGACATCAAATTTCACTAAAGTTTAAAATAAAGATCCTAGGATAGATTGAAAGTCCAAAATAAATAAGCACCTGGGTGTAGGTTTTATTTGTTTTAATTAATCTAAAAATAAAGAAAAGTGTCATTCCTTTATATATAGGTTACCTTTATATAAAGTCTAACAAAATTAGTTGAAACTATTTTAACTGGTGCTTCTACCCATGAAACTGAACAACTTTGCCCATGTAACCCATAGTCAAATCTCAAAAACATTTTTGAACTTCCCATACTAAGTTGGCTGCTCATCATCTGATCGAGTTAGTATGGGAGATCCAATTTTATTTTGCGATTTGACTATGGGTTCCATGGGGAAAGTTGTTCAGTTTCATGGGTAGAAGCACCAGTTAAAATAGTTTCAGCTAATTTTGTTACTTATACATATAATAAAACTGTAACCGGGCCGTGTCTTACATGAAATATTTTGAAAAATAATAACTGCAGTGGACTAATCCAACGATATAGAGGCCAAAACAACCACTTTTAAAATTTTTGTCTGTCTGTCTGTATGTTCGCGCATCACGCAAAAACTACCAGGCCAATTTTGATATTTTTTTTACGGTGGTGGTAAACATAAAGGATACTTTTTATCCCGGAAAATTCGAGAGTTTCCCTGGGAAAATTCTAAACTTTCAGGCGAACGAAGTCGCGGGCACAGCTAGTAATACTAATAAATCACTACGTAATAAGAATGGACAATACGATATTTATAGAAGGTGAAACTCTATCCAACACCAACGTTGATACGTTGATACTGATGTAGGTAGGTATTAATATCAACCACTTCCTATAAGGCCTTAAAGATAGGCCAAATGACAATATTAAATTCAAATTATTAAAAGACTGTGTAAAGCTATCACTATGGAAAAAATATGTAATTTACATAAAGTAATAAAAAAATAATTAATTTGAATCATCATCATCATATCAGGTCATATACGTCCCCACCGAGGGGCTAGAGCCTACCCTGAATCAGGGCGATCAGGCCTTAATCGACCAAGCGGGCCCAGTGCGGGTTGGTCGACTTTACACACAACCTTCGAGTTTCTTCGCACGTGTGTGCAGGTTTCCTTACGATGTTTTCCTTCACCGTTAAAGCAATCGGTAAGTATATTGTACGTGAGTTTTGAAAAACTCAGTTTTTAAAAGCCGTCCAGATTTGAACCCCTGTACCTCTAGTTAGAAGGACCAAGTCGTTACCGGTTGAGCTACCGACGCTTTTTGAATAATTTGAATACAATTTTAAAACTATTACCACTTTTGATGTAAAAAATATACTGTAGACCCTGTTGAATGAAACCAACATACAAACATCTATGATTTTTAAGACTTTTCATTTTAATTGAACACATTTTTTTAAACTTATTTGAAAGTATAGAATAGTAATAAAAACTTTGATTATTATTATTATAACAGCTCATATACGTCCCCACCGAGGGGCTCGAGCCTACCCTGAACCAGGGAGATTAGTGTGCAGGTTTCTTCACGATGTTTTCCTTCACCGTTAAAGCAATCGGTAAGTATAAGTACGTAAGTTTTTTGAAAAACTCATTGGTACATTGGCCGTCCAGATTTGAATCCGGTACCTCTGGTTAGATGGACCGAGTCGTTACCGGTTGAGCCACCGACGCTTTTTTGAACTGAAACTTTGAACTTAAAATAAATAGACTTACGTTCGATATTATTTTAACACATATCAACCTGCTCGGATTGAGTCATCTTAAAGCCTTAACCTACAATACAGTTCTATGACGTTCCGTAATTGGTACCGACCGATACTGAACCCTTCGCATACGAGGTGGGGTCTTTAAAAAACGGTTTTAAAATCTAATATTAAAAAAAAAACGTAACGGCGAGGACTGTAATGTTGAATAGCTGGGTTTGCGGCGTTGCCATGTCGACCTGTTGTGTTAATTCAGTGCTGCGCGGGCGCTTGACTGTGATAGACGTGTTTAGAGTCAGTGAGATGCATATTTGTTTTGTAATCATTATCTTAAAACTGTAAAAAAAATATACTTGGAAGTACCCAACACTCGTTATTATTTTAAGACTTAATGTTATATTCTGTTTTTTCTAACATCATTTAAGTTTAAACGAATTTTTAAGACTGATTTGTCTATGCTTAGTTTTTCAGTTTGAATGAACCTCATATTTCACTGCAAAATTAAAACAAACCATTGATTGCAAGTGAAAATTGGCTTTTCATTGCCGTTCTAACTATCCTCCAAATTGATAAAAACACATTTTTTAATGTATTTTTTAAAGTATATTTATACATGAGTCACTTATGTTCGGGTCATTTAGACCCCACCTTGTTATGGCACGTAACTTTTTGTCACCTTGTATGCGAAGGGTCCGTATGGCTCCCGGAGTCCGTATGGCTCCCGGCTTAGAATAGGGCCATCCTATTTCATCCAATAGGTGTCGTAAGAGCCGACTAAGGGACTTAAACCGGAGGATGGGCAGCAGCGTCTTTCCGTGACTTGCAGCCAATCTGCAACACTGCGATCGCCAACCCGCCTGCCAAGCGTGGCGATTACGGCAACACCCCCCAAATGACCGACACAAAGAAAAAACGGCCCCTAGTCTGGCTCCGGTAGCGGTCAAGGTAACGGCGGGGCATGGGGTGCGAAGAATCCCCGGCAGATGCCAGGCTACCAACACAAAAGACCTCTGGCCCTGGCAACCTACAACACGCGCACACTGCGAACCGACGTAAAGCTAACAGAACTCGAGGAAGCATTGAGCAGGTTACGATGGGACATCGTAGGATTGTGTGAAGTCCGAAGAGAGGGGGAGGACACCATAATCCTTAAATCCGGAAACCTGCTCTATTTCCGGGAGGGCGACCAACTGTCCGAGGGTGGTGTCGGGTTCCTAGTCCACAAGTCCCTCATTAACAATGTGGTCCGGATCGAGAGTGTTTCGACGAGGGTAGCGTACCTTATTCTCCGAATTACCAAACGGTATTCGCTGAAAGTTATTCAGGTATATGCACCGACCGCGCAACACTCCGACGACGAAGTGGAGCTCCTATATGAGGATATCTCTAGAGCTCTACATAATAGCTCCCGGACTCAATACACCATTGTTATGGGGGACTTTAACGCGAAACTGGGCAAACGAAGTGATGGTGAGCTGAGAGTGGGGCAATTTGGATATGGAGAGAGAAATGCACGTGGCCAGCTGCTGGCCGACTTTATGGAGAAGGAGGGCCTCTTTATGATGAACTCCTTCTTCAAAAAGCCTAAACAGCGAAAGTGGACATGGTTGCATCCCAATGGCGTAACCAAGAACGAGATCGACTTCATCTTGTCGACAAGAAGGCAAATATTCAATGATGTCTCTGTGATCAACTCAGTCAAAACAGGAAGTGATCACCGAATGGTAAGAGGCACATTGAATCTAAAGACCAAGCTAGAAAGATGTCGACTGATGAAGTCCACACTCCGACCAGCACCCATCCAGCTCCAAAACCCCGAAAACTTTCAGCTCGAGTTGCACAATCGCTTCGAATGCCTAGGAGACTGCGAGAATGTGGACGATTATAACGACAGGTTCGTGGAAATTGTCCAAACGGTCGGGTCTAAGATTTTCAAAACTCGCCGTTCAAACAGAACCAAAAAAATCTCTGACTTCACCAGCAACCTCATGGAAGAAAGACGCAGATTGGTTTTGCAGTCCTCTGAAGACGCTACTCAGTATCGGCAACTAAACAGGCAGATCTCTAAGTCTTTAACTCGCGATTTGCGCCACTTTAATACAAATTGTATTAAAGAGGCGATTGAAAACAACAAAGGCTCAAAAGTGTTCGCTAGAGATCTGTCTGTTGGTCAAAGCCAACTGACCAAGCTGAAGACTGAGGACGGCAGGATCATATCGTCTAAGACTGAGTTGCTGGAAGAAGTTGAGAAGTTCTACGGACAATTGTACACGACCACACGTCCGCCTGTCAGCGATCTGGCTAAAGACCCAAGAGCTAGACTTACCCGACACTATACCGAAGATATCCCGGACGTCAGCCTGTACGAGATTAGAATGGCTCTTAAACAGCTTAAAAACAATAAGGCACCGGGTGATGATGGAATTACGGCTGAACTTCTGAAAGCAGGTGGAACACCGGTACTTAAAGCTCTTCAGAAATTATTTAATTCCGTTATACTTGAGGGACAAACGCCTAAGGCATGGCACAGAAATGTGGTCGTGCTTTTCTTCAAAAAGGGCGACAATACCCTGCTGAAGAACTACAGACCCATCTCACTTCTGAGCCATATCTACAAACTGTTTTCGAGGGTCATTACGAATCGTCTCGCGCGCAGGTTTGACGACTTCCAGCCTCCCGAACAAGCCGGTTTCCGAAAAGGATTTAGTACCATAGACCACATACATACGCTGCGGCAGATTATACAGAAGACCGAAGAGTACAATCAGCCACTGTGCTTGGCGTTCGTGGACTATGAGAAAGCCTTCGATTCGGTCGAAACCTGGGCTGTGTTACAGTCTCTCCAGAGGTGCCAAATTGACTATCGATACATCGAAGTGCTGAAGTGTTTGTATGAAAACGCCACCATGTCGGTTCGCCTCCAGGATCAAAACTCGGAACCTATCCAGCTGCAGCGAGGGGTGAGACAGGGAGACGTTATATCTCCGAAACTGTTCACCGCCGCCCTGGAAGATGTTTTTAAGCTTTTGGACTGGGGTGGACTCGGCATCAATATCAACGGCGAGTACATCACCCACCTTCGATTCGCTGACGATATCGTGGTCATGGCTGAGACTATGGACGACTTAGGCATAAATGCTCGATGGCCTCAGTATGGCCTCTCAACAAGTGGGTCTTAGAATGAACATGGACAAGACAAAAATTATGTCAAACGTCCGTGTCATACCTACTCCTCTGAAGGTTGGAGGCTCTACACTCGAAGTTGTTACCGAATATGTATACCTGGGACAAACAGTCCAGTTAGGTAGGTCCAACTTCGAGAAAGAGATCAATCGTCGAATCCAACTCGGCTGGGCAGCGTTTGGGAAGCTTCGCAATATCTTTACGTCCCAGATACCGCAGTGTCTTAAGACCAAGGTCTTCGACCAATGTGTGTTGCCAGTGATGACGTACGGAACTGAGACATGGTCGCTTACTATGGGCCTCATAAGAAGGCTCAAGGTCACTCAAAGGGCAATGGAGCGTGCTATGCTCGGAGTTTCTCTGCGTGATCGAATCAGAAACGAGGAGATCCGTAAGAGAACCAAAGTAACCGACATAGCTCTCAGAATTGCTAAACTTAAGTGGCAGTGGGCGGGGCACATTGCTCGTAGAGCAGATGGCCGTTGGGGCAGTAAAGTTCTCGAGTGGCGACCACGCACCGGAAAGCGTAGTGTAGGCAGGCCTCCCACTCGGTGGACCGATGACCTGGTGAAGGTCGCGGGAAGCCACTGGATGCGGGCAGCGCAGAACCGGTCGTCGTGGAGATCCTTGGGGGAGGCCTATGTCCAGCAGTGGACTTCCTTCGGCTGATATGATGATGCGAAGGGTTAAATCAGTACGTGTCGAAATAATGAAGGCGTACAGTGTCGAAATAGCTGCATAAGTTAGCTGAACCTAACATAGGTATCTACAATCTGTCTGTATGAGAACAAGCTCAATGTAGGAAACTGGTTGTACTTATGACGAGGATGCCGGAAATGGAGGCTGCCACGGTCCTGTGCAGGCTGCTACAGGCGTGTAGCAAAAATGGAAATGCAGGTAGATGGAGAAATGTGAAAGTTTTGATACCGATTTGATTTTTAGGAATAAATTGTACATACATTTAAAATGTAGGTTTAGGAATGAAACGGAAAATGTAATGTGTCCCTCTTAGGCTCTTACTAAAGACAAAATGTATTTTTGTTAAAGGCTGTTACAAAAAACATCAAACTTTAACCATATTCAATTTTTATGGAATACTAGACACAAAATACGTATCTTCTAAATACTTTTTAAACAAGGAATATTTTTAACA
This sequence comes from Coleophora flavipennella, assembly GCA_947284805.1. Classification (NCBI taxonomy): domain Eukaryota; kingdom Metazoa; phylum Arthropoda; class Insecta; order Lepidoptera; family Coleophoridae; genus Coleophora; species Coleophora flavipennella. Next base: position 9,021,063 of record OX369288.1, read on the forward strand.
CATTTTTATTGAGTCTATTACATGAATTATGAATAGATCGCTTTGATCGCGCAAATTGTGACAAAACATGAGAGAAATGCTATATAAGGGGAGGTAGATAAGTTACATGCGTCGTAAAGATGAAGCAAATAAAATGGTGCCAATTGGCATCTCTTTTTAACAGTCTTCAAAAAAGGAGGAGGTTTCTTAATTCAACCGTATATATATTTTTTTATGTGTGTTCGCGGATAACTTCGTTGTTTATGAACCCATTTTGACAATTCTGTTTATTTTATTTTTATTTATTTACAATTGGTAAGCCCTTGGCATATTCTCACCTGATGGTAAGTGACGATGATGCCGAAGATGGAAGCGGGCGGCGGTTTTTGTTGGAAAGGAGATATCCCAAGGGTGGTACCATGATAAAGAAACCAGGATCTGATGATGGTATCCCAGAGTAATCCGAGAAGAACCTTAGTTTCTTGTTTGAAGTCGGTTTTTTTTGTTCAAAATTATCTTACGGTGAAGGAAAACAACGTGAGGAAACCTGCACACGCCTGGGGAGAAATTCGCAGGTTGTGAGTGAAGTCAACCAACCCGCACAGGGCCCGCGTGGTCGACTAAGGCCCGATCGCCCTAATTCAGGATAGGCTCGAGCCCCTCGGTGGGGTCGTATATGAGCTGATATGATGATATTAGTAACATTCGATGCAACGGAAGGGAAAGACCTATAATATTGTGTGTGTGTGTGAATGGGTTCGATTTTCAAATGTTGTTTGTTAGTGCTTACCCCATATATGGTAACAAATCTCTGACTGAATAACCGTTATTAGGAGCTTCTACAAATATACACGGCAGCGGCGCCTTGTGAAGGGCCGAGAATGGACGAGAGGCGCCCTACAAGGCCTTTCCTTTATTGTTTGCCAACGCCGGCCGCCGCCGCCCCGTATAAAGCTTAGCACTACCACAGTATTAAACAATTTTGAACAAAAAAAACCGACTTCAAACAGGAAACGAAGGTTCCCCTCGATTTCTCTGGGATTCCATCATCAGATCCTCGTTTCCTTATCATGGTACCACCCTTGTGATACCTCCTTTCCACTAAAAAAAAGAATCATCAAAATCGGTTCATAAACGACGAAGTTATCCGCGAACACTTAAAAAAAATATACAGTCGAATTGAGAAACCTCTTCCTTTTTTTTAAAGTCGGTTAAAAATAGCGGCTTACAGTAGTGCAACGAATCAGAGCAACGGAAGGGTACTTGCGGGGCAACTCCGCGAGTTTGCCAGGCTGGCTACAGGCTAGTACTGCTAGTACCTACGACTAATATATATACTGTGCCTACGCCGTGGCGGCATCGTGCGACATAAAAGGCGTTGCGCTACTGTAAGCCATATCGTAATACTGTGGCACTACATCTCGAGCGAGATCAAGATTGGGCTCACTCTTACAAGTTATATGTGTACACACACTTAAACGAACAATTTATCGATAAGGTATCGATACAGTCGCTTACTCCAAAAGGTAACGCGATACCGGTTTTTATACCGTACCATATTACATTTCGTTGTTGGGTCACAATACACAATAACAAATAATGCTGTGCTTGTAAAGATTTCGCTTACAAAGTATACTTTTGCACAGCTATCATAAAAATAAAAATATTATAACCGCGAAAGTTTGTAAGAATGTATGGACTTGGAGGTATGTTTGTTACTATTTCACGCAAAAACTACTCAACGAATCTGGCTGAAATTTGGTAGGTAGACAGATTAGGACCTGGATGAAAACATAGGCTACTTTTTTACACGCTCGCGAGCCGCTTGCGGCTCGCACACTGCGCACCCTCGAAAAGTCATAGAAACGTCCACGCGGGTGAAGCCGCGAGAAACAGCTAGTGATTCTATAAAAACATAACCGTGATTGATTAGGAGCTCAAAACAAAGGAGCTAAATACCGCAGTGTCTCAAGACTAAGGTCATTGACCAGTGTGTGTTGCAAGTGATAGATAACATACGGAACTGAGATATGGTCGCTTACAATATTACCTTCATAAGAAGGCTCAAGGTCACCCAAAGGGCAATGGAGCGAGCTATGCTCGGAATTTCCCTACGCGATCGAATCAGAAATGAGGAGATCCGCAGGAGAACCAAAGTAACCGACATAACTCACAGAATAGCTAAACTGAAGTGGCAGTGGGCAGGCTCAGACTAAATAATTTTTATTTAGACTGAGTGGGCAGGGCACATAGCTCGTAGAATGGATGGCCGTTGACAGGCCTCCTACGCGGTGGACCTACGACCTGGAAAAGATCGTGGGAAGCCGCTGGATGCGGGCAGCGCAGGACCGGTCGTCGTGGAAATCCTTGGGGGAGACCTTTGTCCAGCAGTGAACGTCTTTCGGCTGATGAACCTAAAAAAGTACGAATAAATATTTTTTTTTACTTGTTTACGAGACCATGAATAAGCATGATTATAATACTTATTTGACACAATTCGCTTCAATATAAGTACCCATACATACCTCCGGACCTCAGGTGAGGTTGGCAGACTCCTGCATTTCCGGCTCTTGCTGTGGGCCCGAGAGGGACCCTGCCCAGAGTTAGCATTACCCATACTGACACTTCACTTCATCAACACTCAACACAGCACTATCACACAATACATGAACTATGCACCAACATTTTTCTAACTACTCGGTACCTATTTTGTTAATGTATTTGTAACATTCGCGTTTACTAAGGCCTTGTTTACGTCAGCTAGTCCTGAAAATGAAGTCAAACTGATATTCTAATAGCCGTGTAGCGATGACAGCGATGTACCCGCAGAAAATCGGGAAAAAACGTGTAGGTCGGTAGTTATTTCTCATCTCTGAAGGATCTCAAGTAATAATTTTAGGAAAACAAATAACTTTTAGGTGCTAGATTTATATTAAAAATAATTAAGTAATTCTTTTAGCAAACCCTTTCATTATTTATTTCAGTGACCAAGACATTAGAGTACAATAGGGGATCGGCCTGCTAGTCGTTTGAGTTACTTTTTATGATCTGTCAAAAACGAAATTTTGTTCTAAAAATGTTTGAAATACACACAAGTGACGTCATAGATTTTAAGCGTCATTGGCGAACTTATTTTATGGATTTAATCAATTTTACATTGAAAACATGATGCAAAAACAAAACAAGTAAGGTTTTTTGAAACTTCAAAAGAAGAGCAATTTAGGAAATCATATTTAATATTTTATTTTTGATGCAGGCCTATCCTCTATTATATTTAATAACCAAAAATTAGATGACATAAGCCTGACGTATCAATGGGGGTGCATAAAAAATTAACTGATCCACCATCTTTGGGAGTCCGCCATGTTGGATTTAGAATAACGTCACTTAGGTAATCATGTATTGTTCTCCAAACTTAACGTGTATGTAGAATTTCAGCTTCGTCGAAAACCGGGAAGTGGTTCTAATTTAGCTACCAAAATTTAGCCCAAACTAATTAAGGGGCAGACCAACTAACAGACAATCGAGTGCCTTTTTAGCCGGCTGTGTGACAGCAAAGACTCATTTAAGGCGAGATATTGATTAGAACGTTTGTCTCTGTCTTTACGTGTAAAGAGTAAAGAAAACACAGATTTGTACAGAAATATAGAAGTCATTGAAAGAAAATAACCACACTTTTTCAATGGTTTTTCGTTTCAATGAATGAAAGTATAAAAAATAATAACATTACTCACTTTGTATTATCATAACAAATATTTTTGTATATTTTTTAAATGTACACTTCAAAATATTAGTCATAACTAGAGTTGAAAGTAACGGTGTAGATCTTTGGTAATCTTTGGGATTTTTTTCTATCGAGCCAAAACCGCTCAATCGTGTTTCTAATGGGTTTTGACTTTAAAGAACATCATCAACAATAAGAGTATTTTTTTCAAGTTTGAGTTTTCGTTTAGAAGTAATTGACGTCAAAAATAACGAAAATCTGTAATATTACCGCCTTAATATTATGAAGTAATACGTTTTGATGAATTCCGCCTGCTCTGTAATCATCACTACATAGTTTAAAACAAAGTCGCTTCCCGCTGTCTGTCTGTCCTTATGTATGCTTATATCTTAAACTACGCAACAAATTTTGATGCGTTTTTTTTTAATAGATAGAGTGATTCAAGAGAAAGGTTTATATGTATAATAAATGCATAATATAGTAGAGAAACACTGATAATTTTAGAGGTTTCTAATGTGATGTCGTAAATAAATAAATTTTTTTGCGCTTACATTGCAAACGCTGGCTGAACCCAACGAGATAGATCAAAATAATGTACTACAGTACTGTGTAACTTAAAAAGTTCTTCAAAAAAGTTCTCCACGATATATTATGTCTATCTCTTAGGGATAACCCACAGTAACCATTTTTTATCCGCGCACCACTCACCCTCAAAGACAGCCATAAAAACGATGTCCACGCGGGCGAAGCCGCGGGTAAAAGCTAGTAATACATATAACACTCTGTATGCACCATATCGCTTTTTCACACCTTTCTAATAAAATAGAATAACCGGAAAACGCAGGAGGCTAAAATGCCTTTTACTAGGCGGCCTGGAAATGTTAGGTGATTCGATGCGAGGCAGTTCAAATGCCAATATTCGTGGATGCTCCATTCCGATGTTTGATGGAATTTCAACAGCCGGTCCATTGCTATCTAACAGGAAAGGATTAGTATGAAAGGTTTTAGTCAGAAGTAAATATTTCATTTAACCACACTCTGGACACTTCTTACAACGGGCCAGAAATGATTTTTCAAAAACAAGGAATGACGGAAAAAACAAAATGGTGGCGAAATACTATACGATAGACAACCAAACTGTAACCAATCTGTATTAATCTGGGTGACAAGGGGTTGAGTTCGGAATCTAGAGAGCGGTAGGGAGTGTCCATACTGTATGTTAGTAGGAATATATATACTTTGATTTAACCTAGATGAGCATTTTGCCGCCGTCGTGTCGGCAAGCCATGTATATTATTTTATAAACTACTAGCTGTTTCCCGCGGCTTCACCCGCGTGGACAACATTTCTATGACTTTTCGATGGTGCGCAGTGCGCGAGCCGCAAGCGGCTCGCAAGCGTGGAAAAAAGTAGCCTGTGTATTAATCCAGGTCCTGATCTGTCTACCTACCAAATTTCAAGCAGATCCGTTCAGTAGTTTTTGCGTGAAAGAGTAACAAACATACATCCATACATTCTTACAAACATTATCATTTAAGTATACCTCACTTATATAAGTGTACATACATGTATTGTATTATAACTAACCAATACATAAATATATCATTATGTGTTGGTATTTGTGTTGTCTTTGTTTTAACCCATCATCCATCAGGAAAACTTTAGGTAAACATCTAAATTCCGCAAAACCGGCCATCTGCCTGAAGTGTCACTCCCATGCATGACTGACATGACATCGGCAGAATTCTAAAATAGAAGCCAAAAATAAAAGGATATATAGATAGAGAACCATTCTTCGTGTGTTTTTTTACTCTGCCATTTCAAAAAAAAAAGTTAAAATGTAACAAAACTTTATTAAATCTACTTATTCTTACAAAAAAGTTATTTATGGCACTGCCAAGTAATGAGAGCCATTGTAACATGAGCGTTATAGTTTGTGCCACGAAGCGAAGCTGAGTGGCACAATAGACAGCACTCATGTTACAATGGCTAATGCGTGCCGTGGGCCAGTGGCATATAATACTTTTTCTACGACCATGAAATAAATAAAAGAAAATTTTAAATCGTCAAAAAATTCATCCATACAGCCTATCACACGTGATGTTTCGCCACGGCGCAGACACGAGCGTATTTTTTTTTTTTAAATGGCCTTGGCATCTTGCAAAAAATACATTAAAATTTTGTCATCAGCATATTGAATTATTGAGCCAAAGCCATAAAAATATTTAAAAAGTTTCATTGTAGAACAGTTGTCTCGTTTTAAAATGATCATTGTAAAACGACTTGTGGGAATGATTACTTTTGTAATATGATTTGAGGTTATGTATTATGCAAATTAACAAATAGAAGCAGGAAAAAATTCTTTTTAGGTATGTTTAAATTGCTTGAACAATGGATAAAGTACAATATAAAACTTATAAAGTACAAAACGGCGAGGTTAGAGAGTTTTATGTCGAAAGGACTTACTTATTTATGAAAAGTGTACGAAGATGATTTTAGTAGCAGTATTTGTCGAGCAAGGGTCTCTCACAATATACACCCCATGGATAAGTCTCGAAGAAATTATATCGTTGATGTTTTTACCAGGGCATTCGAACACACGAGCAAAAGACATCAACGGAACATACAAACATAAGATTACACAACAGGGATGACGAATGCTAGTCATCTGATTTACTTTTTATCATCGGTCAAAAACGACATTTTGTTCTAAAAATGATTGAAATACCTACGCGTGACGTCTTAGTTTAGCAGCGACATTTATGTAGGTACTCATTTTGTGATTTTGGTGAATTAAAAATCGAAGACTTGGTGGAAAACAAAACGCGTAAGGTTTTCCAAAGTCTAAGAAGGAGGGAAATTTAGTGATCAAGAGTTCATAATTTATTTCTGATGCTGTAGTCAACCCTAATAGGGGTTATGTACGTATTCTTTTGTTTTGTATAAAACGTATCCTATACAAAGATTATGTAAACCAAACGGATTCAAACGAAGGGTTGACAGTCATTAGTCGCCATTGTTTCTTACTTCTAAGAACTGAAGCTGAACCAAAGACAAAGGTAGACGTAATCAAAAACAATGTTCCAACCAGCAGAGAGCTTTACAAACGTTCCTCAATGGAACATAAATAAATTTACAAGTACAACAGTGATGTTGCAATAGCGATAGTTTCACTATCGATAGTTGACCTTGAAAAACAGGTCGATAGCGCGATAGTCCTATCGAAAATATTGACATACTGTAACACTATCGATAGTATCGATAGTGAAAAGCAGGCGATACTATTGAATTTTGTACGTTACTATCGCGTCAAAAAAGTCAATACTATCTATTCGCGCGTTCCGATAGTATCGATAGATTTACTTTAGTAACCATCGATGTATTTTCGATACCATCGACTGGACATAAGTTAGGAGCAAGCAATAGTATCGTAAAATGTTCGACTATCGCTACTATCGATACTATCGACACTCTTCCTATCGATAGTATCGATACTATCGATGTGTTTGTACTGATGCTATCGATAGAATCGATACTATTAGTCTTTAGCAATAGTATTACTTATCTTTATCAATCGATACTATCGATAGCATCGATACTATTCGATAGTTTCGATATGACTATCGATAGTATGACTGATTTTATGCCTACGATAGTATCACGATACTATCGATAGACTATCGCTATCGCAACATCACTAAAGTACAATAAGTACAATAATTCAATAGCGTGGGCACATGAAATCCTACAAAGTCCAACTGTGAAAGCTTTAAATAGAACCTTAAATGCTAACCTTCTGGAGATGTAAAGGGCACAGTCTTGCTCAAATTGTTCTCGTGGGTGTCCACGTTCGCTGTTTTGGTAAAAAATACTAAGTTTAGTACTATGATCACGTTTTTATTTATGTTTATTGTTTTTTTGTTCTTGGTTTACTATTCTCGAGCGTTACTCACATAATGTAGGTCTGTTAGTCTATTTGCTCCATGACAAAGGTCATCGATTCTCTATACTTTAGTATATTTGCTGTATCGTCTAGATCAGGGGTTCCTACACACTGTTAAATTAACGGAACACTCACCAAATAACTTTCATTTTTTTTACTGACTTCAAAAAAGGAGGAGGTTTCTCAATTCAACCGTATATATGTATTTTTTTTTCATGTGTGATCGCAGATAACTTCGTCGTTTATGAACCAATTTTGATATATTTTTTTTTGGAAAGGAGATATCCCAAGGGTGGTACCATGATAAGGAAACTAGGATCTGATGATGACATCCTTAGTTTCTTATTTGAATTCGGGTTTTTTTTGTTCAAAATTTTATGGAACCCCTTAACAAATGTTTACAAATCAGAGACACCATAATTTAAATAAAAACTAAAACTTTTATTAGATTTTTTTTAAAAGTGAAACACTTTATTTTTTAATTTAACTTTCAATGTGAAGAATGAACTTGTTTCACTGTTTTACCAATAATTGCTTTACAGTTCACTATTATTTCGCGGAACCCTGGTGACTTTTCTAAGGAACCCACTGTGAGAATCGCTGGTCTAGATAATCAATAGGTTAGTAGGTATACATACTCATAGAGAACGATATTTCGGAAAAAAACGGCCAAGTAACAGTTGGATTTGCGTACCGAGGGTTCCGTTCCATCACACCTCTCCAAGTCTCCACACAAATACAACAATAATACCTATTAATTACAAAAAAAAACCATTTTTTTTTATTTAGTTCTTACTCCTAAGCGCACTCACACATACACATAGACACAAAGTCGAGAACATCCTCTTTTTTGAAGGCGGTTGAAAAAATAAATACAGACGATATGGAAGCTCCTCCTTTTTTTTGGAGGGGGCTAAAAACTAGTGAGTTTTGTTACGCCCTAAAAGGCATCCGAACTTGTATTAGTTATAATAATAAGTTAGATCGTTTAAAATTTTTATTTGCTGCCATCCTGTACTAGTTTACCTGTCTTTCAATCCCTAACTTAAGGTTGCCTGGTAGAAATCTCTTAAAGCGATTAGGCCGCCTTTGTACTCTTTGTATATTACAAATTATAAGTCCTGTATTGTTTTTTTAAACGGCTTCAAAAAAAGGAGGAGGTTTCTCAATTCGACCGTATATTTTTTTTTATGTTTGTTCGCAGATAACTTCGTCGTTTATGAACGGATTTTGATGATTCTTTTTTTGTTAGAAAGGAGATATCCTAAGGGTGCTACCATGATAAGGAATCTGATCTGGCATCTGATGATGGCATCCCAGAGAAATCGAGAGGAACCTTCAAAAATTGTAGTGGCTTTGCGTTTGAAGTCGTTTTTTTTTGTTTAAAATTATTGGCGTGCAATAAAGTATATTTACTTACTTACTTACTTACTTTAATTGATTTACAAATACAAAATTCGTAACACATTGGACAATAATAATTCAAGTTCATTATCCCGAGGGTCGCTCATCATAAGCCCATAACATAGCGTGCGTGACACATCGAGAACCGTCGTATATTGTCCTCCCATCTAATGGCTCTTTTGTTCGAAGACCTTATTGTGACAAGTAATTGCCGAGCTTATGAACCGTGTAAAGCTTTTTAATTTCTTTTGTATTGAAAATTAGAGCCTGTTTGTTTCCTTTTAGGGTTCCGTACCCAAAGGGTAAAAAAACGGAACCCTTTTGCTAAGACCTCGCTGTCCGTCTGTCACCAGGCTGTATTTCATGAACCGTAATAGCTAGACTGTTGAAATTTTTACAGATGATGTATTTCTGTTGCCGCTATAACAACAAATACAAAAAAATTTAAAAAGTGAAAATATCCATACACAGAACGTGAAGAAACTAGTGCCATCTAGTAATATGATAGTACGGAACTGAAGAAACTAGCGCCATCTAGTATGATGGTACGGAACCCTATGTGTGCGGTTCTGACTCGCACTTGGCCGGTTTTTTATGATTTAAAATTATATAAGTAGTATTTTATTACTTGCAACGATCGATTTTACAAAATATGAAACTAAAAATACATTTGCAAAATAGCCGCATAGTAACTTTTAACTTTTTTATCGTTGTTAAAAGTTATTTCGGCCTTTTTCGGCTATGATGAATCCTTACTAATATCATAAATGTGAAAATATGTTTGATTGTTTGTTACCTCTGCACGCTTAAGGCTTTAAGATCACTCAATCCGAGCGGGTTGATACTTGTTTAAATAATATCGAACGTAAGTTTATTCATGTAAAGTTCAAATCAATGCAGGCTTCAACGCGGCTGTTACGTTGAAACCGAACGCCCAATTCTCAATTTTTATATGTTTTTATTACTTTTCATCACTATTAATTAAGTTTAAAAAAATATAATCAATTAAAATAAAAGTTTATAATTTACCGATTTTTGTGTGTTGGTTTCATTCAACATTAACTATTTGTTTTCGGGAAATTTTGTAATTAATGCCAAAAACAGGGTCTACAGTACATTTTTTTACAACAAAAGTGGTTAAATATTCAAAATTGTGTAGATTTTTTATTACTTTAAGTATATTATATATTTTTACCATGGTGATAGCTTTACACAGTCTTTCAATAATTTGTATTGAATATTGTCGTTTGACCCATCTTAAGGCCTTAAACGCCTCAAGTTTGGCATGCGCGTAGCAATGTACTAGGAAGGCTATTTTAATCTCAATTTCGCGATTTTCGTGATATAGCTGTTTTTTTAACTCCTGTTAACTCTCTCTTTTTTGTTAATTATTTGACTTCGCAATAAAACGATGAATTGACGTGATATTTTGCACATAGATTGTTGAAGAGGAACGAATTGATAAAGACCACTTTACGTGCGTTGATGGATCAGTCATTCCGTCACTTTTACCTTTTTTATAAACAGTTATAGGCTGGGTTTAAGCAGCTGTGTATGCGTACATGCTAGTATGGTTTTACCAGGCAGGCAGACTTTGTAAGGGATATTTGGCCTTCATCACATCAGCTCATGTACGTTCCCACCGAGGGGCTCGAGCCTACCCTGATTTAGGGCGATCAGGCCATACTCGACCACGTGGGCCCAGTGCGGGTTGGTCGACTTCACACACAACCTTCGAGTTTCTTTGCGGGCGTGTGCAGGTTTCCTCACGATGTTTTCCTTCACCGTTAAAGCAATCGGTAAGTATATATATATACGTAAGTTTTTGAAAAAACTTATTGGTACATTGGCCGTCCAGATTTGAACCCGGTACCTCTGGTTAGAAGGACCGAGTCGTTACCGGTTGAGCCACCGATGCTTTTTTATTTGTCCTTATCCATGACTATGCGAGCACTATCGTACGAAGTAACTATTTAGTAATCTGTGCTATCGTCGTCTTTCCTCAATCACCGCTACAGGTATAAATGCACATTTTTTGTTTGTTTGTAAACTCTTTATTGTACAAAATCTTAAAATAATGTTATAAAAAAAACCTTAAGTACAAATATTACAATTTTTTTTTTCAATAAACTAGTAATATTTGTCACTAAGTTTATTTATTAGCGAAATAAAATTTTATATATCTATCTACTTATTGGCATAGTTCCCGAGGGATCTGGAGACAACACATTTCCACGCTCGCGAGCCCCTGACGGCTCGCGCACTGCGCACCCTCGACGATAGGCATAGAAACTATGTACATAAACTGCGAATAACAGAAATGCATTTGCCTATTTAATACAAAGAATTAAGTATGTGCAGGTCGGTGGCGCAACGGCAAGGGCCGTTACCTCCTAACCGGGAAGTCGTGGTTCGAGTCCTGCCACGTACCAATGTGTTTTTGAATTTTGATCTCATATGTACGTTTATCTGACGCTCTTACGGTAAAGGAAAACATCGTGAGGAAACCTGCACACATCTGCGAAGAAACTTGAAGGTTGTGTGTGAAGTTGACCAACCCGCACTGGGCCTGCGTGGTCGACTAAGGCCCGATCGTAATTCAGTGTAGGCTCGACCACCTCGGTGGGGACGTGTATATAAACTGATGTGATAAAGTATGCGCAGTTAACGCATAATAAAACGATTGCATTTAGATTTGTATTGTCATTTTAACCTCACGCCATTCTCTGAGGATATAACTGCAATACCTTTACAAGGAAAGTATAGTGGGGTCAGGCACTTAAATAATTCATGAGAGCTTCGCCTTAAAATTCAATGTAAAGGGATTGCCACTAACATTAGGAGAATGAAAGGATCACATTAAAAAGGAGCTGTGGGTTGTACTGTACAAAGACATGTGGTGTCGTAAGGAATCAAGCGAGATCAAACTCCGGAATCATGATGCATGAATGTCAAAGTCGTATTTTACGGAATTCTTTTTTATCCACAATCGGTAAGCCCTCGTCATCATCTCACCGGATAGCAAGTGACGATAGTGGCGAACATAGAAGCGGGCTTACCAAGATTCCCCAACTTAATGGGGAACTGGATATCTTATCTTCAAGCCGAAACACATCAATATTGTTAACACTGATGTTGGGCGGCAAGACTTAGATAATATGGTCGTAGCTAGCCAGGCGGGCTATGAAAATGCCCTACCACCAAACAACAAAGTTGAATCGAACCCGCGGCCTCCTGGTGTGAAGCAAATGGACTATAACCATTACGCCACGGAGGCGGTTAACAGCATTGATGTGTTCCGGCTTGAATTGAATCTTGGTAAGCCCCCCAAGTAGCACAAACGCTGTGTATGATTTATCTTATACAGCATAGAGTCATTAAAAGGTTGTGTAGCCGCAATTTATAAAAGACGCAGTCGGATAGAGGCATAATATACGGTTAATTATCTTTTTTCATCATAAGCTTCAATAAATTGCTGTGTATACTTTGTGGTTTAAACAGCGGTTTTAAATTGCTGTAATTTAACAGTGTTTAAAATAAGCTGTGTAAACGTTCTTATCTCATAGTTAAAAAGCTTCTTATGCAAGCATTAAATTGTTATTTGCTGTATAAATGACGAGTAATTTACTTTTATAGTGCTATGAATACATATAACAGTGATAATAATCACGGATACTCAGCTTCATACGATTACCATAAAAAGCACCTGACAGTGCTAAATAAATAAATAAAATAAAGTAAATAAATATTCTGGGACAAATCACACATGGTCATCTGGCCCCAAAGTAGGATTCCCTGTGTTATGGGTTACCAGAGACTGATATACATACTTATATACGTTTAAATACATACATATATAGATATTTATATATATATATATATATTTATATTTGTTGTAACTATTGCTACTAAATTGTCGGCCGCTATATTAGTGACTAATTTGTTACTTCTAGAGCAATAAAACACTCTTAATATGCTTTACTTAGAAAATATTAAAACACTTCAACCGTTATAAACCTAAATAACAGCAAAGTAAAAAAGAACAGTTAACTTTCCCTGGAAACAATTTATTTCAACAATTTAATACACTAAACGTACGACGCACTCGCTCATATAAATTTTGAACGGATGATGCATTTTGGTGTCTGTTCACTTATATTACAGCGAATAGCAATTCGGTGGCTTCTTTTCTTGCTTATAGCAACATAATAGCCACTATCGGTGCTAAGAGCAATATAAGTGCTTCATTACAATAAACATTTTAAAACACATTTTTGTAATGTAAACAGCAACGCCATGTTTTTTTGTCATTTTTATTGTAGAATTAACAATGAACCAATAATAAAATGTATTTTCCATGGTAATTACTACATAAAAAGTTGGGTTTTGCTAATCTAATAGCTTTGTTTAGCTGTTACGAAACGTTTGTTTACGTTTTTACTGTAAATTAATATATCACTTTTTATAACATTTCTATTTTATTTTATAATATTTTATAAAATAGCCAAATATTAACAGCGCATTAAAAAATTACATAAAACATGAGCATAAATTATCAGTAAAATTTCATTTGCATGTGAAATTACGCTTGTGATTCGAGTAATCACCTTCAAAAATATCAATATTTAAATAAAATAGTCGCCATTAAAGTTGACAAGTAATGACATTTGCGATAAATGTTAGTGAATTTATTAAATTCAATTTTTATTGGCTTTTATTACTTCAAGTTGCAAGAACTAACATATTTATCATTTTGAGTCAAATAAAAGTTGCGTATAAAGCAACTATTTGACAATTGAAAAACATCTTACTAGTTACTTTCACAGCTCGTATGCAGCATAGAAAGGCTGTACAAAGTGCGCCCAAACCGGCTGTATAGAAGCTGTATAGAAGCTTACATAAAATATTATGTGATAACCACTGCAGCCAAAGGTTGTAACAAACAACTGCGTTCTCATAGCTTTTATACAACTACTTTGTGCTACCTGGGCCGCTACCATCTTCGGCATCATCGTCATTCGTCAAAGTCGTCTTCATCCTCTGACGAACTGTCCAGTAAGTCCAATAGCAACATAGGCGAACTCATTTTCACTGTTATTCTTATGTTGGGTTTTAACAAATTATAGTATAGCTCCAGTGTGTGATATCCTGCTATAATATAAGTTTTTATCGTAAGATACTCGCAGATAAAATATTTTAGTATAACTCCCGTGTGTGACAGCTTATATGTTTTTAAAATTATATTATAAGCAATTTAAAAATTTATTTTGAGATGTTTCAAAGCTCAGCCAGTTACTATCTTTAGGCTTGGTAATAGTTAAGTGGGAAGGGTGCCATCTAAAACCCAGACAGGAAATAGCATTTCTCGGTAGAGGTAACCAACAAGGAATTAACTCGCTGCACCAAAGACTAATTTATTCGAGTGCAGGTGTCTGTGCGGGAAACGTTTCTCGCAAGGTGTCGCGAGGGATCCGGCTAGCTTGTAATGTTGGGGGACAAGAGTACAAGACGGGATTAAAGCATCTATTAAGGCAAAGTATGTATATATATATATATATATATATATATATATATATATATATATATATATATATATATATATATTAGTACTAAGATACCGTATGGTCTCTCCCTGCCGCTATCTAGATTGCGACCTCACCCCCTCGTCACCCAGATTGATGCAGATTGGTTACCGTTTGGTTCTCGAACGTATAGGATTTCGCCGTAATTTTGTTTGTTCCGTCATTCCATTTTTGAAATGTCATTTCTCGCCCGTTGTATGAAGTGTCCAGGGGTAAGTTCTGATTTGAAAACAGTTTTTATTGGATGCATTGAACCTTATGTAATCAGAGATATTGTATATATGTCGCAGGCATGCTGTATAATTCTTCATGACACATACGGTCAGGAAAATGTCAGGCAAATTATATAATGGCGAGGGCGGGGAGCCTCGCTTCGCGACAGTTAAATCAATCAAACCTGACCGAACCTAACATCTAACCTAAAAAACAAATAGGCCAGAAGCGTTCAATATTATTAATGTCAAGTTCTTATACAATAATTGAAAACGCTAAACACGTTAAAAAACGGACTTCCATCGCAACAACTTAGTACATTTTTGCATTATTATTTTTGGTTTTTGTTAATTTTCTAATAAAGTACTACACCGACTTTGATAAAATTTTAATGGGACCACACGGAAAGCACTAGCTTTCAAATAAAAATCGGTTCACCCAGTCAAAAGTTATGAGGTAACACACATAAAAAAAAACATACAGACGAATTGAGAACCTCCTCCTTTTTGGAAGTCGCTTAAAAAGAATTACTTTTACGAGTAGGTAGTTCAGTTGCGTTGGAAGTACCTAACTTGGCCACAATCTACATCTACGGACTCGACTTTATGATGGTCACGATCCCCAACCCCTGGGGTTACGACTTAGAAGAAGAAGAAGTTCAGTTGCAGTTAGCAGCTTTGGGGTGTATTATTTCCGGTTATGCTTATTATTAGTGTTTTTAAATGCTTTATTTAACTTGCAATGTTTGTATGTATGTATGTTAGTTGTTAAGGGTCAAATCTAGCGATCGATTTTAGAGCGACTTCCAGTGGACCGATTGAGCTGAAATTCGGTATAAAGCCGTATTCCTGTTGACAGAAGATCATTTTGATATTTTGAAGTTGATCTGACGACTGATGATGAACTTTGGAAATGGAATCAAAGTCCCAAGATCGTCTTTTATTTTCAACTAGCTGTTTCCCTCGGTTTCACCCGCGTGGACACCGTTTCTATGACTTGTCGAGGGTGCGCAGTGCATTGAGTCTCGCGAGCGTGAAAAAAGGTAACCTATGTGTTAATTCAGGTCCTAATCTGTCTACCTACCAAATTTCAGCAAGATCTGTTCAGTAGTTTTTTCTTGAAGAAGTAACAAACATACACACTCACAAACTTTCGCCTTTATAATATTAGTGTGATGTGATAGAATCGTAAGAAGTACTGTGAGAATATGGCATGTCTAGATATACCAGACTCTCCACAATAGGGATCACGAATTCTAGTCATCTGAGCACCATCTGAGTTACTTTTTATAATGTGTTAAAAAACGACATTAATATGTTCTAAAAATGTTAGAAATACCTAGCCGTGACGTCATAGTTTAGCAGCGTCATATATGTACTTATTTTGTGATTTTGTTGAATTAAAAATCGAAAACTTGATGGAAAACAAAACGAGTAAGGTTTATCGAAGTTTAAGTTGGAGGGCAATTTAGTGATCAACAGTTCATAATTTATTTCTGATGCTGTCGTCATCCCTATATTATGGATTGAATTTTAGGATAAACGTAGAAATGTTGATTCAATGCGCAATTATCGAAAAACATTTTTCTCCATGACAGGGAGATATGACAGCACAATGAATGAACCTCTGAAAGCTTTGCATAAAAGCGAATTAATTAAGGCCCGTACAAAAGGCTATAAACAGGCTGATGATGTGCAATGAGAGAGGCGTAAGCGTTAACGAACAGGCTCAGTGGAGCGAACCGTGAAAACGCAAGTCTTGAGAAAATGGCGAGCTTCGATGTAAAGCTGAAGCAAAGTATATACATAAGTACTAACATACAGTACGGACACTCCCTGCCGCTCTCTAGATAGCGACCTCACCCCGTCGTCACCCAGATTGATACAGATTGGTTACCGTTTGGTTGTTGAACTTATAGGATTTCGGCGCCGTTTTGTTTGTTCTGTCATTACTTTTTTGAAATGTCATTTCTGGCCCGCTGTATGAAGTGTCCAGGGTGTGCTTTGGGGGCTATTATTGTTAGGTTATGCAATTTAAAAGTGTTTTTAAATGCGAACGAATGATAGTCATCTGATTTACTTTTGTTTCTAAAACAACATTTTGTTTTTAAAAACGTTTGAAATACCTAGGCGTGACGTCATAGTTTTAGAGTGTCATTTTTGTACTCATTTTGTGATTTTGGTGAGTTAAAAATTGAAGACTTGATGGTAAACAAAACGAGTAAGGTTTTCCGAAGTTTAAATAGGAGGGCAATAGTGATTAAGAGTTCAGAATTTATTTCTGATGCTGTCGTCACCCCTAAAACAATCATCAGACAATTTTTAAAACAAAATGTCTTGCAAAATGTTACATGTTACGGTGCACACGATTAATGCATTACTGACGAGGCCGAGAAGTAAGCGATTGCTGGATTAGTAAATTTAAATAATACGAATCCAGGAATTGCTGTTCCGTCCGAGTCTTATGTTAAGTGTTTTACTCAAACTAAGCAAGAAAATTAAAACAATAAAAGTTAAATGCTCTCAATATTTTAAACCGTAACCAAAGAGTAGGTAATGCAGTGACACACACTTTTGATTTATCCGCCGATTTACTTTTTTAAATCACAGCGCCACCGTCGCCGCGCTTCCGCCGGTCAGTTCAAAATTTAAAAAAAAGTAGCCAGCGAACCTCAGACCCAAGAGTTTGTCGATTTACTTTTTTAAATCACAGCGCCACCGTCGCCGCGCTTCCGCCGGTCAGTTCAAAATTTAAAAAAAAGTAGCCAGCGAACCTCAGACCCAAGAGTTTGTCGATTTACTTTTTTAAATCACAGCGCCACCGTCGCCGCGCTTCCGCCGGTCAGTTCAAAATTTAAAAAAAAGTAGCCAGCGAACCTCAGACCAAAGAGTTTGTCGATTTACTTTTTTTAATCACAGCGCCGCCGTTGCCGCTTTTACAAGCTTTTATTTAACTTGCAATGTAGTTATGTATATTTGTTCGGGTGAAATCTTGCAAGTTAAATTTGACCCTCTTCGCGGTTTCCATTTGAGCTGAAATTTTGCATGCAGTATATCGCGTGACAATGCAATATTAAAAGCTTTAAGTTTTTAGGTTTTTCGAAAATTATTTTATATATTTTTATACGATCCTGAAATCACGTACTAGTTACTGTCTTCTTTTTGAGAACGTAAAGCGAATATTATCTACATAGCGTGTTTGAGTAAATATGATTTCCTAATGCAGGAGAAGAGCGCCATGTCGCGGCCGAGCTAACGAGAGATGAGAACGATAAATCAGTCCTATGATTCAGCCTGCCCTTACACTAAATATAGTACGCTACTTTCACTTGGGTAAGTGGAAACATGGCGGACAGCTCCTCCGGTACAAAGATGTGCAGAAGCGACACATGAAAGGATGCAACATAGAACCCTCTCAATGGGCGAGTTTGGCAGCAGAACGGTCAGATTGGCGCAGGATTGCGAATAGGCAAGTGCGCGAGTTTGAGGATCAACGTAAAGCTGACCTTGATATCAAACGCGACCAGTTAAAGGCCCGACCACCTGCGACCATTTCATATAATTACCAGGGAGGCATACTTAAATGCCCTCATTGCGCGAGGAATTTCGCTGCGAAGATTGGATACATAAACCATCTTCGGGCGCACGCGCGGCAAACCGACTAGGAGTCGAAGTGGTCGGCATGACCGAAATCGGTCGGATAGATCATCATCATCACTTTCACTCCTCGGATACGACTTTGTACACGGAAAAGACTAAGTTATTCAAAGAAAAGAAAGGTATTGAAAAGCGACACGAACTTTACTTAAGTATTATTAGGGTTCTGTTCCCAAAGGGTGCCAACGGAACCCTATTACCACACCCCGGACACTCCATACAACGGTTGAGAAATTACATTTCTAAAAACAAACGACGGAACAAATGAAATCACGTCGAAATCAAACTGTAACCAATCTGGGTGACGAGGGGGTGAGGTCGCAATCTAGAGAGCGGCAGGGAGAGTCCATACTGTATGTTAGTACTAATATCTATGTATACTTTGCTATTACTGAGCCTTCGATTTACGTCCGTTTTCTTCTATCCGAACTTAGAAAGGAAGTGTCTTTTAAATCGTAACGTATATGTAACCAGTTGAATTTTTCATAGAATATGTGTTTTTATAACAGATTGCCTAAAAATAATTAAAATTAAGAAAACAATTTTCTGCAGTAAAAGCAGCATATTAATCTGATTTCTATTCAAACAAGCGTGAAACTATGTGTGTTTATAATAAAAACTGTAACATAAAACAAAAAACAATAAGAACCGGCCAAGTGTGATTCTGACTCGCTCTCACTCCCGGAAAAAAACCCATTTTAACTGTCGGTCTCGTTGATGTCTTTTATACTGAATGATATTAAACATATAATTTTTGTACCTATTCGTTAATATTTTTGGGCTCCATCCCCAAAGTGCTGGTTTTCTTTGGAAATATCAATGAAAATAAAAAAGGAAATAAAAAAAAGAAAATGAAAATTGTTTATTGGTTTACCAAAAAATATCAACTTTTTAAGGCTGAGATCTCCATCAATTAGTAAAGATGCATTGTAATGTTTGTGCAAATGTAAAAAAGCGTCGGTGGCTCAACCGGTAACGACTCGGTCCATCTAAGCAGAAGTACCGGGTTCAAATCTGGACGGCCAATGTACCAATGAGTTTTTCAAAAACTTACGTACATACTTACCGATTGCTTTAACGGTGAAGGAAAACATCGTGAGGAAACCTGCACACGCCTGCGATGAAACTCGAAGGTTGTGTGTGAAGTCGACCAACCCGCACTGGGCCCGCGTGGTCGACTAAGGCCTAATCGCCCTGATTCAGGGTAGGCTCGAGCCCCTCTGTGGGGACGTATATGAGCTGTAATGATGATGATTGTAATGTATGATGTAGGTAGGTTACCACTTCGCTTTTCAATTGGACCATACGTTACACAGCAAAATCTGGTGGTATATACCTACCAAGGGCTGTTATTAACAATCACAACAAGAGCTTTTGTAAGAAATTTTAACCTAAAAACTCCAAAAGCCGTGCTTACATAATAAGCTCACTTTAATATTAACTAGAGGAGGCGCGGTGCGCGAACCGCAAGCGGCTCGCGGGGAATTATACAACTTAACCATCCTCATGGATTACTCCTTCCATTAGTGAAAACCGTATGAAAATCCGTTTGGCAGTTTTTGAGTTTATCGCCTTTAGACGGACATACAGACGTGATGTGGGGGACTTTGTTTTTATAACTACATATACAGATAGAGTTGAATTGTCTTTTAAAAAATAATACATATTCTTACAATTGTTTATCAAATCAGATGGTATTAAATATACAGAATGTAATAAAGTCGGTGTATGTCCCGTTGGTATATGTAGGAGCGTCGATGGCGTAACGACTAGGGCCGCCGCCTCCTGTCCGGGAGGTCGTGGTTTGAATCCTGCCACGTACCAATGTGAATTCGAATTTAGATTTCAATGTAGGTAAGTTTATCCCACGCTCTTACGGTGAAAGAAAACATCGTGAGGAAACCTGCACACGCCTGCGGAGAAACTCGCAGGTTGTGTGTGAAGTAGACCAATCCGCACTGGGCCCGCGTGGTCGTCTAAGGCCCGATCGCCCTAATTCAGGGTATATAGGCTAGAACCCCTCTGTGGGGACGTTTATGAGCTGATATGATGATAATGAGGTCCCGTTAACTGGGGGTTCTACTCATCGTACTGAACAACCCATAGTCAATTCTCAAAAAAAAAAATTACAACCTCTATACAAAAATGCATAAAGCCCCAAGTAGCACATAACTAAAACTAATATTAACTAAAATAACTGCGGATTTATGCCCTCAAGTCATATTTTCATTTTTAATCAGCTCTGGTCAAGTATCAAATTTGTATAAAGGCAATTATTTCATCTGATAATGCTTAATGCTATATTATGGTTCGTAAAAAAGTACTGATAATGATGAATGCCATATTATGGTTACTAAAAAAACAATTATAATGTCAAAACTCCTATTTAAGTATAAGGTAATATTAAAATACAGTTGTTATCGTATTTCGGTAATATGAAAAACATCATGCATTAAACAAGCATTAACATATTATTATTTAGTGCACTTAGTTGTATATTGGCATTTTCTAGAAACAAAGGTTTTTTAATGGTCAGAGGTTGTGTCGATTGAATGCTTATCCTATATACACATTGAATAAAGAACAAGTAATGCTTTAGCTCCGTTATCTTCTTAACTTATGCTTTAATCAAACATTAGGCTATATTTTGATCAAAGTTAATGTATATTTAGAAATATATAAGTCATAAATAGATCGTAATTTGAATTTTCAAATGGTTATTTTTATGTATTAACTTGTAACGGTCTACATTTTGAAGTTTGTATGTAATAGGGATTTCTTTATGGCTAATAAGGTTCTAACAGATGATCGCGGTACCTTCCCTACCTAACTCGATATCAATCCGTCACAGTAGCGTTTTAATGATTATTTGCATTATAACATACTTCTGATGTGTTGAAATACGGCTGAACCTTAAATGCAAGTGTGTTGTACGGTGAATTACGAGCTGTATGTTTTGTGTCTGACCATAATACGATTAACAGCTCTACAACACTATATTTGAAAGCCTAATGCATTAATTTTGCGTGTCGCCATTTTCTTTCTTGTTTCATTTCTTACAAAAATATTTAAAGTCAATCTTATCAGATGAAAAACGGTTAATGATAATTTATTTTGTGAACAGATGCCTATAAAACCAATTATATTTGTTAAAACAACGCTAAAAGGCTAAATTTCAACAAAAGTTGTCGCTACTAGGTTACATTTTATATTATTTTTATATTAATAAAGGACTTTTGCGAAGGCGCGTGTATTTTACACGATAAACTTGTAAATTTTACTCCACAAACTGATGCTCGCAGCTTATTTTACTCATTACGAACTGTAAAAATGATAGTACTCACCTGTTCAATATTAAAATTTACCTTAACACCAACACGGAACATTATATGACACCATTGCACTATGACAATAACTTAAACTGATTGATATATTTTTTAAATCTATTGAATATACTTTTCTACAAAGGAAATAAAACAGTTAGCATTGTAATCACATTAAATTAACATATTGAAATTTTAATTGCCGCATATCCATTGTTACATAGTCACAAAAAATTCAATTAGCACCTTTTAATGCTTTTACCTGACTTTATTAATGCTATTACACAAAAGTTGTAGTGCTATTACACATCATTTATAAAACTTAAAGCCGTATAAAGGGGGGGCCCAAATTTTACGTATAAGAGTCGTATAAAAGAAATATGGTTGATATACGATTTTCTTATAATGTAAAGCGCATGGACTTGTGCTATTATAAGTTTGATATAATGGTGTTTTGTGCTACTTGGGGGGACCTACACAAATTTTGTTACACCCTGTATAAGTCCCTACTTGGGCAGATTAATAGATTTTTTGTTTTGAAAAAATAAGGTTTTTTTTTTATTTCTCAACTGGAATGCCTTTGGCATCATCTCACCTGATGGTAAGTGACGATGATGCCGAAGATGGAAGCGGGCTTACCAAGATTCCCCAACGCAATGGAGAACTGGCTATCTTATCTTCAAGCCGGAACACATCATGTTGTTAACACTGATGTTTGGCGGCAAGACTTAGATAAGATAGTGGTAGCTAGCCAGGCGGGCTTAGAAAATGCCCTAACACCAATCAAACCGAGTCTTACAAGTTGACCCCACCGGGAATCGAACCCGCGACCTCCTGGTGTGAAGCGAATGGGCTAACCATTACGCCACGGAGGCGGTAAGAGTCAAAAGGCAACTACACTTTAGCAATGTCTGCGTTTACATATTGTGACCCAGCCCAGTGGACAGTTCAGCTCCCTTCCCAATACATTCTCATTAAGCAACGGTACATACCTGCGGAAGCACCAAGTCACGACACTAAGTCAGATTTATCGTTCAACGCCCCTTGCTTCTTTGTCGCCTTAATGTCATTCAAGACGCGAAAAAAATTTGAAACTCCTTTATTGCAGCCGCGACATGCGGGTTTTAAGTGATTTTCT
Organism: Coleophora flavipennella; assembly: GCA_947284805.1. Taxonomy (NCBI): domain Eukaryota; kingdom Metazoa; phylum Arthropoda; class Insecta; order Lepidoptera; family Coleophoridae; genus Coleophora; species Coleophora flavipennella. Next base: position 9,044,025 of record OX369288.1, read on the forward strand.
CAGTCAAAGTACGCAGCCAAACGTACTCAAATTTTTAATAAAAAAATAATAATAATAAATAATTTAGATAGGCGTCTTAGGGTTCCGTGCTAGGGAGTGCAATCTCGGTATTCCGAGATCTTGAATTACTGAGATCTTGCACCAGTTAATAAGCAAGATTGGTCTTGCACCCAAAATGATTATTTCGTCCCTAGAACAACATAAGTTTACCAAGTTTCAATAGTTTTTATTTTTTTATTTTTTTTTATTTACAATTGGTAAACCCTTGACAACATCTCACCTGGTGGTAAGTGACGATGTTGCCGAAGATGGAAGCGGGCTTACCAAGATTCCCCAACGCAATGGGGAAACTGGCTATCTTATCTTCATGCCGGAACACACCAATGATATCAACATTGATATTTGGCGGCAAGACTTAGATAAGATGGTGGTAGCTAGCCAGGCGGGCTTAGAAAATGCCCTACCCCAACCAAACCGAGTCTTACAATTGACCCCGCCGGGAATCGAACCCGCGACCTCCTGTGTAAAGCCAGTGAACTTTGCCTCTGAGCTACGGATACGTAAGGTAATTCAAAATAATCCTTAGATTTGCGAGATCTGGCAAAATTCCGATTAGACCTCTTAAATCTTGCAAATACCGAGATTGATATTGTGCTGCAAGATTAAGGGTACAAAACGGGACCCTGTTATTAAGACTCCGCTGTCCGTTCGTTTGTCTGTCTGTCCGTCCGTCTGTCACCAGGCTGTATTTCATGAACCGTGATAGCTAAACAGTTGAATTTTTCACAGATGATGTATTTCTGTTGCCGCTATAACAACAAATACTAAAAATTAGAAAAAGTGAAAAAATAAGGGTGGTCTCCGTACAAAAACGTATTTTTTTAAACATGAAGAAACTAGCGCCATCTAGTATGATGGTACGGAACCCTTTGTCTCCCTCGCATTTGGCTAGTTTTTAACCGACTCAAAAAAAGGAGAAGGTTTCTCAATTCGACCGTATATATTTTTAATTTGTTTTATGTGTGTTCGCGGATAACTTCGTCATTTATAAACCGATTTTGATGATTATATTTTGTTGGAAAGGAGATATACTAAGGGTGGTACCATGATAAGAAAACAAGGATCTGATGATGGCATCCCAGAGAAATCGAGGGGAACCCTAATTTCCTGTTCGAAGTCGGTTTTTTTTGTTCAAAATTATATGCACACATTTCATTCCCAAACGGGGTGTCGTGTCATTTCGGTCGATAATTCTATAGAGTAATGTACTCTGACTTTGAATAGTTTTACGTTTGCTTGTGTGATATGGCAATATCGATTTGTGAGCTATTGTTGTGGGCCTCGTAGAAGCGAGGGGGGCGCAGAATCCTTGGGGGAGTCCGCCCCTGCGCCCGACCAGAACGGCACAAATAAACACACACTCGCATTTAAGTTTTTTATGACAATACCCCACTAAAATGTGGTAAACATTGTGCAATGAAACTAAATAGCGATATTGTTCCTTTAAAAACTCAATAAAAAGTGTGTGGTTTTTTGACGTTTATTTAAAAGCTCGTTAAACTTTAAGGAGGAAGTCGTTCAAGAGAAAATATATTGTGGTGGGAAGAAGTGCTGTTTTTGTGTTTTACGAGACGATTGAATTCCATTTTATTTTAGATTAGCTGTTGCTCGCGGCTTCATCCCCGTGATGGATATCGAGAGTGAGTTAGGTTTTTTTAGATTATGACCATCTTGAAATTTCATTCTTACTATTGGTGAAAGATTTTTGAGGTGAAAACTACATTAGGCGCGTTGGGCATTTTTTGAGATGGGAAAAAACCATTGAACTCGCTACTCTGTTACCGTTACCTGTTACCGTTACCGTAACCACATCATATCAGCTCATATAAGTCCCCACCGAGGGTTCGAGCCTACCCTGAATTAGGGCGATCGGGCCTTAGTCGACCACGCGGGCCCAGTGCGGGTTGTTCGACTTCGTTAGGTTTCCTCTCGATATTATCCTTTACCGTAAGAGCGTCGGATAAACGTACATATGAAATCTAAATTTGAAATCACATTGGTTGCCATGCAGGATTCGAACTACGACCTCCCGGATAGCAGGCGGCGGCCCTAGCCGTTACGCCACCGTATTTTGAATTAATACCTTGAATCTTAAACTACCCACGTAGATATTTTCAGAAATCCTACACCAAACACTAAAATTTTGTTTATTCTCTCTTCGTTCATTTTTATTGTTCTCGACACAAAAAGGGAGAATATTGTAATATATTCGAGTGCAGCAATACAGATTGCAGCCAACTGCAGTTCCACGCCTACGCTGTTCCATGCCAAAGACAGGTTTTCAGCGATTAATAGGAACTTGGAACATATTTAAGACATAGATAATATATTTATTTTTATCACGCTTTTATTAGCTTCACCTGTATGTATGTATGTATGTTTTTAACCGACTCCTTTGCACTCGATTTTGACCAACTTTAAACAGACAGATTTAATTCAAACTTTGTACATTTATTAAGAATCAGTGACAATACAATAATTTTATAAGTTTATCTCATTATCCTGATCAGGATCGCCAGGATTAAATGCACATGAAACTCAAAATTAAAATAATTAATATAGTTTAAAAAACACAAAAAATACACGATTTTAAAGCACATCAAACTAAATAGTGAAAAATAATTCTTAATATAAGCTAAAAACAATAATGAACGAAAAATACTAGTATTCTTGTGAAAAGTGCCATATCTTTCGTATATCGAGCAACCCACGCTTTTTTCACAATAAAACTATTATTTTTTATTCATGTTATTATATGTTTTCAGCTAACATTAAGAACTATTTTTCAATTTTTAGTTTGATGTGCTTTAAAGCGTGTATTTCAGTTTTTTTCTAAACTATTTATTATCAGTACTTACTATATTGCCTTGAGTTTATTAATGTAAGGTTATAAAAGTTATGGTCCTGAAAGGCTTATTATAAGTTAAACTTACGAGTATTGTAACAAAATAAAGAAACTGCTGCGATAACTCAAGAGCTTTAAAAATTTTAAAAATCGGACAAGTGCGAGTCGGGCTCATGCACGAAGGGTTCCGTACTAATAATAATAATAATCCGTAATAATAATCTGTTGCCGTAATTAATATCGACCAAAAAAAATCACGTTTGTTATATGGGAGCCCACCTTAAATATTTATTTTATTCTGGTTTTAATATTTGTTGTTATAGCGGCAACAGAAATTTCAACATTCTACCTATTACGGTTCATGAAATACAGCCTGGTGACAGACAGACGGACGGACGGACAGTGAAGTCTTAGTAATTGGGTCCCGTTTTTACCCTTTGGGTACGGACTACAGAAACATAGAATACCGAACAGTTACAAACAACATAAGCAAAGGTAGTAGGATTGGTAGGAACAAAACAATTTTCCAAAAAGAAACGTACCTATTGAAATTTCCTTTTTTTTGTCTCTTATTCTTATTATGATCACTTTCACTATGATTATTCTTATACATTGACATTGGCAGAACTATTGTGCCCTACAACAATAGAAGGCCAAAAAAGGTAAATACATACAAAACCCAGACTACACAAATTCGAAATTGCGCAACACTATAAAGGTAAATACATGCAAAAACCCAGACTAAACGAATGCGAAATTGCGCAACACTATTAAGGTAAATACATGCAAAATTCAGACTACACAAATGCGAAATTGCGCAACACTATAAAGGTAAATACATGCAAAAACCCAGACTAAACGAATGCGAAATTGCGCAACACCTATAAGGTAAATATTTACATAAAGAACCCAGATTAAACGAATGCGAAATTGATTAAGGTAAATATGTACATACAAAACCCAGACTAAACGAATGCGAAATTGATTAAGGTAAATATGTACATACAAAACCCAGACTAAACGAATGCGAAATTGCGCAACACTATTAAGGTATACACATACAAAACCCAGACTAAACGAATGCGAAATTGCGCAACACTATTAAGGTATACACATACAAAACCCAGACTAAACGAACGCGAAATTGCGCAACACTATTAAAGTATACACATACATAACCCAGACTAAACGAATGCGAAATTGCGCAACACTATTAAAGTATACACATACAAAACCCAGACTACACAAACGCGAAATTGCGCAACACTATTAAGGTATACACATACAAAACCCAGACCAAACGAATGCGAAATTGCGCAACACTATTAAGGTATACACATACAAAACCCAGACTAAACGAATGCGAAATTGCGCAACACTATTAAGGTATACACATACAAAACCCAGACTACACGAATGCGAAATTGCGCAACACTATTAAGGTATACACATACAAAACCCAGACTAAACGAATGCGAAATTGCGCAACACTATTATGGTATACACATACAAAACCCAGACTAAACGAATGCGAAATTGCGCAACACTATTAAGGTATACACATACAAAACCCAGACTAAACGAATGCGAAATTGCGCAACACTCTTAAGGTAAACACATACAAAACCCAGACTACACGAACGCGAAATTGCGCAACACTATTAAGGTATACACATACATAACCCAGACTAAACGAATGCGAAATTGCGCAACACTATTAAAGTATACACATACAAAACCCAGACTACACGAACGCGAAATTGCGCAACACTATTAAGGTATACACATACAAAACCCAGACTAAACGAATGCGAAATTGCGCAACACTATTAAGGTATACACATACAAAACCCAGACTAAACGAATGCGAAATTGCGCAACACTATTAAGGTATACACATACAAAACCCAGACTACACGAACGCGAAATTGCGCAACACTATTAAGGTATACACATACATAACCCAGACTAAACGAATGCGAAATTGCGCAACACTATTAAAGTATACACATACAAAACCCAGACTACACGAACGCGAAATTGCGCAACACTATTAAGGTATACACATACAAAACCCAGACTAAACGAATGCGAAATTGCGCAACACTATTAAAGTATACACATACAAAACCCAGACTACACGAACGCGAAATTGCGCAACACTATTAAGGTATACACATACAAAACCCAGACTAAACGAATGCGAAATTGCGCAACACTATTAAAGTATACACATACAAAACCCAGACTACACGAACGCGAAATTGCGCAACACTATTAAGGCATACACATACAAAACCCAGACTAAACGAATGCGAAATTGCGCAACACTATTAAAGTATACACATACAAAACCCAGACTACACGAACGCGAAATTGCGCAACACTATTAAGGTATACACATACAAAACCCATACTAAACGAATGCGAAATTGCGCAACACCTATAAGGTAAATATTTACATAAAGAACCCAGACTAAACGAATGCGAAATTGATTAAGGTAAATATGTACATACAAAACCCAGACTAAACGAATGCGAAATTGATTAAGGTAAATATGTACATACAAAACCCAGACTAAACGAATGCGAAATTGATTAAGGTAAATATGTACATACAAAACCCAGACTAAACGAACGCGAAATTGCGCAACACTATTAAGGTATACACATACAAAACCCAGACTAAACGAATGCGAAATTGCGCAACACTATTAAGGTATACACATACAAAACCCAGACTAAACGAATGCGAAATTGCGCAACACTATTAAAGTATACACATACAAAACCCAGACTACACGAACGCGAAATTGCGCAACACTATTAAGGTATACACATACAAAACCCAGACTAAACGAATGCGAAATTGCGCAACACTATTAAAGTATACACATACAAAACCCAGACTACACGAACGCGAAATTGCGCAACACTATTAAGGCATACACATACAAAACCCAGACTAAACGAATGCGAAATTGCGCAACACTATTAAAGTATACACATACAAAACCCAGACTACACGAACGCGAAATTGCGCAACACTATTAAGGTATACACATACAAAACCCATACTAAACGAATGCGAAATTGCGCAACACCTATAAGGTAAATATTTACATAAAGAACCCAGACTAAACGAATGCGAAATTGATTAAGGTAAATATGTACATACAAAACCCAGACTAAACGAATGCGAAATTGATTAAGGTAAATATGTACATACAAAACCCAGACTAAACGAATGCGAAATTGATTAAGGTAAATATGTACATACAAAACCCAGACTACACGAATGCGAAATTGATTAAGGTAAATATGTACATACAAAACCCAGACTAAACGAATGCGAAATTGATTAAGGTAAATATGTACATACAAAACCCAGACTAAACGAATGCGAAATTGATTAAGGTAAATATGTACATACAAAACCCAGACTAAACGAATGCGAAATTGATTAAGGTAAATATGTACATACAAAACCCAGACTAAACGAATGCGAAATTGATTAAGGTAAATATGTACATACAAAACCCAGACTAAACGAATGCGAAATTGATTAAGGTAAATATGTACATACAAAACCCAGACTACACGAATGCGAAATTGCGCAACACTATTCTAAATCCAAGTTGCAAACAAGAAGTATAAGCTAAGATAAATGCAGCCAAGGAAGGAAAACAGTATTAATAGTTTATTCCTCCCAGGGACCAGTCTTTGTACTGAGGTGATAGACCGGGAGTGGGCGGTCAGGACCAGACTACGACCAGATTTGCGCCCGCGCACGAATGCAGATAAGCCGGGAGATAGTGCTCAATATTATTGGATGTTATTAATATGTTGGATCTACTCAGCATTTCTTGAGCAACGTTAGTCGTTGATGGGATGCTGATAATCTGATAGGAAGTCAATGATCTTGCGCAGTTCCTAACAACGGGCTTATTTGAGGCTTACCTACGTATTAAAAATTGACATGAACTAACATACAGGGCACATAGCTACGTAGACATTATAATGATGATGATGATCATACAGTATGACATAAATAATAACAATGACAGCTGTTTCAAACCAAAAGAACTCGAGCTAAAGTCAAGGTGGTAGCAAAACTAAGTAGAGGAAAAGAAGAATATTTGGAAGTAGCTGTTTCCCGCGGCTTCACTCGCGTGGACAACGTTTCTATGACTTGTCGAGGGTGCGCAGTGCGGTGAGCTTGAAAAAAGGTGCCTATGTGTTAATCCTGGTCCTTTTCTGTCTACCTACCAAATTTCAGCCAGATCCGTTCAGTAGTTTTTGCGTGAAAGAGTAATTCATACATTCTTACGCGTTTATAATATTAAAGTAGGATAGAATACTGTGGTTAATTGTTAATTTGGAATAGTAAGTATTTGTTTAATATGATGGGTTAGAATCCACAGTTAACGGGGCCTACACCACTTTTGTTACATACTGTATGTGTTATATGATTAATAATTCGGCAAGTATTATCCTAACGTAGATTACATTTGATATACTAAGGTACTGTGAACCCACCCACGACGGCGAAAATAACACTATTCATACAAATGGCGAAAGTGATTTTCACCTCTTAGAAGTCAACCGATATTGACCAATTTTTGATAGGTTGTCAGTCAGAACTCAGAACAAAAACCAGGTTTAAAGGTTCCGTTTTTAAATTATTTTTGAAGTGAAAACTTCTTTAGCGGCGTTGTGCACTTTTTTTGTAATGGGTAAAAAATGTTAAACTCGCGTCAGGACACGTGACCTGATCGAAAATTCGTAAGACGGATGGAGTTGATTTATTGTTGATTTTTTTGAGATATAAACTTTTTAATGTAATATAAATGCACAACGTTAATATTCAAGTTTTCACTTCTGCCGGCACTCCCGGAGTGCAACCCGTCGTTTTTTTAAAATAGGTAATGGCCGAATTTTTTTTTGTATGAAAACACGTGAACGACAATAAAATTTAACTTATTCACCTTATTGAAAAAATAAAAACCTAGAAAATGACAAGTTTTAGTAGTAAGTTAATATCGGTTAACATTTAAGAAGTGAAAATCGCTAACGCCATTTGTATGAATAATCGTAGCTTCACATATCTCTTAACAAGTATGTAAAAAAATAAGAAGAAATGGTGTCCGTTAATCTTCCTTTGCGAGCATTTCAAAGATGAAAACTAAACAATTTCGTGCGTTAAGTTTGTGTTAAGTCACCGAAGTGTAGGAATCAGGCGTGAATCACCACTCACATAAACAAAACGACCCGACTCAGAGCTAGAATTAACTCAACAAGCCAGATACATACAACAACAACGTAAACATATAGCGATCTCGTGGCGTCCACTTGAACGACTTCGAACACTGGTGCTAAACATCGCTTCACACGGCTATAAATACTTGAAGACCATAAACAATAATCTTAACACAATTCGTCACACACTGAAAGCGCGCCGCGTCAGGATCGCGTCAAACTTCAAAGGTTCAAAGCGCGAAGAGCTTGCAACCGGGCGTGCACGCGCCACCGTCGCGTCCACGCGACAGGCCGCCGACGAAAGCGCAAGGGCCTTCGCCCCTTCCGAATCCGTGATCGTGCGGGATGCAGTCACAGTCATGCTAATACTATAGCCACGGATAAGATAAATAAGGTTGGATTAGAGATTTGTTACCATAGATGGGTTATGCACTAACAAATATAGCATTTGAAAATCGAAGCCATCACACACACATTATTATAGGTAGTTCGCTTCCGTTGCACCGAATGATACTAAAAAAAGAGATGCCAATTGGCATCATTTTATTTACTTCACTTTTTGGACGCATGTAACCTATCTACCTACCCTTATATATAGCATATCTCTAGTTAGATTGGCAATAGTCACACTTTTGTTTGAAAACCAGCGTCGCCGCCTGTCTCCCGCCCATCAACTCCACTACACAAGCAATAATAATACATACACGAATTGCGCGCACTAATAAACAGAACACACTTAGAACCACAGAATAATAAAGAGTACTACAGAATAATAAAGAGTACTACCTTAGAACACAGGGCTGCAATTGCGTCTCACACCATTTCGAGAGTCTGTCTGTACGTTGCACACAACCACACGCAAATAAAAAGTTTGAACGCGTGCTTCGGTTAACTCTTTCAGTCTTACCACTAGCAGCGCTAACCTCCTAAAATCTACCGTATTTTTAACGTTTTATTTTAAAAGGCACATATAGAAGGAACTGATTAACTTGAAAAAGTCCAAAAAGTTAATTTAATATGTATTTCTAATTATTTTTTTTAGGTTTAGATGTTAAATAATATAAACCAAATTATGTCATTATCACTGCCAATAAAAATCCGTGACGCAGAGTTAAGTATGATTATCTAATCACACTTGTGGCGCGCCTGCCCAACGAACATTTCCAATCCAACCTTATTTATCTGATCCGTGACTATAGCTGTATGAAAAAGAGACTGCACGGGTGCCATCTGCGCCGGGAAGGGGCCCCTCCTGCATTAGCGGGGACCGGGACGACGTTATGCAGTCCCAAAGGGATCAGCTTATCTCCTCGAATCACCCGTCCCCGCCGGTGAAATAATTTACACTGAGCCGAGGTAAACAGCTTCCGGGAGATAGCTGCAATTGCCTCGGCTGCGTGTCGGTGAGCTGCCGTTTAGCAAGCCTATATATGTAGGTGTCGCGACGAAATAGCCCATTTCTGGCTCAAATGAACCCAGGGTTCTTTCTTTAATTACCCTTTTTTTAAAGTTTTTAATTAAAAATATCAAGAATCAAGATAGCTGGGAATAAAACTGAATTTACGTTTACACAAAGACTAAATGACGCAGAAATTATTAAGACTTGAAATTGCAATAAGTAGGTAAATCCAAAGGAACTGCTTCAACGACTATCTAAAATCACAAACATCCACAATCTACCTTACACGACATTTTTCTGGGATTTATTTTCATGGTTCAGTCTTGCATAGGGATAATTTTCACATTGTTATTAATAATAAGGGGGAAACGGGGTCCAGTGGGCGACTATTAGCGTCACTATGAATTTATAGTCTATTATCGACATAACATCGATCGATGACCATTAACAGTCCTAATAGCAAGCAATTTAAGTTTAGCAGTTCAAATTAATTTATATTACAACTATAGCTGTCCTGGCGAACTTCGTTCCACCTTACACTACACTACCCTACCCTAAAACCTTCTCCTGACAATAACGAACTCAAATAAAAAAGAATTAGCGAAATCGGTCCAGCCGTTCTAGAGTTATAAATGGTGTTAATAACACGACTTTCTTTTATTATAAGGTGTAACAAAATAAGTGAAACTATTTTAACTGGTGCTTCTACCCATGAAACTGTACAACTTTCCCCATGGAACCCATAGTCAAATCGAAAAAAAAAAATGGCTCTCCCACACTAACTCGATCAGCTGATCAGCCAACTTAGTATGGGAAGTTCAAATTTGTTTTTGAGATTTGAGTATGGGTTTCATGGGGAAAATTGTTCAGTTTCATGGGTAGAAGCACCAGTTAAAATAGTTTCAGCTAATTTTGTTAGACCTTATATAGACCTTATAATTTTGTTAACCTATAATAGATTTATCCAAAACATGTCAACATTTGGATAAGGATTAGTTGATAAGGTTTTGTAAATGGATAAAATATGGGTATATATTTTTTTTCTTTTTTTATTCACAATTGGTAAACCCTTGACAACATATTATTACCTGATGGTAAGTGACGATGTTGGCGAAGATGGAAGCGGGCTTATCAAGATTCCCTAACGCAATGGGGAACTGGCTATCCGGAACACACCAATGATATCAACATTGATATTTTGCGGCAAGACTTAGACAAGATGGTGGTAGCTAGCCAGGTTGGCTTAGAAAATGCCCTACCACCAACCAAACCGAGTCTTACAATTGACCCCGCCGGGAATCGAACCCGCGACCTCTTGTGTAAAGCCAGTGAACGAATAGAAAGTGCGTGGTTACAAAATACACTAAAACTTTTGTTAGAAGCTCATACCTAGACATTTTGTGACAAAAGTGAAACGTTACAAGTTATAAAACTATGCGGAAATGTTCACATATTATTACAAAGCAATTAGTTCCCTTTGAATATTCCTGGAATATCTGAATCCATCCAGTGATATATAGGAGCGACGTGATAATATGAAATAGCCATTTATTGCTGTCTCTCAGTATTAAGTAGGATTTTTCAGTATACGTATTGGAGTCACAGAATCAACATATCAGCCGAAAAACGTCCACTGCTGGACAATAGACTATTAGAAATTAAATGGTGGTAAACATATGCCTATTGTTTAGATGTTTTGATAGCACGGTGGCTTTAAATCCATGAGGTCGGGTGTTTTCTTCGAAAAAATCGCCTTAATGAGGCGAAAATTCCACATTTTTAATTTTAAAGCTCTAGAGTTATTGCAGCAGTTTCTTCGTTACTAATGTCATATTTGGGAATACCCCCGCATAAGATTTCGTCACTTTCAGGAAAATTCAAGTAAATTAACTAGTCTAATAAATTGCCCCATCTGACCACTAAGAAAACGCCTTTGTTACATAGCTCAAGGGAGGAACATGAAAGACTCACTTGTTACTAATAAAAGACCATAAGTAGTTTCACCATAAGGTCAATAATAAAAATGAACTTAGTTTTAATCTTTAAGTTTATTTCAATTAAGTACCTAATCAGTGGACGATTTGTGGCTGATATGATGATGATGAAGTACCTAATATTGTAATTATTTTTCTATTTATTTTTTGCCGAATAAACTTTATTTCTTTCTTCTTCTTTCTTTCTTTCAAAAACTGAATTGGAAATTTCATAGGTTATTACCACTATTGAGCAGCGTCATTGAAAATAATTTTCAATAGATGCAAGTTTTTTTTAATTTTTGATTGGAACGAAAAAAAAAGGAGCGGTGCCAAAATTAAGTAAGTAGGCACCCAAGACCTCTTATCGTCCAGAATACGCCTATGGCAAGTGCATACTGCAAGCAAGAAGTTCGCAGGAGTTTACTAAAGAGCTGAACTTTAACGGCTGTTAAACAACGGCTGGATTAAACGAAGCATTGAACCCATAATCCGTAATTTACGAGGCCATAAAAGCACAAGTTTAATAAGTGGAATTTTCAGGGGCCCGTCTACGTAATCGTAAAAGGAATAGCCTCAAAATCGCTATCAATGTTTTAGGAATAAGTAGGCCTCCCATCACCTAAATAACGGACTCCGGACAAAAATTTCAAAACCCCGGATATTTGAGTGAAATAAAAAAATATATCCGGACGCACTTAAAAAAAATGAAAAAATCGTTATCATCATATATTTTTTTATTTAGGTATAGAAAATCAACTTAAACCTCAACAATACAAATGAAACGCTTAATTAAACTATTTTCACTATTTTCTATCTAAGAGGTATTTTAATAACAAAAATTATTAGGAACCTTGCTGAATTTCTAACTATGATATGCTTCAATTTATTGCAAATCATTCAATTAAACAGATTTCCCCTAACACAAAATATAGTATCCGGGTTTTAGCTGGACATATTTAAGAACCCTACCCGGTCGCTCCCCGGACGCCCTACAAACTAGGACAAATCCGCGGAAACTTGGACGGATGGCAGCCCTAGGAATAAGAAAAAGTTAAGAATTGCCACAAAAATCAAAACTATTATATTCTAGCTTGCGAATTCTGTATTTATTTGTTATCAGAAAAGGACTTACACAAAGTTCAAAGAGCTGAAATAATAAACCAACCATTCGTTCCTTTCGAAGTTTCACCTATTTTTGGAAGGGCATGCGATGCAACTCCACTGTAGAGGATGTTTGTTGACATAATAGATAGATCGCCGATAGTGACTGGAGCTGGAGCGGGAAGTGGGAGGGAGGCAAACAAACTGACGCACAGACACGTTCCGGGCTGCGTCGGGATAACAAGCATGCATGGGGATTAACCCACTTAAGTAAACAGAAGAAGCCAGTAGTCATAGTCATAGGTACTAATATATATATATATATATACTGTGGTCATAGTGCTGTGCATCTGCATTTAAATTTAATAGCCATAGTCTTGAGACTTTTTTCAACCGACTTCATTTAATATATGAAGTGTCCAGGGTGTGCCGCCACTAAATGCTTAGAAGAAGAAAAAACTGCAGATACTGCAGACCTTCGATGGTAATTATGTCAATTAAATTTAATATTTTGTCAGACCAGTACTGTGTTCTTAATGGATGCTGGATATACGTTATTTTAGTCCCATAATTGAAAACACAAAACACATTAAAAAAAACGACTTCCATTGCAACAACTTAGTACAATTTAGGATCATTATTTTTGGTTTTTGTTAATTTTCTAAAAAAAGTACTGCACCGATTATGATAAAATTTAGCTTTTTTTAATTCACAATTGGTAAGCCTTTGGCATCATCTCACCTGATGGTAAGTGACGATGATGCCGAAGATGGAAGCGGGCTTACCAAGATTCCCCAGTGCTATGGAGAACTGGCTATCTTATCTTCAAGCCGGAACACATCAATTTTGTTAACACTGTTGTTTGGCGGCAAGACTTAGATAAGATGGTGGTAGATGGCCAGGCGGGCTTAGAAAATGCCCTGCCACCAACCAAACCGAGTCTTACAATTTGACCCCACCGGGAATCAAACCCGCGACCTCTTGTTGCGAAGCGAATGGACTAACCATTACACCACGGAGGCGGTAATTATATGACTTTAGAGAATCAACTTTATAAAGGCCACAAGATGAGACAAAATAAGATAATATAAAACGCTAAACACTTTAAAAAACCGACTTCCATCACAACAATTTAGTACATTTTTGCATTATTATTTTAGGTTTTTGTTAATTTCCTAATAAAGTATTACGTCGATTTAGATAAAACTTATATGGGACCACACGGGGAGCACTAGCTATCGAATAAAAAAAGAATCATCAAAATAGGTTCACCCAGTCAAAAGTTATGAGGTAACACACATAAAAAAAATATACAGTCGAATTGAGAACCTCCTCCTTTTTGGAAGTCGAATGATAATCAGTAATCACGCTCTAAAAATGTTTTTAAGTCGGTATAAAGTTTTTATTTCAGTTCAAGTACATGACACGAGTTATCTAGCAATTATTGGGCTGTACATTTATGGGTTGTGTATTATTGGGTCGCCCATTATTGGGACTAATTTTTGCATTATTCGAAATTTGAAAAAGGTGAGCTTAGTAGTTTTCTATTGAAAACAAAACACGATCCTGAGATCTGTATTTCACCTCCAAAGTTCACCATCAGATCAACTTTATAATACAATAAAAGATATATTGTCACCGGGAACACCTTCAAACCAAACAGCTCAATCTGACTCCTGGAAGTTGCTTTATAATGTATTAAAGGTTTGACCCATAGCAAAGTATATATATTAGTACTAACATACAGTATGGACACTCCCTGCCGCTCTCTAGATTGCGTCCTCACCCCCTCGTCACCCAGATTGATAAGTACAGATTGGTTACAGTTTGTATGTCGAACGTATAGGATTTCGCCGCCATTTTGTTTGTTTCGTCATTCGTTTTTGAAATGTATGAAGTGTCCTAACAAGAAAAAATTAAATAAAAGCTTGCAACAATTTCGGAAAACCTAAAAACTATTCGGTACAAGCTTCCATTAAAAAAAAAAAACACCGGTAGCACTCCGGGAGTGCCGGCAGAAGTGAAAACTTAACAATTCACATATACGAGTACACAACAATGTGGTTACTACACAACCACGGAGCACAAACAAAGAGGAGCTGGCCTAAGCAACTGTGCACTGTGATTTTCGTCAGGTGCCCATGTATCGAGACTCGCATTATTGGTGTGTTTTCGCATTTTTAAGAAGAAAAGGATGAAGTGTTGTGTTTTATCGTGTCGAAGTTATTCAGACAGACGTTCTGATGCTATGAATGGTATCACATTTCATTTGTAAGTAATTTTATACGTAATTATTAAAATAGTTCTAGAAAATTCTCGGCTTTCAAGTATAAATTATACTTCTCGACACTAGGTGGCGTAACTTTTGTGAATAAAAAATACGAGTACGTAAAGTTCCGCATTGGTATATAGTTATAATCATACGTGGATACTGAAAATTAAAGTATACAATAAACAATTAAACCTGAATACTTTTTAGTCGCCAAAACAGTACTTTAGTGATTTTTATAATTATATTGTAAACAGGCCGCCATCTATCGTCAACAAGAACAACTATTTTCAACGTACCAAATATCCAGGGCCGTAATTAGATTCAAATAATTTTACCGAATAACACACGGCTATGGTCAGTAATGAAATAACATTTTCATAGCAAATATTTTCAAGTAACAAAGATCTGAGTTGTATACATACTCGTACTATTCTCCGTGACTGTTCATGAATTGAAAGAACTTCGAATGTTAAATAATCATTTTATTCATATTAAGATAATTTACCACCTAGTTAATTTTATTTCTTTTTGTTTGTTTTAGATTTCCATCCGATGATAATTTAAAACAACAATGGATCACAAAAGTGAATAGACCGGATTGGACTCCGACAAAATATACAAAGATTTGTTCTTGCCATTTTAATGATGCAGACTTCATAGTGACAAAAAAAGGCCATAAAAAATTAAAGATGGGCACTTTACCTAGTTTAAAACTGGATTTGTCGGTTGGTTTCTGTATTGTTTGTATAACCGAGTTTCAATTATTTTAGGAGAATAAGTATGTATTTCATTTTATTTTTTAAATTACAGCTTTGACCAATCACCGACTGTAAATCATATTATACTGCTGATTAAATCTTTATCAGAAAAATATATAGATATTCGTTTTAAGCATTTCGCAACCATTCAAAACGATAGGGCAACGAACCGACAACAACTAACTAAAACTGTTATTTTCGCAGGTAATTGAATTTTGTAAATAAAATTATGTTCGTAATAATAATTTGTCTATTATTTTGTGCTAGAAATTTTAAGTACGTCAGTACACATACAAAACAGTAAAAATGTTAACCCTCATTTTATTCATTTATTACACAAACTTTTTAAAGCTCATAGTTCTGAGTACGTCCCATTACTTTCTACACTTATTGACATCTAGTGTGAAATAGCTGAACTACGTAGTGACATCAATATGTCGATGTTAGGTCGCTAGGCGAGTAGTTTTGCTACTAACCGGCAGATGGAAAATTGAGAAAAGCGCCCTAAGCGGAGCAGCACACTCAGGCACGGTAGAAAGAGTGGGAGATACTTGTTCCTCTCCCTTCCCCTCGATCTTACGCTTTTTCGATCAGCATCACGTGACCCTGACGCGAGTTTGGAAGTTTTTACCCATCCAACAAAAAGTGCTCAGCGCCGCTAAAGAAGTTTTCACTTCAATAATTTTTATTATTTTGTGTTCTTGTCAGCGAGCTCTTTCATTTGATACCCATTTTACCCATATCATGGGGGTGCATAAAAATAACTGGAGAATTATTTGGCAGTCCGCCATATTGGATTTAGAATGACGTCACTTAGGTAGCCATGCATTGTAATTCAAACGAAAAGTTTCTTTGTTAAATTTCAGCTAAATCGGACACCGGAAATTGGATCAAAAACTTGCAAATTTTGAAGCGGACAACTTACATACGATTATTGCAAGTTACAATACCTATAAGCTTGCAAAATGAACCGCTTGTGATAAATTCTGTTTTGGCCTGAGTACAAAAAGGGCTTTTTACAAAAACAACGCAATTGTTTAGAGGACTATTCTACAGGGGATACAAAACACCATCTGGAATTAACAAATCTTCTCTTGTGTTTTTCAATTTTTCATACTTTGTTGACTAGTTTAAATCAAGTTCTAAGTGTTAAGTGAAAATAAACAAAAAACAGTACCAAAGAGTGTTGTTTTATTTCACTTTTTTTTACAAATTTCGTGACAAAAACAATGTACTTAAGTAAGTACATTGTTTTTGTCACGAAATTTGTAAAAAAAGTGTAAGTACATGCAATATTTTTACAAAAGTGACTTATCTACTGCGCATATTATCATATCAGCCCAAGGACGTCCACTGCTGGACGTAAGCCTCCCCCAAGGATTTTCACGACGACCGTTTCTGCGCTACCCGCATCCAGTGGCTTCCCGCGATCTTCACCAGGTCATCGGTCCACCGAGTGGGAGGCCTGCCCGGTCTCCACTCGAGGGGGTCGAACTTGACATCTTATTATCCTCCAGATTACCTAGAAACTTAAAGTCAAATTGCCTATACGAGTACTTACATGTCTTTTTACTAGGATCATCATCATCATATCATCCGAAAACGTCCACTGCTGGACAAAGGCCTATCCCCAAGGATTCCACGACGACCGGTCTTGCGCTTACCACATCCATCGGCTTCCCGCGATCTTCACCAGGTCGTCGTCGGTCCACCGCGTTCCCTGCCAACGCCACGTTTTACGGTGCGCGGTCATCACTCAAAAACTCTACTACCCCAACGGCCATCTGTTCTACGAGCTAACCGTCGAAAAAATCCGTAACTTTCCAAAAGCCATTTTAAATTATCTTCATTCCCTTTGTTGCATAGCAATGCATGCCGTGTCACTCATAATTTCTTATACAATCCCACGTATAGTTATACAATAAATACGTATCTCATTACTACGTACATGGTATAAAACCTATATAGCATTGAGTTCGCTGGGCCAAGCACCAAGCAGTCGGCACGCCAATACCTTACAAGGATCTTCCCGCTAAGGAAAGTGGTTCCATTGTCTGGACGTGATGGGAGGGACGGCTGCCCACTTATAGGAAAAACGTTCAGAAGTCCGGAGATCAAAAGCGTCGCTTTTAGAACAAAGATTGCTACGCTCTCAGTATGTTGCGTGGCGCACGCAGCGTTTGACAAAACACTCATCCTTACTATAATATTATGAAAGTAAAAATGTGTTTGTTTGTTTGTTACCTTTTCACGCTTCAACACCTTAACCAATCCTGATGAAATTTGGCATGCATGTAGCCTGTGTCACGGGGAAGCTATGTCCTTCCACATAGGCTACTTTTTATCCCGGGAAAATAGCATAATCTGATGCAGTTCGTGAGGGAACTAAAAAAATACACTTTTTTTGGTCAATTTCATTTACATCGCAACGGAACAATGGATTGTTGTGATTTTTTGCACAGAGATGGTTGAGTAGGTGGAAAACGACATAATTTACTAATTACCCTTAAAGACAGTCATAAAAACGATGTCCACGAGCGAAGCTGCGGGAAAAAGCTAGTAATATTATATAAGTGAAAATGTGTTTGTTTGTTTGTTACCTTTTCACGCTTCAACACCTTGCCCAATCCTGATGAAATCTGGCATGCAGGTAGCCTGTGTCACGGGGAAGGACATAGACTACTTTTTATCCCGTGAAAATAGCATAGTCCGATCAGGAACTACTCCTGAGGGAACAGAAAGAAATACTCTTTTTTTGCTCAATTACTTTAACATCGTAACGGAACAATCGATTGTTGTGTTTTTTGCACAGAAATGTTTGAGGAGGACGAACATAAAATGACATAATTTACTAATTAGTACATCATGACATAAGTTCCCGATGGATTTGGGGGAAACTCCTTTCCACGCTCGCGCACGTGGGCAAAGTATATATATTAGTACTAACGTAACGTGGGCATCGCAACGAAGCAATGAAGTGGTTGAAGTGATTTTTTGTATAGAATTGGTAAGCGATGGTAAGTGACATAAACTGTTAATCAGAATAGCCCGATATAGTTCCTGAGGGATCTGGAGGACACTCATGTCTACGCTCGCTCGGCTCGCGCACTACTTACCCTCAAAGGCATTCATAAAAACGATTTCCACGCGGGCGAAGCCGCGGCCAAAAGCTAATATAAGACATATAAAACAGTTTCATCGGTATTTGTATCGATGTGACGAGAGAAGAAAGAATGCTTTCGATTTTATAATTAATTGTCCTCCATTACGGATTCTCTCGTTGAAAGTTCGCCGTCAACGTCTGATGTTTTTACTAAAATAACCCTATAGAAATAGAATTAAAACCAATCAAAAAATGTAGGTAGGTACCTTATCTATATCTCTCTCTTAATATATATAAATCTCGTGTCACAATGTTTGTCCTCAATGGACTCCTAAACCACTTAACCGATTATAATAAAATTCGCACACCATGTGCAGTTCGATCCAACTTGAGAGATAGGATAGGGTAGGGTAGGGTAGGGTAGGGTAGTGTAGGGTAGGGTAGGGTAGTGTAGTGTAGGGTAGTGTAGAGTAGTGTAGGGTAGGGTAGGGTAGTGTAGTGTAGTGTATGTAGGGTAGGGTAGGGTAGTGTAGGGTAGGGTAGTGTAGTGTAGTGTAGGGTAGTGTATGGTAGGGCAGGGCAGTGTAATGTAATGTAAGGCGGTACGAAGTTCGCCGGGACAGCTAGTCTATTATATATATCTTTATTATATCTTTATATATATAAATCTTCTGTCCGTGTGTTAGTCATTGAACTCCTCCTAAACGGCTGGACCGATTTTGATGAAATTTTTTGTGTGTATTCTAGGGGGTTTGAGGATGGTTTAGATTCACAAATCAACCCGGCAGATGGCGCTGGTAGTGTAGTGTAAGGTGGAACGAAGTTCGCCGGGACAGCTAGTATACACATATAATTATAAAGGAAGTTGTGTTAGTTACACCATTTATAACTCAAGAACGGCTGGACCGATTTCGCTAATTCGTTTTTTTTGTTGAGTTCGTTATTGTCAGGAGAAGGTTCTTATGTAGGGTAGGGTAGGGTAGTGTAGTGTAAGGTGGAACGAAGTTCGCCAGGACAGCTAGTATTATATAAAATTCTCGTGTCACAGTGTTAGTTGCCATACTCCTCCGAAACGGCTGGACGGATTTCTATGAAACTTGTTGTGTATATTCGGTAGGTCCGAGAAAAGATAATCATAAAGTAATTTTTGTAGTCTATTTATATGGAAAATCTATGAAATAACTCCTAAACTAATTTAGTGTATGGTGCGTACTTAGTCATGATAGTTTTCCTTTTAAATTACAAGCTTTTATTTAGTTTCACCTGTCCCGGTGTCTGTAATAAAATCTTGCAAGTTAAATTTGACCCACTTCCCGGTTTCCGATTGAGCTGAAATTTTGCATGCATATGTACTCGTATATTGCGTGACAATGCAATATTAAAAGCTTGCACCAAAAAGTTTTTTCTGGTTCTTCGAAAATTATTATTATGCGCCTTAATATTTCAATACTTTCAGATTTTCTGCAGTACCCTAGTGCTTTAGCTGAGAAGAGGGACAGTAACTTAAAAAAAATCATGACTTAAAAACTGGATATTTCGTGAACGAATTATTATCGTAAAAATAAAAGATCTTTGTAAAAGCCATAATTTAACGATACCTCACACTACCCCTGTGGTACAAAAAGCCTTCGTGACTTGACGAGACCTCTCTGGCTTGCGCCTCGCGCTCCACATCACTCCAACGCATTACCCGACTGCCCGCAGTTCGGCCTCGCTCGACGGTCAGTGTCTGTGGTTCATAATATTATTCCAATTTCTGTGCTGTGGTCGGTGAGCTGCCACTTGTGGCTGGACTGACCGGCTTCGCCTGCTACTCCCGCTCGACTTTAATGTGAACGCAACCACACCCTGGACACTTCATACAACGGGCCAGAAATGACATTTCAAAAAAGGAATGCCGGAACAAAAAAAAATGGCGGCGAAATCCTATACGTTCGACAATCAAACTGTAACCTATCTGTATTAACCTGGGTGACGAGGGGGTGAGGTCGCAATCTTGAGAGCGGCAGGGAGTGTCCATACTGTATGTTAGTACTAATATACTCGTTCTTTGACGCAACCCTAGCTAATTTAGTTTAGCCGAAGTAACAAATATCTCATCTGTGGTTTAAGGAAATATTATATTAATATCTGCAGCTTTCTTCAAATTTTTCTCACTAAATTTTTTAGGGTTGCCATGCCACCATCGTAAAAAAAATACTTATTCGAAACGATTTTGATAAAACTCAATACTTTACTATAACTTTATATTATGGCCTACTAAACACGGTTGTTTGTTATTCCATGAAAAAAAAGGTACCCCATACAAACCCAGGTTTTTGTTAGGTACTTTTTCTCAAAATAAGCTGTAAAGATAATAATGAAACTTTGTAAATAACTATTATGTATTTATTAATGAGGCCTATTCCCTGCACTAATGTTGGTTTATTATTCCAGTAAAAATGTTCATAAGATAACATCGCATACTTATCCAAATTATTTTTAAACTTCTCATCATCATCATCACCATCATCATATCATCATAATTATCAGCCGAAAAACGTCCGCTGCTGGACAAAGGCCTCCCCAAGGATACGTTAGTACTAATATATATACTGTGCCAAGGATTTCCACGACGACCGGTCCTGCTCTGCCCGCATCCAGCGGCTTCCCGCGATCTTCACCAGGTTGTCGTTCCACCGCGTGCGAGGTCTGTCTACGCTACGTTTTCCGGTGCGCGGTCGCCACTCGAAAACTTTACTGCCCCAACTTGTCATCAAGTCTCATAATATCTTCATTCTTTGCTACTAAGTAAGCTTAAATATTTATTATTGGTTTGTGGAGACTGTGGAGGCTTCACGAGAAAGTGTGCATACATACATACATACATATAATCACGCCTCTTTCCCGTAGGGGTAGGCAGAGACCACTTCTTTCCACTTGCTACGATCCTTAAATACTTGTTTCGCTTCGTCCACTTTCATTATTCCTTCATACATGCTCTTCGGTTTAGGGTACTCTTGACCTGGCCTTTTTTCAAGACGTCCCTGATTTGGTCTCGAAACGTCCGCCTAGGTCTACCCCTTCCAACACTTTCATTCACACTCGCCTTATACACTTTTTTCGTCAATCGTTCTTCATTCATTCTCTCGATATGGCCAAACCATCTCAGCATACCTTTCTCAATTTTAGTCACGACATCTTCTTTTAGACCACAACGTTTTCTTATCTCACTATTTCTTATCCTGTCACTCACAACGTGGCTGTACAAGTTATTTAATTTTATTATGTTGCCTGTAATGTTTCACTGCACATCACACCTCGCCTATAAATAAAGCGCATCGGACGTCAAATAAATGACAGACAATAGCTTGTCAACGCTTTGTCGTGACTCTCGTCACCCGAGCGTCGGGTTCGGTCGGGGGTCCCGACTCCCGTCACCCGTGCGTGGCGTGACATCCTCGCTTTGTCTGCGTGTTGCGTAATCAGGATCCATTGACCGCGAGAGGTGTGATCGTGCGAGCAAGGAGGTTGTATACCACATACTTATGTATGTCTATGGATGAGCGGCGGCTTGCTTTCGTGACTTAAAAACACGATGTTTGAATTTATTCAACGGAAGCGCCTTTCTGTCGCTGGTAAACAGGCAGTAGTAAGTAGGTGTGTAGTTTTACTTTTTTTGTTAATATAAATACTTATTACGCTATTACTCCCCACCCCACTGCAAGTATGGGATGTTTGTATGGGAAGTAACTTGTATCTGTCTGTGGTATAGGAGACACCTTTTTTTCTGTTAAAAAGAACTACCCAGTGTAGTAGGCCTTATTAATTTATAGTAACTCACAAAGTTTCATGAAAATTGTTACAGCCATATTTGAGAAAAAATAACAAACATAAACTGAGTTTGTGTAAAAGGTACCTTACTCAGATTTTTTATTGTTTAATGACCTTCCCTTTATAGTAGTAGAAAATATAAATTTAAAATACAGTACAAAGTTTCACCAAAATCGTAAGAGCCATTTATGAGAAAAATGAAGATATGTGATATTATAATATGGTGGCAACCTTAAAAATACAAGATAGATAAAAAATAACGGCTGGATACATTACGAGTACCCAAATATAAAACTTTAAACTTTCACGATTATTCATAATGACAAATTGAAAGCGGGACTTGACGTGATTTTATATGACATATGAGCAGGTAGGTATTGAGCAGCTTCAGTCTACTCGCGATCACGGCTATCGAAGCATAGTCGAAACGTTGCACCTTCCCTGCACCTATCACCTACATATTAACGCCGAAGCAAGACTATTACCACAGTCTACAGATTAATGTAATAGTTACTAATATGGCTTTTTTAAGTTGTTTATGAATCACTGGGTGATGGTGGCCGCCATCCCTATATTTTAAGATTCTCTAGGCAACTCGCCAACAGAGGGCGCCAGATGTCTAAAAATAGAATAATTATTGTCGCACTATATCGAGATTCGAGAGCTGCGCTGCAGTAGGCTATATTGTATAGAAACTTTTGGACTTCCCATACAAAGTTGGCCAATCAGTTGATTTGAATAAAAAAAGGCCAAGTGCGAGTCGGACCGTACCTAGACTTTAAAAAAAAAAGTACTTACATTTTAAGGCGCTAAGATCATTCAATCCGAGCAGGTTGATACGTGTTTCAATACGTAGGTCTATTCATTTTAAGTTTAAATCAATGCGGGCTTTTTTACGTTGAAACCGAACGCCCAATTCTAGATTTTTACATGTTTTTATTACTTTTCATCAGTTTATCACTTTCAAATAATTAAAAAAAATATGTGTTCAATTTAAATGAAAGGTCTTAAAGCCACCGATTTTTGTGTGTTGGTTTCATTCAATATTAACTATTTGTTTTCGAGAAATTTTGCAATTAATACCATAAGCAGGGTCTACAGCACGTCTACAGTATATTTTTTTAAATCAAAAGTGGTAATATTTTTAAAATTGTATTCACATAAATTGATTTTTTATTACTTTATGTATATTGTATATTTTTCCCACTGCGATAGCTTTACACAGTCTTTCAATAATTTGAATTGAATATTGTCATTTGACCCATATTAAGGCCATAAAAAACAAAATTGGTATGAATTATTAGAACATTTTGTATGGAAAATCTATAAACTATTTACAAATCCAATTGCACGTCTCAACTATTACCCTTAAACTAAGATAACCGACTAAGCCGTGATAGTTTTCCTGTAAAATTGATCACATTTCCTAATTTTTTTTTTTTCAGACACTCGACTCTTATAAAAATTAGCACTTTAAAGCCTGAATCGAAAAAAACTGTAATTTAAAAAACTAAAAAACCCGCCTGCGTTTCTGTGAAAAACCCTAAAACAAGAAAGTCGTCATACCCGATTGCACTTAACTCAAGAAAAATTGTAGCAATCGGAACCCATTCTAGAAAGTCAGCCCTCTAGTCAGTATATTGGAGTAATCTGCAATGTAATATAGGTATGTGCTCTCAATTCACTATGCCTCCATTTCTAGAATGGGTCCCGACTGCTACAATTTTTCTTGAGTTAAGTGCAATCGGGTATGACGACTTTCTTGTTTTAGGGTTTTTCACAGAAACGCAGGCGGGTTTTTTAGTTTTTTAAATTACAGTTTTTTATTTTATTCATTTTTTTAGTTTTATTATTGAATGAGTTTGTATAGTAACCTATATACACATGACACACATTAAAATTATGTAGATTATTAACTTCTCAGTTGATAGAATAATATTCTCGTAAACGTTGAACCTCTATAAAATAATTCTGATCGTGTGGCCGATTTAAAAGTTTTTTAGGATCAAGTGAACAGATGACCAGTCCAGCTAATGTTTTAACTCGACTAAGAGCTACATATGCTTTGAGCAAATATATGTGAGCCGAGGTCCACACTTGTGTCAAATCGAGTGCAGCACCCTGAAGTTTGTGGACAGTTACAGCCCAACTTAGGATTAAGGGCAACATCTTGCGGTCAATTTTATTGTCCTCGAAGTGCGTCAAAATCAATCGTACATGGTTCAATCCGTATACGAACTCCTGGTTGATATTTTTTTATTGTGCGGTCGTCAACAAATACCGCTTGCTGTAATTCTCCGGAAAATCTGCTATTTTGTTTTTTTTATATTTTGATATACCCAGTGTCACTGTCACACTAAATACGTATCTAACGAAACCCCTGAAGCTAAAATCCATCAAGCCGGTCTGGCTGCAGAGCGTGCCAAACATTTGAATTTAGCGCCAAAAATCCGCCATTTTGTTTTTTTTTATTTTGATATACACAGTGTCACTCACACAGTAAATTATGTATCTAACGACAACCCTCATGCTATAATTCATCGAGCCGTTCAGGCTGCAGAGCGTGTCAAACATTTGAATTTGGCGCCAAAAATCCGCCATTTTGTTTTTTTTATTTTGATATACCCAGTGTCACTCTCACAGTAAATACGAATCTAACGACACGTTTCAAGCTAAAATCCATCCAGCCGTTCAGGCTGCAGAGCGTGCCAAACAATTATACATACATACAAACATACATACATACATACTCTCGAAAAACATAACCCTCCTTCTGGCGCAGTCGGGTAAAAATAGAAACCTTTAATTGTTTTGAAAGACCTATGTAGGAGGGGTTTTAAAAAAAAATACATTTTACCACTTTTTTGGCGTGACTAAAAATATTTATACGCATGGCAAGGCAAATTATAGCTTTCTAGTACTAACAGTCTCTGAGCTAAGCCGCGGACAGACGGACAGACGACATGGCGAAACTTTAAGAGTTCCTTGTTGACTACGCAACCTAAAAACCACTTGCAAACAAACAATAAATAATCTAGGTACTCATTATAATAAGATAGCCAGTTCTCCATTGCGTTGGGGAATCTTGGTAAGCCCGCTTCCATCTTCGGCATCATCGTCACTTACCATCAGGTGAGATGATGCCAAGGGCTTCATCATCATCATCATTTTAGCTCATATACGTTCCCACCGAGGGGCTCGAGCCTACCCTGAATTAGAGCGATCGGGCCTTAGTCGACCACGCGGGACCAGTGCGGGTTGGTCGACTTCACACACAACCTTCGAGTTACTTCGCTGACGTGTGCAGGTTTCCTCACGATGTTTTCCTTCACCGTTAAAGCAATCGGTGCAAGCCAAGGGCTTATATACCAATTAGGAAAAAAAATTAAATAAAAATTCTCATGGACTTTAATTGTAATCATTGAGTATTTTGAGCAAATAGGAAGGCAACAACAATTTTTTAATTGTTATCTTATAAATAACTGTCAATATCAGCAACAAGTTATTTTTAAAAGCTTTTTATTATAATAATGTATGTATGTATGTTTTTTCGGGTGAAATCTTGCAAATTAAATTTGACCCACTTCTCGGTTTCCGATTAAGCTGAAATTTTGCATGCGTATGTATATCGCGTGTCAATGCAGTATTAAAAGCTTGTAAGTACCTAAAAGTTTTTAGGTTTTTTGAAAATTATTTGCAAATCTTTTATCATTTTTGTCATACCTGGTTCGATCCCCACCCAGGGCAAGCATTTGTGTGATGAGCAGATTTGTTTGCTCTGTGTCTGGGTGTTAATTTATCTATATATGTATGTATTTAAACGTATATAAGTATGTATATCAGTCTCTGGTAACCCATAACACAGGGAATCCTACTTTGGGGCCAGATGACCATGTGTGATTTGTCCCAGAATATAATATTATTATTATTTTAAGGTAAGTTTTTTTTTCTCAGCTTTTTGCTGGTTAAGCCTGTAATTACGGGCTATGCCAAGTAATTACAGGGTGTGAGTGATATTATATTAGTTATCGCTAATTTCGTTAAACTGCAGGAACTTTCTCACTTTCTTTTCTTTCTTTCTCTTTATTTTTAACTTTCTTTCTTTTTCTCATATTATTATTATTATTATTATTTACAAATATAGAATTAGAGCCTCTCTGCTCACTTGGCACAAGGCGAAGTGGCAGGAGCACCTCCAGCGGAAGCACATTTATTATTATTATTATTATTATACCTTTTTGTTACCTATCTAACACTCCTCCGTATGCAGATCACTTTTATTTTACTCGCCGTCAGGTGAGTTGCTGTCAAACGCACTCAAATTAAAAAAAATAATCGAAAAACCTAAAAATTTTTAGGTAAGTACAAGCTTTTAATATTGCATTGTCACGCGATATACATATGCATGCAAAATTTCAGCTGAATCGGAAACCGAGAAGTGGGTTAAAATTAACTTGCAAGATTTCACCCGAACAAACATACACATACATTGCAATTTAAATAAAAGTTTTAAAAAAAACAACTGAACTGAGCAAGTTTCCTCGAAGAAAATATTCAATCGGAAAATCCACGGAGTCAAAATCTTTTTCATCTCTCCTGTTCGGAAAGTTTAATTTTCATGAGTAGATAGCCGGGTGGAAAATTGCTTTTTATCCCTAGGGCGGAAAGTATTTTGCCACAGATTCGAAGATAATTGATTTAATACGACATATTAAATTAAAATGAGACGTTTCCATATATTATTATCTTAACACAGCAATACATTAAACAACGTGTTTGTTAAGATCTATAGGTTGATATTAAAATCATTTAACAGTTTGTCTATTTTTTTCACAATTACAGAAGATCAACATTTCAAATTATTCCTCTATTCTGCTGCCCGCCATAATGCCATGATAGCATGACACTTTTTTTTCACGTTTTAGCATGGCCATCTACATGCACGTCGTGACCAACTATAGATTTGGTAAAATCTAGTCGGCCGTGGCATGTGGCCATTGCAAAAAGGTTGGAGGTTGGATGTATGTAAACTTAATGTTCTCACAGTCGAAATGAAAAGTAGAGTCTTTAACTCGGGTGGAATTACCCATTTCACCCTCGAACTATTGGCGCTCGAACAATTTCGGGTGAATGGGTCACTTCCTACCCTTGGAAAATATAGGTACTATTTTGTTCCAATAGTATAGGTCACTTGTATGTCGGTGGCGTAATGGCAAGCGCCGCTACCGCCTTCCGGGAGGTTGTGGTTCAATCCTGCCACGTACCAATGTGTTTTCGAATTTCGATTTCATATGTACGTTTACCCGACGCTCTTATACGGTGAAGGAAAACATCGTGAGGAAACCTGCATACGCCTGCGAAGAAACTCGAAGGTTGTGTGTGCAGTCGACCAACCCGCACTGGGCCCGCGTGGTCGACTAAGTCCCGATCGCCCTAATTCAGGGTAGGCTCGAGCCCCTAGATCGATGGGGACGTATATGAGCTGATGTGATGATGAGTTATTAGGTCACTTACGGAAAGTTGTTCAGTTTCATTAGTAAAATCTACTATTTGCCGATTTCCAGCGAGTAAATGTACGAGTCGCCAGCTACATCAACTCAAAATACGTGTTATTAAGTACTTAGCTGTCCACTTAATAGAGCTAAAATGGGAAAAGCCAAACCAAGTAACTAGTAAGTACCTATCTCATCTGTGGCTAAACCAATGTAACTAATTAGTAATCTGTGCCAATGACTTATATATTACTGGCGTAGGCTAAACAGTTTTATATAATGTATATGTAGGTACCTGTTATAAGTAATAAATAACCGACAAATGTGGCATGTCTCAGTCCCCTGTCACCGAAAGAAACATCAAATTATTGTACATCATGAATTAGCAGTAGTTTATAATATAAGTATATGTACTTACCTTCAAGAATTTTTAAATATTGGATTTTGTCAAGCTAATGAAAACGTGTGTGGTACAACACATTTTGTAGCGACATCTGCACAGCAGAGTAAAAACGAATTTGTCATGAAGTAAAGCTGCGTAAAGCTCTTTCCTAGTTCTGCTACTCAACGCTAGGTGGCGCTTTTAGCTGAATCCAAAATTTTAAAGGCCCATGCAAAATTTTGTAATTATTAACAGCTAGTTAATTAGTACTTGATGAAATCAAAATAAAATAATTGGCTAGAAACAACTTACCTATTCGCAGTGAGCGTAGTCATTTCTATGGAGTTGCCACACACTGTTAAAATTTCATCGCTGCTGCCACCTGTGATCCTCTGAACGGAGCTTAGAGACACGTCGTCGCCAAATGCTTTACCGACGTTCCCAGCATTGCCAACAGATGGCGCTGCTCTCTGTTTTGTTGCTTGTTTGTGACGGCTCAAAGCAAAAAATAACGCCAAAACTGCCTTGAGTTTTGCATCTCTTATGTCCAGAGCAGTCACTTGTTCCAGTCCCTGGACTTTCTGGGCGTGGAGAAAGTCCAAGCAACACTGCACGTTTTCCAACTGAAACAAAAGACAAAAAACATTTAGGTAAGTATATTTTTTAATTAGATAGACCTTTTATGAAACTAATTTGAATATTTTGCCCTTTTTTTTATCAAATTATGTTGAAAAGTGATGACGTCACAGGTTTAAATACTATAAAACAAACCGTTCCAGTAATAATATCAGTTATAAGTTGATGAATATGAAATCAATTAAATTATGTAATAACGTATATTTAAATTACTTTTTACAAGCTTATAATTAACTTGCAATTTATGTGTATGTTTGTTCGGGAGGAATCAGATATCTTCAACCGATTGAGCTGAAATTTTGTATACACGTTCAGTTTGGATGACAATGCATAGTTACTATGGTTAGCTAAAAAAATAAATAAAAAAATATCAATTAAAAGCTTGTACCTTAAAGTTTATAGGTTTATCTAACTGAGCTTAATACAGTATCATATCAGCTTATATTATACAGTGTGTAACAAAATTGGTGTAAGCACCCGTTAACTGGAGCTCCTACTCATCATACTGAATAACTTTCCTCAAGCAACCCACAGTCAATTCTCAAAAAAAATTTGGACCCTCATTACGAAAATGCACAAAATTAATCGCTCAGCTGATCAAATTGTTTAGAGTAAAATTTTTTTTTGCGATTTCAGCAAAGTCGTAGAACAAAAGCTGTTCAGTAGTTAACGGGACGTACACCAATTTTGTTACCCCTGTACGTCCCCACCAAGGGGATTCGACCACCTATTTATTATGGTTCCTTACAACCAAAGTTTGACCAACGGTAACCTATTGCTAAGCCTCCTTTTTTTTTCGATAGGTCAAGCTTGTTGTTGGCCATTGGGGCCTTTACAACTTCACCGAGCAGGGGAGGCGAGTACGGAAGGCACTCAACCTAGTGCAAAGCAAAAAGAAGCCAAGCCTCCGCTGTCTGTGTCGGTATCGTATTACTTTTTTGAAAAACGAAACAGGAATCCATTATTAACTAATAAACATGTTTTCAGCGGAAAACAAGTTTATCGGTTTTAATGGATTCCTGTTTCGTTTTTCATAAAAGTAATGCGGTACAGACACAGATATACGTCATCCGATGATTGATATAAAATTATATCAAAATCGGTTATTTGATTAACAAATGAATGAAATACTACGTTAGTATGGGATTTGTGAACTCCAGCGGGCTCTTAAGTTATTTCACAGGGTATCCTACTTTGGGGCCAGATGACCATGTGTGATTTGTTCCAGAATATTTATTTATTATTTTATTTGTAACGTGTAATTTTACATAGTTTTTTACTTTGGTATGAAGATGCAATGCCATCAAAATTGTCGATACAGTCATGCAAGTGACGAGCAGCAAGATTCGTTGCATTTCGACACGCGGTATAGTAGCCCGCCGGCGCGCGCGACACGGCGCCTTGCATCGACCGCCACTCAGCCATACATGGCAGTCCCCTGACTTCATAGGTCACCAGTCCTCGGCCCAACCTTAATTGCCCTACTGGTTTTGCCAGAAAAGCAGACATTGTTATTGTTAAAACGTATTTTGAAAAGAAAGTAGGCTATCAACGAAAGCGCAGACGAGTCTTAGTCAGCTATTTACTACCTACCGAAAATACCTAGCTATTTTGTTTATAAACCTTTGAAAGGCGGCGCGATTGAACTCAGGGCGGCCCCTTTGACAGAGTGTTTGACGCGAGCCGTCAGCGGCGAGCGGCATTCATCAAAGGTACAGCTAATTCAGCAAACCAACTATCATCATCATCATATCAGCCCATATATTTTGTCCCCACTGAGGGGCTCGAGCCTACCCTGGATTAGGGTGATGGGCCTTTGCTGATTGGAACAACTATAGTCATATAGAATATATCCCTAGCAGTAGATCTTTCTTAGTCCTACTAAGTACCTAGTTTTTAAGTGTACAAAATCTTTCAACACGTATTAATATTTTATAAATAAATAGGTGCCTACAATATGTGCTCGCGTTGATGTCTTTTGTAAGACTTACAGCCTCGACGCGCCCTCCTACTGACGTCAAAGCCAGCACAAGTAAATTTCGAAGACTTGGAGGAGGGTCAGGGTCCAAGTAATTAAATTAAAATAGCATATTGCTATAAACACTTTGGTTTGATGAGATAACAAATAAAAATGTAGAATAGAATTAATAAAATAAAATGGTGAAGTAAAAAAAAATAATGTTAATAATCAGATTAGGTATGTACCTATATCCTTGGATTTCCAATACTTCAAAATTTCAAATATGTGTATCAAAAAAATCTCATGTCCTGTGACAGACAAACGGACCGCGTAGGCACAAGTAGGCTTAGTGATAGGATTTAGGTTTACGGAATCGTAAAAAACAATGTTATGTTTAAACTTTAATACTCTTTAATAACTTCACGACCTCATTCCCCCAGCTTCATTCCACCGTCGTCGGTCCGAGAGACGCAGGGAGGGGTTGCACCCCTTTGTTGTTGATGTTCCACCTTTTCGCACGAATCGTTACGCTTCTTCATTTATTATGCGTACTGCGCAGGAGTGGAACTCCTTGCCTGCGTCAGTGTTTCCCGATTCCTATAATTTGGGAATCTTCAAGGCAAGAGTGAATACGCATTATTTGACTTTGCGTGTACTATCCTCGACAGCACCACCACTTACCATTGGGTGAGAAAAGTTGCAGTCAAACGCACTCAAATTTTTAATAAAAAAAAATGTTTTATTTTTATCCACAATTGGTAAGCCCTCATCTCACCTGATGGTAAGTGACGATGATGCCGAAGATGGAAGCGGACTTATCAACATTCCCCAACGCAATGGTGAACTGGCTATCTTGCCTATGCTGTCTTAAGAGGAAACACTGTCTAAAGAATAGGTATTTGAATAAAATGTTGCTGTCTCCCTCCCCCAAAGCTCTCCCTATACAGCAAGAAAGGGAAAACTTCAGCGCAGACCGATAATAGGCACTAAAATTGACCAAAACAGCATTAAAATTTCATCCTCCAAAACATGAGCAATTTTTTTTTCAAAAATTTTTAAAAAACGCTTTACCTTTATGTTTTCATTTTATTGGTAATATTTTTAATTATTTTTTTTATTAAAAATTTAGTGCGTTTGGCTGCACCTCACCTGATGGTAAGTGCCGATGCAGCAGAGGATGTAACTCGCAAGCTCAAATAGTGCGTATTCACTCTCGTTTTGAAGATTCCTCAATTATGCGAATCGGGGAATACAGACGCCGAAAGGGAATTCCACTTGGCCGTTCGCATGATGAACGAAAAAGCAAAACGCTTTGGAATAAAAATGAGAGTATTTTTTTAAAATTCACAATTATGGTAAGCCCTTGGCATCATCTCACCTGACGGGAAGTGACGATGATGCCGAAGATGGAAGCGGGCTTACCAAGATTCCCCAATGCAATGGAGAACTGGCTATCTTATCTTCAAGCCGGAACACATCAATGTTGTTAACACTGATGTTTGGCGGCAAGACTTAGATAAGATGGTGGTAGTTAGCCAGGCGGGATTAAAAATACCCTATTAGCCCTACCACCGACCAAACCGAGTCTTACAAGTTGACCCTGCCGGAATCGAACCCGCGACCTCCTGGTGTGAAGCGAATGGACTAACCATTACGCCACGGAGGCGGTTAAAAACTATGTTTTAATCCAGTGCTTGATCTATCTAGTATCTATCATCCAAATTTAACAGTATAGGCGTGAAAGTGGAACAAACATACTTACTTGTTAATAATATTCATCATCATATCAGCTTGTATTAGGGACACAGTAGTGTCAGCACTTTTTGAAGCAAGGCGAAGCTCGCCCGTTTAATTTACTTACCATCAGGTGAGGAGCAGCCAAACGCACTCAAATAAAAAAAAAAAACATATACAGAGCCGGCAGTGTACTCTAATTTGTATAACTAGTACCTATCTAGTAGAATTAAACAGACATTTTATTGTGTAACAATACAAGGTAAAAACGTAAATCCTGTTTCACTGAACACCCTCCTCTGACCCTAAGGAGTGATAGAAATCGTTAGGTAGATCTAGACCTTGGATTTACCTACGTACGGACTGTGTATTTATACTGTACGGACAGTGGTGAATATAAAGATCCCACAAGCTCATATTCGTCCCCAACGAGGGGCTCGAGCCTATTACCACAGATGAGATACTAGGTTACTTCGTAACTATTACCCTGAATTAGGGCGATCGGGCCTTAGTCGACCACGTGGGCACAGTGCGTGTGCAGGTTTCCTCACGATGTTATCCTTCACCGTAAGAGCGTCGGATAAACGTACATATGAAATCGAAATTCGAAAACTCATTGATAAGTGGCAGGATTCGAACCACGACCTCCCGGTCAGGAGGCGGCGCGGGCGGCCGTAGCCGTTACGCCACCGAATAATAATATTAGCGTGATACCTATTTATCTATTTGTCGTTCTAAGAAACAAGTAAGACATTGAGAATTATAAAGGTTTTGCAATAACGACTGCAATTTCACGTCATTGTGCAGAACAGGCGGTCCAGTAACATGACTTGGCACCATTGCGGCTCATTGTCGACTACATTACGAAATGGCTCCAGCTGTAAGTAGTGTATCTTGCCACAGATAGAGGTGTGCATTTTCAGAATAATTCTTTAATAGTAGAAAGTCGGATAAACGTACATATGAAATCTAAATTCGAAATCACATTGGTATATACGTGACAGGATTCGAACCACGACCTCCCGGACAGGAGGCGGCGGTCCTAGCCGTAACGCCACCGATGCACACCGATGCACTCTAAGAACAGTGAAGGAAAACATCGTGAGGAAACCTGCACACGCCTGAGAAGAAACTCGCAGGTTGTGTGTGAAGTCGACCAACCCGCACTGGGCCCGCGTGGCTGACTAAGGCCCGATCGCCCTAATTGAGGGTAGGCTCGAGCCCCTCGGTGGTGACAAATATGAGCTGATACGATAGTAGAAAGTACTTTAATTTTCAAAAGTACAGATTTAAGTTGTGTACTTACTTACGAAAAAATAGTACACAGGCCAGCACATCAAGCTACACACTTTGGACTTTGTACCGTTCTTATGCCGAATGAGTATGGATCAGAATCGCACTACGAGTGTATAGCTTGATGTGCTGGCCTCAGTACCTACTACTTACGAAAAAAAAAATCACTAGAATAAATAATAAAAACGGCTAAGTGCGAGTCAGAACCGCACACATAGGGTTCCGTACCATCATACTAGATGGCGTTAGTTTCATGTTTCAAAAACCATCTTAAATGGCGCTAGTTTATTCACGTTTCAAAAAAAAACAGGTTTTTTTGTATGGAGACTTGTTGTTATATCGGCAACAAAAATACATCATCTGTGAAAATTTATCGCTATCACGGTTCATGAAATATAGCCTGGTGACAGACGAACGGACGGACAAACGGACAGACAGACGGACAGCGAAGTCTCAGTAATAGGGTCCCGTTTTTACCCTTTGGGTACGGAACCCTAAAAACGAGGAGGACCCGTGCTGCTCTGCAGCATTTTTTTTGTTGTGGACATTGAGAGTGCACGGCGGGCGGCCCGCAACCCGCGCAAGCGGCTCGCCATCGACGCTGCGCGGTGTGCGAGCATGTGCGCGTTGAATGTTCACACCTAGCTTTCCTCCATCCCAACCAATTTAAGTCGGGAATAGCTCAGATAAAAGGTCTCGTTGCAGTGAGTGTCCCTAGACCAAAACAAACCAAGTACTTAAATTAGAAGCGGAGATATTGAGAAAGAAATCGCGTTTGGAAATCTTATGTGAGGTATTCTCAAATATGACATTAGTAACGAAAAAACTGCTGCGATAACTATGGAGCTTTAAAATTATAATTGAAAACGCTAAACACGTTAAAAAACCGACTTCCATCGCAACAACTTCGAACAATTTTGCATTATTATTTTTGGGTTTTGTTAATTTTCTGATAAAGTACAACACCGATTTTAATAAAATTTATATGGGACCACACGGGAAGCACTAGCTTTCAAATAAAAAAAGAATCATCAAAATCGGTTCACCTAGTCAAAAGTTCTGATGTAACACACATAAAAAAACATACAATCGAATTGAGAACCTCCTCCTTTTTGGAAGTCGCTTGAAAAATGTGTATTTTTTGCCTCAATAAAGGCGTTTTATTCAGGTGAAAAGACCCGACTTCATGGAGTTAAAGCCACCGTGCTCTCAAAATATCTAAACAATAGGCATATGTTTACCACCATTTAATTTCTAATAGTCTAATGCTATTTTGAGAATAAATTTTGTTTTAATAACATTGTTATTCTTAATATAAATTTTCATCTTTAAACTTTTCTATACAATCGGAAATTTCATAGGTAAAGACCTAATATTTCACATAATTTACTGCTTATTAAACCGTTAATTACCTTCCTATCCACCAGCCTTGCGATGCTAATGAATTGAACGCTTGAAGAGTAACTTTAGCAATCTGCATTTAACAAGCGAGTAATGAACAGCTTTCACTTTTCGCTAAAAGTTTTCTTGTTCAATTTGTTTCTGTTTAAGGCAGTGAGAGTACTCCATCAATTAGGTATGTACGTAATAATTATTGACAGTGGTGTCGATTCGGTGTAACACGATTTAACTTATTTGACAGGACTAAACTAAATCTAAGCATTCTATCCTTGTCTTTTCGATACAGAAAGTAAAAGGCAGGATGCATAAATTTAGTTTAATCCTGTCAAATAAGTTAAGTCGTGTTACACCGAATTGACACCAGTTTATACCGACACTGTATTTTTCGTCAGTCTTTTTAGAGAAGGTAGGTCCTTGCCTGCGTCTGTGTTTCCCGACTCCTATAATTTGGGGCTCATTAAGGCGAGAGTGAATAGACATCATTTGAGGTTGCGTGTACCATCCTCGACTACATCGTCACTTACCATCAGGTGATATATAGTCAAACGCAGTCAAATTTTTAATAGAAGAAAAAAAAAGGGAAATTGCGAGTCAGAACTGCGCACTAAGTGTTCCATACCATCATACTACATGGCGCTGGTTTCTTAATGTTTGAAAAAAAAAACACCTTTTTTGGTGTGGAGAATTACAATTTTTCTAATTTTTAGTATTTGTTGTTATAGCGGCAACAGAAATACATCATCTGTGAAAATTTCAATTGTCTAGCTATCACGATTCATGAAATACAGCCTGGTGACAGACGGACAAACAGACAGACGGACAGGGAAGTCCTAAAGGGGTCCGTTTTTACCCTTTGGGTACAGAACTCTAACAATCATACCTCTGCAACCATAACACTTAGGATAAAGGTTCCCTGGAGTCAAATGGTCCTCATGACCTCGATTTCTCCCCGAAAAATTCTGTCGGTCCATGCGCCGAACACCTGTATATATTTCATGAGTTTCACAGAATATTGCTGTAAAAATATATATAGTGTGACTTTTAATTACTTCTTGATACCATAGAATACGAATGTACTCGTGATTACAAACAACTTTCCCAAAGAAACTATATTTCAAATCAGAAAAATAATTTTTAATCCTCGATACATGACAAGTTATCAAATCGGCAAAATTGTATCGAAGACCAAAATATTTTTTTACATATTTGACATATAGTTTGTTTGGGAAAGTTGTTTGTAATCACGAGTACATTTATATCCTTTGATTTTTTTATTTTTTTTATTCACAATTGGTAAGCCCTTGCCTTGGCATCATCTCACCTAAAACTATCAAGAACTAATTGTAAGTCACCCCATATATTGCCCACAAAGGTAGTTACGTAGCATAAGTTACATCTTGGGTGGTTTCTCATGGCCTCAAACTAATAACTATGCATGTGCCTATTACCGTACGTACGTAGGCACATAGTAGAGAGATGATCACTGGTTCTCAAACTGTGGTCCGTACAACAGTTTTACTCCCACAAGTCCGCACTTGTGGGAATAAAAGCCGGTCGCAAGCCACCATCACAAAGACTTTTTCTTCTTGCTAATGGTTCAATTGAAGATCGTTCAAGTAATAATAAACTAAGAACCTCACCCAAGGCATTGAGGCTCTCAAGGCTCTGAGGATGTATATTTCTGACTGTACGTATTTCAAGTACTAGGCCCATATTAAAAATGCTACATTAATCGAAATATTCTTTTCTATTCATTTTGGAATTCTGACAAATGACAAGATTAGAAGACTGTTATGCAGCCTGTAAATGGTTAAATAATTTGTAAAATTTAAAGTCTTTGGCTTACAATTTGACAATCTGGGGTCATGTTTGACGCGTTTGTCAAGCAAACTACGACGTGTTTAGATGTTTGTTTGAAAAGTTTGATTGAAAGCTTGCTTGTCAAATAAACATATTATGTTTGCAATTGTACGGTCATGTTTGTCAAACACACTCGATGTTTTGGCGCAACCGCTCCTCCACCAGGTTGTATGAAATAAACAATATGGCTCAAAAGTTCCTCACCGGAGCGTCACTTCAAGGCAAATTTTTCATGAGTAAATCTCTCTTAGTTTTAACCATTCTCGTGTCTAATGTCTTGTTTTTATACACATTGCCAGAGTCAATGCAAGAACTGCATTGTCAACGTTACTCACCGGAGCGTCACTTCAAGACATATTGTTTGACAAGCTGTTTGGTGTGTATGCGCTGATGTTGAATGAAACGTAAAATTTAAACTATAAGTTTGACCGTTTACAGCCTGCTATACTCTGGTCTGAGATTTATATGTACAGAGGCCAGAACATCAAGCTATACACTCGTAGTGCGATTCTGGTCTATACGCATTCGGCCTTAGAACGATACAAAGTTCAAAGTGTGTAGCTCGATGTGCTGGCCTGTGTACGTGCAAAAAAAGTTTGAGCACCATTGGAATAAATGAAGGATGAAAGTCAAG
This sequence comes from Coleophora flavipennella, assembly GCA_947284805.1. Taxonomy (NCBI): domain Eukaryota; kingdom Metazoa; phylum Arthropoda; class Insecta; order Lepidoptera; family Coleophoridae; genus Coleophora; species Coleophora flavipennella. The sequence goes on from OX369288.1 coordinate 9,082,003, forward strand.
TGCTTCCCGTTATTCGGGGTTAGGTCACGTCTAGGCTTACCAGACGTCAGGGTTTGTCCTGACATGTCAGGATTTTTAGGCACCCGTCAGGATTGCGGCCGGACTTTGAAAATGTCAGGAGTTTTTGGATTATTTAGGTGTTTTAGGGTCTTATCAAGGTACTGTTGTAGCCCATGGACTTAACGAATGGTGATTTTTACTGTGTGGAGAATAAGAGTAGCCTCAATGGCAGATTCTGAGTCGGCGAGTGACACTCAAAAGAAATGACATAAAGTGGTAACGACTCGGTCCATCTAACCAGAGGTACCGGGTTCAAATCTGGACGGCCAATGTACCAATGAGTTTTTCAAAAACTTACGTACATACTTACCGATTGCTTTAACGGTGAAGGAAAAACATCGTGAGGAAACCTGCACACGCCTGCGAAGAAACTCGAAGGTTGTGTGTGAAGTCGACCAACCCGCACTGGGCCCGCGTGGTCGACTAAGGCCTAATCGCCCTGATTCAGGGTAGGCTCGAGCCCCTCGGTGGGGACGTATATGAGCTGATATAACAATAATAATAAATTAATCACAACAGTGTCAGGATAAAGGTATTAAACCACCTCCGTAGCGCAGAGGCAAAGTTCACTGGCTTTACACAGGAGGTCGCGGGTTCGATTCCCGGCGGGGTCAATTGTAAGACTCGGTTTGGTTGGTGGTAGGGCATTTTCTAAGCCCGCCTGGCTAGCTACCACCATCTTATCTAAGTCTTGCCGCCAAATATCAATGTTGATATCATTGGTGTGTTCCGGCATGAAGATAAGATAGCCAGTTCCCCATTGCGTTGGGGAATCTTGGTAAGCCCGCTTCCATCTTCGGCAACATCATCACTTACCACCAGGTGAGATGTTGTCAAGAGTTTACCAATTATTAATAAAAAATAAAAAAAAATTGTGAAATATCAAATATGTATTTAGTTTTAAGGCTACTCCGTTACTAAAATTAGCAACTCGATTATTTGCCTTAAATGTTTAGTGTAAACCTTAGATGTTTCAAATATCGAACGAATTAGCTTGGAAATAAAGTTCTTCTCAGCTCGTACTGCAACGTGGCTGTTACGTCAATCGGTGCGGACGAATCGTGCTAAAATTGTGGTTTTTAATCACACTAATATTATAAAGGCGAAAGTTTGTGAGTGTATAATGATTGTTACTTCTTCACGCAAAAACTACTGAACGGATCTGGCTGAAATTTGGTAGGTAGATAGATTACGACCTGGATTAACACATAGGCTACTTTTTTCACGCTCGCAACCCGCTTGCGGCTCGCGCACTGCGCACCCTTGAAAAGTCATAGAAACGTTGTCCACGCGGGTGAAGCCGCGAGAAACAGCTAGTTCATTATAAATAAAATGAGAAGAATTATTTAAAAAGTAAGAAAACAAAATCATTTTATATTGTTTTGTTCAGAAGTTCATAAATTATTTTAATGTTTCAATTAAAATTGCAGCTGTTCTATGGTTACAACTAGAAAAAAGGAGCATTAGAATATTTTTTCTTTAGTTCTGTGTATTAAAATAGAAACGAGGCTATCAAAATCACTCCTCATATCTTTTTTTTCATTAAAAAAAATCCTTAAGGCGAGTTATTGATTGGAACAGTTGTCTCTGTCTGTTTCTTTACGTGTAAAGAGTAAAGAAAATAACCACACTTTTTCCAATGGTTTTTCGTTTTAATCATATCTACAATAAAAGTATATAAAAAATAATAACACTACTAACTTTGTATTATTATAACAGATTTTTTTTTTTAATTTACTTAAAATATTAGTCATAATTAGAGTTGAAAGTAACGGTGTAGACCTATATCTTTGGGATTTTTTTCTATCGAGCCAAAACTGCTCAATCGTGTTTATATGTTTATTTATATGAAAATAAGGGTAATTTTAAAACCTTTATTTTCTTAGTTTTTTGTTGTTTTTGTTTAGGAGTCATTGACATCAAAAATAACAGAAATCTCTAATATAACTGCCTTAATTGAAGTAAAAAGTGGTTAAAAAGTTGATGGTTGGCGGCGGTCTAAGCCTTAAGCCCTTAAGTATGTGCTCCGAAATAGAGCCACACGTGTTACGATTGACCAATTCAACATCCTAAATATTTCATAAAGTTTTTCATGAAACCGATTTTAAGTTTTTTTTTCTATTTTTCAAGCGACTTCCAAAAAGGAGGAGGTTCTCAATTCGTCTGTATGTTTTTTTTTATGTTTGTTACCTCAGAACTTTTGACTGGGTGAACCGATTTTTATGATTCTTTTTTTATTTGAAAGCTAGTTCTTCCCGTGTAGTCCCATATAAATTTTATTAAAATCGGTGTAGTACTTTAGTAGAAAATTAACAAAAACCAAAAATAATAATGTAAAAATGTACTAACTTGTTGCTATGGAAGTCGGTTTTTTAACGTGTTTAGCGTTTTCATTTATGTTGGGACTACACCTACACTCGAATAAGAGCTAGATTAAAAGAAATGATATGAAAAGTTTTAACCATATAAATTACTGAATGAAGTACTTAAATTGTACCTATTACATTCAAATGAGTTAACCCAAAACTCAAAACAAAAAAAACTCATTCGTAATCAGTATTAGCAAAGCATTCCTAGCAAACATATTGCCAATGCTCGTAAAAGGGTTAATGTGTGTCAGTTATTTAACCAGGGCTAGATTAACAATAACTAATATGATATACAGTTTGTTTATTTGTCGATGACGTAGTACTCTTTATTATACTGTGATGAAAGTGAGAAACACATTATGAGAAGAATGACATCTGCAAAGAACAGGTGAAATTCCACGTTAAGTAATTTGTCCAGTTCACGCCCATCACCGTCTTTCCCCCCATAAAGGCCCAACACGAGTGTGAGTTATAAATCTGTTGTATGGTGGCAACAAATTAGCCCACTTACATTTGGACGACGGGAGTGGTACCGGAACAAATCACTGAACAACTGACTCACTTGTTTTGTTTTGTAACGTTTGGAAGTAGAAACAACAATGTACAAGCTCCAGGCCACGTTCAAGTGTCGGTCGTGTGAAATTGTGGAGCAGGGTTGGGAAAAACAGTTTATTAATAAAAAAAAAAAACATTGTTTTTAAAGAAAATGTTTCAAATATTTTTTTTGAAATTGTTTTAGTTTAAGTGTCTTGAACATTATTTAAAACACAATTTACTAATACATTTGAGTTTTTTAATTTTTTTATAATTTGTTTTAAACAGGTCTGTATTTCCAGGGTTTTAAACTCTGGTTTTATTTTATTTTATTTATGGAAAACTAGGTTACATCATATGATCAAACATCAATTACTTAGATAAATATAAAAAAAAAAACAAATATCAATTGTCTCCATCAAATGTTTTAAATGGCCCATAACAAATTTTATAAAGGAGTTTTTTCATAACTGTATGGACTTTGAGCCTGGTCTGTGACCTGTGTACGTAGGTACACTAAACAAATAATGTATTTTTATGGCTTGTTTTAAACGTATTTAAAACTAATGTTTTATGACTTGTTTTAAACAGGTCTGTATTTTTCCAGCGTTTTAAACAAACGTTTTAAAAATTGCCAACCCTGTTGTAGAGTTATTCCAAAGCTTTGTGGAGCCAGTCCGGTAACGAATACTTAAAATTCTTGACCATAAACTTATGTATAGTGACTTCATTTCAATTTCGTTACTGTTGCCAAGAAAAACACAATGTAAGTAGCGACTCGAATTTGGGACTGAATTGATGTTTTATATATTTCATCATCATCATATCAACCGAAATACGTCCACTGCTGGACAAAGGCCTCCCCTAAGGATTTCCACGTCGAACGGTGCTACGCTGCCCGCATCCAGTGGCTTCCCGCGATCTTCACCAGGTCGTCGGTCCGCGGTCTCCCTCCGTGTGGGAGGCCTGCCTACGCTACGTTTTCCTCTAAATTTATATAATTAATATATTTGTTTCAGCTAAATTGTAAAAGTAACCACTTCACAAATCGGCTAGCAGCTTTGTAAACTATTGTGTAAAAACTAGGGATGCCTCGATACGCCTTTTTGCCGATACGATACCAATACCGATAATCTTATAAAAATATCGGCGATACTGATATCGATACGCTTGATGAATTCAAAAAGGAAGGCAGAATAAATAAAACACAATAAATTAATAGTTTTAGTAATCAAAATTATTATTTATAAGATTTTTTATTTAAAAAACAAAGCATTCTTAGGTTTTGCGGGCAAAGGCGATTTCGCAAGTCTATTTGAAAAAGACCTGCGGTGGAAAATAGTCTCTCAGATGCGACAGATGCCTCGTTTGCAACAAAATAGATGGGACAACACGCGCGTTTACATTACATTTTTAAATCGCAAAATTTTAAAAGTATCGTTGAATCTGCCGTAAAAAAATCACCGATACCGATATATCGGCAAACCTGAAGTATCGCCGATATATCGGTATCGGTATCGGATGCATCCCTAGTAAAAACTTCCGAAAAAACTAACCGGTTTGTAAAATGGCTGATTTATTTTTACAATTCGGCTGCTATTTATCATATCAGCTCATATAAGAGAGAAGAAGAGATCCCTGTTTGGGATAAGTCCGTAAGACATGTTATTTCTATTAACTTTAACTGCATGTTTTTGTGTACTAAAATAAAGAGTTCACAAAGAAACATTCTCACCGAGGGGCAAGCTCGAGCCTACCCTGAATTAGGGCGATCGGGCCTTAGTCGATCACGCGGGCCCAGTGCAGGCTTGTCGAACCGCCTCCTTAGCTCAGAGGCAAAGTTCACTGGCTTTACACAGGAGGTCGCGGGTTCGATTCCCGGCGGGGTCAATTGTAAGACTCGGTTTGGTTGGCGGTAGGGCATTTTCTAAGCCCGCCTGGCTAGCTACCAATCTTGTCTAAGTCTTGCCGCCAAATATCAATGTTGATATCATTGGTGTGTTCCGGCATGAAGATGAGATAGCCAGTTCCCCATTGCGTTGGGGAATCTTGGTAAGCCCGCTTCCATCTTGGGCATCATCGTCACTTACCACCAGGTGAGATGATGTCAAGGGTTTACCAATTATGAATAAAAAAAAAAGACTTCAAACACAACCTTCGAGTTTCTTCGCAGGCGTGTGCAGGTTTCCTGACGATTTTAACCGCCTCCGTGGCGTAATGATTCAGTCCATTAGCTTTGAATCAGGAGGTTGCGGGTTCGATTACCGTTAGAGTGTAACTTTGTAAGATTCGGTTTGGTTGGTGCAAGGGCATTTTCCAAACCCGCCTGGCCAGCTACCACCCTTTCATCTAAATCTTGCCGCCACACATCAATGTTAACAGCATCGATGTGTTTCTTAGCCAGTTCCCCAACATTATTATATGGGGATCTTGTTAAGCCCGCTTCCATCTTCGGCATCATCATCACTTACCGTAATACCAAGAGCTTACTAACTTTGGATAAAAGAAACCGGCAAAGTGCGAGTCAGAAACGCACACATAGGGTTCCGTACCATATATTTCCGTACATAGGCGCTTTTCTTTATATTTAAAAAAAACCACGTTTTTGTATGGAGACCCCTCTTATTTTTTCACTTTTTCTTATTTTTAGTATTTGTTGTTATAGCGGCAACAGAAATACATCATCTGTGAAAATTTCAACTGTCTATATAGCTATCCCGGTTCATGAAATACAGCCTGGTGACAGACGGACGGACGGACTAACAGCGAAGTCTTAATAATAGGGTCCCGTTTTTACCCTTTGGCTACGGAACACTAATAAAATATGTTTTCTTTCGCCGTAAGAGCGTCTGATAAACGTACACACGGCGCCACATCAATCTATACAAAACCAGTTTACGCGGGCCTGGCGAATATTGAAACGCAAAGGCGTCGCGCGGCCAGCTTATACTGGTTTTGTATAGCTTTCGCTGTCCGTACATAGAAAGTCTAAATAGGAAAAGACATTAGTAGCAGGACTCGACCCACGACCTCCTGTACAGGAGTTAGCGGCCCTAGCTGTTATGCCACCAATGCTCGGCTGCTTGCTATTAGCTATCAAAAGAATTGATGAAATCCATGCGAGTCAGTCCTGCCGTTCTATCCAACCGATTTAAAGGTATTATTGTATAGGTTGTAAAACAACGCGGGGCACGTGAGTTGTCTGGTTTGTTTACTGGCAGGGAAGCATCTCCGGAACTTGCCTGGATAGCAAGTACATACAGCTAAGCTAATACTGCTTCGGCCGATCCAGCCGCGCAGGAGTAAGTCTGGTCAGGTGCGATAAGCGCCGGGAAGTGAGCGCGCTAACAGCTCCGGTACAGCTTGGTGGTTTAAGCGGTGCACATCACCGGTGTGGTACCGGAGCCAGCTTCTCTGGCGTCCCGAGCGGGAATCGAACCGCCACCAGCGAAAGCCGCGGGAGGTGAGCGTGCCTACAGCTCCGGGACCTACCTGGAGAGTAGGTAGTGGTTCGCTTCCACGAGGCACTCGCTTTGCAGAGTTACCGCAACTGGTCCTTGCCTTCGCCTTATAGCAGGAATAGCGGCCCTCACTGTAACCCTAAGGGTCGGTCAGAAGGGACGCTATATCATACTCGTAAACTTGGTAGTTTTAGCGTATCTAGTAGATATACGAGAGGGAATGTAAAGGTTTGTCATCCAGAATTGGAAATGACCTAACTTTCGCCATTCTCAATATTAAAAAAAATAATAACTATATAATTGAAAACTTGTGGACTTCCTTCGGCTGATATGATGATGATAATTGAAAACGCTAAACACGTTAAAAAATCGACTTCCATCGCAACAACTTAGTACATTTTTGCATTATTATTTTTTGGTTTTTGTTAGTTTTCTAATAAAGCACTACACCGATTTTGATAAAATTTATATGGGACCCCACGGGAAGCACTAGCGGTCAAATAATAAAAGAATCATAAAAATCGGTTCACCCAGCCCAAACAAACAAACGAGGTAACAAACATAAAAAAAAACATACAGACGAATTGAGAACCTCCTCCTTTTTGGAAGTCGCTTGAAAATCTAATCCGAGTCTATCCGGCCGGCCGTTATATCAAACCATTTTTCCTTATTTTTGTTTATGCATAGATTTGTTTTTAGGCATTGAAAATCACCTAACTTTCGCCCTTACCAAATAAAAAAAAAAATCTATTTCGAGTTCGTCCGGCAGTTCTCTCAAAACAATTTGTTTTTTTAAAAAAAATAAAAAATAAAGTGCATTGATGTACATGTACATGTTGGGCTGAAGGAAAGCTAGGCACTAGGTGTGATTCTCGCACACCGCGCAAAGTCGATGTCGAGCCGCCTTCGGGTTGCGAGTCGCCCGCCGAGCACTCTCGATGTCCGTAATAAAAAATAGTCTTCCTCGTAGATAACTAAATAAATACAATATTTTTATTCTACCAAAAACAATGTTATACTTTAAGTAACCCTGGTCCCCCACACTAGGATTCCCTGTGTTGGGGGGTAACCAGTCTCTTCTCTCTAACATAATCAGACGTGTAACGAATATCGTCGGCTATAAGATCCTGATCATGATGATGATCTATCCGACCGATTTCGGTCATGGCGACCACTTCGACTCCTAGACGGTTTGCCGCGCGTGCGCTTGAAGATGGTTTTTGTAGGTAGCCAATCTTCGCAGCGAAACTCCTCGCGCACTGAGGGCATTTAAGTATGCCACCCTCGTAATTGTATGAAATGGTCGCAGGTGTTCGGGCCTTTAACTGGTCGCGTTTTATAAGATCCTACTAATATTATAAACGCGAAAGATTGTAAGAATGTATGGACGTATATTTGTTACTCTTTCACGCAAAAACTACTGAACGGATCTGGCTGAAATTTGGTAGGTAGACAGATAAGGACCTGGATTAACACATATTCTTTTTGTTTTGCACGCTCGCGAGCCGCTTGCGGCTCGCGCACTGCGCACCCTCGAAAAGTCACAGAAACGTTGTCTACGCGGGTGAAGCCTCGGGAAACAGCTAGTCGATAATAAAATTACCTACTATTCAGACCGACAGACTGGTCAGTCTCTCAATCAACAAGTTCAAGGTTAATAAAAAGACGCACATGTGCCCCACGTTGGTACAGTTTAAGCATGTTTAGTGAGGCGACTTAATAAATTCTAAACAGGATCATCTATACACCGAACAAAGGACAGAGGCTGCATTTCAAATTAATAGCATTCCTACTTTATATTGCTGGCATATATGGGTCATTTATCTTTGCCGGGAATGTCGATACTATCTTAAATGCCTATGGTGCGTATGTAATGTCAAAGTATACAGTGTGAATTTTAATTAGTTCTTGATAACAAAGGATATGAATGTTCTCGTGATAACAAACAACTTTCCCAAAGAAACGATATGTCAAATATGAAAAAAAAAAATTGGTGCTCGATACATTTTTGTCGATTTGATATACAGGGTGTAACAAAATTGGTGTAGGTCCCGTTAACTGGGGCTTCTACTCATGATACTGAACAATTTTTGTTCTACGACTTTGCTGAAAACGTAAAAAACTTTTTTTATACTTCATATAAATCGATCAGCTGATCGACCGATTTTGTGCATTTTAGTATGGAGGGTCCAACTTTTTTTTTGAGTATTGTCTATGGGTTCCTTGGAGAAAGTTGTTCAGTATGACGAGTAGAACCCGCAGTTAACGGGACCTACACCAATTTTGTTACACCCTGTATATATTAGTATTAACGGTAATGTCAACGTTTACATGATGACTTTTAATTAGTTCTTGATAGCAAAGGATATGAATGTACTCGTGATACTGATAACAAACAACTTTCCCAAAGAAACAATATTATGTCAAAAATGAAAAAAAAAATTTGTCCTCTATACATATTTGTCTATTTGATATACTCGTGTTATTATGTATAGAGGACCAAAATTTTGTTTTCTGATTTGACGTTATAGTTTCTTTGGGAAAGTTGTTTGTATATACCATATCTTTTGTTATCGAGAACTAATTAAAAGTCATTCTGTATATATTAGTACTAACAATATACAGTATGGACACTCCCTGCCGCTCTCTAGATTGCTACCTCACCCCCTCGTCACCCATGTTGATATAGATTGGTTACAGTTTGGTTGTCAAACGTATAGGATTTCGCGGCCATTTTGTTTTTTCCGTTATTCGTTTTTTGAAATGTAATTTCTGGCCCGTTGTATGAAGTGTCCAGGGTGTGGTAATGTAATGTGTAATACGTTTGGATACTTTAATCGTACATTCACGATCGCAATCTCGATGCCCGCGGCGTTGTCTCATGCAAACTAATTCGCTAAACCCGAACACATGTTCTGATTTTTGACGAGCCACATTTTGTATGCATCGTATAATTTGAAATTATTATTAAAAAAGTTGTCGCCATGATCGAAATCGGTCGGATAGATAATCATCATCATCATCATCATCATCATCATCATCATTAATTGTAGATTGATAACCATGGTCTTGGCTGAAAAACAGCGTTGCGCATGTGTATACCCAGCATGCACAACAATATGCTGAGCCCGGGCCTTTTTTTCTGGCCAGGCAGTTACCTTTTAGTTTTTATTAGTGTTTTCAATAACAGTGTACTCTTTTATGAATTAAGTACTTATAATGTTTTATCTCCATTGCATCGCTTGTTTGCTGTATGGTGCTGTTTTGCTAGGAAAATAAATGAGTTATCTATCTATCAAGGGATGAAAGGAACCGATTTCATTTGAGCGCCAATGATTCGAGTCTATGTGCATATGTGACACGCACGCACGCACGCACGCACGCACGCACGCACGCACGCACGCACGCACGCACGCACGCACGCACGCACGCACGCACGCACGCATGCACGCACGCACATACACACACACACAGACGTTCACATGCACTAACTAAGACTAATCATAAGATAATTAAAAAAAAAACGACTTCAAACAGGAAATTAAGGTTCCTCTTGATTTCTTTAGATCCCTGGCTGTACTTCATGAACCGTGATAGCTAGACAGTTGAAATTTTCACAGATGATTTACTTCTGTTGCCGCTATAACAACAAATACTAAAAATAAGAAAAAGTAAAAAAATAAGGAGGGTCTCCATACAAAAACGTGTTTTTTTTTAAATATAAAGAAACTAGCCCCTATGTACGGAAATATATGGTACGGAACCCTATGTGTGCGTTTCTGACTCGCACTTTGCCGGTTTTTTTTATCCAAAGTTGGTAAGCTCTTGGTATTACGGTAAGTGGCGATGATGCCGAAGATGGAGGCGGGCTTACCAAGATCCCCATATAATAGTAATGGGGAACTGGCTAAGAAACACATCGATGCTGTTAACACTGATGTGTGGCGGCAAGATTTAGATGAAAGGGTGGTAGCTGCCCAGACGGGCTTGGAAAATGCCCTTGCACCAACCAAACCGAATCTTACAAAGTTACACTCCGACGGTAATCGAACCCGCAACCTCCTGATTTAAAGCTAATGGACTGAATCATTACGCCACGGAGGCGGTTAAAATCGTCAGGAAACGATCGTCCCAGAGAAATCGAGAAGAACCTTAGTTTCCTGTTTGAAGTCGGTTTTCTGGGATGCCATCATCAGATCTTGGTTTCCTTATCATGGTACCACCCTTGGGATATCTCCTTTCCAACAAAAAAATAATCATCGAAATCGGTTCATAAACGACGATGTTATCCGCGAGCACACATAAAAAAAAAATTCGAGCGAGACCTACAGTACTCGCATATTATGATGTGTAACATGTGACAAAATCCCTACTAATATTATAAATGTGAAAGTAACTCTGTCTGTCTGTTACGCTTTCCCGCAAAAACTACTGAACGGATTTGGCTGAAATTTGGTAGGTAGACAGATTAGGACCTGGATTCAGACATAGGCTACTTTTTACCACGCTCGCGAGCCGCTTGCGGCTCGCGCACTGCGCACCCTCGAAAAGTCATAGAAACGTTGTCCACGCGGGTGAAACCGCGGGAAACAGCTAGTACTTTATAAAAGGACGGCAAAGATACGGCAGACTAGGCTGTATGGTCATAGATACCTTTGCCTTTTCCGCGCTTTTAAAGCCTGAAAAAAGGACGGCAAAGATATACGGCAGACTAGGCTGTATGGTCATAGATACCTTTTCCTTTGACTCCCTGTTACACATTTCCGTCCCATTTCACGAAATCACTCCCACAAATTGCAGGAAAGCGAGAGCAAAGATGTTACACATCAAAAATATATACGTTCGAATTGAGAAACCTCCCATTTTTTTGAAAACGACTCATTTTGAAAACATTGTGACATTGTTAGAATGAATCGGACGTTATTATTATTAGGTAGTTTTAGGTACTTTCTTTATAATCTATTTTTTTCTGTGTTTATGATTTATATACGACTAGCTTTTGCCCCTTAGATTTCGTTTTTATGACTGTCTTTGAGGGTGGGTGGTGCGTGGACAACGTGAAGGACTACATCGGGCTATTCTGATTAGCAGTAAAACATGTCACTTCTCACCCCCTTAACCAATTATATATGTCGCAGGATAATTAGATAATCCGTCGTTTCGCGAAAATCCTAGGAAAATTGGAAAAATAAAACCAAGTCGGACGGAGCCCCGCTTCGTTAAATAGGTTAGGTTATGTTAGCATGTCTTTTTCTACCGTAAAAAGGAGCCCCGCATAGCGGGGCTCCGTCCGACTTGGTTTTATTAGGAGTTTTCTACTCCATAGTATCCAATTTTCCTAGGATTTTCGCGAAACGACGGATTATCAAATTATCCTGCGACATATACAAAAAAATCACTCAAATCTGTTGCTTCGTGCATGCGGACATTGCAGGACCGGTCGTCGTGGAAATCCTTGGAGAAGGCCTTAGTCCAGCAGTGAACGTCTTTTGGCTGATATGATGATTTGGGTGTGCGGTGCACGAGCCGCTTGCTTTTTCCTCGACAAAAAATACGAAGGTATTAGCTGTTATTCTGTTCCACCGTTTTAGCAATATGCCCGATTTTACTCTTTCGGATTTATAAATATTAGGATGATTTTGATGTAATGGTCTTTATATTTGGTGGGGGAGCATAGAGATATAAAAACCACTAGGTAATTAAAAAAACCGGCCAAGTGGGAGTCGAACTCAAGGGTTCAGTACAAAAAGTTATTTGAGTTTGCGTGTACCATCCTCGACTGCATCATCACTTACCATCAGGTGAGTTGCAGTCAAACGCACTCAAATTTTTAATAAAAAAAAAGACTAATTTTCATCTACAGCTCAATAGGTATAAAATAGAATTAATAGCTTGTTTCGTATAGATACGACAATAAAAATAAAGAAATTGTTTACGTTGTTGGAAATTTCTATTGAAAGATGATTTACAACAACCTAACCTAAAAATTAAATTATATCTTTATAAAACAATTCCGATACCAATGTTTTCGGTTATTTATTAATGTTACAAATTAATAAAGTTACATTTATAAATAATAATAATAAATAACGTCCCATTCGTCCCAACAACGTCACAATGTTTTCAAAACGAGTCGTTTTCTTATGATAAATCTTAGTTAGTGCATGTGAACGTCTGTGTGTGTGTATGTGCGTGCGTGCGCGTGCGTCACACACACACACACACACACACACACACACACACACACACACAGATATTCTAATCATTGGCGCTCAAATGAAATGGGAACAAATTAATAAAGTAACGTTTATAAATAACTGAAAACATTGGTATCAAAACTGTTTAATTAGGAAAAAAAATAATTTTTAGGTAAGGTTATTGTTTACATTGTTGGAAACTATTTTCATCCTGCAGAAAAGAGCTATCCGCGCAATCTATCAGATGCGATCACGTGACTCGTTACAGAATAAATTCAAAGAAATCAATATTTTAAATGTTGCTAGTCAATTTATATATGAAAACATCATGTACGTTCGTAAGAATTTGCATTTATTTCCTAAAAACAGTGACAGGCATAATTTGAATTTAAGAAATGTAAATAAAATAGATATAGCCTTTTCGAGACTGAGTAAGGTTAAAAAGTCATTTGTGGGGCAGTGTATAAGATTCTACAATAAAATTCCAGAAAATGTTACTAGTTTGTCAGAGAATAAATTCAAGACTCATGTCAAAAAAGTTTTGTGCTCTAGAGGATATTATAAAATAATAGATTATGTAAATGACAAAGATATATATATAAATGTTGATTCTATAACAAATACCATTACCTGAGACTGTAATCTGAATCATGGCATTATTTGTAATTTTATTTTTATTGTATTTTTTTTTGTTTTGACTATTTAAAAGTGTGTGTAAACACCTATTTGAAATAAATTGTTTTGAAAATTTGAATTTGGAAATTTCTATTGAAAGATGGTTTAAATCAACTGTGTAGGTAGAAGATATTACCAAATCCTACTAGATTTCGTTAGTTTCATGAATTTCTTCCTTTAATTTCTTTAATTTAGTATTTGTTGTTGTAGCGGCAATAGAAAAAATGTCAACTGATGTCTACCTATTTCGATTCATGAAATAGGAACAGCCCGCTGATAGACAGATGGACACAGGCCAGCACATCAAGCTACACACTTTGGACTTTGTACCGTTCTTATGCCGAATGGGTATGGATCAGAATCGCACTACGAGTGTATAGCTTGATGTGCTGGCCTCTGGACATCCGAGGCTTCGTGATAAGGTCCCGTTAGTCACCCTTTGGGTGTACAGAATCCTAAAAAGGATCAAAGAAGAATCATCATATCATTTTCAAAGTGTAGATTCAAGATTCAAGATATTTATTCAAAATAGGTGCAAATTACACTCTTTCTGATAGTCATACATAAAATAATAATAACATAATGTCATTTGTGAAAAATCAAGAAATAAACAATCACACTAATATTATAAAGGCGAAAGTTTGTGAGTGTGTATGTTTGTTACTTCTTTACGCAAAAAGTACTGAACGAATCTGACTGAAATTTGGTAGGTATAGACAGATTAGGACCTGGATTAACACATAGGCTACTTTTGTTAACGCTCGCGAGCTGCTTGCGGCTCGCGCACTGCGCACCCTCGAAAAGTCAAAGAAACGATAGCCGCAGGAAACACCTAGTCTTAGATAATAACGTCAAAATTTAATCCTTGAAATAAACCAGATTATGTCATTAGAACATGAAAACAATATGACACAAAAAGTTATACATAAAAAACATTAAATGTCATTCATGTCTAAAAGGCAGGATGAGATAACTTTCGCAACTGATTGGAGTGGGCGGTACAAACTCGCACAGACGGACGGGACGTGACAATTACCCCAATACAAGTGATCAGGCAATGAGATGACTAGAGTCATACCAAAGTATATACAGGGTGTAAAAAGACCACTCCCGGAAACATAAACTGGGGCTTCTAATAATCGTACTGAACAACTTTCTCCAAGGAACCCATACTGCCTACATACATACCAAGAAAGCCAGCTAATCGGCCAATTTTGTATGGGAGGTCCAAAAAATTTTTCGACAATTCAGCATGGGTTCCTTAGAGAAAGTTGTACAGTATGATAGGGTTGCCATCCCCAAATTCGTAATCATCATATCAGCCACAAATCGTCCACTGCTGAACAAAGGCCTCCCCCAAGGATTTCCACGACGACCGGTCCTGCGCTGCCCGCATCCATCGGCTTCCCGCGACCTTCACCAGGTCATCGGTCCACCAAATTCGTAATACCAGGACATTTCTCTTTAAAAACAGGACGCAATATAAGAACAATAGTTAATAGCAATTACGCAATGAAAGGATTAATGAAACTGTCCCTCCATAAGTTAGGTACTGTTTTCACATATCTTAGAGAAAGTGTCTAAGGCTTTAGAAGTCCCTGCCTAATACTGTTATCTTGTGTTTGATCTTTTTTGATGCTCTTCAATGTCTATCGCACCTCTACTGGGTATAGATATACATACTTGATTCTCAAATAAGACAATTCACCCAAAACCCAGGACACTACTCGAAAACTATCCAGGACGGACACCCCAAAAGCAGGACACGTCCTGGGAAAACAGGACGCTTGGCAACCCTACAGTATGATGAGTAGAAATCCCAGTTTAAATTTCCGGGAGTGGTCTTTTTACACCCTGTATATTAGTACTAACACACAGTATGGACACTCCCTGCCGCTCTCTAGATTGCGACCTCACCCTCTCGTCACCCAGATTGGTTACAGTTTGGTTGTCGAACGTATACGATTACGCCGAATTTTTTTGTTCCGTCATTCCTTTTTTGAATCATTTCTGGCTCGTTGTATGAAGTGTCCAGGGTGTGGTAATACCCGCTCTACGCGACCCCTACGGTTTTGCGTGAACGTGAATTTCAAATCTCGCGCTAAAGTGTCTCGCTTTACGCGGATTCTCCTTGATCGCCTAACTTGTCTTGTCGCAGGAATTCCTAATAATATGATGTTGACCGTGTTTTAACCGTGTGTCAGTCAGTAATAAAAAATCGGCCAAGTGCGAGTCGTACTAGCACTCCGAGGGTTCCTTATCACTACACACAACTACAATATTATAGTAAAATGACAATGATATCTATTCATATTACAAGGAAAAGTCATCAATGCGAGCGACAAAAATATGCTTTTTTTGTCATTCAGTTCGGACTACTTACTAAGCGCGAGTACCACTCTTTGTTGTTTTACTTAAGTATTAGTTAGTATCACAGAAATCGGAATAATATAGTTTAGTAGTACTATAATCACACCAAGTATCACGCTTGTACTTGTATGTACATAATATGTATTACCGTTTTTACGATAGAGCTAAATCAAATATACCGTTGTTTTTATACTTTTCCGTAGTCGAGTTTTAGTTTTTTTTAACTTTTATGTTTTTGATTATTAGGTATACTCTTATTTATTTTATTTAAATAATGTTGAATCCACGTTTTTGTTTATCATTTATTACCTTGTGAATAATTATTAAATTAATTCGTAGATAATAAGGATTAATTGGAATTTAAAATACTCTCCGAATCACATCGTATTGAGTAGGTAGGTATAGGTAGTTACACACGTTTTAGCAGATTATCGCAGTTAGGTGGTAGTTGGTACGTGGTGCTTATTATTACAAAACAGTGAATGGGTTTCGAAGAATCAGACTCAGTTCACTGTAAAACAATATTTAATACCTATGTGTTGTGTAGGTAAGTAGGTATACCTAAGCAACCTAGCCTACCTACATGTTGTATGCTAGCTACATGTTATTAATTTTAAACGAATAAATCTGCATTTTGTGGTTTAGGTATTGGTATTGGCTTGTTTTTTGTAGGTTATTCTAATTAATTACTTGCAATTGCAACTTATGAGAATCTAATTAAACCTTCCTCCCCTGGATACCCTACGCGTACGCTCCACTTAGAAACGCCAGCCAGACCAACTATATCCCGATCCCACCTAAAGTAACTATTTAGTAATCTGTGCCTAAAGTCCCTACAGTCCCTCCTTAATGTCCCCTCTCACTGTACTGACTTCTTCTCCTATTCCTTCTCTGTTCATGCCGTCAGGTTGTGGAATTCTCTTCCTCATGAAATTCGTGACTGTGAGAGCCTATACTTACTCTTTAAAAAAAATAGAACACTACTACGTATTACTATTAGTTAGTACGTACGTATACTAATGTATTTTTTTTTGATAAGTTGTGTACACGTCTGCCATCTCAGTCAAAACTTTCTTCTTTCCCGGGTCTGCTGGAAGAAATTTCTTTAGAAATAAGCTGTACCCTTTGTATGACCTTAATATTTAAAATCTGTATTTTATTTATCCTATGTACAAACTTTAAATAAATAAAATAAGTACCTATTGAAAACGTGTAGATGCTAAATATAAGTACATAGTGTTTACGAGTGTTTAAGTACGTAACCCAGTATTTTTTTTGTCTGCTTTTGTAACTGTCCGGCATATTTTTTTCAGATCTTAGACATTAACTCATTCATTACTTATTAATTATTAAATAAAGAAAACAAATTACAGGGTACCGTGTAAGGCCCGGTGTCTACCTAAGCGGAGAAGAGATATGCGAATCTATATATTATGAAAAACACGCTCAGCTCATCTCCGCTCCTGTTAGCTTTGGTGGGTACCTGCCCTAATATTGTCTCACAAGACCCACCACAAAATAATTGCACTGCCTACTATAGATTCGCAGAAATATTATTTATGGTACGCTAATTGCGACTTGCGTTCAGCAAAAACAGGATTGACAATAGCGTTGTATGAGCAATCTGCTGGTTGAGTAAGATCTCTTTCGTGCCTGACTCATGGCTACACTGTGGTTTATTCGATTGAATCTAAAGCAAATTAGAGCACTTATCCATAGAAATGATTCAATAGGCTATTTCACCATATGAAAAATAAATTAAAAAACACTATTCAATAAATCAATAAGAGCGTCGGTGGCGTAACGGCTAGGGCCGCCGCCGCCTCCTTTCCGGGAGGTCGTGATTCGAATCCTACCACGTACCAATGTGATGACGCTCTTACGGTGAAGGAAAACATCGTGAGGAAACCTGCACACGCCTGCGAAGAATCTCGCAGGTTGTGTGTGAAGTCGACCAACCCGCACTGGGCCCGCGTGGTCGACTTAAGGCCCAGATCGCCCTAATTTAGGGTAGGCTCGAACCCCTCGGTGGGGATGAATTTGAGCTGATATGATGATTCAATAAATACTATTTCTTTCAGAATAACAAAACTTGCTCAAATTAAACAATGTTTATTTTTACATTGATTAAAAATAGAAAATTAGTTCGTTAACGACTAAGGCACTTATGACGTCACTATGTCAGTAACACGAATAATTTGAGAACAAACTTTCATTTTTGACAGTTGATAAAAAGTTACCCAAATTCTAGCAGTAATATACCATATTGCTTTGCTCACAAAGTAACAATTCATAAAACATTAGTCACAAACTGTTTCATTTCACATCATAGCTCTAACATAACCTAAAAACATTCTCAATCTTTATTCGTATTTAGCATTGATATATACATATTATTATGGTTCTCATGTGTTAAGGTAGGTCAGCTAGGTTATCTAAACATCAATGCTTACAACGTTCATGTGCTCCTGCTTGAAGATAATATACATCCAATTTCAAATTGCGTTGGGGAATCTTGGTAAGCTCGCTTACATCATCGTCAATTACCATTAGTTGAGATGATGCCATAGGGCTTACCAATAGGGGATCGCACTGCTAGTCATTTGAGTTACTTTTTATGATCTGTCAAAAACGAAATTTTGTTCTAAAAATGTTTGAAATCCCACTAGTGACGTCATCGATTTTAAACGTCATTGACGAACTTATTTTGTGAAATTAATCAATTAAAAATTGAAGACGTGACGGAAAAACAAAACAAGTAAGGTTTTTTGAAACTTCAAGAGGAAAGCAATTTAGGAAATCCTATTTCAGATTTTATTTCTGATGCAGTCCGATCCCCTATTGTAAATAAAAAAATGTTTAATTTATAATAATTACCCGGGACAGGTTATGTACCTGCTAACCCATTCTCACGAGGCTAAGTGTGCAACTACAGAGCACACTGGCATGAATAAAAATATCGTAAGGCTATCTGGCCTTCATTGCGCTTGTCGTGCGCTTGTCCTACTTCGTAAGGCTGGTTTTGGCAAATGAGCCGCTGTAGTAGAAGCTATCTCGAGATAGTAACAGTGATTTAAACCGACTCCAGAAAAGGAGGAGGTTCTTAATTTGACTTTATGTTTTTTGTTTGTGTATTTTAAGCGATTTGGTTGCTGGTAGGGCATTTTGTAAGCCCGCCTAGCCAGCTACCACCATCTTATCTAAGTCTTGCCGTCTTGTTCCGGCTTGAAGATAAGATAGCCAGTTCTCCATTGCGTTGGGGAATTTTGGTAAGCCCGCTTCCATCTTCGGCATCATCGTCACTTACCATCTGGTGAGATGATGCTAAGGGCTTACCAATTATGAATAAAAATAACTTTAAATTAGTTAAAAAACACGCTTTTCCGCCATATTGGATTTAAGTCACGTGACTATTTTTTTCGTATTCCTGATAGCAAACCCTTTCATTTGATAGCCGTATCATGGGGGTGGATTTCAAACAGCTAGTCCGCCATCTTGGGGAGGCCGCCATATTGGATTTGTAATGACGTTTCTTAGCTAGTCATGTATTGTCATCAGAACTCAGAGCGTGTGCAAAATTTCATCCTAATCGAAGACCGGCAAGTGGGTCAAATTAAGATTCCAAGATTTTCTTACATACATAGTTAGTTACAAGTGAAGCTAATATAAAAGCGAGTTAAAAAAAAAGATTTCTTCGCCGATTTTGAACTGATTTTAATACCTAATTATTTGTTTATTTGATAAATTATGCTTTGAATGTCCTGTATAAATTGTATCAAATTCGGTATAATACTTTTTAGTAATAATAAAAACAAACAAAATTGATCACATAGCATGTGAAACAAAACCGAACGACCAAGTACAAATTTTCTACGTTTTCTGTTTTTCTTAAATTTAAAAAAAAGTACTACATCGATTTTGATAAAATTTATGAACGAGTTATCCGAAAGCGAAAACACACTCTATCAAATAAAAAAAGAATATTCAAAATCGGTTTATAAATGACTAATTTATGAGGTAACAAACATAAAAAATACAACCAAATTAATTACTTTCTATTTTTAGGGTTCCGTACCCAAAGGGTAAAAAGAGGACCCTATGTCTAAGACTTCGCTGTCCGTCCGCTTGTCCGTCTGTCACCAGGCTGCATTTCATGAACATAGATAGCTAGACAGTTGAAATTTTCACAGATAATGTATTTCTGTTGCCGCTATAACATTAAATACTAATAATTAGAAAAAGTGAAAGTCTCCATACAAACAAGTGTTCTTTTTTTAAACGTGAAGAAACTAGCGCCATCTAGTATGATGGTACGGAACCCTATATGTGCGGTTCTGACTCGCACTTGGCCGGTTTTTTGGAAGTTGTATATATCAAATTTGTAGTTATTGCGAATGTTAAGTGCGTTGTTTTTAACGCGTTTAACCACAGATTACTAAATGTTTAGCGTTGTTAATAAAATTATTATTCGTCCCAAGTATCTTAGTAAGTACATACCTATCTCTTTCTATAATTATGGAGGTTGTGAGTAGACTAGACTTTTAATAAATGCTTTCTTTAAACACAAACTTACGGAAACCTGCCAGGTGAAAGTTGGACTCTCGCATCGAGGGTTCCTTACAACCAGTCATACAAATTACTTACAAAAAAAGTGTTTTTAGGGTTCCGTAGTCAACAAACCTTATAGTTTCACCATGTCTGTCTGTCTGTCTGTTCGCGGCTTAGCTCGGAGACTATTAGCACGAGAAAGCCGTAATTTGATATGGGTATACATATTAATCACGCCGACAAAGTGGTAAAATAAAACTGTAGGGTATCGTTGAATAGAGGGTTCCTTTTGAGAAATATTAAGCTTTAAAGTGATAATAGTGTCCCCCCCCACCCCTTCCAGCTAAACCGCTATTTTAGGACATAATTATGAAAAAAATGTTACATAATATAATTAATTTTGTAGGAAAACTCTTACGGCTAAGTAGACTTTGTTAGTTTAGGAGAAACAGTCGACCAACTTATGACGTGCAGTTGGATTTGTAAAAAATATTTTTAATATTTTTTTTTTTAGGCCTTTGTCCAGCAGTGGACGTTCTTCGGCTGATATGATGATGATTTTGATGAAGATGATGGTTTTTTTTAAGGCTACGGAACCCTATTTTGCGCGAGTCCGACTTGCACTTGGCCGATTTTTATTATTTGTCGTTTTCTTAAGTTTCACGCTTTTGTATGTATTACCGTTTTTACGATAGAGCAAAAACAAAAAAACATAGCATATCATTTTTTATCAACTTACGCAATTATATTTTTTTAATTTTTTTATTTATGCGTTATTTACCAGTACCATACAGTCCTTGGGACGCGGGATGTTTATGTAATAAATTAATACTAAGAAAGTTACACCAGTAAAATTAACCAAGTCCTTTTAGTACCGCAAATTGATAATACATGGCACTGTAAGTTTTTAGAACGCGGTAACGTTACGTTACGCTCGGCCGAGCTACATGGTAGGCGGAGTGGGGGGTGTTAGGTTTAATTTTCGTTACGGAATTTCTTGATTCGGTCGCCGCACTCAAAGCCCGCGATAAAAGCTATGCAATAGCTTAAAAAGCTTAAAGAAACACGTTTCGTGTATGGGGGGGAGCCCTCTTAATATCTCACTTTTTATATATATTTTGTAAACCCCTTTTATAATAAGTAATAACACAATGAATTGTGTGAAAATTTCTGCTAGCCACCTATCACGGTTCAAAAAGTAAATCCTTTCAAAAGTCGGACAGGCAGACAGACAGTCAGACGAACGGACAGCGTAGGCTATGTAATGTAATGGACACTTCATACAACGGACCAGAAATGACATTTCAAAAAAGGAATAACGGAAGAAACAAAATGGCGGCGAAATCCTATACGTTCGACCAAACTGTAACCAATCTGTATCAATCTGGGTGACGAGGGGGTGAGGTCGCAATCTAGAGAGTGCCAGGGAGTGTCCATACTGTGCGTTAGTACTAATATATATACTTTGGTAATAGGTTCATCATCTTAAATTTCCCTTGAGAATAGGTACTCTGCTGCTGTACCTACTATTATGTTTACAAAGATGTCATCTGAAAGGAACCCAAATATTTTGAGGTGTAGGATTGGTGTGACTGGAAACAATTGCAGTGTGTTTTGTAAACGATACTCTTCACAATGCTACATTTATAAATTGATTAACTTTTGGGCACTGTTAAGTACAGAGGGCAGACCATCAAGCTAGACCCTTTGGACTTTGTACCGTTCTTATGCAGTACGCAAATGGATCAGAATCGCGCTACGAGTGTCTACTGTCTAGTCAAAGTATATATATTAGAACTAACATACAGTATGGACACTCCCTGCCGCTCTATAGATTGCGACCTCACCCCCTCGTCATCCAGATTGATACTGGTTACAGTTAGGTGGTCGAAAGTATAGAATTTCGTCGCCATTTTGTTTGTTTCGTCATTCGTTTTTTGAAATGTTATTTCTGGCCCGTAGTATGAAGTGTATCTAGTGCTGATGTCCTATGTCACAAATGAGATGAGATACTAGTTACTTCGTAACAGATAGTGCACTACTCTATAAAACGAAAATATCAACGCATTTATTTACCTACTCCTGCCCACTGTCAGACAGTACACGGAAACTATGCCTATGTACCAAAAAATATTAGGTATACATATTATTACTGATAGCACAAAGTAATAGTGAGTGTAGTGTAGACAGGGTTCTGCACCAATACTTTAAAACACCAACAGAACAAGACCTATCAGTGCATACCTTGCTCTAGGTAAATGGGGGTCTATTTATTCTGGACTATTGAAATTACATTATTCCTGTGGAAACAAAAAAAAGGTTAAAAAAACTTAAATAAAACCGACTTCAAAAAGAAAAAAATCAAAAGTATGAAAAATAAGCGTCGGTGGCTCAACCGGTAACGACTCGGTTCATCTAACCAGAGGTACCGGGTTCAAATCTGGACGGCCAATGTACCAATGAGTGTTTCAAAAACTTACGTACATATCATTACCGATTGCTTTAACGGTGAAGGAAAACATCGTGAGGAAACCTGCACAGGCCTGCGAAGAAACTCGAAGGTTGTGTGTGAAGTCGACCAACCCGCACTGGGCCCGCGTGGTCGACTAAGGCCTAATCGCCCTGATTCAGGGTAGGCTCGAGCCCCTCGGTGGGGACGTATATGAGCTGATATAATAAAAATGAAATAATATTTGTATACATATAAATACACGAAATTAACAAACAATAATGCAATCAAAGGTGGGTACGAATCAAATTAGGGGACTACAATTTTTTTGAGGTCGGTACCAGCACACAGCTACTTAGGTACCTATAAAATGTTTTAGATTCGATCGCTTTGCTGGCACCGACCCCAAAAAAAATGTTGACCGTTTTTTTGCATTAATTGCAAAATTTCTCGCAAACAAACTGTTTACTTGTATGTTGAATGAAACCAACACACAAAAATCGGTGACTTTAACACCTTTAATTTTATTTTAAACACATTTTTTTCTTTAACATATTTAAAAGTGAAGAAAAGTAATAAAAACATGTTAAAATCGAGAATTGGGCGTCCGATTTCAACGTAACAGCCGCGTTGGAGCCCGCATTGATTTGAACTTAAAGTGAATAGATTTACGTTCGATATTATTTTATCACGGATCGACCTACTTGGATTGAGTCGTCTCAAAGCCCTAAAGATATTATTAAGTAGAGGAATTGTTCGGAACAGTTGTCTCTGTCTTTTTCTTTACGTGTAAAGAAAAGATTAAAAAGAATAACCACACTTTTGCACTTTTTCAATATTTTTTTTCTGTTCAATTAAAAACTACCATTATTTTTTTAAAACCCAACTGGCGTAATGAAGTGTGTGTTCAGACTAATCGATTCGGTCTGGTTTGCCTGTAGAAAGCAAATCTCTAATTTAAAAGAGGTTTCTATGATATATTTTTAACCCCCGACGCAAAAAAGAGGGGTGTTATAAGTTTGACCGCTATGTGTGTGTGTGTGTCTGTGTGTGTGTCTGTGTGTGTGTCTGTGTGTCTGTCTGTGTGTCTGTCTGTGGCACCGTAGCTCTCAAACGGGTTAACCGATTTGGATGCGGGTTTTTTTATTTACAAGCAGGTTTTTTGGCGATGGTTCTTAGATACGTTTTATTAAAATCGGTTCAGCCGTTTCAAGGTCATCAGCTCTTTTGTTAGCTGCGGTAGGGTACTTAGACTCTTAATGTGTATTTACTTTACTTTCAAACATACATGTGACCAAAAACTTGAAACACTCATGTATGCTTAATAACTATGCAGGATTATGGAACTCTTGGTCTGATGCTGCAGCCAGGATATCCAGAACACTAGCACACTCTTAAAAAAATAATAGCAGATATGTCGTGTTTGGACTCGTTTTGATCTGTATTTGATTCTGCATACAATGCAATGGTGGCAACACGGTGAGCTGATGCTGCGGCCAGGATATCCAGCACTCTAGTACACTCTTAAAAAAATAATAGCAGATATGTCGTGTTTGGACTCGTTTTGATCAGTATTTGATTCTGCATACAATGCAATGGTGGCAACACGGTGAGCTGATGCTGCGGCCAGGATATCCAGCACACTAGTACACTCTTAAAAAAATAATAGCAGATATGTCGTGTTTGGACTCGTTTTGATCAGTATTTAATTTTGCATACAATGCAATGGTGGCAACACGGTGAGCTGATGTTGTTAAAATCCGTTAAATTTTTGACATACCTACGTACCTGAAACTATGACTAACTGTGAACTAAATATTATTGAGATAAACCTTCGCTTTGATTTCTTATATAAACCCCCGACGCAAAAAGAGGGGTGTTATAAGTTTGACGCCAATTTCTGTGTGTTTGTGTCTGTTTGTCTGTGGCATCGCAACTCTCGAACGCATGGACCGATTTTGATGCGGTTTTTTTACGTGAAACAAGTTTCCTTGCGGTGGTTCTTAGCTATAATCGATAAAGATCTGTTCAGCCGTTTGAGGGTTATCAGCTCTTATCTAGGTGACTAAGGGATCTGGGCAACTTATACAGGTCTGATCGATTCAAAATTTGGTGCCCTGTTAATGTAAAAATATTGCAAAACCATGATAACCTTGAACTGTTGATGCAGCATCTCCTAGAATCTCAAAAACTTTCAGTAGAAGTATCGTGTTTGGGCTCAAAAAAAATATTCAAAACAATTTATTTCAAATAGGTGTTACACACACTTTTAAATAGAATTAGAATAGAAATTATTAGAATAGTCTCAATGAATAGGTGTTAGATATAATATGGTAACCTTGACCTGATGCTGCAGCATCTCCTGGAATCTGCTGAAGCAGCGGTTAAAAAAGTAAAAAACTTCCATGGGTCCATGGATTTGAAGTTTAGAGTTATAACACATTTAATTGCAGCTTCAAACAAGGGAGGTGAGCAACTTCCACAGGCTTGATCGATTCAAAATAGGCTAGATTTTGTGTCGCAGTATCGTGTTTCGTCCCGGAAACTATTTGTATGAATGTGGGGGTAGAGTTTCGATTATATGTAATAGTTATGTAAAGTTTAAAAAGCACGAAATAAAAATTAAATTAAAAATTTAAAAAACCCCCGACAAAAACCTCTAAAAAGTAAACAATAATATGTATTGACCCTTTGAGTTTAATTTAAGTAGTAATATTTTGATCCAAGAGTCGTCGCGTAGGGGGACCGCTAAGTAAATAAAATAAAAACAGAATACAACTGATTTACTTTACTACAACTAATTAGTAATAACTTCACAACTTAGCGGTCCCCCTACGCGACGACTCTTGGATCAAAATATTACTACTTAAATTAAACTCAAAGGGTCAATACATATTATTGTTTACTTTTTAGAGGTTTTTGTCGGGGGTTTTTTAAATTTTTAATTTAATTTTTATTTAGGTTATAAAAGTAAACGGATCGTGTTTCTGCAACTGACAAAATAAAGTCATTAAAATAAAGAATCATGTTAGGTACAAAAATGTCTCTTTTATATTATGTTTTGTATTTGCTGAGAAAATTCTAGATTCCTGCGAATAAAGTTTCCAATGCGTCGCCATAAAGTTATTATACACTTGGTTTGGCACTTATGGCCTAAAGATGGGTCAAATGACAATATTCAATTCAAATTATTAAAGGCTGTGTAAAGGTATCACCATAGAAATAATATGTAATATACTTAAAGTAATAAAAAAACGATTTCATCATTACAGCTCATATACGTCCCCACCGAGGGGCTCGAGCCTACCCTGAATCAGGGCGATTAGGCCTTAGTCGACCACGCGGGCCCAGTGTGGGTTGGTCGATTTCACACACAACCTTCGAGTTTCTTCGCAGGCGTGTGCAGGTTTCCTCACGATGTTTTCCTTCACCGTTAAAGCAATCGGTAAGTATGTACGTAAGTTTTTGAAAAACTCATTGGTACATTGGCCGTCCAGATTTGAACCCGGTACCTCTGGTTAGATGGACCGAGTCGTTACCGGTTGAGCCACCGACGCTTTTTTACGAAAAAAACGATTTAATTGAATACAATTTTGAAAATATTACCACTTTTGATGTAAAAATATACTGTAAACTCTGTTTTTGGCGTTAACTGCAGAATTTCTCGAAAACAAATAGTTAATATTGAATGAAACCAACACACAAAAATCTGCTTTCAGACCTTCCATTTTCATTGAACACATTTTTTAAAAACTTATTTGAAAGTTATGAAAAGTAATAAAAACATGTAAAAATCGATAATTAGGCGTTCGGTTTCAACGTAACAGCCGCGTTGAAGCCCGCATTGATTTGAACTTAAAAGTAAAATTAAAAATTTTAAAAACCCACCGACACAAAAAATTAATTCTAAAAACTAACAAATAATATTTTAAACCTATTATAATTACTATCGTCACATATATTATGTAAGTTCAAATATTTTATTTTCCAAGCGTCGACGCGTCGGGGGAACGCTAAAGTTTATAAAGTATTTTTCCAACAACAGATAATTAATCATTACTAATTACATTTAGGTAGGATAGGAGCGATCTTAAGTTTCATAGTTTCATATAATATAGTCTACGCTCTGCGCGCGAGCTCGGTGTGCGGTATGCGGCGCGGGGGTGGGCGTCACCAAGTGCGGCAACCCGAACGGGCAGACGACGTTGACGCTGGTGTCGATTTTGCGAATTTTTCGGAGTAAATTCTTTTGTTGCAATCTGCGACTACACCTGTTTTTTAACCCCCGACGCAAAAAAGAGGGGTGTTATAAGTTTGACCGCTATGTGTGTGTGTGTGTCTGTGTGTGTGTCTGTGTGTGTGTCTGTGTGTCTGTCTGTGTGTCTGTCTGTGGCACCGTAGCTCTCAAACGGGTTAACCGATTTGGATGCGGGTTTTTTTATTTACAAGCAGGTTTTTTGGCGATGGTTCTTAGATACGTTTTATTAAAATCGGTTCAGCCGTTTCAAGGTCATCAGCTCTTTTGTTAGCTGCGGTAGGGTACTTAGACTCTTAATGTGTATTTACTTTACTTTCAAACATACATGTGACCAAAAACTTGAAACACTCATGTATGCTTAATAACTATGCAGGATTATGGAACTCTTGGTCTGATGCTGCAGCCAGGATATCCAGAACACTAGCACACTCTTAAAAAAATAATAGCAGATATGTCGTGTTTGGACTCGTTTTGATCTGTATTTGATTCTGCATACAATGCAATGGTGGCAACACGGTGAGCTGATGCTGCGGCCAGGATATCCAGCACTCTAGTACACTCTTAAAAAAATAATAGCAGATATGTCGTGTTTGGACTCGTTTTGATCAGTATTTGATTCTGCATACAATGCAATGGTGGCAACACGGTGAGCTGATGCTGCGGCCAGGATATCCAGCACACTAGTACACTCTTAAAAAAATAATAGCAGATATGTCGTGTTTGGACTCGTTTTGATCAGTATTTAATTTTGCATACAATGCAATGGTGGCAACACGGTGAGCTGATGTTGTTAAAATCCGTTAAATTTTTGACATACCTACGTACCTGAAACTATGACTAACTGTGAACTAAATATTATTGAGATAAACCTTCGCTTTGATTTCTTATATAAACCCCCGACGCAAAAAGAGGGGTGTTATAAGTTTGACGCCAATTTCTGTGTGTTTGTGTCTGTTTGTCTGTGGCATCGCAACTCTCGAACGCATGGACCGATTTTGATGCGGTTTTTTTACGTGAAACAAGTTTCCTTGCGGTGGTTCTTAGCTATAATCGATAAAGATCTGTTCAGCCGTTTGAGGGTTATCAGCTCTTATCTAGGTGACTAAGGGATCTGGGCAACTTATACAGGTCTGATCGATTCAAAATTTGGTGCCCTGTTAATGTAAAAATATTGCAAAACCATGATAACCTTGAACTGTTGATGCAGCATCTCCTAGAATCTCAAAAACTTTCAGTAGAAGTATCGTGTTTGGGCTCAAAAAAAATATTCAACACAATTTATTTCAAATAGGTGTTACACACACTTTTAAATAGAATTAGAATAGAAATTATTAGAATAGTCTCAATGAATAGGTGTTAGATATAATATGGTAACCTTGACCTGATGCTGCAGCATCTCCTGGAATCTGCTGAAGCAGCGGTTAAAAAAGTAAAAAACTTCCATGGGTCCATGGATTTGAAGTTTAGAGTTATAACACATTTAATTGCAGCTTCAAACAAGGGAGGTGAGCAACTTCCACAGGCTTGATCGATTCAAAATAGGCTAGATTTTGTGTCGCAGTATCGTGTTTCGTCCCGGAAACTATTTGTATGAATGTGGGGGTAGAGTTTCGATTATATGTAATAGTTATGTAAAGTTTAAAAAGCACGAAATAAAAATTAAATTAAAAATTTAAAAAACCCCCGACAAAAACCTCTAAAAAGTAAACAATAATATGTATTGACCCTTTGAGTTTAATTTAAGTAGTAATATTTTGATCCAAGAGTCGTCGCGTAGGGGGACCGCTAAGTAAATAAAATAAAAACAGAATACAACTGATTTACTTTACTACAACTAATTAGTAATAACTTCACAACTTAGCGGTCCCCCTACGCGACGACTCTTGGATCAAAATATTACTACTTAAATTAAACTCAAAGGGTCAATACATATTATTGTTTACTTTTTAGAGGTTTTTGTCGGGGGTTTTTTAAATTTTTAATTTAATTTTTATTTAGGTTATAAAAGTAAACGGATCGTGTTTCTGCAACTGACAAAATAAAGTCATTAAAATAAAGAATCATGTTAGGTACAAAAATGTCTCTTTTATATTATGTTTTGTATTTGCTGAGAAAATTCTAGATTCCTGCGAATAAAGTTTCCAATGCGTCGCCATAAAGTTATTATACACTTGGTTTGGCACTTATGGCCTAAAGA
Organism: Coleophora flavipennella; assembly: GCA_947284805.1. Classification (NCBI taxonomy): domain Eukaryota; kingdom Metazoa; phylum Arthropoda; class Insecta; order Lepidoptera; family Coleophoridae; genus Coleophora; species Coleophora flavipennella. The sequence continues at coordinate 9,111,121 of OX369288.1, forward strand.
TGGGTCAAATGACAATATTCAATTCAAATTATTAAAGGCTGTGTAAAGGTATCACCATAGAAATAATATGTAATATACTTAAAGTAATAAAAAAACGATTTCATCATTACAGCTCATATACGTCCCCACCGAGGGGCTCGAGCCTACCCTGAATCAGGGCGATTAGGCCTTAGTCGACCACGCGGGCCCAGTGTGGGTTGGTCGATTTCACACACAACCTTCGAGTTTCTTCGCAGGCGTGTGCAGGTTTCCTCACGATGTTTTCCTTCACCGTTAAAGCAATCGGTAAGTATGTACGTAAGTTTTTGAAAAACTCATTGGTACATTGGCCGTCCAGATTTGAACCCGGTACCTCTGGTTAGATGGACCGAGTCGTTACCGGTTGAGCCACCGACGCTTTTTTACGAAAAAAACGATTTAATTGAATACAATTTTGAAAATATTACCACTTTTGATGTAAAAATATACTGTAAACTCTGTTTTTGGCGTTAACTGCAGAATTTCTCGAAAACAAATAGTTAATATTGAATGAAACCAACACACAAAAATCTGCTTTCAGACCTTCCATTTTCATTGAACACATTTTTTAAAAACTTATTTGAAAGTTATGAAAAGTAATAAAAACATGTAAAAATCGATAATTAGGCGTTCGGTTTCAACGTAACAGCCGCGTTGAAGCCCGCATTGATTTGAACTTAAAAGTAAAATTAAAAATTTTAAAAACCCACCGACACAAAAAATGAATTCTAAAAACTAACAAATAATATTTTAAACCTATTATAATTACTATCGTGACATATATTATGTAAGTTCAAATATTTTATTTTCCAAGCGTTGGCGCGTTCCTTACGTTTCCGGGACGAAACACGATACTGCGACACAAAATCTAGCCTATTTTGAATCGATCAAGCCTGTGGAAGTTGCTCACCTCCCTTGTTTGAAGCTGCAATTAAATGTGTTATAACTCTAAACTTCAAATCCATGGACCCATGGAAGTTTTTTACTTTTTTAACCGCTGCTTCAGCAGATTCCAGGAGATGCTGCAGCATCAGGTCAAGGTTACCATATTATATCTAACACCTATTCATTGAGACTATTCTAATAATTTCTATTCTAATTCTATTTAAAAGTGTGTGTAACACCTATTTGAAATAAATTGTTTTGAATATTTTTTTTGAGCCCAAACACGATACTTCTGCGACTACACCTGTTTTTTAACCCCCGACGCAAAAAAGAGGGGTGTTATAAGTTTGACCGCTATGTGTGTGTGTGTGTCTGTGTGTGTGTCTGTGTGTGTGTCTGTGTGTCTGTCTGTGTGTCTGTCTGTGGCACCGTAGCTCTCAAACGGGTTAACCGATTTGGATGCGGGTTTTTTTATTTACAAGCAGGTTTTTTGGCGATGGTTCTTAGATACGTTTTATTAAAATCGGTTCAGCCGTTTCAAGGTCATCAGCTCTTTTGTTAGCTGCGGTAGGGTACTTAGACTCTTAATGTGTATTTACTTTACTTTCAAACATACATGTGACCAAAAACTTGAAACACTCATGTATGCTTAATAACTATGCAGGATTATGGAACTCTTGGTCTGATGCTGCAGCCAGGATATCCAGAACACTAGCACACTCTTAAAAAAATAATAGCAGATATGTCGTGTTTGGACTCGTTTTGATCTGTATTTGATTCTGCATACAATGCAATGGTGGCAACACGGTGAGCTGATGCTGCGGCCAGGATATCCAGCACTCTAGTACACTCTTAAAAAAATAATAGCAGATATGTCGTGTTTGGACTCGTTTTGATCAGTATTTGATTCTGCATACAATGCAATGGTGGCAACACGGTGAGCTGATGCTGCGGCCAGGATATCCAGCACACTAGTACACTCTTAAAAAAATAATAGCAGATATGTCGTGTTTGGACTCGTTTTGATCAGTATTTAATTTTGCATACAATGCAATGGTGGCAACACGGTGAGCTGATGTTGTTAAAATCCGTTAAATTTTTGACATACCTACGTACCTGAAACTATGACTAACTGTGAACTAAATATTATTGAGATAAACCTTCGCTTTGATTTCTTATATAAACCCCCGACGCAAAAAGAGGGGTGTTATAAGTTTGACGCCAATTTCTGTGTGTTTGTGTCTGTTTGTCTGTGGCATCGCAACTCTCGAACGCATGGACCGATTTTGATGCGGTTTTTTTACGTGAAACAAGTTTCCTTGCGGTGGTTCTTAGCTATAATCGATAAAGATCTGTTCAGCCGTTTGAGGGTTATCAGCTCTTATCTAGGTGACTAAGGGATCTGGGCAACTTATACAGGTCTGATCGATTCAAAATTTGGTGCCCTGTTAATGTAAAAATATTGCAAAACCATGATAACCTTGAACTGTTGATGCAGCATCTCCTAGAATCTCAAAAACTTTCAGTAGAAGTATCGTGTTTGGGCTCAAAAAAAATATTCAAAACAATTTATTTCAAATAGGTGTTACACACACTTTTAAATAGAATTAGAATAGAAATTATTAGAATAGTCTCAATGAATAGGTGTTAGATATAATATGGTAACCTTGACCTGATGCTGCAGCATCTCCTGGAATCTGCTGAAGCAGCGGTTAAAAAAGTAAAAAACTTCCATGGGTCCATGGATTTGAAGTTTAGAGTTATAACACATTTAATTGCAGCTTCAAACAAGGGAGGTGAGCAACTTCCACAGGCTTGATCGATTCAAAATAGGCTAGATTTTGTGTCGCAGTATCGTGTTTCGTCCCGGAAACTATTTGTATGAATGTGGGGGTAGAGTTTCGATTATATGTAATAGTTATGTAAAGTTTAAAAAGCACGAAATAAAAATTAAATTAAAAATTTAAAAAACCCCCGACAAAAACCTCTAAAAAGTAAACAATAATATGTATTGACCCTTTGAGTTTAATTTAAGTAGTAATATTTTGATCCAAGAGTCGTCGCGTAGGGGGACCGCTAAGTAAATAAAATAAAAACAGAATACAACTGATTTACTTTACTACAACTAATTAGTAATAACTTCACAACTTAGCGGTCCCCCTACGCGACGACTCTTGGATCAAAATATTACTACTTAAATTAAACTCAAAGGGTCAATACATATTATTGTTTACTTTTTAGAGGTTTTTGTCGGGGGTTTTTTAAATTTTTAATTTAATTTTTATTTAGGTTATAAAAGTAAACGGATCGTGTTTCTGCAACTGACAAAATAAAGTCATTAAAATAAAGAATCATGTTAGGTACAAAAATGTCTCTTTTATATTATGTTTTGTATTTGCTGAGAAAATTCTAGATTCCTGCGAATAAAGTTTCCAATGCGTCGCCATAAAGTTATTATACACTTGGTTTGGCACTTATGGCCTAAAGATGGGTCAAATGACAATATTCAATTCAAATTATTAAAGGCTGTGTAAAGGTATCACCATAGAAATAATATGTAATATACTTAAAGTAATAAAAAAACGATTTCATCATTACAGCTCATATACGTCCCCACCGAGGGGCTCGAGCCTACCCTGAATCAGGGCGATTAGGCCTTAGTCGACCACGCGGGCCCAGTGTGGGTTGGTCGATTTCACACACAACCTTCGAGTTTCTTCGCAGGCGTGTGCAGGTTTCCTCACGATGTTTTCCTTCACCGTTAAAGCAATCGGTAAGTATGTACGTAAGTTTTTGAAAAACTCATTGGTACATTGGCCGTCCAGATTTGAACCCGGTACCTCTGGTTAGATGGACCGAGTCGTTACCGGTTGAGCCACCGACGCTTTTTTACGAAAAAAACGATTTAATTGAATACAATTTTGAAAATATTACCACTTTTGATGTAAAAATATACTGTAAACTCTGTTTTTGGCGTTAACTGCAGAATTTCTCGAAAACAAATAGTTAATATTGAATGAAACCAACACACAAAAATCTGCTTTCAGACCTTCCATTTTCATTGAACACATTTTTTAAAAACTTATTTGAAAGTTATGAAAAGTAATAAAAACATGTAAAAATCGATAATTAGGCGTTCGGTTTCAACGTAACAGCCGCGTTGAAGCCCGCATTGATTTGAACTTAAAAGTAAAATTAAAAATTTTAAAAACCCACCGACACAAAAAATTAATTCTAAAAACTAACAAATAATATTTTAAACCTATTATAATTACTATCGTCACATATATTATGTAAGTTCAAATATTTTATTTTCCAAGCGTCGACGCGTCGGGGGAACGCTAAAGTTTATAAAGTATTTTTCCAACAACAGATAATTAATCATTACTAATTACATTTAGGTAGGATAGGAGCGATCTTAAGTTTCATAGTTTCATATAATATAGTCTACGCTCTGCGCGCGAGCTCGGTGTGCGGTATGCGGCGCGGGGGTGGGCGTCACCAAGTGCGGCAACCCGAACGGGCAGACGACGTTGACGCTGGTGTCGATTTTGCGAATTTTTCGGAGTAAATTCTTTTGTTGCAATCTGCGACTACACCTGTTTTTCTCACTTAGCGGTCCCCCGACGCGCCAACGCTTGGAAAATAAAATATTTGAACTTACATAATATATGTCACGATAGTAATTATAATAGGTTTAAAATATTATTTGTTAGTTTTTAGAATTCATTTTTTGTGTCGGTGGGTTTTTAAAATTTTTAATCTCACTTAGCGGTCCCCCGACGCGCCAACGCTTGGAAAATAAAATATTTGAACTTACATAATATATGTCACGATAGTAATTATAATAGGTTTAAAATATTATTTGTTAGTTTTTAGAATTCATTTTTTGTGTCGGTGGGTTTTTAAAATTTTTAATTTTACTTTTATTTTGTCCTTTTTAAAGTAGGTATAAATATTAGGAAGGTATTCATCAACTAATTAAGAGCTGATGATCTTCAAACGGCTGATCAGGTCATGGTTACCTTACCATATACTTTCAATACCATTGAAGTAACACGGTACTAAATTTCGAATCGATCGGACATAAGTTAGTCAGATCCCTCATCAACTAGAAAGGAGCTGATGATCAGCCGTAACACGGTACTAAATTTCGAATCGTTCGAACATAAGGAAGTTAGTCAGATCCCCTCATCAACTAGAAAGGAGCTGATGATCTTCAAACAGCTGATCAGGTCATGGTTACCTTACCATATACTTTGAATATCATTGAAGTAACACGGTACTAAATTTCGAATCGATCGGACATAAGGAAGTTAGTCAGATCCCCTCATCAACTAGAAAGGAGGATCAGGTCATGGTTACCTAACCATATACTTTCAATATCATTGAAGTAACACGGTACTAAATTGCGAATCGATCGGACATAAGGAAGTTAGTCAGATCCCCTCATCAACTAGAAAGGAGCTGATGATCTTCAAACGGCTGATCAGGTCATGGTTACCTAACCATATACTTTCAATATCATTGAAGTAACACGGTACTAAATTTCGAATCGATCGGACATAAGGAAGTTAGTCAGATCCCCTCATCAACTAGAAAGGAGCTGATGATCTTCAAACGGCTGATCAGGTCATGGTTACCTAACCATATACTTTCAATATCATTGAAGTAACACGGTACTAAATTTCGAATCGATCGGACATAAGGAAGTTAGTCAGATCCCCTCATCAACTAGAAAGGAGCTGATGATCTTCAAACGGCTGATCAGGTCATGGTTACCTAACCATATACTTTCAATATCATTGAAGTAACATGGTACTAAATTTCGAATCGATCGGACATAAGGAAGTTAGTCAGATCCCCTCATCAACTAGAAAGGAGCTGATGATGTTCAAACGGCTGAACAGATTTTCATGAAACATGGCTAAGAACACTCGGGATAAAATTATCTATGACACAAAAAAAACTAAACGGAAATCGGTTCATCCGTTTGGAAGCTACGATACCACAGACAGATACACAGATACACAGATACACAGACAGACAGACAGACACGTCAAACTTATAACACCCCTCTCTTTTGCGTCGGGGGTTAAAAATGAATAGGCTTACGTTCGGTACTAATGAAACACGTATCAGCCAGCAGCCTGCTCGGATTGAGTGATCGTAGCGCCTTAAGATATTTATGAACATAATAATATGTAAGGCGCTCACTGTATCTTCCCGTCCCGTACACGAGTAATTATGATTTTTACAGCTTGCATGTTGCAGCAAGTGATTTGTCACCGGCCGGTCGGCGCATGGTTTAACGCTCGTTAAGTTGTCGTTAAGTAGTGCTTTCTTTACTTTTTGCGCAACACTGTTATCCTACTAACATATTATAAACGCGAAAGTTTGTAAGAATGTATGGATGTATGTTTGTTACTCTATCACGCAAAAACTACTGAACGGATCTGGCTGAAATTTGATAGGTAGACAGATTAGGACCTGGATTAACACATAGACTACTTTTCTCCAACGCTCGCGTGCAGCATGCGGCTCGCGCACTGCGCACCCTAAAATTAAATTAGATTTTTATTCGGATCCGATCTGATACAATACACCCCACAGCCCTAAAATTTAGAAAAAAAAACTAGAAGAAAATAGTAAAAAACACCAGTTATCTCCGATATGCAGATCGTAGGTACATATATCCCTTTTTAGGGTTCCGTACCCAAAGGGTAAAAACGGGACCCTATTACTAAGACTCCGCTGTCCGTCCGTCTGTCCGTCTGTCCGTCTGTCACCAGGCTGTATTTCATGAACCGTGATAGCAATACAGTTGAAATTCTCACAGATGATGTATTTCTGTTGCCGCTATAACAACAAATACTAAAAATTTGAAAAATAAAGGGGTCTCCATACAAAAAACTTCCTTTTTTTAAACGTGAAGAAACTAGCGCCATCTAGTATGATGGTACCGAACCCTTTGTGTGCGGTTCTGACTCGCACTTGGTCGGTTTTTATAATTCCGTTTTTATCAGTGAAATCATGATGAAGTTTAATTGAAAATAATTATTGGAAACGCTAAAACAAAACCGACTATGTTTTTTTTTGGATTTTGTTAATTTTCTACACAATCACTACACCGATTTTGATAAAATTTATATGGGAACAACCTGGTAGCATACCCTATCGACTAAATAAAGAATCATGAAAATTGGTTAACAATCTGCGAAGATATCGCGTAACAAACACACAAAAATAAACATACTGTCGAATTGAGAACCTCCTCTTTTTTGGAAGTCGGTTGATTAAATAATCGTTATAAGTTGTCCGTATACCTAACACCGAAAAGGAAAAAAAACTAGAAGAGCAGCTTATATTTTATGTGCTGCCAACTAAGTAATCAGTAAATTCAAAACGAGAATTTTTTCTATGAATAATTATAATTTTGAACAAAAAAAACACCACTTCAAACAGGAAACTAAGTTTCCCCTCGCTTTATGCAATCATCAGCTCCTTGTTTCCTTATCATGGTACCACCCTTGGGATATTTCCTTTCCAACAAAAAAAGAATCATCAAAATCGGTTCATAAACGACGAAGTTATCCGCTAACCCCCCCTAAAAAAAATATATACGCTCCTTTTTTGAAGTCGGTTAAAAATGCGATGAACTTGTTTTATAAAAATAAAAAAATCCAACACACCAGACAAATAATTTCACTCAAGACAGGTATATCGAGGTCAATAGATACCTACCTATTACCTATCAATAGATGTTAATAATAATAAAAAAACCAATCTAAGAGAGGTATGTACCGGTTCAGAATTTAAATTCAAGAGGCGACACTCAAAGCCATTTGTCATTTTCGTCCTCATATAATGGATAATAATAACTTAAGTTAGTCTAACTTTAATGTATCATTATTTTAAAAGATTTTATTCAACTTGAAATTATTCTATGTATATGTATGTATGTTTGTTTAGTTCTAATCTTGCGATCGATTATATATCGACTTCTAGGGGTCCGATTGATCTGAAAGGAATGAAGCCGTATTCCCGGTGACAATAGATCCTTTTGGTATTTCGAAGTTGATCTGATGATAAAAGTAGGTAAAATCATGGTTCCAGAATGGTCTTTTATTTTCAATAGAATGGTAGGAAATACAGTATTTTTTATCATGCTTTTATTAGCTTTAACTGTGTGTATGTTTGTAACCCACTCCTTTGCATTCGATTTTGACCCACTTTAAACGGACAGATTTAATTCAAACTTTGTACATTTATCAAGATTAAGTGACAGACAATACAATAATTTCATAGGTTTATCTCATTATCCTGATCAGGTTCACCAGGATGAAATGCACATCAAACTGATTTTTTTTTTAAAAAAACTAAAAAACACGCTTTTAAAGCACGTCAAACTAAAAAGTGAAAAATAATTCTTAATTTAAGCTGAAAACAATAATGAACAAAAAAAATAGTATTATTGTGAAAAAAGCGTGGGTTACTCGATATACGAAAAATATGGCACAAAGCGCCCCCATGCTTTTTTCACAATAATACTAGTATTTTTCGTTCATTATTGTTTTCAGCTAGCTTAAGTATATTAAGAATTATTTTTCACTTTTTAGTTTGACGTGCTTTAAAAGCGTGTTTTTTAGTTATATTAAACTATATTTTTTATTTGTATAAGCGTTCGACTTTTGAGCATGAAACTCTCTTCAAATAAAAGCTTGTACCAAAAAGCTTTAAGGTTTTTCGAAAATTATTCTATTATAATAAATGCCTACTCTCTTACATAAAATAAGTAATAAAAAAAGCATCATTTACTAACCTGAAGACCAGAAGAAAGCAACCAATTCCCAAATCCTTTATTAAAACATAAACTACACTTTGTAATTTAGCACAGTTTTATCTGTTTACACAATCATACTCATAACTTTTCAACAATCGTAAAAATTTACTCGAAATAGCACGGCAGGTAATAAAATAAAAATTAAAGTACCATTACAATCGATAAACCGATAAAAGTTTAAATATCGACACGTTCAAATTTCAAAATCGAACGAACGCGTTCGACGTTCGACTGGAAACCGTCGTCGATGCGGCCACGCGGCCACTACAGAGCAAGGCAGTCGCGAGAATGAATGGACACGGATGGATTGGTTGGATGGCTTATGGCTATGGCTAGCTATAGTTTCTGTATCACACAACACCATACCACACACCATACGCTCGCACGTATCAATTACCTACTATAGTATGCGTAAAATAAACGTAAGGAGACGAAAGACGAGACCATGCTGTAACTGGAATCAGCAATCAAATTCAAATAAATATTATAAACGCGAAAGTTTGTAAGAATGTATGGATGTATTTTTGTTACTCCTTTTCCCTCTAATATGGTTGATGGGAGCGACGGCTGACTCTCGAGTTATACTCGAGACCGGGTGCTGTCCATGTGAACTGGCCTACTCTTGTCAAAGGTATCAATGACATTCATTATGTTTTCATTAAATATTATAACATAATTAATTCATTAATTTTCTTAAATTGTACAACTTTTTGTGTCATATTGTTTTCATGTTCGAATGACATAATCTGGTTTATTTCAAGGATTGCTTTTTGAAATTATTTATTACCTAATAATTGTTTATATCTTGATTTTGATGAAATGAAATTTTGTTATTATTTTATGACTATCAGAAAGAGTGTAATTTGCATCTATTTTGAATAAATATCTTGAATCTTGAAAACTCTTTCACGCAAAAAGGTAGGTAGACAGATTAGGACTTGGAGTAACACATAGGCAAATTTTTCCCATGCTCGCGAGCCGCTTGCGGCTCGCGCACTGCGCGGCCTCTTAAAGTCACAGAAACGTTGTCCACGCGGGTGAAGCCGCGGGAAACAGCTAGTGTGTAATAAATGTAAGGAGACGAAAGACGAGACCATGCTGTAACCGGAATCAGCAATGGAATATATAAAAAAATCTGTAAGAAGTTTGTATACAGGATGTAACAAAATTGGTGTTAGGTCCCGTTTACTGGAGCTTTTACTCATCATACTGAACAACATATTTTGTTTACTCTTCATACATATCTTCATACAACTTCATCAGCTGATCGACCAATTTTGTTTGTTTAGTATGGAGGGCCCAAATTTTATTTTTGAGAATTGACTATGGGTTCCTTGGGGAAAGTTGTTCAGTATGATGAGTAGAACCCCCAGTTAACGTGTAATATACTTTTTTTACAACCTGCTTAGTGTGCCTTCGTTCCGTTTAGGGCATAAAAGGGCATAACATTAGGTCTTATTACTAGGGTTAATAGGGTACATACATACATACATGAGCCATGTTAGCGCATTACAAGATAAAAATGAAGAGGGGAGGTCCGAAAGATATAAATACATACACACCTATATTAAATTATACCAGGTAAAATAGAATAAAAGGTGAATATAATATACATGAAAGGATCTCTGAACAAAATCACCCCGGAGGCCAAAAACTGGATTCAAATTCTCGCTATTATACTTTGTCATACCTACCATAGTACTAATATCCTACTAATATTATAAACGCGAAAGTTTGTAAGAATATATGGATGTATGATTGTTACTCTTTCACACACAAACTACTGAACGGATCTGGCTGAAATTTGGTACCTACCAAATTAGATTAGGACCGGGATTAACACAAAGTCTAACTTTTTCCACGCTTGCGAGCCGCTTGCGGCTCGCGCACTGCGCACCCTCGAAAAGTCTTAGAAACGTCCACGCGGGTGAAGCCACGGGAAACAGCTATTAATAATATACTTTGGTAATATGATATAATAATGCTTGTTAGGTAGGGCAAAATACTGTAGATAGGTACATAATATAATGAATATGGTATTTTACTACTAGTCATTTGAGTAACTTTTTATCAACTGTCGAAAACGAAAGTTTGTTCTGCAATTATTCGCGTTACTGACATAGTGACGCCATAAGTGCCATAGTCGTTAACGAACTAACTAATTTGCTGTTTTTAATATATTTCTTCACTTACCACCAGGTTATGTTGTCAAGGGTTTAAAAACTGTGAATAAAAAAAAATAAAAAAACAAAATTAATATTTCAAATGAGCAAGTGTTTTTGCTATTCTAAAAGAAAGGCTATTTATTGAACAGTGTTTTTAATTTATTTTTAATACGGTAAATTAGCCGATTCAATAGCTATTATATTTTTTTTAAGTTATTAATACCACAACACACTTAAAGTTTATTGTGTTAATACCTACAATTCGGTAATAAATCACTAGGTACGTGTAAGACAGCCAAACAATACGTCCGTTCCAACATGCTATCTCGGTTAACGATCCATCACTAGGAGATACTTCGCAAAAAACGTCTATAAATATTTGAGTGGGTAAGTAGATATTATTTTTTGTGCACCACTTAAGTGTTGAAAGAGCTCCCTGGGAGGCCAATGATGTTTTAGCCTTATTAACAAAGGACTGGTATTGAGAACTTCGATAAGTTTTAAAAGTTTTTTTTTTACCGTGGGACGCCTAATAGGGTTGGAAAAAACATGTAAATTAATAAAATAACAACATGCACCATAATATTTTACGTTTTTGCTTTTGTTTACTTTTTATGTTTGTTTATAGCTCAACCCTTCTGTTGTTTTATCCCTGAACGGAAGGCAAACTATTTCTGAACTTTGTGTTAAGTAAGGGGGCACCCTTAACTACTTTTCATTTTTCATCGTGTATCATCTTCTATATATCTATATTATCTATATCTATTTTAAAGAAAGTCGTGTTAGTTACACTATTTATAACTCAAGAACGGCTGGACCAATTTTTATGATTTTTGTGTTTTTGCATTTGTCTTCGTCCGTAATAGGATAATAAGTATTAAAAATATGATATTCATCAATAAAAAAATGGTTTTAGGGTAGGGTAGGGTAGGGTAGTATAGAATAGTGTAGGGTAGGGTAGGGTAGGGTAGTGTAGTGTAAGGTGGAACGAGGTTCGCCGGGTTTTTCAAACAGAAAAATCATTAAGCTTTTACTGTATTTTCATTTTAGTTTTTCGTATAGGTGGATACATATTTCATATTTTTTTAATACTGATGTATTGTCATATTTATTTCTTTTCTCTTTTATGTGCTTTATTTTTGATAACATAGGGTAGATAATTCAGCTTAAGTGTATTTTGTCAGCAACGATAGTAACTAGTACACGGATAAACCTGTAAAGGTTTTTGATGTATGTATTAGTATTATAATTTTTTTTGTAACATTCTTTTTATCAATTAAATTAAAAAAAAAAAAACAGCTAGTACTGAATAAAATGTAGATACAATTTAACCGCTTCCGCGGCGTAATGGTGAAGTTCGTTATCTTCACATCAGGAGATCGCGGGTTCGATTACCGACGGTGTCTAGCTTTGTAAGACTCGGTTTGGTTGGTGGAAGGGCATTTTCTAAGCTTGCCTGTCTACCACCATCTAAGTCTTGCAGCCAAAAATCAATGTTTACAACATTGATGTGTTCCGGCTTGAAGATAAGATAGTCAGCTCCTCATTGCGTTAGGGAATCTTGGTAAGCCCGCTTCGATCTTCGGCATCATCGTAACTTACCATCAGTTGAGATGACAGATGTGAGTGACAGACAGACAGACAGATAAAAATTCCAAAAGTTGTTGTTTTGGCTTCTATATATCGTTAGTAATGTACGCCACTGTTATAATTTTCCAAAAATATTTCATGTACAGACACGGCCACGTTACAGTATTATTATATGTATAGATAAATATACATAGTGGCGACCACGCACCGGAAAGCGTAGTGTAGGCAGGCCTCCCGCTCGGTAGACCGATGACCTGGTGAAGGTCGCGGGAAGCCGCTGGATGCGGGCAGCGCAGAACCGGACGTCGTGGAGATCCTTGGAAGAGGCCTATGTCCAGCAGTGGACGTCCTTCGGCTGATATGATGATGATGATTATGATAGATAAATATATTTATTCTACGTGTAGTTCCAAAACCAGTACAAAGGTACCTAAAAAGTTAGTCAAATAATAAGAATAAATTTAAATTTTACTAAAACTATTAGGATTTTTACTTAGAAAATAACATATATTACAGGTAAGTACAGCACTGCATTCGATTCAGAGAATGTATAACTTATTGGTCTAACAAAATTAGCTGAAACTATTTTAACTGACGCTTCTACCCATGAAACTGAACAACTTTCCCCATGGAACCCATAGTCAAATACACAAAAAAAATTTTGAACTTCCCATAATAAGTTAGCTGTTCAGCCGATCGAGTTAGTATGGGAAGTTCAAATTTTTTTTTTGATTTGACTATGGGTTCCATGGGGAAAGTTGTTCAGTTTCATGGGTAGAAGCACCAGTTAAAATAGTTTCAGCTAATTTGGTTATACCTTATATAAATATAAAAAAAGGACAATAAAAACAAACTTAGTATAGGGATTTGACAGTTTCAAATGTCAATTCTATAGTACTTTTGACAAATTGAAAGCGGGACTTGACGTGATTTTATTTAACATCATCATTACAGCTCATATACGTCCCCACCGAGGGGCTCGAGCCTACCCTGAATCAGGGCGATTAGGCCTTAGTCGACCACGCAGGCCCAGTGCGGGTTGGTCGACTTCACACACAACCACAGACTTAGTGCACACAACCTTCGAGTTTCTTCGCAGGCGTGTGCAGGTTTCCTCACGATGTTTTCCTTCACCCCGTATGTACGTAAGTTTTTGAAAAACTCATTGGTACATTGGCCGTCCAGATTTGAACCCGGTACCTCTGGTTAGATGGACCGAGTCGTTACCGGTTGAGCCACCGACGCTTTATTTAACATATGAGCAGGTATTGATGTTGTTTTTACCTCAATACCTGCTCATATGTTAAATAAAATCACGTCAAGTCCCACTTTCAATTTGTCATTAATCATCCTTACTTAATATTATAAATGTGAAAATGTGTTTGTTTGTTACCTTTTCACGCTTCAACGCCTTGACCAATCTTAATGAAATTTGGCATGCAAGTAGCCTGTGTCACGAGGAAGGACATAGGCTACTTTTTATCCCGTGAAAATAGCATAGCCCGATGCAGTTCCTGAACTCTTTTTTGGTTGATTTCTTTAACATCGCAACGGAACAATGGATTGTGTGATTTTTTGCACAAAGATGGTTGAGGGGGTGGGAAATGACACGATTTACTAATAAGCATATTCTGACATAGTTCCCGAGGGATCTTGAGAAAATTCATGTCCACGCTCGCGAGCAGCTTGCGGCTCGCGCACCGCGCACCGTCTAAGACAGTCATAAAAACGATGACCGCGCGGGCGAAGCCGCGGTCAAAAACTAGTTATGAATAATCGTGAAAGTTTAAAGTGTTCTATAGTACTTTTATTTACCTTTTGTTTTTTTTTTGGTTGATATAAGGTAAAGTTTCGTATTTGCTATCGCTTCGAATTACATGGCGATATAATTCCTTGCATTTATTGGTTTGAAAGTTCATGTTGGACTAGTGTTTAACAACATGTCAGCTTATCGCGGCCGGGTAACGACTTATTCTTGTAAGGTTATGGGCCTGGTCGGGGCTCACCTGCAAATTGGCCGCATTGCAAAACACGCAAAATGTCCAAATGCCAGAAAGCCGGAATTGCAATTTTGCTTGGCGAGCCGGGCTTTTTATTAGAAGCATAACTGAAGGGATATAATGACATTATGCTAATTGAACGACTCGGTCCTTCTAACCAGAGTTACCGGGTTCAAATTTTGACGGCCAATGTACCAATGAGTTTTTCAAAAACTTACGTACATATACTTACCGATTGCTTTAACGGTGAAGGAAAACATCGTGAGGAAACCTGCACACGCCTGCGGAGAAACTCGCAGGTTGTGTGTGAAGTCGACCAGCCCGCACTGGGCCCGCTTGATGGTTGACTAAGGCCCGATCGCTGTAATTCAGGGTAGGCTTGAGCCTCTCGGTGGGGACGTATATGAGCTGATATGATGATGCTAATTGGACGCTTTGCGTGTCTATGAGGTCTTACGTTCGCAAACTGCGCGTGCGTCTAGCTAGCCCTGGTTTGGTGAACTTAGGCTTACCAGACGTCAGGATTTGTCCTGACATGTCAGTATTTTTAGGCACTCGTCAGGATTGCGGCCGGACTTTGAAAATGTCAGGAGTTTTTGGATTATTAGATGTTTTAGGGTCTTTATCAAGGTACTGTTGCAGCCCATGGACTTAAACTAATGGTGATTTTTACTCTCCAGTAAGAGTAGCCTCAATGGCAGATTATGAGTCGGCGAGTGAGACTCAAAGAAATATTATAAGCATGTTATAAGTGGTATTTTATTACTATGAATGTGTGTCGTCAAACCGCGCGCGCGGCAGTTTCAGTAAAATGTCAGGACTTTTTGAATAAAATTAGGCTTTTTGTCAGGACTTTTCAATTTAACATCTGGTAACCCTAGGTGAACTGACCATTTCGTTATGGGAACAAATTTGAATCCTACAGCTCTCAACGTGTTTTTTCCGTGTCATAAAATTTGATTTGTAGGTTGGTAGCCCTGTTAGTAGAATGGTTAATTTTCTTTATGGTTTAAGGAGCTTGAGATTCAAGTTCTGTTTTTGCATGGAAAAAAACTTGCTTAGTAACAATGCACCAGGAGGTCGCAGATTCGATTCCCGGTGGGGTCAACATGTAAGACTCGGTTTGGTTGCTGGTATGGCAGGCTAGCTACCACCATTTTATTAATGTCTTGCCGCCAAACATCGGTGTTAACAACATTGATGTGTTTCGACTAAGATAGCCAGTTCTCCATTGCGTTGGGGAATCTTGCTAAGCCCGCTTCCATCTTCGGCATCATCGTCACTTTACCATCAGGTGAGATGATGCCAGGGGCTTACCAATTGAGAACCAAAAAAATACTGGTAAATAGGTATCAAAGTATTTACTTACATACGTCACTGGAACGTTAACTTTAATTTGTACAACCTTACTTGACTAAATCTAGGGTGCCTGTCACAGTATTACAATACAATATAGCGGCTTACAGTAGCGCAACAAATGTATTACTTACGCAGAGCAACGGAAGGGTACTTGCGGGGCAGCCAGCGGCGGGGCGCGGCCTGGCAAACTCCGCGAGTTTGCCAGGCTGACTACAGGCTAGCTTAGGCTAAGCTAAGTTACCTATGCCGGTGGCGCATGACGCATCTTGCGATATCAAAGGCGTTGCGCTACTGTAAGCCATATTGTAGTACTGTGGTGCCTGTAACAAAATGTAATTTGACACCAACAGCTACATGCGAAGTCGCGCCCTTGACTGCGGATGTGGTCACCAGTAGTTGGCCGTAAAGTTGGTCTCCACCCGCAGACCTATCACATTACCTAACGCAGGTAGAGTTAGGTAATTCATGTTACATACTTATATATACACACATGCAAAACAAAGTGTCATTACAATCAAAACAAATCATAATCGCAGAACAGATGATAAATAATTTTCGAAAACCTAAAGGCTTTCAGGTACAAGCTTGTATTTGAAAATAGTTTTTTCAATAAAGTTGCTCGAAAAGTGACACTTCATGCCAGTCAAGTGTGCGCAAAATTGATTTTACTGTACACGTGCTTTTACTTTACCATTTAAAAAAAAATTCTAGCTCGGAGGAACAAGACATTACTATCAAATAAAAAAAATTAATAACCATAGATACAGAATTTTCTTTAAGACTTTTGAAAAGGGAATTATATAAGAGGTTGGTTGTATGTATGTAACTCCGTGAGGTTAGTACATAACGCTAGCTGATTAGATTCTCTTAAGGAATAGGTCATCTTTTCCAAGGAGGTTTTAATGCTTACATTAATATTATTCCAAGCCTTATTGTAATATGTTTACGGTAATATTTAAAAAAACTTACGCATGCGTACTTGTGCATAGCTAAATTAAATATGGCGCAATTTTCGTAAACTGAATACTGTTGTTTTGAATACAAACAAAATTATAAATATACTTGTACTAAAAAAAATATGTGTATGTATAAGAAAAAAACAAAGTGAGATTACTCCCCGGACATTTAAAATGAGTCAAAAGTCGCGTATAATGAACTTTGGTTGCCGAAACCTTGTTAGGTATGTACGTATGTATGTACCCATGTATTTTATTTTTCTCTCACGGACATTTTTTATTTTAACAGTTTTCTCACAACTGTATTGAAAAATGTTGCATGATACATGGGTGTAAAAGAAAATAACAAACTCGTGACGGTGGTAAACCCTCGCCTGCGGCTCGGGCTCACAAATGTCACTCGTTTGTTATTGACCTTTTTACTACCCTTGTATCATAAATAACTATTATGCTCAAAAGCCGCATGCTCGAATGAATATAAATACACGGTTCCAAATTTAAAAAAGTCTGTGTTTCCTCCGAAAATACCAAAAGGATCTATTGTCATCACCGGGAATACGGCTTTATTCTAAATTTCGGGACTCCTGGAAGTCTCTCTTAAATCGATCGGAAGATATGAACTAAACTAACATACATACAAACATTGCAAGGTAAAAAAAAAGTTTCTAATAATAGGTCGAGGAAAAAAAGTAAGTAAAAATTTGTTATCAGATCTCTTTGCTTGTATTATTTGTACCTGGCTGGTTATTATAAAATTAAAAAGGTTAACATTCGAAATTTTAATAAAATGAATATTTACGCGATTTACAATTGTTTTTTTTGTCTACAAAAATGAGTAAAAGTAACTATAAGATTCGATACATATTGAAATTAAAAAAAAATTCGATACATATTGAAACTGAAAAAGGTAAAAATGCAACACATATCGTGAATCAAACCACTTCCATGGCGTAATGGTTAGTTCAGTCGCTTCACACCAGGAGGTTGCGGGTTCGATTCCCGGCGGGGTCAACATTGTAAGGCTCGGTTTGGTTGGTTGTAGGGCATTTTCATTGCTCGCCTGGCTAGCTACCACCATCTTATCCAAATCTTGCCGCCAAACATCAGTGTTAACATCATTGATGTGTTCCAGCTTGAAGATAAGCAAGCCAGATCCCCATTGCGTCGGAGAATCTTGGTAAGCCCGATCCCATCTTTGGCATCATCATCAATTATCATCAGGTGAGATGATGCTATGGGCTTATCAATAATTGTGTAATAAAAAAAAGCGTTAACTACCTTCTCTAAATAAAAGTAGTCAGCAATTATGCATCCCACAAAAATTATAAATGTGAAAGTTTGTATGTATGGATGTATGAATGTATGTATGGACGTTTGTTAGTCTTTCACGCAAAAATTACTGAACGTATCTGGTTGAAATTTGGTAGGTAGACAGATTAGGACCAGGATTAAAACATAGAATATCTTTTTTCACGCACTGCGCACCCTCGAAGACAGTCATAGAAACTATGTTCACGCGAGCGAAGCCGCTGACAAAAGCTAGTAACAAATATTTTTATTAGTAATTAGTATAATTTTTTTCATTACATTAATAAAAAAATCGATAAGTAAATCCCCTTTTTAAGCTATATGCTATGATTAACAGCCAGGTAGATTCAACACAATAAGAGAAAATTCGAATGTTTCTAATATCTAATACATCGACCGGAAACCTGCGCTGTGCAGGATTCGGGTTTGTGGGCTAACTATACAAGGCGCGCGCCCGTACCTGCCTGAGTGATTTGTAGCCATTGATACTTTATAACGGGTGTTCTTTTTTAACCGACTTCCAAAAAGGAGGAGGTTCACAATTTGCTGTATGTTAAAAAAAAATTAAAACTTCTTTAGACGCGTTGGGCACCTTCCAGGAACACTCATCATCATCATCATATCAGCTGAAAATCGTCCACTGCTGGACAAAGGCCTCCCCCAAGGATTTCCACAACGACCGGTCCTGCGCTGCCCGCATCCATCGGCTTCCCGCGATCTTCACCAGGTCGTCGGTCCACCGCATGGGAGGCCTGCTTACGCTACGTTTTCCGGTGCGAGGTCGCCACTAGAAAACTTTACTGCCACATCGGCCATCTGTTCTACGAGCTATGTGCCCTGCCCACTGCCACTTCAGTTTGATTCTGTGAGCTATGTCGGTTACTTTGGTTCTCCTGCGGATCTCCTCTTGATTCGATCACGCAGAGAAACTCCGAGCATAGCACGCTCCATTGCCCGCTCCAGGAACAATCGCAGGGCCAAAACTTATAAAACTGTATTTGAGATGGGAAAAACTATGGAACTCTCGACACTGTAACCGACACCTTATCAGGAACACTCGTAGGGTCAAAACTGTAAAAAGTTTTCACTTTTGTCGGCACTCCCGCAGTGGTTAGGTTTTTTTTGATGTATGTTACGCGATATCTTCGCAGATTGTGAACCGATTTTCACGAATCTTTTCTTTTTGATAGGGTGTGCTCTCGAGTAGGTACCGTATAATTCTTTGTTAAAATCGGTGTAGAACTTCATTAGAAAATTAACAAAAAATAAAAATTATAATGCAAAATTGTACTAAGTTGTTGCGATGGAAGTCGGTTTTTTAACGTGTTCAGCGTTTTCAATTATCCTGACTATAACGTAACGTAACACTCTTAACGTAATGTAATCACAGTATCCTATTTATGAACTCATCATCATTACAGCTCATATACGTCCCCACCGAGGGCCCTGAATCAGGGCGACTAGGCCTTAGTCGACCACGCGGGCCCAGTGCGGGTTGGTCGACTTCACACACAACCTTCAAGTTTCTTCGCAGGCGTGTGCAGGTTTCCTCGCGATGTTTTCCTTCACCGTTAAAGCAATCGGTAAGTATATGTACGTAAGTTTTTGAAAAACTCATTGGTACATTGGCCGTCCAGATTTGAACCCGGTACCTCTGGTTAGATGGACCGAGTCGTTACCGGTTGAGCCACCGACGCTGAACTCATATAGACAACTTATTGATCTGCTTACTTCTTACAATAAAAGTGAGCCCTATATCTAAAAAAACAACTGCAGTAACCTGCCACTGAACATAAACACAAGCGTCGAGAGAACAAAAGAAATACGACATCTAGAACGCGCTATTACAATTTCTTCAGCGCTAAGTATATGTACAGATACAATCATCAACGATTGGTCCACGGCCAGTCCCCAGGCATATCACCTCGCCTTGCGGGAGCTATCTCCCTTTGCTCTCTTCGATTAGGAACGCACCGTTTCTAAACACCTAAAGGTCAATGTAGCAAGTTTTGCTCGGAGTTTCCCTTCGTGATCGAATCAGAAATGAGGAGATCCGTAGGAGAACCAAAGTAACCGACAATGCTCTCAGAATCGCTAAACGTAAGCACACCCCGGACTAGAGATAGGCGGTGGGAAAAATCCCGATAGGAAAATTCCAAGGTTTTTTCCCAAATGGGAAAAAACCCGGAATTTATTTGGGTAAAAACCCACACGGTGGGTTCTTTCATGGTTGTTATTATTATAACTATTATTGGTTTTCATCTGTAGGAAATGGGGTCCAACACTGTGAAAAATACTGTGCACTGCATTTCGACACTTATCATTAGATACAAGTTACAACAGCCATAATGCACGTGGCTGAAATGAGGATGTTACGATGGATGGTAGGGGTAACCAGAATGGACAAGATCAGGAATGAATATATAAGAGGTAGTCTTAAAGTAGCACCGGTAACAGAGAAGATTCAAAGCCACCGACTGACTTGGTTTGGCCACGTTTGCAGAAGAGAAAAGGAGCATGTGACACGTAGAGTGATGGATATGAGGGTGGAAGGATATAGGAGCAGAGGAAGACCGAAGAAACGATGGGTGGATGGATTGAAGAAAAATATGGAGGACTGTGGAGTGACGCAGGAGTTGACCAGTATGAGGCCGGAATGGCGACAAAAAACATTTAAAGCCGACAACAACCATAAGTATGGAAATAAGAATTAAACAAAATTGTGATAATCAAAATTATTTAATACGAAAGAGAATAAACCAGTAAGAAAAAAATATGTAAATTAGATTATACTTTTAACTGCTGTCGCTGTCATTAGAATCTGTGAAATGTGCAATATAAAAAAAATCTATTTCTGCTTGGTTTCTTTGCGATGTAGATGGTTGCTCATCAAGGATCGGACTACTCATTACTTAAGGAGAAGATAAGGGGTCATCATCTTCGTCGTTATCATCTTACGTGTTTGTGTAGAAGATTCCAGTTTGATTCTATGGACAATTGTACAAGACCACACGTTTGCCTGTCAGCGATCTGGCTGAAGACCCAAGAGCCAGATTAACCCGACACTATACCGAAGATATCCCGGACGTCAGCCTGTACGAGATTATAATGGCTCTCAAACAGCTCAAGAACAACAAGGCACCGGGTGATGTTGGAATTACGACTGAACTTCTGAAAGCAGGTAAAACTATTAATCAGACCGAAGACAAATTGAAAAAGTATTATGGTGATTCTGCGCCTTCTCATGGGATGGTACATAAGTGGTTCACTGAATTTCGTTGTGGACTTACTACTACTAATGACGCGGAGCGCCCAGGAAGGCCGATTGAGGTCACTACGGAGGGCATGGTTAGTAAAATACATGATATTGTTATGGCAGACCGTCGAGTGAAAATACGCGAAATTAGTGATGCTGTGCACATCTCGACTGAACGAGTTTTTTATATTTTGCATGATATTCTGGGCATGAAAAAGCTTTCTGCAAGATGGGTGCCGCGTTTACTAACAGTCGACCAGAAACGAAATCGTGTAACAGCTTCTGAGGAATGCCTAGCCATGTTTAATCGCAATCCGAGTGAGTTTATGCGTCGGTACATAACAGTTGACGAAACGTGGGTCCATCATTATACACCAGAGACTAAGCAACAGTCAAAGCAATGGATTCTACCGGGGAACGTGCCCCAAAGAAGGCAAAAACTGTTTGCTCGGCTGGTAAAGTGATGGCCACAGTCTTTTGGGACAGCCAAGGGGTTATTTACATCGATTTTTTGGATAAAGGCAAGACAATAACCGGAGCTTACTATGCTGCATTGTTAGATAGATTCAATGAAAAGTCGATCAAGAAACGACCGCATCTAGCAAAGAAAAAAAATCTATTTCATCAGGATAATGCACCGGCCCACTCGTCTGCAATCGCGACATCAAAAATTGTCGAATTAGGATACGAATTATTGCCACACCCTCCGTATTCGCCAGATTTAGCCCCTGTGACTTTTTCCTCTTCCCAAACATGAAGAAATGGCTTGGCGGGCAAAGTTTTTCGTCAAACGAAGAGGTGGTAGCCGAAACTGAGGCCTATTTTTCAGGGTTTGACAAAAAATATTTTTTTGATGGGTGTAAGAGGTTGGAAAATCGCTGGACTAAGTGCGTAGAGTTGAAAGGAGATTATGTAGAAAAATAAAAATATATATGTGTAAAAAGAGTGTTTCTTCTTTCGAAAGTCATGGACTTATCAAACCGCCCTCGTACAGACCCATCTCACTTCTGAGCCATGTCTACAAGCTGTTTTCGAGAGTCATTACGAATCGTCTCGCACGCAGGTTTGACGACTTCCAGCCTCCCGAACAAGCCGGTTTCCGAAAAGAATTTAGTACCATAGACCACATACACACGCTGCGGCAGATTATACAGAAGACCGAAGAGTACAATCAGCCACTATGCTTGGGGTTCGTGGACTATGAGAAGGCCTTTGATTCAGTCGAAACCTGGGCTGTGCTACAGTCTCTCCGGCGGTGCCAAATTGACCATCGATACATCGAGGTGTTGAAGTGTTTGTATGAAAACGACACCATGTCGGTTCGCCTCCAGGATCAGAACTCGGAACCTATCCAGTTGCAGCGAGGGGTGAGACAGGGAGACGTTATATCTCCGAAACTGTTCACCGCCGCCCTGGAAGATGTTTATAAGCTTCTGGACTGAGGTGGACTCGGCATCAATATCAACGGCGAGTACATATCCCACCTCCGATTCGCTGACGATATCGTGGTCATGGCTTAGACTATGGAAGACCTAAGCACAATGCTCGATGGCCTCAGTAAAGTCTCTCAACAAGTGGGCCTTAAAATGAACATAGACAAGACGAAAGTAATGTTAAATGTCCGTGTCGCACCCACCCCTCTAAAGGTTGGAGACTCTACACTGGAAGTTGTTGACGAATATGTATACCTGGGACGAACAGTTCAGCTAGGCAGGTCCAACTTCAAGAAAGAGATCAATCGACGAATCCAACTCGGCTGGGCAGCGTTCGGGAAGCTTCGCAATATATTCACGTCCTAAATACCGCAGTGTCTCAAGACTAAGGTCTTCGACCAGTGTGTGTTGCCAGTGATGACTTACGGAACTGAGACATGGTCGCTTACTATGGGCCTCATAATAAGGCTCAAGGTCACCCAAAGGGCAATGGAGCGTGCTATGCTCGGAGTTTCTCTGCGTGATCGAATCAAAAACGAGGAGATCCGCAGGAGAAACAAAGTAACCGACATAGCTTACAGAATCGCTAAACTGAAGTGGCAGTGGGCAGGGCACATAGCTCGTAGAACACATGGCCGATGGGGCAGTTAAGTTCTCGAGTGGCGACCACGCACCGGAAAACGTAGCGTAGGAAGGCCTCCCACGCGGTGGACTGAGGACCTGGTGAAGATCGCGGGAAGCCGATGGATACGGGCAGCGCAGGACCGGTCGTCGTGGAAATCCTTGGGGAAGGCCTTTGTCCAGCTGTGGACAATTTTTGGCTGATATACCTAACGATGATGATGAAATAAATATCCATAAAACAGTACCCGGGTCGTCGATATAATATTAGATAGCAAACATCGGTGCGCGCGGTACACAGCGAGAATAACATGTGATTAACTCAAGATTACCCATTACACTACTGACAAGAAAGAGCTGCGCGTGCCGCGTATGCTTCTCTCTCGCTCCCGCAAGTCTTCAACCAATCATTATAAATCGATGGCTTCTGTCATTATTGACAAATCTGTCAGTGTTTAGGTTGAAAAATACAGGTGATTTTTTTACACTTACACTTTCAGCCACATGATCAGTTCAGTCTTCATTTCTTTCTTCAGTTATTTTTCTATTTTATTTATACAATACGTATTACTGTTAAATTATGTAAATTATAGTATATAGCTATACATATTCTTATATACTTACATATTTGTGTACCTACACGTTACTAACACAACATTTATATGCGTTTTTTTAAAAACCCAAGTATTTTCCCACTCGGGATTTTTTCTCGGAATATTCCCGGGTTAACTCCTACATTCGGGTTTTTTCCGGGAAAAATCACATCTCTACCCCGGACACTGCATACAACGTTCGTGAAATTAAATTTCTTAAAACAAATGACGGAGCAAACAACATCACGGCGAAATCCTATACGTTCTTTAACCAAATGATTAATCTGGGTGACGAGGCGGTGAGGTCGCAATCTAGAGAGCGGCAGGGAGAGTCCATGCTGTACGAGTATGTTAGTACTAATATGTATACTTTCACGTAAGTGACAGTAGGCGGGACACATAGCTTGTTGAATAGAAGGCCGTTGGGTCAGCAAAGTTCTTGAGTGACGACCACGCACCGGAAGGTGCTGCAGCTTTGGCAGGCATCCCACTTGGTGGACCAATGACTTGGTCAATGTGGGCAGCGCAGAACCGGTCGTTGTGGATATCCTTGGGGAAGGCCTTTGTCCAGAAGTGGACGTCTTTCGGCTGATGTGATGATGATAAGCCCAAAAAGCCAATTTTTAACATATTTATATTTAAATAAGATTTTGGAGAAAAAAAAAACAATATTTAGCTTTTGCCCGCGGCTTCGCTAGCGAGGGCATCTTTTTTATGACTGTCTTTGAGGGTGAGTGGTTCGCGAGCCGCAAGCAGCTCCCGAGCGAAGGCAGGAGTTCACTCCAGATCCCTTGGGAACTATATTAGGCTAATCTAATTAGCAGTCTATGTCACTTCCTACTCCCTCAAATAATTTAATGGGAACTGTAATAAGGAATTTGTTTTTAGTTCCTTCAGGAACTGTATCGGACTAAGCTATTTTTATGGGATAAAAGTAGCCTATGTCCTTCTCCATGACACAGGCTACCTCCATGACAAATTTCGTCAAGATTGGTGAAGCGTGTAAAGGTAACAAACAAACCATCAAACAGAACAACAAACAAAAAAACAAACACATTTCTTAAATTAATAAGGACTAGTAAGGATTCAAGATTCAAGGTATTTATTCAAAATAGGTTATAATTACACTCTTTCTGATGGTCATAAAATAAAAATAACAATTTCATTTGTGAAAAATTAAGAAAAAAAACAATCATTAGTTAATTATGTAATTATTCCCCATTGCGTTGGGGAATCTTGGTAAAGCCCGCTTCCATCTTCGGCAACATCGTCACTTACCACCAGGTGAGATGTTTCATTTGTGAAAAATTAAGAAAAAAAACAATCATTAGTTAATTATGTAATTATTCCCCATTGCGTTGGGGAATCTTGGTAAAGCCCGCTTCCATCTTCGGCAACATCGTCACTTACCACCAGGTGAGATGTTGTCAAGGGTTTAACTAATTGTGCAAAAAAAATAAAAAAAATAAAAAATGCAATCCTTGAAATAAACCAGATTATGTCATTAGAACATGAAAACAATTTATCACGAAAAGTTATACATAAAAATCAATGAATGTTATTGATACCTTTGACAAATGTAGGCCAGTTCACACGGACAGCACCCGGTCACGAGTATAACGCGAGAGGATAATATCACGCACGAGGTGGGTAGCATCAGTTTTAGCGCCTGTATAAATTTGTAACATTCTGTATAAAGGAATGTTTGTAGCCGATATAGCCCGATAGCTATTTCGGGACCAAAATATCCTTTAGGCCGCTTTCGTTTTTAACCCCGTTTATTATTAATAAAAAATGCGTTTCTTTCGTACGAAAGTGTTGTGTTGTGACGTTAGGAAGATTAATTTTATCGGTTTTATTGATTACATATTATAAGGTTAATGTGAAGATTCTCGAAGATAGAGGAGGCCATCTGTCCACTTGTGGGGTTATACGGAGTGGATACGATACGTGTTTCCAGACAGTTTCTTCGTAATTACACTCATTATATCAGCCGAAGGACGTCCACTGTTGGACATAAGCTTCCCCTTAGTATTTCCACGACGACCGGTTCTGTGCTGCCCGCATCCAGCGGCTTCATTCACCAGGTCATCGGTCCACCGAGTGGGAGACCTGCCTTCACTACGTTTTCCGGTGCGTGGTCGCCACTCGAGAACTTTACTGCCCCAACGGCCATCTGTTCTACGAGCGTTATTACACTAGTAAAAGTCAAAACTGAAAAAGTGGCCAAGTGCGTGTGGGATCACGTTCAAAGTAGGATTCAGTAGTCTTCCCAAAAAAACATATATATTTTAATAATTTTGAACAAAAAACACCGACTTCAAACAGGAAACTAAGGTTCCCCTCGATTTCTCTGGGATGCCATCATCAGATTCTGGTTTCCTTATCATGGTACATACCTACTACCCTTGGGATATATCCTTTCCAATAAAAAAATAATCATTAAAACTCTTTTAAAAACGAAACAGGAATCTATTGTTAACCAATAAACTTGTTTTCAAGGTAAAAAACGGAAAACAAGTTTATTGGATAACAATGGATTCCTTCCTGTTTCTTTTTTCAAAAAAGTAATGCCATAACGACACAGATATACTCGTACGTCATCCGATTATCGATATATAGTTATTTCATAATCAGTTGTTTGGTTAACAAATGAATCAAAGGCTACGTTTGTATGGGATTCATGAAATGCAGCGGCCTCTTATTAAGGGCACACTCCATACAACGGTCGTGAAATGACATTTCTAAGAACAAATAACGGAGAAAACAAAATCACGGCGAAATCACATACGTTCGAGAACCAAACTATAACCAATCTGTATCAATCTGGGTGACGGGGGAGTGAGGTCGGAAAGTGTCCGTACTGTATGTTAATACTAATAAATATACTTTGAAAAGGGTATGTTTAGAGATACTTCTACTCAAGAGGTTTATGTTGATTTACAGGGATTCCCTATTATTTGCACTCTGTTAAAATTGTTACAATTCGCAGGGCGTATAAGTTAACCTGCACAAATATAAATATAGGTACGCTCACTAACGCTTGCGCGATATAGGATCCGTCCAGCGCCATATAGTGGCGTTTAGAAAAAAACATGTTTTCAACATTTACAACCCCCTATATCTCGGCACCAAATTGGCTCATGTATATTTTTGTCTCATTAACTCGCCCACCAATTTCCACAACGATACTCGAGTTATCGTCGAACGAACATTATTTTACTTAAAAATACATACATACAAACACCGGATTGTTCCATTAGGCTAGGAGAAACTCGCTCGCTTCGCTCGCTCAAAAATCATGAAAAATAACCAGTGATCAGAAAAAAAAATTCAAATTAATTCCTCGGCCCTATGGCTCCCGGCTAAGAATAGGGTCATCCCATCTCTTACCGTGGGTCTTGTAAGAGATGACTAAAGGACTAAATCATAGGATGGACAGCATACATACTGTGCCACCCTCTGGTGGCACCACATCGCACACTGCGATCGTCAACATACATAAAAACGCCGGATTGTTCCAGTAGGCTCGGAGAACCTCGCTCGCTTCGCTCGCTTAAAAAAATATAAAAAATAAACAGTGATCAGAAAAAAAAAATCAAATGAATTCCAAGCCCTATGGCTCCCGGCTTAGAATAGGGTCATTCCATCTCTTACCCTGGGTGTCATAAGAGATGACTAAAGGACTATCAGAGGATGGACAGCAGCTTCGGCTTGGTGGCACCAAATCGCACACTGCGATGGTCAACCCGTCATGCAAACGAGGAGATTACGGCAAAACCCTCCAACTCGGAGAAGGCCTTCGAGCAGTGGTCGTCTTCTGGCTGATGTGATAATGGTCATCATCATCACATGCCAAAACAGGCTGATTAGTAGAGTTTCTTATACAGGGTGTAACAAAACTGGTGTAGGTCCCGTTAACTGAGGCTTCTACTCATTATACTGAACAACTTTTGTTCTACGACTTTGCTGAAACCACAAAAAAAATTCACTCCCTATACAAATCGATCAGCTGACCTACTATTTTTGTAAATTTTTATATGAAGGGTCAACATTTTTTTGCGAATTGACTATGAGTTCCTTGGCGAAAGTTGTTCACTATGATGAGTGGAAACCCCAGTCAACGGGACCTACACCAATTTTGTTACATCCTGTACAGTATTTTTTTTGTTATTTAAACAAATGAAAATTCTTGGGGAAGGCCTATGTCCAGCAGTGGAAGTACTTCGGCTGATATGATGATGATGATTTAAACAAATGCCGATGAAGAGTACTCACCATCTGCTGAGGATTTCGGGGCTTGCGATGCGCTCTTGGCACCTTGAGCCCCGTGACACCCTCCAGCACATCGGCCAACAGTAGACCATCGGCACAATCCCGCGCAAGCCCAGCCCCAGATGCCCCCACGCGCCGCCTCGACCTCGCCCGTTCCAGGTAATGGTTCGCCCAGTCAGTGTAGATCTGAAAACAAAGCTTTCGTTAGCAAGCTCGAAAGAAATAGCAAAGCTACAAGGTGTTAGTTAGTTTTGTGCACACCCTGGACCCTTCATACAACCTGCCTGAAATGACATTTCAAAAAACGGATGACGAAACAAACAAAATGGCCGCGAAATCCTATACGTTCGACAACCAAACTGTAACCCTGTAACCAATCTGTATCAATCTGGGTGACGAGGGGGTGAGGTCGCAATCTAGAGAGCGACAGGGAGTGTCCATACTGTATGTTAGTACAAATACGTATATGGTTCGGAAGCTTAATTAGAATCACTTCCCGGTTTCCGATTCAGCTGTAATTTCGCATAGACGTTTAGTTTGGATGACAATGCATGGTTAGCTAAGTGACGTCATTCTAAATCTAATATGGCGGACTCCCAAAGATGGCGGACCAGTTGTTTTCTATATACCCCTATGTTATGGGTAACAAATGAAAGGGTTTTCTGAGAAGAATCCAAAAAAAATAAAATATGTACCTAAAAGTTTATAGATTTTTCGAAAATTATTTATATTACAAGCTTTTCTTTGTTACACCATTCCGGTGTCTGTAATCATATCTTGCAAGTTAAATTTGACCCACTATTCGGTTTCCGAATGAGCTAAAATTTTGCATGCATATGTAAATCACATGAAAGAATTATTATGACATAGAGCTGATCTGATGATGGAGCCAGAAGGTGGCCATGGGAACTCTGTAATAAAACGATGCAACCCCATCGAGTTTGGACTCGTTTGATTCTTCTAGACAAGGACTCTGGTCCTAGATTATATCCAGGGTCTGATGATGGAGTCGGAAGGTGGCCATGGGATCTCTGTAATAAAACGAGGCAACCCCATCGAGTTTGGACTCGTTTGATTCTTCTTGACAAGGACTCTGGTCCTAGATTATATCCAGGGTCTGATGATGGAGTCGGAAGGTGGCTATGGGATCTCTGTAATAAAACGAGGCAACCCCATCGAGTTTGGACTCGTTTGATTCTTCTTGACAAGGACTCTGGTCCTAGATTATATCCAGGGTCTGATGATGGAGTCGGAAGGTGGCCATGGGATCTCTGTAATAAAACGAGGCAACCCCATCGAGTTTGGACTCGTTTGATTCTTCTTGACAAGGACTCTGGTCCTAGATTATATCCAGGGTCTGATGATGGAGCCGTAAGGTGGCCATGGGAACTCTGTAATAAAACGAGGCAACCCCATCGGGTTTGGACTCCTTTGATTCGTCTTGAAAAGGACTCTGGTTCTAGATTATATCCAGGATCTGATGATGGAGCCGGAAGGTGGCCACGGGAACTATGTGATTAAACGACGCAATATTATCGAGTTTGGGCTCGTTTGATAAGTCTTGACAAAGACTCTCATCTGGCCCTAGAAGGTATTCAGGGTATGATGATGGAGCCAGAAGGTAGTATACTGGAAGGCGGCTAAGAGTTTCTAGTTTTTTCTTGGATTGTATTTAAATGTAGAATGTCTATTATTTGAAAAATGTGTTTCTCACAAGGCATACTTAAAGTTGTTAAATCACTACAGTTTAACAGCATGAAGGTTGCCTCTATATTATGTACTTAATTCAATTTGAAGACGATTTGTTAAGTCTTCTAACATTAACCTAAATAGTTAACAAAGCCGGCCAGGTGCGACTTGGGGTCACACAAACAGGGTTCTGCACCAAAACTTAAATTACCTACAGAACAAGACCTCTCAGTACATACTTTGCTTTAAGTAATTAGAGGTCTACTTATTCTGGAAATTAACATATTTCATTTTTCCTGTAGAAACGGGAGGCCTTTAGATTATCTTATAGATTTTCCTGTAATCTGTTCATTTAACTTCATATACTGGCATTTTTTCAAGATTTTAGGCCCAGTAGTTTCGCAGATAATGGAGGGAATGGTAAATTTTTGCCTATTTTCTTAAATAACTTCAAAACTATTTATCTTACAATTATTAAAAAAAGTATTTGAGATTCTCACAACAAGCCCTTTCATTTGATATGTCTCACAATAAATTTTGATAATCTTTTTTTTAAATTTCTGTTTTACCCCCAAAAGTGGCCCCCATGTTCAAAATTAATTCGGCGGGGTCAATTGTAAGACTCGGTTTGGTTGGTGGTAGGGCATTTTCTAAGCCCGCCTGGCTAGCTACCACCATCTTATCTAAGTCTTGCCGCCAAATATCAATGTTGATATCATTGATGTGTTTCGGCATGAAGATAAGATAGCCAGTTCCCCATTGCGTTGGGGAATCTTGGTAAGCCCGCTTCCATCTTCGGCAACATCGTCACTTACCACCAGGTGAGATGTGGTCAAGGGTTTACCAATTGTGAATAAAAAAAAAAAGTTACATGAGCGTCTTTGAGTCACCGACTCACATATGTGTACCAAATTTCAACTCAACGAAGACATCCCATACCTAGTCTTGATTGAAGCAATCAAATGTGACTTTATTTAGCATGGATGATTTCATGCAACAATTTCAAACAACGCGTGAGTGCAACAAGGACTTTATGATAATAATTTGATGGGATCGCATTATGCGAGAACCCACTAAAACTTTTACGACAGTTCCTCGCATAGCTTACAGTCTGCACCGCTGTAAAACCCGTGAGAACATTGAAAAACGACGTGTACTCTCACTAAAATACTGCACGGAGTTCTTGAAACAGTGAATCATCTGACAGTCAATACAAAAGCGATATTATTGGACAAGAAGACTATTAGCCAGTCTTGTTGTTTTGTACGAATAGTGCTTTCCTCACACATTTTACATTAATGACACAATAACTCCGTCAAACGAGGAGATCCGTAAGAGAACCAAAGTAACCGACATAGCTCTCAGAATTGCTAAATTTGTGGCAGTGGGCGGGGCACATTGCTCGTAGAACAGATGGCCGTTGGGGCAGTAAAGTTCTCGAGTGGCGACCACGCACCGGAAAGCGTAGTCTAGGCAGGCCTCCCACTCGGTGGACCGATGACCTGGTGAAGGTCGCGGGAAGCCGCTGGATGCGGGCAGCGCAGAACCGGTCGTCGTGGACGAGTCCAGCAGTGGACTTCCTTCGGCTGATATGATGATGATGATGATGATGAACTCCGTCAAACAAAACACAATGGCAGCTTTAGCTTCTTCTCTTTTTTTTTTATTACTAAAAATTTAAGTGCGTTTGACTATATTTCACCTGATGGTAAGTGACGATGTAGTCGAGGATTGTACACAGACCAGCACATCAAATTACACACTTTGGAATTTCTACCGTTCTTATGCCGAATGCGTATGGATCAGTATCGCACTACGAGTGTATAGCTTGATGTGATGGCCTCTGTACATGCAAACTCAAATAATGCCTATTCACTCTCGCCTTGAAGATCCACAAATTATAGGAGTCGGGAAACAAAGACGCAGAGAAGGAGTTCCACTCTATCGCTGTCCGCATTATAAATGAGGAACCGTAACGTTTCGTGCGTATAGGCTGATTATCAACAATAGCGGGTTGAATGCCAATAGACATGCATAGTGGCCAAGGGTCATTTGTAATTAGTTGGTTCATTGATTTTTGAAGAAAGCATATAAAAACTGTTCTGGTCTCTGTCAAACTATACCATATTATCGTGGAGGGACTGAGACATTATTATGCATCGTTTATTAGACTCATTCCAAAGGATATTATCCGTGGTGAAGATTTCTAAACTCTTTCGGTTTTTTTCTTTTTCACACCCTGGACACTTTATACAATGGGCCAGAAATGACATATCAAAAAAGGAATGACGGAACAAAGAAAATGGCGGCGAAATCATCTACGTTCGACATCCAAACTGTAATCAATCGTATCAATATGGGTGTCGAGGGGGTGAGGTCGCAATCTAGAGAGCGGCAGGGAGAGTCCATACTGTATGTTAGTACTAATATATATATACCTACTTTAGCTGTTTGCAAAGAATATCAAGAATTGAAAAAAAAACACAAAAACAATCGTGGAATCTTATTTAAGTTAAGATGTCACTGGTGACTTTATAATCTGGATGTACTTAGTAGTATAGAGAATACGTAAAAGGATTAAGTCATGGCATGAGGAGACAATATAGGGGGAATGAGAGCAAGTGGTCGCGCCTCTCCGTCGCCGACCCACTACAACTAACTGCCATACCAAAGTATATATATCAGTACTAACATACAGTATGGACACTCCCTGCCGCTCTCTAGATTGCGACCTCACCCCCTCGTCACCCAGATTAATACAGATTGGTTACAGTTTGGTTACAGTTTGGTTGTCGAACGTATAGGATTTCGCCGCCATTTTGTTTGTTTCGTCATTACTTTTTTGAAATGTCATTTCTGGCCCGTTGTATGAAGTGACCTGGATGTGGCCATACTAAGTTCTACAGCTTTCAGAACTCCTTTATACGTAGTTTAATGAAACTTATACATACGTACATACATTTATTTCAGACTGTCAGTATTTGTTAGTTAACTAAAGTCATTTTCTTTCATAAGGCTAAAAAAAAGGAAAAAATGCTCTGCAAGGTGACAAAACTTTCGGTCTATACTATTTATTATAGCGTATTATCACGGTATTATAATATAACGGCTTACAGTAGTGCAACGAATGTACTTGCGCAGAGCAACGGAAGGGTACTTGCGGGGTAGCGGGTGGCGCGGCGGGTCACAGCCTAACAAATTTCGCAAGTTTGTCAGGCTGGCTACAGGCCAGTATGGGCTAGTACCTATGCCGGTGGCGCATCGTGACATCAAAGGCGTTGCGCTACTGAAAGCCATATCTTAATACTGTGTTATTATAGAGCGTATTCACAAAGCGTTTTCCATACAAAGTTAAAATTATTACTTCTTGGAAATGGATGGGCCGATTTCAATGAAATTTTATACACATTAGCAAATCACGAAATTCGATTTTGTGGATAGATTACATTTGCAAAATACTTTAATTTAAAAAACCAGCCAAGTGCAAGTCGGACTGGTGCAAAGAAGGGTTCCGTAGCCTTTTAAAAAAAGATATGTATATTAAAAAAACCACCGGACCGATTGAAATGAAATTTGGTACACATAAGTACCTAAAGACGGACATGTAACGTAAATAAATTAATTTTAAACATGGGGGCAAAAAATGTAAAATAAAGTTTATATTTGAGCTTCTCATGACAAGCCCTTCATAGTTTTCAAAACCTTTTTTTATGTTTTCTAATTTACCCCCCAAAAGAGGTCCCCATGTTTAAAATTAATTTATATACGTTACATGTCCGTCTTTGGGTCACCGACTTACATCTGTGTACCAAACTTTAACTTAATCGGTCCAGTAGTTTTGTAGCAAATTAGCTGTGACAGACAGACAGACAGGCGAGTGATCCTATAATGATTCCGTTTTACCTTTTGAGGTAAGGAACCCTAGAAAGATTAGCTAATTTTAAGATTATTATGAAAACCTTAAATCACTAATATTTAGTGAAAACTTTGTTTTGATAATTATATCTATCTATATACTAACGTGACTTGCTTATGTGTATAAAGTTTCCCTATCCATTTTCGAGAAGTTATTATTTTAAATTTGTGTAGGAAATGGTTATGTGAATACACTCTTGCGTAGGTAACCTGTTTATGTAGACTATAATGATCTAATTCTATCATACAAACAACTTTCTGTAATCATCATCATCATATCAGCTGAAGGACGTCCACTGTTGAACATAGGCCTCCCCCAACATTCTGTAATACTCTCTATCAATTAAAATACATAATAAGATTCCAAGTTTAGGAGCTGCTTGCCATAAATCAATATTTTTAGATCTTATCAAATAATCGACCCAGCTAATAAAACGATCAACTTTTGAAGTACTTTTAAGGCCTTAAGATGGGTCAAATGACAATATTCAATTCAACTTATGGAGGGACTGTGTGAAGCTAGCACTATAACTAGTAAAAAGACCACTCCCGGAAACTTTAACTGGAGCTTCTACTCATCAAACTGAATAACTTTCTTACAGAATTCTCGAAAAAAAATTTCGACCATTTTTGTATGGGAAGTCCAAAAAATTTGTCGAGAATTCAGTATGGGTTCCTTGGAAAAAGTTGTTCAGTATGATGGGTAAAAACCTCAGTTTAAGTTTCCGGGAGTGGTCTTTTTACACCCTGTATATGTAAGATAATAAAAAATCGATTTAATTGAATACAATTGTGAAAATATTACTACTTTTGATGTAAAAACAATATACTGTACACCTTGTTTTTGGCATTAATTGCGAAATTTCTCGAAAACAAATAGTTAATGTTGAATGAAACCAACACACAAAAATCGGTGACTTTAAGACCTTTTATTTTAAATTCAACACATTTTTTTAAAACTTAGTTAAAAGTGAAGTAAAGTAATAAAAACATGTAAAAATCGAGAATTGGGCATTCGGTTTCAACGTAACAGCCGCGTTGAAGCCCGCATTGATTTGAACTTAAAATGTATAGACTTATACGTTTGATATTATTTTAATACGTATCAACCTGCTCGGATTGAGGCATCTTAAAGTCATAAGGAGAGGATTTATCGAATAGGGAAGTTGCTTCGTACCTCAATAATGTGGATAGTGACTGTTGTAATAATGGCGTTTGGGAATGGTGGAATCGTGAAGGTTTTTCCACATAATTTTGGTGAAAACAACTTATTACATTACTTTCATACAAACTAATGATTTTAATTTGTCGAATATGAATTGGCCGGTTGTAATGATTTTTTGTTCATATAAGTAAATGTAATACGACTTAGATTTTCGAACACGAAGTAAGGTGAATTTAAAAATTACCATGAAAAGTTTAGTCTCAATAATATTGTTAAAAATATAACTTAAAAAAAAATTGCACCTCTACTAGAGTTTCGTTTTTTGCTCAAATTTAAAATATGCAGGGTGTCAAAAATTGGCGCAGGACCCGTTAAAACTAGGTGTTCTCCTCATCTTACTGAACCAATTTCTCCAATGAACCCATAGTTAATTCATAAAAAAAAATTGGACATTCCATATTAAAATGCACGAAATTGCCAGCTGATCGATTTGTATGAAGAGTAAAACTTTTTTTTGCGTATTTCAGTAAAGTCGTAGAACAAATGTTGTTCAGTATGATGAGTGGAAGCCCCAGTAAACGGGACCTACACCAATTTTGTTACACCCTGTATATTAGAATAGGTTTAATAATTTTTAAAGAATTATAATTATTTTTTGGTTGTTTTTAATGATTTTTGATGTAAAATGTACAATTTAGAAGACTTCAGAAATACATAATATCATCATCGTCATATATCAGGCGAAGGACGTCCACTGTTAATAATAATCACACTTATAATATTATAAAGGCGAAAGTTTGTGAGTGTGTGAATGTGTATGTTTGTTACTTCTTCACGCAAAAACTACTGAACAGATCTGGCTAAAATTTGGAAGGTAGACAGATTAGGACCTGGATTAACACACAGGCTACTTTTTTTCACGCCCGCGAGCCGTTAGCGGCTCGCGCACCGCGCACCCTCGAGAAGTCATATAAACTTTGTCCACGCGGGTGAACCCGGGGGAAACAGCTAGTAAGTATATAATATATTCCTAGTTATTTCGGTAAAGTGAGTTATATATAACCAGTAGTAACATAGTCTTAACACCTAAATAGATTCGTTCGCTTCAACCGGGACGGACATATCTGCTTCTATCTGTTACTATCACACGTCTATTTATTCAAATCGGCTTCGAATGGCTTTAGATTGTAATAAATCTGATGACCTGACGTTTTTATCGCTGTATCAGGCCCGCTGCGACGACAATAGCGTCCGTCCTCCTCTACTGATTTACCTACCAAGTAGGATCAAAGTATTTGTTATTCAAGCAACCACCTAATTTAGAGAAGAAATACAAAAAAAATCCCTTGTTTTTTTTAATTTTTTGTTATTCACAATTTGTAAGTAAACCCTTGACAACATCTCACCTGGTGGTCAGTGACGATGTTGCCATGATGGAAGCGGGCTTACCAAGATTCTCCAACGCAATGGGGAACTGGCTATCTTATCTTCATGCCGGAACACACCAATGATATCAACATTGATATTTGGCGGCAAGACTTAGATAAGATGGTGGTAGCTAGCCAGGCGGGCTTAGAAAATGCCCTTCCACCAACCAAACCGAGTCTTACAATTGACCCCGCCGGAAATTGAACCCGCGACCTCATGTGTAAAGCCAGTGAACTTTGCCTCTGGGCTACGGAGGCGGTTGACTAAATGTTGTCACGAAGGATGTAGAAAGCTGCAAGCTCTCTGTAAAATATCCTGGACCATAGCTAAGTCAAACTATATATATTATTATTAACATACAGTATGGACAGGACACTCCCTGCCGCTCTCTAGATTGCGACCTCACCCCCTCGTCACACAGATTGATACAGATTGGTTACAGTTTGGTTGTCGAACGTATAGGATTTCGCCGCCATTTTGTTTGTTCTGTCATTCGTTTTTTGAAATGTCTATTTTGGCCCATTGTATGAAGTGTCCAGGGTGTGCCGCCACTAAATGCTTAGAAGAAGAAAAAAACTGCAGATACTGCAGACCGTCGATGGTAATTATGTCAATTAAATTTAATATTTTGTCAGACCAGTACTGTGTTCTTAATGGATGCTGGATATACGTTATTTTAGTCCAATAATTGAAAACACAAAACACATTAAAAACAAACTACTTCCATTGCAACAACTTAGTACAATTTAGGATCATTATTTTTGGTTTTTGTTAATTTTCTAAAAAAAGTACTGCACCGATTATGATAAAATTTAGCTTTTTTTTATTCATAATTGGTAAGTCCTTGGCATCATCTCACCTGATGGTAAGTGACGATGATGCCGAAGATGGAAACGGGCTTACCAAGATTCACCAACGCAATTTAGAACTGGCTATCTTATCTTCAAGCCGGAACACATCAATGTTGTTAACACTGATGTTTGGCGGCAAGACTTAGATAAGATGGTGGTAGCTAGCCAGGCGGGCTTAGAAAATGCCCTACCACCGACCAAACCGAGTCTTACAAGTTGACCCCACCGGGAATCGAACCCGCGACCTCCTAGTGTGAAGCGAATGGACTAACCATTGCGCCACTGAGGCGGTTAACCCTATTAATTAAAGAAAAACATGAAAATAGGTTCTACATCTGCGAACAAACATACAAAAAAACAGAGTTGAATTGAGAACCTCCTCCTTTTTGGAAGTCTGTTAAAAATGAGATAAAAGTTCTCTTTCTTTAGATCCACAACAAAACACATTTAGTCACCTGTGAAATTGGATTTATTTCGGTTTGCGAGTATTATCCCCTCTCTCCAGTCTGATTGAGTACTATTTTTGTTTCGTAAAAGATAGGAAAAAGGATTTTCCTGTAGGAAAAAGCAATGACAATTTCCTGTTTCCTGATCCTCGATGAACAAGGATCACGAGAAAGATGGATGGTGCAATCCATCGCATGTTGGCGCCACTATCGAGCCCCATCCATCGTAGGATTGCAACGGGGGCGCAAATAATACCTGAGGTAATAATGGAGCATTATTGGTGCAGCTAATGTCTATGTCTTATATTGAACCTGAAGAATAATATGGAAATTTATCAC
Source organism: Coleophora flavipennella (assembly GCA_947284805.1). Classification (NCBI taxonomy): domain Eukaryota; kingdom Metazoa; phylum Arthropoda; class Insecta; order Lepidoptera; family Coleophoridae; genus Coleophora; species Coleophora flavipennella. The sequence continues at coordinate 9,149,256 of OX369288.1, forward strand.
TATGATCAAAGCTAGTGGAAAATCCAATGAGAAATAAACACAACAAACATCAGAACACAGCTCAAACTTAAAACATAAAAAGGCTTTATTTTTTTAATATTTTTTTATTAATAATTTGAGTGCGTTAGACTGCAACTCACCTGATGGTAAGTGATGATTTAGTCGAGGGTGGTACACGCAAATTCAAATAACGCCTATTCACTCTTGCCTTGCAGATCCCTAAACTATAGGAATCGGGAAACACTGACGCAGGCAAGTAGTTCCACTCCTGCGCTGTACGCATAATAATAATAAATGAAGAAGCGTTTAGCGTAACGATTCGTGCGAAAAGGTGGAACATCAACAACAAAGGGGTGCAACCCCTCCTTGCGTCTCGTTGAACCAAAATATAAATCATTGGTTGAACCTCAGGAATTATTTGCTAGAACAATGTAGGTGTACAGGATCTTGATATTTTCTTAGTGCCAGTGTCCAACCTGCAGGCAGGTGTGCAAACATAAAGAATATACAAAAACAGCTTAAAATAGTTAAAACAATAAATCTATCATAAAAAAACTCATCAATTAACAATTTGATTTTCTTATTTTTTTCTTAAAATTAATAACGTGTAAACTACTACCGTTCTACCACAAGTAATGTGAGCTTTCACCAAATTAATTAAAATTATATCCGACGCAAGAGTGCGTATAATCGCAGTCATAATACCACGAAATGTGAGCATCCGGTGTGTAGTAAACATACTATAAACACACCCTGGCCTGGACACTTCATACAACGGGCCAATAAATGACATTTCAAAAAAGGAATGACGGAACAAACAAAATGGCGGCGAAATCCTATACGTTCGACAACCAGACTGTAACGAATCTGTATCAATCTTGGTGACGAGGGGGTGAGGTCGCAATCTAGGGAGCGGCAGGGAGTGTCCATACTGTATGTTAGTACTAATATATATACTTTGCTATAAATGTGGGTATTTTGTGCAAAACCAACGCAATTTGCGTACACAATAGAAGCGAATTGCGACCTGCTAGGGAGAGGGTATATTTGAAATTCTGCTGTTCAAAACGACAGAGAGTATGGATACTAAAATGTTTTTTTTAAATTACCAATTTGGCAAGTATACCCTTGTAATTGGAAGTAAAGAACCGGCCAAGTGCGAGTCAGAACCGCACACATAGGGTTCCGTACCAACGTACCAGATGGCGCTAGTTTTATGTTTCAAACCATCATACTAGATGGCGCTAGTTTCTTCGTGTTTAAAAAAAACACGTTTTTGTATGGAGATCCCCCCCTATTTTTTGTTATAGTGGCAACAGAAAAAGGTGAAATTTTTTGCTGTCTAGATATCACGGTTCATGAAATAACTTGTTCACTATTAGAAAACTAGAAAAAATATATTGATTTTTTTGACAACAGTCCTGTTAGTTTGAACAAAAATACGAGGGAACAAATGAACATACACACATACATATTACATGCATACATACATGCATCATACACACATACATACATACATAGACTACCAACCCTCTTTTTGTGGTAGTCGGGTAATAATATTGCGGCCCCACTCCTTGTTCCAACGAGTCCGCAATAATAAGGTAGGTAGCATGTATTCCCTAGGCGCAGTGGAGCGTTAATCCTCCAATTTGAGTTCTGTCCGAAAAATTCTAAACTAGAATGAATTTTTGGGTTAATTTCCAGCTTGCATGAGAAAATGCAATAATTTAATCGTATCTAGAAGTAATTGACATCGCGGTTTAAAATACTAGGAGAAAATTAATGTCTAAATCTAAATATTATGGTAAATAGACTGCACATTTCTCTAACGAAGGTAGGTAGTTAGGGCTTGTGCACAAATCACGCAAGGTTTTTTCGGCTACTTTTTAACCCACCCCCCCTTCCTCCTTCTGGTGATATTTGGTGAGTTTCTTGGCTACCCCCCCTCGTGTATTTTTTTAATTCAACTTAATTTTAAGATTAATAGTATTTGTAGGGCGCGGTCTAGACCACGCGCGCCAAAATTTCGTAAGATAGACTCGCTATTTTGAAGTACTTAACAAGTGAAGATATATATTTTAATGAAACCGAGCTATCTACCTATGTGGTAGATTTTTTTCTTTGTTCGTTCTCTGTAGAAAAATACACGTGAGGTGTCCTTATGGGTATATATGGGTAGAGATATAGAATGATTCCCCCCTCCAACATGACTTGTCGTGATTTTTTCGTGACCCTCCCTCCTCCATATACAGGGTGGGAAGGAGTATACCGACAGATTTTAACCAAAGATTCTAATGCCTATTTAGACAAAAAAAGTAATATAAACATGGGCCAGTAAAGCCTAATTTTCGGGCTATTAATTTTTTAAATAATTCACAAGTTCAAAAAATCTTAAGGGTAACACGCCCTAATAATATATGACGTAATCACACACACCTTCACACAATTAACACTTAATCTTATCTGACGTTTGTTGCCTCAAAGTATCATACTGACGTTGACTTCACTCGTCGTTTATCGTATGTAGAGTTGATGAGGATTCCTCTTCCGCTTCCTCATAATGAGGAAGTTCCGCAATTTTTGCACTTCCTCTTCCGCTACCGCTTCCTAAAAACCGAAAATGAAAAATTCCTCTTCCGCTTCCTCTTCCTCATAAATTATGAGGAATTTTAGAGGAATTTAATCACGTTTAAACAAGCTCGACAGCCAGTACTCGGGGCGGCGGCGGCGCACCGGACGCCGCGTTGCTCGAAGGTACCTCTACCTACCGATCGCAGCCGACAAGCGGTATCCTGCCGCCCGCCACCCGCCCGCGCCCTTGTTGCCGACCGACCGTTTATTTCGTTCGTATTCAGTTCGCGAGCGCACGTCTCTGTTTGTTTTTATAGTGTACTCTATGAGCGCATGGTTTTCGCAGCGGTGACATTTATGTGATTGTTTTGTTAGTTAAAGATTTTTGTTTGCAAGTAAACATAACACAATGAGGCCTAAAGCAAGTGTCATATGGACTTATTTTGATGAAGTGGATGAAGAAAAAGTACGCTGCAAAATTTGTCACAACACCTACTCACGAAAAATTTGTTAATTTGACTAACTTTAAAAAAATATATGATTATTTGAATTCCTCTTCCTCATCCGCTTCCTCTTCCTCATCCGTTTCCTCTACCTCACAGAAAAGTCCTCTTCCTCATCCGCTTCCTCAAACTCAATGCCGAATACTTCCTCTTCCTCATCCTCATAGCCACTTCCTCATCAACCCTAATCGTATGTTGTCGCAGTCGTTCGTGAAGTGTGAAGTTTTCTTTTTCACTCTTTAGACTAAGGTTTCGTTCAGAAGGGATTACTATCGTTAATTGATTTTTTTGTTCCAGAAATTAAGTAAGTTAATAAGGCAGTTTTAGACCCATGTTGATATAACATTATTTACTCATAATACCACCAGGAATCCATGGTTAAAATCTGTCGGTATACTCCTTCCCACCCTGTATATTAGTACTAGCGTACCCCTATCGAACCTCACGTGATTTGTGCACAAGCCTACTTGCTTGCTAAATTAGTAACATACAGGTGTTAAAAAATTGGTGTAGGTCCTGTTAACTGGGCTTCTGCTTATCATACTGAACAACTTTTGTTCTATGATTTCGCTGAAATCTCAAAAAAAATATCTTCGTACTAACCAATTTTGTGCATTTTTCTATGGAGGGTCTATTTTTTTTTTGGAGAATTAACTATGGCGTTCCTTGGGGAAACCTCAGTAACCGGGTTCTACACCAATTTTGTTACACCCTGTATAGACATATATATTTAATAGTTTATTATCCTAAAACACTTAGTATGGAGAGTACTGCATGCGAAAGCTAACAGCCATTAAAAGTTCAATAAAAATTGGTTGTTGATGCAATTATCCGATTGCAACTGGCTGCATCTGACACAATGCGCAAACGGATAGCCATACAGTGGCCATATATCTACATATAATTTTATGTCCAGAGGTGGCCGTATAATGACTACAAAACGCACACTTTTATGCCCTCCGATAAGATCAAGAGACAGAAAATATGGCAGTATAAAGCAAACAAAATTGCTTGGAATGGAATAATCTAGATATAATTAAAGTTGCAACCTCATCGACGAAGATCAGTTGGCTCCTTGATACTCACAGACACCTATATACCATTATCAATCATACTGAACAAGACATGAACGATTTTCAGAAAAAAATTAAGGCGTGGATAATAATTTTTGTAACACTTATGGCTCAACCGGTAACGAATGAAGCGTCGGTGGCTCAACCGGTAACGACTCGGTCCATCTAACCAGAGGTACCGGGTTCAAATCTGGACGGCCAATGTACCTATGAGTTTTTCAAAAACTTACGTACATATCATTACCGATTGCTTTAACGGTGAAGGAAAACATCGTGAGGAAACCTGCACACATCTGCGAAGAAACTCGAAGGTTGTGTGTGAAGTCGACCAATCCGCACTGGGCCCGCGTGGTCGACTAAGGCCTAATCGCCCTGATTCAGGGTAGGCTCGAGCCCCTCGGTGGGGACGTATATGAGCTGATATAATAATAATAAAAAAATAGCTTCTAAATAGGTACTACATTTTATTTGAAAAGAGTTTTTACGCTCATAAAGCTAAACTTTGGAAACAATTTGGGACCATGTATTTATTTGTTTTTCTGAAGAAATAAATACATAGTTCCAAATTAAAAAAAGGTGAACACAGTAAAGAATATTTATTTGGAAATGGTCAAACAATAACAATTAAATAGAAAGACAATAATTTCGAAAACCTAAGAACTTTTAGATTCAAGCTTTTAATATTGCATTGTCACACGATATACATATGTACACAAAATTTCAGCTCAATCGGAAACCGGCAAGTGGGTAAAATTTAACCTGCAAGAATTTCGAAAACTTAAAAACTTTTAGGTACAAGCTTTGAATATTGCATGGATATACATATGCATTCTAAATGTCAGCATAATCGGAAACCGGAAAGTGGTTCAAATTTAACTTGCAAGATTTCATTACAGACACCGGGACAGGTGAAATTAAAAAAATTCAAAAACCCAGAAACTTATAGGTACAAGCTTTTAATATTGCAGTGTCACGCGATATACTTTCATATGTATGCTAAATGCCAGCTTAATCGGAAACCGGAAAGTGGGTCAAATTTAACTTGCAAGATTTCATTACAGACACCGGGACAGGTGAAACTAAAAAAAATCAAAAACCCAGAAACTTTTAGGTACAAGCTTTTAATATTGCATTGTCACGCGATATACTTACATATGCATGCTAAATGTCAGCTTAATCGGAAACCGGAAAGTGGGTCAAATTTAACTTGCAAGATTTCATTACAGACACCGGGACAGGTGAAACTAAAAAAATTCAAAAACCCAGAAACTTTTAGGTACAAGCTTTTAATATTGCATTGTCACGCGATATACTTTCATATGCATGCTAAATGTCAGCTTAATCGGAAACCGGAAAGTGGGTCAAATTTAACTTGCAAGATTTCATTACAGACACCGGGACAGGTGAAACTAAAAAAATTCAAAAACCCAGAAACTTTTAGGTACAAGCTTTTAATATTGCATTGTCACGCGATATACTTTCATATGCATGCTAAATGTCAGCTTAATCGGAAACCGGAAAGTGGGTCAAATTTAACTTGCAAGATTTCATTACAGACACCGGGACAGGTGAAACTAACCAAAAATAGAGGCATTTTCTACGCTATGGGTAAGTTTAACCGATTGATGGCAGGTGATGGTAGGTAATTATCTCATGACATTAACGTCGAGGTTGATATAGAGAGAGGTAGGTACATGAAGAGATATAGTCCTTACATTAGTAAGGACCAACATACCAACAAACAAACACATTTTCACATTCATAATATAATATAATATTAATTATTAATGTAAAAATGTATTTGTTTGTTGGTATGTTTGTTACCTTTTCACGCTTCAACGCCTTGACCAATCTTGATGAAATTTGGCATGCAGGTAGCCTATGTTACGAGGAAGGACATAGGCTACTTTATATCTCGTGAAAATAGCATAGTCCGATGCATTTCCTAAGGGGACTAAACAATATTATTTTTTGGTTAATTTTCTTAACATCGCAATGAAAAATTAAAGTGATTTTTTGTATAGAATTGGCTGAGGGTGTTGGAAGTGTAATAGACTGCTAATCAAAATAGTCCGATATATTTCCTGAGGGATCTGGAGAAAATCACTTGCGGATCGGGCACCATCTACCCTAGAAGAAGACATTCATAAATCTATGTATTTATACATACCATCTGTTATCCATATATAAGTACTCATATTTATGTATTTGTTATCTTTATTTGTTTAAATATTATAGTATTTATTTAATATTACTTTAAGTATTTTTTTTGTTTGATTAAGTTGTGTACATGTCTGCCATCTTAGTCAAAACTTTCTTCTTTCCCGGGTCTGCTGGAAGAATTTTTTTTTAGAAATAAGCTGCTCCCTTTGTATCAGCACCTTAATGTTTAAAATCTGTATTTTATGTATCCTGTGTACAATAAACTATTAAATAAATAAATAAAAACGATGTCAACGCGTGCGAAGCCGCGGGAAAAAGCTAGTAGAATGATAAGTTGATAAGAGTCGATTGGCCCTCACTTTGTCGGATGCGTTATTTAGTTATCGTACAGTTTGTAAAGGCCCCGTGAAACCATTTGCAAGTCTTTGACCCAGGCTGCATCAGCGTGGTTTGGGCAGTTGGGCACTCAGCGCTAACAATTAACTCTGAAACTCGATCATCGCATATCGTATGTTGTCTAAATGGCCCGATTAATACGAAGTCCAGAGGCAATTTAACGGCATTTTGCATACTATACAATACGGCAGGCGTGTAGAGAGTTAATAAATTACATTTTAAAGGGGGGTCATTCCTGCAACTGATCTATAGGCACTAATGCTATTTCTGATTCTATCAATAGTAGGAAAAATCTCTTATCTATGGATATTTGTCAAAAATAAATATATTGTGCAACCAACCTGTGCATACTTTTTCGCGAAACCTTCAACGACTGTCGAAGACGGGCGTAAACTTTTTATTTTTATTTTTTTTTCGGGTTCCGTGCCCAAAGGGTAAAAACGAGCCCTAATTACTAAAACTTCGCTGTCCGTCTGTCTGTCTGTCCGTCTGTCACCAAGCTGTATTTCATGAACCGTGATAGTAGTGATTTTTTTACAGATGGCGTATTTCGGTTGCCGCTATAACAACAAATACTAAAAATAATAAAAAGTAAAAAAATGGTTTCCAAACAAAAAAAAACGTGTTTTTTAAACGTGAAGAAACTAGCGCCATCTAGTATGATGGTACGGAACCCTATGTGTGCGGTTCTGACTCGCACTTGGCCGGTTTTTTTATACACAATTTGTAAGTCCTTGGCATCATCTCACCAGATGGTAAGTGACGAAAATGCCGAAGATGGAAGCGGGCTTACCAAGAAATACCCACGCAATGGGGAACTGGCTATCTTACCTTCAAGCCGGAACACATCAATGCTGTTAATACTGATGTTTGGCGGTAAGACTTAGATAAGATGCTGAACTTGCTGAACGAAATGCTCGAGGCGGCGCCGCACGCCGACTTGTTCGCTGACCACTGGGCCGGCCTATTCCAAGAGTGTTTGAGATTTTGTGAAAGGGATGGAAGGGTGAGTTCTGTTGGTGTATGAGTTATTAGAGTTATTAGTGTGAATAAATGTATTTGTTCTTTTTATGTAGGCACTTATTTTCATAATAATATTTTGATAATACTGTGAATAGGTAATAGGTAAACTGTAATGCAGTGTTATAAAGAAATAAATAAATAAATAAATAAAAGATGGTGATAGCTATCGAGGTAGGCTTTGAAAATGCCTTTACACCAACCAAACCCAGTCTTACAAAGTTGGACTCCGCCGAGAATCAAAACCGCGACCTCCTGATCTGAAGCTAATGGGCTTAACCGTTGCGCCACAGAGGCGGTTAAAATAAATTTACAATTTAACATTAAGCTTGCTTAGTAGCAAATAATATACTTAGTTAGGTATATCGGGCTTAATTCAAATCGCCTGCGGCTCGCGCACTGCGCACCCTCGAAAAGTCATAGAAACGTTGTCCACGCTGGTGAAGCCGCGGGAAATAGCTAGTAGGGTAAAACCAGGATAGTTGCCTCAATTGTAATGTTTAATTGTCTGTTTTATTAATCTATCGAAAGATTCTCCAACTACCACCTAGTTGACCATGACAATGTCTCATGTCTCTGTGGAATTGCATTGCAAGGCACAATACTATCAACATTTTTGCGGGGTAGATGTATCCTAAACGTAATTTACACGGATTAGACAACTATCCCCTACATGGGATAGATGTCCCAAAATATAGAGGTCCGAAAAAATCGCTAATATACTCAAAAAATATTAGAGATAATGTTTTTTACTTTTCATAAATTTGTTAGATAACAAACCAAAGCACCGACCAGTTACAAATAAAGTATTTTGCTTTTTGTACTGAGAGATAAAGAGTAATTAAAAAAGTGCGGCAACTATCCGGCTTCTATCCTAAACTTAATATTAGTAAAATTACCAATTACCTACTTGCAGATATTTTAGTGGACGCTACGACAGTATGATGGGCTCTGACCTGAGAGCATCAGAGCGTCGAGTGCGGACACGGAATGAGGTCACGCTGCTTCTAATATATTTGGGCGGGCGGATCTTCTAATACTAAAATTTAGATTTAGTCTAAACTAAACGTAGCGTGTAGTAAACAAACAAAAGTTTAATTATACAGGCTGTAACAAAATTGGTGTAAGTCCCGTTAACTGGGGGTTCTACTCGTCATACTAAACAACTTTCTCCAAGGAAACCATAGTCAATTCTCAAAATAAAAAATTGGACCCTCCATACTAAAATGCACAAAATCGATAGATCAGCTGATCAATTTGTGTGAAGAGTTAAAAATGTTTTTTTTACGTTTTTAGCAAATTCGTAGAGCAAAAGTTAACGGGACCTTCACCAGTTTTGTTACAACCTGTATATTGATTTAAAATGTATCCTTTAATATTAACTCTATAATTTTGAACAAAAAAACGACTTCAAACAGGAAACTAAGGTTTCACTCGATTTCTCTGGGATGAAATCATCAGACCCCGGTTTCCTTATCATGGTACCACCCTTGGGATATCTCCTTTCCAACAATAAGGGAATCATCAAAATCGGTTCATAAACGACGAAGTTATCCGCGAACACACATAAAAAATATATATATGCGGTCAAATTTAGAAACCTCCTCCTCCTTTTTTGAAGTCGGTTAAAAATGTGATGGATTTTTTTTATTAAAAATCTTATTAAAAAAAATCCAACACACCAGACAGATAATTTCACTCAAGACAGGTATATCGAGGTCAATAGATACCTAGTCGTACCTACTCGTATTACCACAATAGACTATAGTTACAAGTTAAAGTACTTTAGTCTACTGTGCTATTACCTATATCAATAGAAAAAAAAAACAATCTAAGAGAGGTACCAGTGTTGCTAACTACAACATAATTACGGTAAATGTACCGTATTTTTGTGTTTAAGATAAGAAATTCAGAAACTTTCTCCTTTTCTAGTCGGTTAAAAAGATTCTTTAGCACTTACACCACAAGTAAAACCAATCATGCTTAATTTCTCACATAGAATAAACAAGTGCGAGTCAGAACCGCACACATAGGGTTCCGTACGACCATACTAGATGGCGCTAGTTTCATGTGGAAAGGCATTTTCCAAGCCCGCCTGGCTAGCTACCACCATCTTATCTAAGTCTTGGCCGCCAAAAATCAATGGTATTATATTACCTTCAGGAAAATATCTATAATTTTGTAAAAATGAATTTAGAAATTGTAACGCAGACTAGAAAAAAATCTTTATAGGGTTAGGTAGTACAAGAAGGAATAGTTTCGTCATGTATGTCTGTCCGTCTGTCTGTCCGCGGCCTAGCTCCTAGACTATTAGTAGTTAAGAGCTGAAATATGGCCAAGATATATAAAGAACTGTAAAAAAAAATTGGAAAAAAAACTTTTTAAGGGTACCTCCCCTACAAGTAAAGTGGGGATTTTTTTTTCTCGTCAAACCCGTATCGTTGGAGCTTAAAAAATAGTTGTGAGTCTTTTAAGACCATTATATAATTTAGGGTTCTGTTTTCGAAAAAATAGGCTTGAAAGTGCTAAATTTTGTTTAAGTTGTCAAGAGTTTACCAATTGTGAACAAAAAAAAAAAAGTCGTGTGCCCCAACCCTCTAACAACTAAATCGCTGTATTTGGAAATTTGAAAATTAGATATGGACGCGATAACTGCAAGTACGGAACCATACATTGCACCGCGTGGCCCGACACGGACTTGGCCTGTTTTTAAAAGTTGTTGTTGTTTTTTTTTTCTTTTTAATTTGTTATGTTTTGTTTTATATTATGTATGATTGTAATAATATGTGTGTGATTGCAGTGACAAATAAACGTGTTATCTATCTATCTATATAAACTCAACTGCTATTCACCTGGAATCTAACATTCTTGGAACGAAACTTATCATCAAAAACATCAATGGACAATTCCGTGCCATAAGTACTTACTAGAGATTCTGTACAGACACGCGTTCGCCTTAATAGTTTAAACGTTAAGGCACACCCTGGACACTTCATACAACGGGCCAGAAATGAAATTTCAAAAAAGGAATGACGAAAAAAACAAAATGGTGGCGAAATCCTATATACGTTCGACAACCAAACTGTAACCAATCTGTATCAATCTGGGTGACGAGGGGGTGAGGTCGCAATCTAGAGGGCGGCAGGGAGTGTCAATACTGTATGTTAGTAGTAATATACAGGGTGTAACAAAATTGGTGTAGGTCCCGTTAACTGGGGCTTCTACTCATCATACTAAACAACTTTTGTTTCACGACTTTGCTGAAATAGCAAAAAAAGTTTTTTTTTCTTCTTACAAATCGATCAGCTGATTGACCAATTTTGTGCATTTTAGTATGGAGGGACCAATTTTTTTTTGAGAATTGATAGGGGTTCCTTGGGGAAAGTTGTTTAGTATGATGAGTAGAACCCTCAGTTAACGGCTCCTACACCAATTTTTTACACCTTGTATATAACTTTGGTTAAGGTTAGTTAGTTAGTTAGTTACCTGGACAATAGAGCGTGTTTGTCTGGTGACGTCATCAGTAGAGCCTTGTATGGAGCGAGGGGCTCTGATGCACGTGGGTATCATGCTGGCTGCATCAACCAATCATCGAAACGTCACTCCATTGTGATGTGAACACTTCACAACAATGTACCGAATGTTCCACGCTACTCATCGCCCTTCAAACGAGGAACTGATGTAACTTCCAGGGCATCAAGGTTATTAACCGCTAAAAATAAGTTGTCGTCACATTTTCAAGTTCCAATAAACACAGGCATTTAAGGGTCCCCAGGAGGCTCGAGTTTCCATACAAACGTAGTTTCGCTATAATACAAAAACTACATGCCGGATTGAATAAACTTTGCGAATACAGGGTCTTAACAAAGGTATGCACTTATTTTTAACTGATGCTTGTACTCATGAAACTGAACAACTTTCCCTAAGAGACCCATGGACAATTCGCAAAACATTTTTGAACTTCCATACAAAGTTTGCCCCCCAGCTGATCGATTTACATGGGAAGTCAAAAAAATTTTTGCGAATTGACCATAGGTTTCTTGGCGAAAGTTGTTCAGTTTCATGAGTACAAGCTCCAGTTAAAAATAAGTGCATACCTTTGTTAAGACCCTATACATAATATTAAGTAGACACAATATATCGATGTTTGTAATTAGTTTTCATCGTAGTACATTGAAAAGTTCTTTTTTTTTTAAATTTTATACTAGTACATCGAAAACTAATTACAAACATCGATATATTATGTCTACTCGATATATTCGCAAAGTTTGGATTAAATCCGGCACGTAGTTTCTATATTAAAGCGGAACTACGTTTGTATGGAACCTCGAGCATCCTGGGGTCCCCTTAAAATAGTAATATTTCATTGTAATCTACGGCTGGCAGGGACACAAATATTTGCCTCCGATTTCAGTGAACCAGTCACACCATTTTTCTTTGACTTCTCGTGTTTAAGAGGCCTGACTGACACAATGAAGAATAGTAACCACCGTAACTTGATCTGTCAGCTTGAAGAAGATGATAAGAATAAGTCTGAGTTTAGCAGACTGTGGGGTTCATATATGAATGGGCACGTCTTCCTTAAGTGCGATAAACTCTTCTGGGAACATTTATTCTACGATTTGGCGGCGCCACCTTGCCTCGCCCACGCGCGTCGAAATGAACTGTTGCCTGTACTGAGATTTCAAGAACTGAGGACATGACTAATGTTCCGTGAACCATATTTCTTCTAGTGTCAATAAATTATCTCCTAGCTACTGAACAATCTGGGGTATCAGCTGCCAAGGACAATTCGGATATTTATAAAATAAAGTGCTCTAAAAATACCTATTGAGCGTCGTTACAAGGAATGCTTTTCTTTCTACTCGTGAAGTTGTCTGTTGTAAGCGATAAGTATTAGTTCTTTATTTGCTCTTATTTACTGCCGAGATTAAACGTATTAAACACTGCTTTTTATCATCAGTCTCCGAACTGGTTTAATAAACTACTTATCGCACTGAAATCAACTGCAAGAGTGCAAGCTATGGACTGTTTTAAAGCGGGTTGCGGGAATTTTTGACAAGTAAATGTGAATGATTATATCCTAGATAAACACAATGCAGACTAAAATAAAAATGAATATCATGTTTTTATGCTTTTATGCTTTTTTATTATTTTTGTTATTTTGTGTTGTGATTTTTATTATTGACTTAAACTTGTTTTAATGTTAGCTTAGGTTATTTCAAACACAATTTGTAAATTGTTTATGAATAAATGAACTATGAACTATATAATGGTGTAAGAAGATGTATGTATACACGTACAATAACAATATAAATTAATAAAAAATTAAAAACTCGACTGCGTAAAAACTTAACTTTTTTTAATTATTTTTTTTATTAAAAATTTGAGTGCGTTTGACTGCAACTCACCTGATGGTAAGTGATGATGCAGTCGAGGATGGTACACGCAAACTCAAATAATGCCTATTCACTCTTGCCTTGAAGATCCCCAAATTATAGGAATCGGGAAACACTGACTCCTCTTTTTTGGGGAGACGGGTACAAATATATCCGATTTCACTTACGGGATCAAGACGAATCTAACGAGTAACGACACCTCGAACTCCATAATTATAAACTTGAACCCCTTTATATGGACAGTCGGGTAAAAATAAATTGTATGTTCTATATAACACACGGGATAAATTGTACATCTCTAACGATAAATATAGATATTATATACTTTGATATCCAATTTCGAAATCCATGAAGGCATTAAGACTACGACTAAGCCGGTTAGTATGCCAAAGAAATAAATAAATAAACATACTCGTACATACATACCTACACTCGAAAAACATAACCCTGCTTCTGGAGCAGTCGGGTAAAACATATTATTGAACTTTGTATGTAAAAACATTGTAGAGATGGCATATCGATATAATAAAATAATTTCAAATGCAAAAAATATATAATAAAAAGATATAAATGCGAAAAAAAGACATAATACGCGAATGGCAATATTAATAAAATTATTTATCTGAATAACTTTCCTCAAGGAACCCATAGTCAAACTTTGGTCTCTCTATACTCTCTGTATTCCCCGATTCGTTTAATTTAGGAATCTTCAAGACGAGAGTGAATAGGCACTATTTGAGCTCGCGTGTTACATCCTCAAATTTTTAGTAAAAAAAATGAAAAAAATCGATCAGCTGATGTACTTATTTTGTATGAAATATATTTTTTTATATAGCTCGAAGAACAGATGGCCGTTGGGGTAGTAAAGTTCTCAAATGGCGACCGCGCACCGGACAATGAAGCGTAGGTAGGCCTCCCACTCGGTGGACTGATGACCTGGTGTAGGTCGCGGGTAGGGTTAAAGATAAAGGAAAATGCCTGTCTAGGATGTCAGAACAATGCCTGTCAACACTAAACTGTCTAAAATAAATTCCTGGCTAAATATGTTAGGACTATATAGAATTTAAAGATCTTTGAACATGTAACGTATTTTAATTTTTTTTGATCAGTTTCATCCATCTTGTATGACTGGAGGATATATTATGCAAGCTTTTAAGTTTCAGCGAGATCCGCAAAATTAAAAAAAGCCTCAGCCTAGCGCCGGCCGCACGCCCGTCTAAACCGTGAAATGCCTGTCGAATGCGGCAAATGCCTGTCACATGGTAACCCTACGCGGGAAGCCGCTGGATGCGGGCAGCGCAGAACCGGACGTCATGGAAATCCTCGGGGAAGGCCTATGTCAAGCAGTGGAAGTCTGTCTGTCAGCTGGTATGATTATGATGACTTTTTTTAAATTGACTCTGTTTCTTTTGGAAAATTTGTTTAGTTTCACGTGCAGAAACAACTCTTGCAACGGCGATAAAAATACATATTTTGAGAGCACCATAAACGGTAGTACCACAGTATATCCAATTCAGTACATTTATGTCTAGTATACATAATTCGGCGGGCTATAGTTTGACAGCTCGATATTATACACTAATGTTGCCATAGTATAGATAGTGCTGTTCATATCGATTTTTACGGGTTTTCCAAAGATGACCTAATAATTTATATTCAAAGTACAGACTTGACAGACATAGACAAAACCTACTGAAATATCGACATTAACCCCATCACTACTGAATTTCATCCATATATGGCAACAGTTTATCTGTCAAACTAGTTCGCCTATTTATGGATTTAACTAGGTATCAATCATAAATATGTAGAATTGCTTCCATATTATTGAGTACTTTACTTTATGTAATAGTTTTTTTTCTTTTATAAATGTTATATATTTTTAATAGAAAAAGTGTTTTAGACTCCTCATACTGATTTGCAAAAAATCTTTCGTTTGTGTATTTTGTACAAAAAACAGTTGGATCCCGCTTTTTAAACCCATGCCCCGCATTTTTCCGCAAATTCGTATATCAAAGTTGGCAAGCTTGGAGCCCCTACTATCACCAGCTTTACTGACATTAAATGCTTCAGACTGTACCTTTGCTTTGAGTAGTTATCTGCATAATACGTCTCAGTGTAGGCGCCGGTAGAATCGATTACATTGAAATGAAATAGTATACTAGCACAGCGTTTGAAACAATGACGGGACCGTGCTGTGGGCGGGCCATAATACTTATTTATTACTTTGTCTTTATGCAGCTAGGGAGGTGTTATTATAGCCACTTATACACACAGCTGGGTTCAGGTTGAACGAGTACAAATCGATTTTCACAGTTAGATTAAATACTGATTTATGTGTGCTTCTTATTCGACTACACAAGCACGAGGGTAATGTTTTTGGGTGTATGTATGTTAGTATGGTATGCCTGTTTCTTGTAGTTTGATGGATTTTAAAGTGCGAGGTGTTGTTAGATATGTCTTGATCCGCTTTAGTGACATAGAATACGTTTTAAGCACTCAGGTTTTAAATTTTATTTAAATTGGTTAGGTTGTTACTTCCACCTCTCGTCAAGAAAATATCACTTGCATTATAATATTAAGATAGGCCATTAAATTCAAGATCTGTTTCTAATTATTTAAACTAACCCAAATAAAGGTTTGTTGTTTTATTTTTCGCCATTTTTAGGGCAGGCTAAGGCTCATTGGCCATACCGCCTTGTCTTCAATATAATAATTTTTCGGCAGTATTTGTAGATTTTACGTCTTCAATAATTTTTTAGTATATATATACAATTTCAGTTATAAACTAACCTAACCTACACACTCCAGCAAAATGATAGCACTTTTGCTGAAGCTTTTGCGGACTTCTTGTGGGAACACGAACTACAGCATACACACTTTTATCAAAGTATATATATATTAGTACTAACATACACTATGGACACTCCCTGCCGCTCTCTAGATTCCGACTTCACCCCTTCATCTCCCAGATTGATTGAGATTGGTCACAGTTTGGTTGTCGAACGTATAGAATTTCGCCGCCATTTTGTTTGTTCCTTCATCATTTGTTTTTTGAAATGTCATTTCTGGCCCGTTTTATGAAGGTTCCAGTGCTTTTTTTTCATTATCCTACTCAATAAACACATAAATGAGACTTTTCTGATTACTATACTATCGATGTTATACGTCAACGAGCACGAAATATATTTTTTTTGATAATAAAAGAGGTATGACAAACTGAATGTTACAAATTCCCGCCAAAAAGTCCTTTGCTAGTCATTTGAGTTTTTTGTCATCTGTCAAAAACGACATTTTCTTCTAGAATTGTGAATAAAATTAAATAAAAGAAATGTTTGAAATACCTAGGCATGACGTGAAGACTTGATGGAAAACAAAACGAGTAAGGTTTTTAAAAATTCAGTAATGTAATTAATGATCATAAGTTGATTAGTTATTTGTGTAACAAGGGGTCAAAGTAATATTTTGTTCCGAGGGCGTGAACTTAGCGAGGAATTCAATATACCTACGTCACCCGAGTATAAAATGTTATGGCCCCGAGTGAAAAACACAATTTTTCATCACAACCTATGAAAAAAAGAATGAAGAATGTATATAACTGTTCTTTTTATTTCGGCGCGCATTGCCGCCAAAACCTAACCGACTAGTATAACTTCTTCATACATTATGCGTTCGACCTCTTTGTTTAACTTCACATACTAACCAACGAGAGTTAGTATTTTAATACAAACTCCTTGCTAACCAATCACAAAAGTGAGTTTATCAACGTAGAGGATTTAATGGTAGTTTGTGATATTTACATTTTTTTCACGAACGCGGACCAATCAGAAGATAGAAACAAAACTCTCTACAGAGAACAAAGTTCTACTTTTGAGGAATCAATCATCGGTTTTTCGAATAGGTATGATAAAAATAATATTTTTTATGCGTTCGTCATCTCAATTTTTGCATTGTAACGAACTTTTTACTGTTATGTATTACTAGCGGATGACCAGAGGCGTGGCCGGTGCAAATGCCATTTTTAGGGTCCCGTACACCCAACGGGTGACCAACGGCACCCTATTACAAAGCCTCCGCTGTCTGTCTGTCCGTCTGTCAGCGGGCTGTATTTCATGAACCGTAATAGGCACAAAGTTGAAATTTTCACAGAATGTGTCATATCTGTTGCCGCTATAACAACAAATACTACACTACGATTAGCAACAC
The DNA here is from genome assembly GCA_947284805.1 of Coleophora flavipennella. Taxonomy (NCBI): domain Eukaryota; kingdom Metazoa; phylum Arthropoda; class Insecta; order Lepidoptera; family Coleophoridae; genus Coleophora; species Coleophora flavipennella. The sequence goes on from OX369288.1 coordinate 9,166,587, forward strand.
TACCACTACACTACCACCACTACTACTACTACTACCAGTACCACTATCACTACACTACCACTAACACTACCACTACCACTACACTAACACTACACTACCAATACACTACCACTACCACTACACTACCATCACCACTACTACTACCAGTACCACTATCACTACACTACCACTAACACTACCACTACCACTACACTAACACTACACTACCAATACAGTACCACTACCACTACACTACCATAACCACTACCACTACACTACCATAACCACTACCACTACCACTACCACTACCACTACCACTACCACTACCACTACCACTACCACTACCACTACCACTACCACTACCACTACCACTACCACTACCACTACCACTACCACTACCACTACCACTACCACTACCACTACCACTACCACTACCACTACCACTACCACTACCACTACCACTACCACTACCACTACCACTACCACTACCACTACCACTACCACTACCACTACCACTACCACTACCACTACCACTACCACTACCACTACCACTACCACTACCACTACCACTACCACTACCACTACCACTACCACTACCACTACCACTACCACTACCACTACCACTACCACTACCACTACCACTACCACTACCACTACCACTACCACTACCACTACACTACCACTAGCACTACACTACACTACACTACTTTTTTAGATATTGCAGGAATTTTTAGGTTTTTTTTACACCTTGGGTTACATTATTCAGTAAGGATGCTTGATTTTTTGAAAATATAATATACCCTATAGCAAACCGCGGATAGTGTAGCTTCCCAACGGTGAAAGAATTTTTCAAATCGGTGCAGTAGTTTCGGAGCCTATTCAAGACAAACAAACAAACAAACAATTTAATCAGATCTTTCCTTTTTATAGTATTATAAATTAAAATGTAAATGTAGATGGTTAGAATTAACTGACACGTTAAGTTTACAGACTCTACTTTTTATTACATTACATGCAATACAATTAGAACCGAAACAAATCTCCAAATGCAAGATTTGTCCCATTTTATTATAAATAAATTGGCGCCGAGTTGAAACAGCTTCAAAGGAAGCTGTTCAAAGCGACGCACGCGCAGTAACGAGGTGTGGCGTCTATCTATTCGCTCCGGTATATATCTTTAGTTCTGCTTTTCATAATTAAATCTTGCTACATTAATTCATTTATATAACAAAGCTGCTATGCTTAAAAGCATACATATAGTATTATTGTATGAAATATGCTTTTAATTACAGCTTAAATTATAACTGTTAATCTATACTTATCAAATCGTTTGTCTTGACTGACTGTCAATACACAACTCAAGCCACTGGACGGATTTAGCTGAAATTTGACACAAAGATAGAAACTATGACGTAGGCATCATCTAAGAAATGATTTGGGGAAAATCTCACGGGAACGGCAATAATCGGCAAAGTGCGATTCGGACAAGCACTCCAAGGGTTCTGTACCAACACATTTCTACACACAATTTCATACATACCATAAGGACAATGATACCTTTTATCACTTTACAAACAAAAGACATCAACGCGAGCGACAAAAATATGTTTTTTTGTCATTAAGTTCGGACTCCTTAGCGCGTTACACAAATAACCAGTACCACTACCATTACACTACCAATACACTACCACTACCACTACACTACCACTACCACTACACTACCACTACTACTACTACTACTACTACCCTACCACTACACTACCACTACTACTACTACTACTACACTACCACTACACTACCACTAACCTATCAATACACTACCACTACCACTACTACTACTACACTACCACTACCACTACACTACCACTACCACTACACTACGCTACACTACTTTTTTAGATATTGCAGGAATTTTTAGGTCTTTTACGACTCACGCCTGGCCGATTTTTAAAATTTATAGTTTTACTTGAGTATTAGTACTATTATCACACCAAGTTTCACGTTTGTATGTATCACTATCTTTATGATAGAGCTAAATCAAATATACTTCTAAAGACCTATAAAAAAACACGTTTTTTGTATGATGACCCCCTATTTTTTAAGTTTTTCAAATTTTTAGTATCTTTTGTTATAGCAGCAACAGAAATACATATTCTGTGAAAATTTCAACTTTAAACCTATTACGGTTCATGAAATACAGCCCGCTGACAGACGGACAGACAGCGGAGGCTTAGTAAATTTAGTAATAGCAAAGTATATATCATTTGACCTATCTTAAGGCAAAGTATATATTATATTAGTACTAACATACAGTAGGACACTCCCGGCCGCTCTCTAGATTGCGTCCTCAACCCCTCGTCACCCAGATTGATACAGATTGGTTACAGTTTGGTTGTCGAACGAATGGAAATCGCCGCCATTTATTTTGTACCGTCATTTTTTTTTTTGTAATGTCATTTCTGGCTCGTTGTATGTAGTGTCCAGGGTCCACTAACATAATCACTAATAGGGTCCCGTTGGGAGTACGGAACACTAAAAAAAAAGTAAGTGTGTGGTTTTATGAAACCACGGTAAAAGTGAAACTTTACAGAGGACGAAACGATCATGGCTGCTCTCGCTACGGCACAGAGGACGAAACGATCATACCGTCAGACGGAAGCGACCGTCACGCGACATGCAACACACAGACGAAAAAATTTGAGACGGTGTAATAAAAGTTTCACTTTAATAAAAATACCAACACCAAAGAAACTCTATGAAAGGTGTAAACGTGAGTTCTATTACCGTTTCCCGAATCCGGTCGCTGTTGTGGGGTCTACTGCGGCTAGGGTTACCAGATGTTAATTTAAAAAGTCCTGTCAAAAAGCCTGATTTTCATCAAAAAGTCCTGACATTTTACTGAAACGGGCGCGGTTTGACGACGCACAGTAGCCATAGTAATAAAACACCACTTAAAATATTCCATTTGAGTGCCAACCGGTCACTCCCCGACTCACAATCTGCCATTGAGCCTACTGTAACTCTCCACACAATGAAAAAATCACCATACATTTTAGTTCATGGGCTGCTTGATAAAAGACCTATACACGTAAATAATCAAAAAATCCTGAAACCACGGTAAAAGTGAAACTTTACAGAGGAAGAAACCATCATGGCTGCTCTTGCTACGGTGCAGAGGACGAAACGATCATACCGTCAGACGAAAGCGACCGTCACACGACATGCAACACACAGACGAAAAAAATTGAGATGGTGTTATAAAAGTTTCCGGTCGCTGTTCCCACAACAGCGACCGGATTCGGGAAACGGTAATAGGACTCATGTTTAAACGTTTTTTTGGTGTTGGTATTTTTATTAAAGTGAAACTTTTATTACACCGTCTTAAATTTTTTCGTCTGTGTGTTGCATGTCGCGTTTCACTTTAATAAAAATACCAACACCAAAGAAACTATAAGAAAGGTGTAAACATGATTCCTATTACCGTTTCCCGAATCCGGTCGCTGTTGTGGGGCCTACTGCGGCTGCTGTGCTCGCACGCGTCCGTATCAAGCCGTGTTTATTTACGCGCCTGTCAAAAGTTCGACACACACAGCCCAACCGAGTATTTATATCCACACGGAAGGTGCGCCGGAGTGGCAGGCCGGAGCAACGAACCGACGTGACATAATCATAAAACACGGTCATTTACAGCAACTATCACAATGTTGGACAAAACGAAAAGTGTTGTTGAATCACAATCGCTGTTAACTATAGAACTACACTTTGCCTCTTTTTTATTTTGGAAAATCCCAAGATGGTAACTATAACCACACCCTGGACACTTGATACAACGGGCCAGAAATGGCATTTCAATAATTGAAAACGCTAAACACGTTAAAAAACCGACTTCCATCGCAACAACTTATTTTTGGTTTTTGTTAATTTTCTAATAAAGTACTACACCGATTTTAATTAAATTTATATGGGACCACACGGAAAGCACTAGCTGTATGTTAAAACTAATATATATACGTTGCTATAGCTAAGATTATTGTCGATGAGCGTTCCTTGGAGTCTTAAGGCTTTTATTATCGTGTGGCACAATTGACCGTGCTATCCAAGGGATAGACGGCGGGTACCTGCTGTTACACTTAGCATCACCCGCGGTCACGTGTAAGGCATTTAGATTTACACCTACGGACGTGTGCAACGCGACCTTCATACACATCTGGAATCAGATGTGCCGGTTTCCTCGCGATGTTTTTTTCTTCACCATTAAAACAATCTACTAAAGATTAGAAAAAGTGAAAAAATAAGGGGGTCTCCATACAAAAAAAGTGTTTTTGTTAAACGTGAAGGAACTAGCGCCATCTAGTATGATGGTACGGAACCCTTTGTACTAGCGCCATCTAGTACGATGGTACGGAAACCTTTGTGTATGATTCTGACTCGCACTTGGCCGGTTTTTTTATGTTTTGTAACAAAAACTCAATAAAAAGTTTTAAAAAAGTCTGTAGTGTGATAAATCAATTCTTTGGTTTTAAGAACATTTGGCATCTCTTAAGAATTTTGCACGCAATAAATAAATATCGTCGCTTACTATGGGCCTCATAAGAAGGCTCAAGGTCACCCAAAGGGCAATGGAGCGTGCTATGCTCGGAGTTTCTCTGCGTGATCGAATCAGAAACGAGGAGATCCGTAAGAGAACCAAAGTAACCGACATAGCTCTCAGAATTGCTAAACTTAAGTGGCAGTGGGCGGGGCACATTGCTCGTAGAACAGATGGCCGTTGGGGCAGTAAAGTTCTCGAGTGGCGACCACGCACCGGAAAGCGTAGTGTAGGCAGGCCTCCCACTCGGTGGACCGATGACCTGGTGAAGGTCGCGGGAAGCCGCTGGATGCGGGCAGCGCAGAACCGGTCGTCGTGGAGATCCTTGGGGGAGGCCTATGTCCAGCAGTGGACTTCCTTCGGCTGATATGATGAAATAAATATAATAAATATTCTGGGACAAATCACACATGGTCATCTGGCCCCAAAGTGGGATTCCCTGTGTTATGGAAACCAGAGACTGATATAAATACTTATATACGTTTAAATACATACATAATACATAGATATTTAACAGCCAGACACAGAACAAACAAATCTGCTCATCACACAAATGTTTGCCCTGGGCGGGGATAGAACCCACAACCCTTGGATCAGTAGTCAAGAGCACTAACCACTGAGGCACCGAGTCAGTCTGTACTTACCCGAATGCGCCAGAAGGAGGGTTATATTTTACGAGTGTATGTATGTATGTATGTATGTATGTATGTATGTATGTTTCTTTGGCACGCTCTGTAGCCATTTATGGCTAAATGGATTTTGAAGTGCGAGGTGTCGTTAAACTCATCGTGATCAAGTGAGAGGCATTAGGATTCATTTTTCCCCGACTACCCAAAAAAGAGAGGTTAAGTTTTTATTTTCATGCAGTCAGGTTTTTAATTTTAATTAATTGCTAAAGTTATTTGTAAATGTGTTAATGTTATCAATATTTATCATCATCATCATCATCATCATATCAGCCGAAGGACGTCCACTGCTGGACATAGGCCTCCCCCAAGGATTTCCATGACGACAGGTTCGGCGCTACCCGCATCCAGCGGCTTCCCGCGACCTTCACCAGGTCATCGGTCCACTTCACCGCGTGGGAGCCATGCCCACGCTACGTTTACCGGTGCGCGGGCGCCACTCGAGAACTTTACCATCTATATTTATCATCATCATCATATCAGCTCATAACGTCCCCACCCATCGGGCCTTAGTCGACCACGCGGGCCCAGTGCGTGTTGGTCGACTTCAAACACAACCTTCGACTTTCTTCGCAGGCGAGTGCAGGTTTCCTCACGATGTTTTCCTTCACCGTTAAAGCAATCGGTGAGTATATGTACGTAAGTTTCGAAAAACTCTTTGGTACATTGGTCGTCCGCATTTGAACCATGCACCTCTAGTTAGGAGGACCGATTCGTTACCGGTTGAGCCACCGATATAAACATAATATTAAAAAAACGTCTTTGTTTACGTCTCACGCGCATCGCAACGCACGGGCATGGCTGGGTGACTCGTTCGTCAATACATTACATCCAAACATGGGTAGTTCCGTTATAGGTTGTTTGATAAAAGGATGCATTAACCTGGTGTATAAGTAGTATGTGGGGCGCAGATGTGGGCTATAGTGGCTACTTGTTTGGAATAAAGTAAAGTGCAACCTACTATAGCTACGTCTATCACGGTACGTATGTATGTATGTAATTACTAGATTTTCCCGCGGCTTCGCCCGCGTGGACATAGTTTTTATGACTTTCTTTGAGGGCGAGTTGCGAGCGTGGACATGGGTTTTCTCTAGATCCCTCGGGAACTATGTCATGATATGCTAATTAGTAAATTATGTCATTTCCAACCCCCTCAACCATCTCTTTGCAAAAAATCACAACAATCCATTGTTCCGTTGTGATACCGTAACTGGTCCTTGTCTTCACCTTATGGTGTTGGCAGGAATAGCGGCCCTCACTATATGACCTAGCTGTCGGTGAGTGAGGACGCTATATCATAAACCTGGCAGTTTAGCGTATCTGGTAGATATACGAGAGGGAATGTTCCGTTGTGATGTTAAAGAAATTAACCAAAAAAAGAGTATTATTTCAGTTCCCCCAGGAACTGCATCGCACAATGCTATTTTCACGGGATAAAAAGTAGCCTATGTCCTTCCCCGTGACACAGGGTACCTGCATGCCGAATTTCATCAGGATTGGTTTAGGTGTTGAAACGTGAAAAGGTAACAAACAAACACATTTATAATATTAGTAAAGATGTATGGTTGGTATGTATTTTATACCAGAATGTCCAGAGAGTGTGGGTTCATGTCACTATACTATGTAGGAAAAATATGCAATTAGTCAATTTGTGTTTTAGGAGATTTCAGTGCTAGTAAGTAGTAGTCAAAGAGCGTCGGTGGCGTAACGGCTAGAGCCGCTGCCTCTCCGGGAGGTCGTGGTTCGAATCCTGCCACGTACCAATGTGTTTTCGAATTTAGATTTCATATGTACGTTTATCCGACGCTCTTACGGTGAAGGAAAACATCGTGAGGAAACCTGCACACGCCTGCGAAAAAACTCGCAGGTTGTGTGTGAAGTCGACCAACCCGCACTGGGCCCGCGTGGTCGACTAAGGCCCGATCGCCCTAATTCATGGTTGGCTCAAGGCCCTCGGTGGGGACGTATATGAGCTAACATGATTATATTGTACAGAGTCAGTACTTTAAACGTTGAAACCGAACGCCCAATTCTCGATTTTTACATGTTTTTGTTACTTTTGTATATTTTTAAATAAGTTTTAAAAAATGTGTTAAATTAAAATGAAAGGTGTTATGGTCACCGTTTTTTGTGTGTTGGTTACATTCAACATTAACTAATTTTTTTTTGAGAAATTTTTCAATTATTGCCAAAAACAGGGTCTACAGTATATATTTTTACATAAATAGTGTTTTTTTTTGTAATTGTATTCAATTAAATCGATTTAATATTTACACACACATTTACACATTCTTTCAATAATTTGAATTGAATATTGTCATTCGACCTACCTTAAGGCCATGAGTAAGATAGTTTATATTACCAGATTTATAGTTGTATACTTAATGTGGCTTTAGTCTTCCACTATTTAAACAAGACCTGAATTCAGTTCAATTCAATATATTTATTCAAAATAGGTGCAAATTGCACTCTTTCTAATAGTCATAAAATAATAATAACACGTCATTTGTGAAGAATCAAGTAATAAACAATAATTAGTTAACAACGTCAAAATTAAATCCTTGATATAAACCAGATTATGTCATTAGAACATGAAAACAATATGACACGAAAAGTTATACATAAAAATCATTGAATGCATTTAACAAGAGTAGGCCAGTTCACACGGACAGCAACCGGTCACGAGTATAACGCGAGAGTCAGCCAGAATTTAAGGAGTTGAAAGGCTTTATTATGCATGAGTTCTTTGCGACCTCACCCCCTCGTCACACAGATTGATACAGATTGGTTACAGTTTGGTTGGTGCACGTATTGGATTTCGCCGCCATTTTGTTTGTACCGTCATTCATATTCATATACACATGACTGACTCGGTGGCTCAGTGGTAGTGCCCTTGACTACTGATCCGAGGATTGTGGGTTCGATCCCCACCCAGGGCAAGCATTTGTGTGATGAGCAGATTTGTTTGCTCTGTGTCTGGGTGTTAAATATATCTATATATGTATGTCTTTAAACGTATATAAGTATGTATATATCAGTCTCTGGTAACCCATAACACAGGGAATCCTACTTTGGGGCCAGATGACCATGTGTGATTTGTCCCAGAATATTTATATTTTATATTTTATTTATATTCGTTTTTTGAAATGTCATTACTGGCCCGTAGTATGAAGTGTCCAGGGTATGCTAAAACCCTCTACCGTTGCTTGAGCCATTTGTGCCGTATGCCTTCCATAAAGCCGCTTGCACTAGCCAGTGTTACTTTCAAAAACACTTTATTAAGCCATATTTGGAGTGCAATTTGATTCATAGGTGTTACGACTGCGGAAGACAAATTGCAGCACACTTACTAATTAAGGGTTTGGGTAACTTTTATTGCTTAGCTCATGTCAAAGTGGTGACTTGTTTTCTATTGGTTTTTAGGAATCCGTACCCCAAGGGTAAAAACGGAACCCTATTACTAAGACTCCGCTGTCCGCTCGTCCGTCTGTCTGTCTGTCTTCCACCAGGCGGTGTTTCATGAACCGTGATAGCTACACAGCTGAAATTTTCATAGATGATGTGTTTCTGTTGCCGCTATAAATTAGAAAAAGTGAAAAAATAACTCCATACAAAAAATGTGTTATTTTTAACATGAAGAAACTAGCGCCATCTAATATGATAGTACGGAACCCTATGTATTCGGTTCTGACTCGCACTTAGCCGATTTTTTGATTACTACAAAATCAACTTTAGAATAATTCCGATAGTTAAAAAACTTGCTCCGAAGAATATCTAGGTATTCACTTCATTGAAGTATTATTACTACGTAGTAATAATAGTTCAATGATTCACTTAGCCCGAGTCATGACATGTTTTATTTCAGTTTTTCAATATTTTGTACAAAATCAACTAAAAAAAATAATATTTAAAAGTCTTTGATTTCTACAAACTTAACTTTAGAATAATTCCGATAGTTAAAAACTTGCTCCGAAGAATATCAGCTATTCATTTTATTGAACTTTTATTACAACGTAGTAATAATAGTTCAATGATTCACTCAGTCCAAGTCATGACGTGTTAAAGAACCCCGTACCAAAAGTATGGAAAATGTGGTTTCAGTTAAATATTCTGAGATTTTGATATAATATAGATTTTAACGTCCTGAACAAAAGTCTCTATGGGGGCTACCACTGTTGCCGAGTCTCTTTCAGAGTTACGACTGGTTTTGTATGAGACAACAAATCATTAATTAGATGCAATTACCAACTATTTATTTAAACAATTGACTCTTATTAATTAAATAAGATTTAACGAGTAACACTATTTTTCTTTCATTATACCCGTTATTAATAGTTTGTTTTGTCTGGTACTACTGTTAAAATATGCGTGCATTAAAACGCACAAAAATATGTTCCAATGATCTGTGTGTCGTTGTAATAAGAACTTCGTAAAATATTTATGAAACGATTTATTTTGCACTTGAGAAAGACGCTGGAGGTGTCATATTACTGATATTACTGTCACTGTGACAAGGTGCGAATCGGTACTAGAGTTGATTTCCTTGAGGGTACAAAACCAGTCGTAACTCTGAAAGGGACTCGGCAACAGTGGTAGCCCCCATAGACACTTTTGTTCAGGACGTAAAATCTATATTATACCAAAATCTCAGAATATTTAACTGAAACCTTATTTTCCATACTTTTGGTACGGGGTTCTTTCAGTTTTTCAATATTTTCTACAAAATCTTCTATAAAATCATTCCTATCAATAATAAACTACTCAAAAAATAATTTTGAAAAAAAATAATTATAGGTTTAAAAAGCGACATTAAATATTATAATATTTCATAAAAGCCAATTTTTAGGGTTCAGGAATCAAAATGGCAACAGAAAAAAAACATTATACATAATTTCGTTTTATCCGTCTGCCTGTCTGTCCATATTTAATAGTCAAAAATGTGAAATTATGAACCAAAATGGAAAATGAAGTCAATATGACAAAAAATATATTTTGGTTGCAAGAGGGACGAATTGTTTTTTAATGTACCCCCTCGGTTGGGGCATACCCTGGACACTTCATACAACGGGCCAGAAACTAATGATGGAACCAAAAAACAAGAAGTCCGAACACATTTTTCTGTCGCTCGCGTTGATGTCTTTTGTTTGAAATGAATAAGATCAGTGTTATACTTGCGTGGAGGGGTATAGTGGTACGGAACCCTCTTGGTGCTCGAATCCAATTCTCTCTTCGCCGTTTTTTAGGGTTTCGTACCCAAAGGGTAAAAACGGGACTCTAGTACTAAGACTCCGCTGTCTGTCCGTCTCTCTGTCCGTCCGTCTGTCACCAGGCTGTATTTCATGAATCTTGATAGCTAAACAGTTGAAACTTTCACAGATGATGTATTTCTGTTGTCGCTATAATGCAACAAATACTGAGAATTAGAATAAACAGAGTTTAAAAAAACTAAAAAACACGCTTTTAAAGGACATCAGACTAAAAATAGTAGAAAATAATAATTAACAAAAAATACTTGTATTATTGTGAAAAGCGTGGGGCGCTCTGTGCCATATTTTTCGTCTATTTTTTTTTGTCATATTTTTTTTAGCAACCCACACTTTTTCACAATAATACTAGTATTTTTTGTTAATTATTATTTTCTACTTTTTAGTCTGATGTACTAAAAGCGTGTTTTTTAAACTCTATTTATTTTTTATTTTTTAGTTCAAACTTATGAAATTATTATATTGTCGCTGATTATTGATAAGTCTAAAAAGATTGAGTTAAATCTGTCCGTTTAAAGTGGGTCAAAATCGAGTCCAAAGGAGTCGGTTACATACAAACATACAGGTGAAGCTAATAAAAGCGTGATAAAAAGTGAAAGTCGCCATACAAAAAACGTGAAGAGACTAGCGCCATCTAATATGATGGTACAGAACCCTTGGTGCGCGCTTCTGACTCGCACTTTACCGGTTTTTTCGGGTTCTGTAGTACAACAAGGAACCCTTATAGTTTCCTTATGTCTGCCTAGCTCCTAGACTATTAGTAGTTAATAGCTGAAATTTGGCAAAGATATACGTATGTATATAAATAATAATCGCCCTTACTCAGGGTAGGCTCGAACCCCTCGGTGGGGACGTATATGAGCTGATATGATGATATATATAACAATAAGGCGGAGAGAACTATAAAAAAAAAAAACTTAGTAGTAGGTATACTTTTATTTACCTCCCCTACAAGTAAAGTGGGGCTGTTTTTTTTCTCGTCTTTGGTTAGAGCTTAAAAAGTAGTTGTGATCTTCTAAGACCATTTTATATGTATATTAGGGTTCCGTTTTCGAAAAATTATAAATAACAGTGCTAAACTTTGTTGGAGTCGAGTGTCCCCACCCCCAACAACTAAACTGCTGTATTTGGAAATTTGAAAAAAATCATGAAAGAAGTCTTAATAATGAATTTAAAAGGAAAACTATCACGGCTATTAAAGATTTCTTAATTTAGGAGAAATAGTCGACCAACTTAAGATGTGCAGTTCTATTTGTATAAAGTTTATAGATTTTTCCTACAATATGTTCTATTACCAACTTCAAATATAATTTCGTTTTTTAAAATAAACATTTATTTTTCTAAAAGACCACGGGACCCTACTTTGCGCAAGTCCGACTCGCACTTGGCCGGTATTATTTATATCTGCTAACTTTAGAGTCAATTCTGAATCACCGTCCTCCACACTTTGCAACAAATATTAATTCTAAAAATTAGTCAGTCCACGTCTTCCAGTAAAAGTTTGTAGATAAACAAAGATGGTGTTGTATTAAATTACTAAACTAGATCACAAATGATTAGCGAAGGTAAGTCGATGAGTTGCTGCTTCTGAGTCTAGCGGAAATGCCGATACCATAGTAAGGACATTGTCTCAATGTAGAACAGGGTGTGGCTCCGGTGTTAGTTCTAATAATAAGCAGTACCGTAATACAATATATACGTCGTGTTTAGGGCTCCGTGCAACGGGTGACCAATGGGACACTATTACTAAACCTCAGCTGTCTGTCCGTCCGTCAGCGGGCTGTATTTCATGGATCGTAATAGGTACACAGTTGAAATTTATCACAGAATGTGTATTTATATCACCGTTATAGCAAAAAATTCAAAAAAATTGAAAAAGTGAAAAAATAAGTCTAATAGTCTAACAAAAACGTGTTCTTTATAGGTTTTTAGTAGTATTTTTGAGTTAGCTCTATCGTTAAAACAATAATACATATAAGGGTGAAACTTGGTGTGATTAAAGTGCTAATACTGAAGTAAAATAAAAAATAATTAAAATCGGTCAAGTGTAAGTCGCACTTGCGCTAAGGAGTCCGAACTGAATTACAAAATAATCATATTTTTGTTGCTTGCGTTGATTTCTTTTGTTTTTAATGTGAATAGATATCATTGTCATTATACAATGTAGTTGGTGTGGAGAGGTGTGGTGGTACGGAACCCTTGGAGTGCTAGTCCGACTCGTACTTGGCGTGTTTTCTTTTTTAAATAAAAATAAAATCACGTCGAGATCGTGAGGAGATTGGATTATCTATCACACACCGAAATAGGGTTATCCCCATAGAATCTGTAAGCAATTTATTTATTATCACTGGTAATAAATAAATAGGGGATCGGACTGCTAGTCATTTTACCTACTTTTTATGATCTGTCAAAAACGAAATTTTGTTCTTAAAATCGTTGAAATACCCACAAGGGACGTCATAGATTTTTAGCGTCATTTGGCAAACTTATTTTGTGAATTTGATCAATTAAAAACTGAAGACGTGATGGAAAAACAAAATAAGTAAGGTTTTTTGAAACTTCAAGAAGAAAGCGATTAAAAAAATCATTTATTTATTTATATATAGTTTGATGTACTATACAGGAAAAATAAGTTACACATTTTAAAAATCGCATTTCAGAATTTATTTTTAATGCAGTCCGATCCCCTATTGCTTGCAGATTCTATGGGGATAACCTTTATCATATCAGGAAACTTGTTTATAGAGGCGTACCTAAGTAAACTTCTCAAGAAACGAATAAAATATTCCATAGTTAATTTGTGTTTTTGAACAGTTTAAAACGTGTTCAAAATAAAAGAAAATATTCAAAATACTCGAAGTCCAATAAACATGTTTACATCATTTTCAACTTTAGGTTTTACTTTAAAATGTTACTGTTTTTTTCCAACCTTGGCCATAATTGTATAAAAATTTAAATGACTTTCTAGAAAAGCATTAATATACAAATAAAATAAAATCTACACATTTGATCCCCTATGTTTGACATAGTAGGTACCTATAATTTTTTAATTGTAAACAGGAGAGTACTTCCCTATTTTTTGTAGATTAAATAAAAACGTTAAATTGAAAATTTAACAAAAACACGACCGCACAAAAACAATAGCCTCTTTTTTATGAAGTCGGGTATTTTTTATGAAACGGCTCAATATTTCCAGCACATTAAGAGAAGGAACTATTTATATTGGTCAAATAGAGTATCATATCATCATATCAGCCACAAATAGAGTAATCGAAGCTATTACGGCAAACCCTCCAGTTCGGCCTATGTCCAGAAGTGGACGTCCTTTGGCTGATGTGGTGACGGTCATCATCATCAATAATGCTGAAGCAGGCTGATTAGTAAAGAGTAACTAATGTTGAAGCACAAAACGTACACAAATCTACAAAAATTCTGAACAATTTTTTTTTAATACAGAGTGACTGTTTAGACGACGGACGCATTTAAGAAGATGAATCGTAAGACGAAACTGAACAACTTTTCTCAAGAAACCTAAAGTCAATTCGCAAAAAAAAAATTTGGACTTCTCATACCATTACCTTTCTTTACCATAGATGGATAAAACATTTAATTTATTTATTGTTTTTGTTTGTTTATGTATATATTTACTATTTTATATATTATTGTTATATTATTTAAGTATTTTGTTAAGTTTTTAACTATTGCACCGCCTCTTAACTTATTCTATCGCTGTTTCCCTAACCAAAGGTTGCCTGGAAGAAATTGCTACCTAGCAATAAGGCCGCCTATTGTATAGGCTTTCTTCTATATTGTCAATTTCTTTTTTTATGTTGTGATGCAATAAAGAATATTGTATTATATTGTATTGTAAAGTTGGCTAGTGAACTGACCGATTTGTACGAAATATCCATTTTTTTTAGAATTGACCGTAAGTATCTTGAGTAATTTTCTTTTAGTTTCATCTTCTGATTCACCTCCTTAAATGGGTCCGTTGTCTTACCAGTCACCCTGTATAAAATTGGTAAGCCCTTAGAATCATCTCACCTGATGGTAAGTGACGATGATGCCGAAGATGGACGCGGGCTTACAACATTCCCCAACGTAATGGAGAATTGGCTATCTTATCTACTATAACTCTCCTATATCTCCAAGCCGGAACACATCAATGTTGTTAATACTGATGTTTGGCGGCAAGACGGTGGTAGGTAGCCAGGCGGGTTTAGAAAATGCCCTACCACCAACCAAATCGAGTCTTACAAGTTGACCCCACCGGGAATCGAACCCGCGACCTCCTGGTGTGAAGCGAATGGACTAACCATTACGCCACGGAGGCGGTTAAAACTTCTAAATACTGCAGAAGAGTCGATCCAGTTTTCATAAGAAGTACCTAGATCCGTATTACTTGTCCAATATGGAATCCATTAACATTCTGAACTGTTATCTAAATCGTTGAAATATCCATTTGGCGAAGCACAAAGGGTATCTAAAGTATTTGAGACAGATAATAAATCTGCTCCGAATACACTCACGACCAACACGTGGCAGTTTGTTATTGGATGCCATGCCGGTGTTTATTGCAATTTCGTTGCATTATATTAAGAGGTAACGCGGTCTAAAGAATAGGTATTTGAATAAAATGTTGCTGTCTCCCTTCCCCGAACCTCTCCGTATACAGCAAGGAAAGGAAGGGATAACTGCAGCGCAGACCGATAATGGGCACTAAAATTGACCAAAACTATATTTCGTAGTACCCTATTTCCTCCATCAAAACTTGAGCAATAATACTAATTTTTCAAAAAATAATTGAATAAATGCTTTACCTATGCTCCTATGTTTTCATTATATTGTTAATATGCGTATTATTGTTTTGGTGGGTGTCTGAAAATTACGTTTCAATTGGGCAATTATCTCAGTTTTAGAAGGCTCCTACTTCCTATTATTAATTAGAATATGGGAAAAAACAAAACATAGGGGCATGGTGGATATCATCATCATCATATCAGTTCATATACGTCCCCACCGAGGGGCTCGAGCCTACCCTGAATTAGGGCGATCGGGCCTTAGTCGACCACGCGGGCCCAGTTGGTCGACTTCACACGCAACCTGCGAGTTTTTCCGCATGCGTGAGCAGGTTTCCTCACGATGTTTTCCTTCACCGTAAGAGCGTCGGATAAACGTACATATGAAATCTAAATTCGAAATCACATTGGTACGTGGCAGGATTCGAACCACGACCTCCCGGACAGGAGGCTGCGGTCCTAGCCGTCACGCCACCGACGCTGTTGGTGGATATAGGTTTGATGAAAAAATATTTTGCTCTATTGTTATTATTATCCAGGGAGGAAACAGGGGACTACGTTTGTTTATAAAAAATGGCACCCGCGTTTCCTCTTAAGGGCTGCAAAGAAATAAGGAAAACTTAGCTGCAATGTATTAATAGAAAGTTGAGTCGCTGTGACTGTTCCAACGTTAAGATGACGATTCGTAAATAAACTTGATGCCTTGAAACGTTATGAAAAGTAAATTTAAATCCTCACTTATAACAACGTGACGTATCACGTAAACCAAAAGTGAACATCATTTCGCAATCCAGTGAGTGACACTTGTTGACATTAACTGACAGTTCAAGAACTTTTGGCGGCAACAGAAACCAAACAGTCATGCACCACTTGCATCCACGTCACGTGTCGGTCAAACTGCTACTATATTACTACATTCGCGTCACGTGTCGGTCAAACTGCTACTATATTACATTCGCGTCACAAAATTACCATTAGAGGCGCGTGTCCCGTGCGCGGGCGCCGATCTGACTAACCCAAACTCAAACCCAGCTTAGCCCAAAGCATTTCCTTCCATGTACGAAAGCTCTCAACCGTTAGAGAGGGACGGCCGAGATTCGGATCGAGACTGGACTAGCTGGCCTAAAAGCTTTGCACTACTGTGACAAGGTGCTTGCAACGAAACTATTTTCATTCATCGCTTTTTAGCGAGGGATTGTGTGATCGACCTATTCTGATTTTCAAGCGACTTCCAAAAAGGAGGAGGTTCTCAATTCGACTGTATGTTTTTTTTTATGTGTGTTACCTCAGAACTTATGACTGGGTGAACTGATTTTGATGATTCTTTTTTTATTCGAAAGCTAGTGCTTTCCGTGTGGTCCCATATAAATTTTATTTAAATCGGTGTAGTACTTTATTAGAAAATTAACAAAAACCAAAATAATAATTTATTATTATTATTATTGGGTGGGACGCCTGCGGGGTACAGGCGGGTGTTCAAGTCACTAGGTGGACTCATTACACCCTATTCCCATGGTGGTACAATGGTTACTGTGACCCCGGTGGCGTCCCCCCCTCAAACCTTGAGCTCCTTCTACAATACTCCGCTATGTGACTGATTTCCAGGTCGCATAGTTCCTCTTCCCTGATCCTATCGGCGCCAAAAGTCTCCCACCTTAACCTGCTGTAGAGGACGCACTCAGCTAAATAGTGTTGGCTGGTCTCCGAAAATAATAATTCAAAATTGTTCGAAGTTGCTGCGATGGAAGTCGGTTTTTTAACGTGTTTAGCGTTTTTTAGCGATGTACAGTGTGATAGTGTGATCGACCTATTCTGATTTGTAATAAAATCTTTGATAAAAAACTGAATATTTCAATAAAATTTTGGATGTTAACAAACCTCTATAAAGGATGACTTTTAATTAGTTCTTGTTAGCAAAGGATATGAATGAACTGGTGATTACAAACAACTTTCCTAAAGAAATTATGTGTCAAATTAAAAAAAAATTGTCCTTTATACCTTTTTGCCGAGTTGATAACTGAAGTATTACGTATCGAGGACCAAAACTTTTTTTGTGATTTTTCATATATGTAGTTTATTTCGGAAAGTTATTTGTAATCACGAGTAAATGTATATCTTTTTTTATCAAGAACTAGTTAAAAGTCAACCTATATAAGTAACCATCATCTCACCAAATCGAAAACCTATTCAATTTAATCAAAATTTTTCAAACAGGATCAAAGATCCTTTGCTTCTCTTTGTAATAGTTGGAATCTATCGTAAATATAGCTGCCTCTACCGAGAAGAATAGCGTCTGGCACCCTCGACCTGTCACTGAACTCACGGCGGCGCACAAAAAAACATACTCTTTGTTGTGGGACGTCGCGTACGTCCGGGAAACCGACACTTGACCTACCGACGACGTATTTGGGTCTTTTGTGTAAAGGATAAAAGGACCGTGACGTGTCGTATTTGAACTATTTAGAAAAAACCGGCCAAGTGCGAGTCGGACTCGCGCACGAAGGGTTCCGTACCATCCCTACTAATATTATAAATGCGAAAGTAACTCTGCCTGTCTGTTACGCTTTCCCGCAAAAACTACTGAACGGATTTGGCTGAAATTTGGTAGGTAGACAGATTAGGACCTGGATTAAGACATAGGCTACTTTTTACCAGGCTCGCGAGCCGCTTGCGCCTCGCGCACTGCGCACCCTCGAAAAGTCATAGAAACGTGGTCCACGCGGGTGAAGCCGCGGGAAACAGCTAGTTATCTATAAAAATCACGTTTGTTGTATGGGAGCCCCCCTTAAATATTTGTTTTATTTTAATTTAATTATTTATTTTTAACTAGTTTTTGCCCGCGGCTTCGCCCGCGTGGATACCGTTTTTGTGACTGACTTAGAGTGTGGACATAACTTTTCTCCAGATCCCTCGGGGACTATGTCAGGATATGCTTATTAGTAAATCGTGTCATTTTCCACCCCCTCAATTATCTCGGTGCTAAAAAATCACACAATCCATTGTTCCGTTACAATGTTAATTAACCAAAAAATAATATATTTTCAGTCACCTCGGGAATTGCATCGGGATATGCTATTTCATAGGATAAAAAGTAGCCTATGTCCTTCCTTGTGACACAGGCTACCTGCATGCCAAATTTCATTAAGATTGGTCAAGGCGTTGAAGCGTGAAAAGGTAACAAACAAACAAACACATTTTTACATTTATAATATTAGTAAGGATGTGAATATATGCTAAATATTTAGTGAATATTTCAAGCGTCCACCTGTTGCCGTTTTCAATATAGAGCAGAAACGAGCAAAAAAATCACGTTAATTTGTATGGGAGTCCCTCTTAAATATTTGTTTTATTTTAATTTAATTATTTATTTTTAAAGTGAATATACACTAAATATCCTAGTACCCCATTGCGTTGGGGAATCTTGGTAAGCCCGCTTCCATCTTCGGCATCGTCGTCACTTACCATCTGGTGAGATGATGCCAACAAGGGCTTACCAATAGTAAATTAATAAAAATAAAAATAAATCTAAGAATATTTCAAGCGTCTTCCTGTTGCCGTTATCAATATCGAGCAAAAACGATCAAAAAAATTCACGTTTGTTGTATGGGAGCCCCTTAAATATTTATTTTATTCTGTTTTTTTTAGTATTTGTTGTTATAGCGGCAACAGAAATACATAATCAGTGAAAATTTTAACTATCACGGTTCATGAAATACAGCCTGGTGCCAGACGGACGGACACACAGACAGACGGACAGCGAAGTCACTTTTGTTTAATAGTATCCATTCTCTGGGTTGCCTGGAAGAAATTGCTTTAAGCAATAAGGCCGCCTACATTGTACAATTTAAAAGTTTACTGTCTATTCTGTACTATTCTCTATATATATTTTTGTTATTGTACAATAAAGCATATTTGATTTGATTTGATTTGAAAGTCTCATTAATAGGGTCCCGTTTTTACCCTTTGGGTACGAAACCCTAAAAAACCGTGAATACGTCTTATGATTAACATATGAGTAAATTATACGTAAGCGACACATTTATTCATATCACAGCTGGTACATAATATTGATCATAAGTTTTCTCATCTGAAATAACAGCGCAGTAGGTAGGCTTCCCTGCTTACAGCATGCGGAGTCGGGGCCGGTTTGGCAAATTGCACATTGCATGTTTACAATCGTATCGTACTCATAATTTTCTACTTTTTTGATGTATTATTTGTACCTTTTTTATCACGCTTTTAATAGCTTTACCTGTATGTACGTATATGTTTGTAACCGACTCCTTTGCACTCGATTTTGACCCAATTTAAAGGGACAGATTTAATTCAAACTTTGTACATTTCATTATCTTATTATCCTGAACTAAAAATTTTAAAAGTAATTGTAGTTTAAAAAAAATAAAAATACGCTTTTAAAGCACATCAAACTTAAAAGTGAAAAATAATTTTATTCTTAATATAAGCTGAAAACAATAATGAACGAAAAATACTAGTATTATTAAGAAATGGAGCGCTTTGTGCCATATTTTTCGTATATCCAGCAACCCACGCTTTTTTCACAGTAATATAATATTTTTCGTTCAAAAATGTTTTCAGTTTATATTAAGAATTATTTTTCACTTTTTAGTTTAATGTGCTTTTAAAAGCGTATTATTTAGTTTTTTTTAACTACATTTCTCGTTATTTTTATGTTGTCTGTGTGTATTTTTGTCGAATAAATGTTATCTTATCTATCTTAAGTTCTTCTTCAGTTAAATTATATCTTGTAAATGGCTTACTGTGTGGACACATAAAGGCAACGTGTTTTGCGTAAATATAACATCTCAGTTACGTTTTATTATAATAAGAGTAATATGTGCCAGACTACCAGTGGCTGTGGCCTCTGAGTTTCGAAGTCGTTTCGTTACGTATGGTTGCTCTCGTCGTCCTCATTCGACGGGGTCAGAATGACTGCCGTTGCCTCACCACTGGCTTTTAAGCTCATGTTTGCATCTGCGCCCTATTTTTTTATCTACCTGTTGTTTCAATTAATAAAGTGCAAGATATTAAAGCAAATGTGGTAGATAAAACTTTTTGCTTTTAAAAATGCAGTAGTCTGATAGTGCAGAACGGCGCAGAAAGAGAATTAGGTTTAAAATATTAGCAATCGCGAAATCGGATGAGAATTGAAATGCAAATGATTTTTAAGCAGTTGATTTTCTAAAAGAAGAAAACAGTTTTCAGAACCTGACTAATATTGCACTATTCAGCTTATTTCAAATTCAATTTGATAAGATTACGAATCAGCAGAGTAAGCTTTTGCGAAATCGGATGAGAATTTAAATGGAAAAGATTTTTTAGCAATTAATTTTCTAAAAGAAGAAAACAGTTTTTAGAAGCTGACTAATATTGCACTAATCGACTAGTGTCAAATACAATTTGATAAGAATATTATGCATCAGCAGGGTAAGCATTTGCGAAATCGGATGAGAATTGAAATGCAAATGATTTTTTAGCAGTTGATTTTCTAAAAGAAGAAAACAGTTTTCAGAAGCTGACTAATATTGCACTAATCGACTAGTGTCAAATATAATTTGATAAGCTTATGCATCAGCAGGGTAAGCTTTTGCGAAATCGGATGAGAACTGAAATGGAAATGATTTTTTAGAAGTTGACTTTCTAAAAGAAGAAAACAATTTTCAGAAGCGGACTAATATTGCACTATTCGACTAGTGTCAAATACAATTTGATAAGCTTTATGCATCAGCAGGGTAAGCTTTTGCGAAATCGGATAAGAACTGAAATGGAAATGATTTTTTAGCAGTTGACTTTCTAAAAGAAGAAAACAGTTTTCAGAAGCGGACTAATATTGCACTATTCGACTAGTGTCAAATACAATTTGATAAGCTTATGCATCAGCAGGGTAAGCTTTTGCGAAATCGGATGAGAATTGAAATGCAAATGATTATTTAGCAGTTGATTTTCTCAAAGAAGAAAACAGTTTACAGAAGCTGACATTGCACTATTCGTCTAGTGTCAAATTCAGTTTGATAAGAATATAAGGTATGCATTAGCAGGGTAAGCATTTGCGAAATCGGATAAGAATTGAAATGGAAAAAAAAATTTTGGATTTGATTTCTAGAAGAAACCACTTTTCAGGGGTCGACAAGTGTTGCACTATTCTGCTAGTTTCAAATTTAATTTGGTGAGAATATTATGCATTTTAGGTGAGTCAGCGGAGTATAGATATAAAAGGATAATGAATAGTGGTTTGGTTTGGCCGGATATCGGATATTCAGCGAACCCTTACGTCGGATAAGCCCAACTTAGCTACCAAATCACAAAGTTGTGAACATCTTCCTATTTGTTTAGATCGAGTCATACTGCAAAAGCCGAATTTGTTTGTTTGATCTAAAAAAGCTGAAAAAATATTTTAGGTATATCGTCATTCCAAAAAATTACACTAAGCTATAATTATAAAAATATATAAATTATAAACTAATATCACATAGTATGTATTGCTGTAGGATGAAATGAAGCAATTTTAGGTCGCGTATGAGTTTGAAGACCGAGTCGCAGGCGAGGGATTTAATTAATAAGATTCCTGAAATTGACATTTCCGACGAGGTAATAAAGTGTTTTCTCAAAAATGCAAGGAAATTTAAGAGATAAAATTTTGTGTTTTCTTATACTACTGGCATGATACCTGAAATTGACATTTCCGACGAGGTAATATAGTGGTCGACTAAGACCCGATCGCCCTAATTCAGGGTAGGCTCGAGCCCCTCGGTGGGGACGTATATATATGAGCTGATGTGATGATGATGATAAAATATAGTGTTTTCTAAAAAATGTAAGGAAATTTAAGTCATATAATTTTGTGTTTTCTTATACTACTGCCCCACCTGCGTCTTAACGCGTAAATTATCGTGATAATAAACGCAATACGTAGATGTGGCCTACATTTAGCGGGCATATTTACTAACAGCATTAACGGACAACTCGTCAATGATTATTAATGTTATTAGACGTTAGGCGATGACCTGGATGGCGGTTTTTTCGACACATCAAAGGGTTTTGGCGCGTTAAATATCGCAACGTTCCCTTTTTGGCTAAATTAGCGTTGTCTCATTCTGCGCAGCGCGCGCGCGGATCAGGACGTAGGGCCACAGATGAGATATTAGTTCTTTCATGTGTAATTTTTGTGTTGTGGGGATTTGAATTTGAAAATATACTAATAAAAAAGCACTGCAATTGTATCAAATGGAACCATCCTTATGGGATCCACGTTTATCCGTACCTACATAATTATTTATTATTATATCAGCTCATATACGTCCCCACCTAGGGGCTCGAGCCTACCCTGAATCAGGGCGATTAGGCCTTAGTCGACCACGCGGGCCCAGTGCGGGTTGGTCGACTTCACACACAACCTTCGAGTTTCTTCGCAGGCGTGTGCAGGTTTCCTCACGATGTTTTCCTTCACCGTTAAAGCAATCGGTAATGTTATGTACGTAAGTTTTTGAAAAACTCATTGGTACATTGGCCGTCCAGATTTGAACCCGGTACCTCTGGTTAGATGGACCGAGTCGTTACCGGTTGAGCCACCGACGCTTATTGCCCCTACCTTAAATTTCTTACCTACATAAAATAAAATAAAATCTCTCAGCTCAAGCCGATGCGTGGCGGCGCATCACACATGCTTTTGCTTTATCGTTTCAAGAGACAGCAGAAGCACTAAAAACTTAAAACTTTTACCTCCATTTTGTCCGCAGTTAACGCAATAACTCATCAGAAATAACTGTTGACGGATTAGTATCTTAATGGGGCCACATATTTTGTAGCGCGTAATTTTTAATGCTATAATTATGGCGCAATTGGATGCAGCCGTCAAATTAATGCTTACGCAGGTGTAGCAGTAGCGTTACAGAAATTCAATCACGCTACTTGAACTAAAAGAAGCACTGATAGAGGAATGGGAGAATTTCCCTCAGCATCGGCTCAGAAATCTGGTGGAAAGCATGCCAAATCTTGTAACAGCTGTTTTAATAGCTCGTGGTGGTAATACAAAATACTGAAATGTGTGAAAATTGCACATTTGATACCATAGCACATTTTTCAAAATCGAATGAAAAATTGTCTTAAAAGAAAACTTTATAATCTTAAACTTTTATGACCTATTTTTATTTATTTATTAACTTTTATTACATCGTCTCAATTTTTTTCGTCTGTGTTGCATGTCGCGTGACGGTCGCTTTCGTCTGACGGTATGATCGTTTCGTCCTCTGTACCGTAGCGAGAGCAGCCATGATCGTTTCGTCCTCTGCTGTAAAGTTTCACTTTTACCATGGTTTCATAAAACCACACACTTACTTTTTTTTATTTAAGCACTATAAAATTGTCTATAATACAGTCTTTATTTCATAAAGCTAGTTATAATATTATTGAGGTATAAGTTATTGAGGTTTTTGTTACCGATCCGTTTTCTTTGCTGTCGAGTGTATATTGATCTAGTCAGTGCAGTCAAAGTATATAATATACTAGCTGTTTCCCGCGGTTTCACCCGCGTGGACAACGTTTCTATGACTTTTCGAGGGTGCGCAGTGCGCGAGCCGCATAGTACTAACATACAGTATGGACACTCCCTGCCGCTCTCTAGATTGCGACCTCACCACTTCGTCACCCAGATTGATACAGATTGGTTACACTTTGGTTGTCGAACGTATAGGATTTCGCCGCCATTTTGTTTGTTCCGTCATTCCTTTTTTGAAATGTCATGTATGAAGTGTCCAGGATGTGGTACAGTGCTGGTCTCCAATTCTGCGCAGGTGATCCGCGGAAATACCGCCGCGTCCGTCGCAAGCTATTTCCATACGTTTTCGTTTCGCTGTGAACGCCCGCCCGCCCCCGCCGTCGCCGCCCGCCCCACATCAATGAACGCGTGGCGCTGTTAGTTCGTCCGCCCTATGATGACATGTCTGTGCGGCACGAACGGTTTTGATATTTGAAATATTTGTGATTTGTCTTTCCTATTGTGGACAATACGATAATTGGCTAATAGTAGTTTGCGTGTTAACTGTGAAAAAACGTATTTCTTTTTCTCGGTAAGCCCGCTTCCATCTTCGGCATCATCGTCACTTACCTTCAGGTGAGATGATGGAAGGGCTTACCCATTGTGAATAAATAATAAAAAAAAGTTGTTATCCCCGTTGACATATTAAGTGATTTAGCTAAATTAAAAAATATAAAATCATGGAAATAAGGTCCTATTATATTTAGTCATGAGAGCTGTTTGGTGATTATTGCATAATTTAGTATAAACTAGCTTTTGCCCGCAGCTTCGCTTTTATGACTGTCTTTGTGTGTGAGTGGTGCGCGAGTTTTCTCCAGATGTTGTCAAGGGTTTACCAATTGTGAATAAAAAAAAAAAGATCCCTCGGGACCTATGTCGCCCTATTCTTACTAGCAGTCATTATCACTTCCCACCTCCTCAACCAATTCTATACAAAAAATCACATCAATCCGTTGCTTGAATAATTTCTCCCCAGATCCCTCGTTCCGTTGTTCCGTTGCAATGTTAAAGAAATTTACAAAAAAAGTGTTTTTTTTCAGTTACGAGTACCTCAGGATCTGCATCGGACTATGTTATTTTCTCGGGATAAAAAGAAGCCTATGTCCTTCCCAGTGACACAGGCTATCTGCATATCAAATTTCATCAAGATGTGTTGAAACGTGAAGACGTAACAAAGACAAAAAACCACATTTATAATATAAGTAAGGATATCAAAAATACATCATCATTTCAGTTTTTATTGTATTTAACTGGTGGCAAATACGTAATATTTAATTTAGTTTTCTAAAATGATGTATATATCTGATGTGAAAAAAAAATCGCTACCAAGCAATGTTTTGCATATTGAAATTTTATAGTATGAAGAAAATAAGTTACCTAGAAACAAACGTTCGTTTTTTTACATTAAGTATCAAGATGAGTTGCGCCTACTACAGTCACAAATATAAATAGGTGGTCTTATTTTCTTATTTACGGCTATTTCAATCTTGAACGTGCAACTTTTTATGATAATTTCGGCTTTTATTGGCGCCGTCTCGGACGTTGTTTGCCGTTAATGCCCGCTGGTGCAGTGTGCGATCATCTGGGTTTATGATCCAATTAAATTACCTGTGTTACGCAATTACACATGTGTGTGTCTTTTACGTTATTCTGTATTTATTGCATACTAGTATTCCCGGCGAACTTCGTACCACCTTACACTACCCTACACTACCCTACACTACCCTACACTACCCTACACTACTCTACACTACACTACACTACCCTACCCTACCCTACACTACCCTACCCTACACTACACTACACTACAAAAGGATTTCCACGACGACCGGTTCTGCGCTGCCCGCATCCAGCGGCTTCCCGCGACCTACACCAGGTCGTTGGTCCACCGAGTGGGAGGTCAGCCTATGCTACGCTTTCCGGTGCGCTGTCTCCACTCGAGAACTTTACTGCCCCAACGGCCATTCTTTCTATGAGCTATGTGCCCCGCCCACAGCCACTTAAGTTAAGCAATTCTGAGAGTTATGTCAGTTACTTTGGTTCTCCTACGGATCTCCTCGTGTCTGATTCGATCACGCAATAGGGACGTAATATTTGTGTAAAGTAAGTATGGCATGTCTAAGAGTATTTTTCATTAGAATTTTAAAGATACAAAAACAAAATAAGCTTATTTCAAAAAACCTAAAAACTCTTAGGTAAGTACAAGATTTTATTTAAAAACAGTTTTTAAGTTTATTCTGATTGATTCCAAATTTGAAAAAGCCGGGCTTAGAGGTATAGTATTTTTTAATGATTTTATTAAAAACAATAGACGATCAATGGGACCTTCGTAGGTCATCGTCAGATGAACTTTCAAGTACCAAAAGGATCGAAAATACGGCTTCACACCATATTTAAGTTCAATCGGACCCCTGAAAGTTGGTCTAAAATACATACATACGAACATTACAAGCTAAATAAATTATTATTATATCTTGTAAAAATACATGTAATTGATCGTTCTTGGTTATTCTAAATTATGTTATGTTTTTTCGTCTTTATTCTAGTCGCAATATCATCGATTGGGAGTGTCGGTGGCGTAATGGCAAGGGCTGCTACTTCCTGTCCGGGAGGTCATGGTTCGAATCCTGCCACGTACCAATGTGTTTTCGAATTTCGATTTCATATGAACGTTTATGCGACGCTCTTTACGGTAAAGGAAAACATCGTGAGGAAACCTGCACACGCCTGCGAAGAAACTCGAAGGTTGTGTGTACTTAAGTGGCAGTACCTTCTAAGCATTAATAAATTTCTAATACGTAAACAAACACCAATACTGAAAAAAAAAAAATAACATATACAGGGTGTAAAAAAATTAGTGTACTTAGGTCGTGTTAACGGGGCTTCTACTCATCGTACTGAACAACTTTTGTTCTATGACTGCTGAAATCGCAAAAAAAAAACAACTTTTCATATAAATTCATCAGCTGAATTACCAATTGTGTGGATATTGTATCGAGGATTCCGTTTCTTTTTTAAAGTGAAACTTTTATTATATCGTCTCAAATTTTTTCGCCTGTGTGTCGCGTGACGGTCGGTATGATTGTTTCGTCCTCTGTACCGTAGCTCCAAGACGAGAGCTCAGCCATGATCGTTTCGTCCTCTGTAAATGTCTATAATGTAAAAAAAAAGTTTAACTTTTACCGTGGTTTCATAAAACCACACACTACTTTTTTTGAGAATTGACTCTGGGTTCCTTGGGGAAAATGATTGAGTATGATGATTCCTGCATTTGTGAACACCCTGTATCATACTCTAGAGCTTTACCTGTATCTGGGATCATAAAACTCTACTCAGTATTATAAGCCGCAAGCACACCCTGGACACTTCATACAACGTGACAGAAATGACATTTCAAAAAACGAATGACGGAACGAACAAAATGGCGGCGATATTCCAAACGTTCGACAACCAAACTGTAACCAATCTGTATCAATCTGGGTGACAAGGGGGTGAGGTCGCAATCTAGAGAGCGGCAGGGTGTGTCCATACTGTATGTATGTACTACTAATATAATATATAAGGTCTAACAAAATTCATCATCATCATCATATCAGCCGAAGGAAGTCCACTGCTGGACATAGGCCTCCCCCAAGTATCTCCACGACGACCGGTTCTGCGCTGCCCGCATCCAGCGGCTTCCCGCGACCTTCACCAGGTCATCGGTCCACCGAGTGGGAGGCCTGCCTACACTACGCTTTCCGGTGCGTGGTCGCCACTCGAGAACTTTACTGCCCCAACGGCCATCTGTTCTACGAGCAATGTGCCCCGCCCACTGCCACTTAAGTTTAGCAATTCTGAGAGCTATGTCGGTTACTTTGGTTCTCTTACGGATCTCCTCGTTTCTGATTCGATCACGCAGAGAAATTCCGAGCATAGCACGCTCCATTGCCCTTTGGGTGACCTTGAACCTTCTTATGAGGCCCATAGTAAGCGACCATGTCTCAGTTCCGTACGTCATCACTGGCAACACACATTGGTCAAAGACCTTGGTCTTAAGACACTGCGGTATCTGGGACGTAAAGATATTGCGAAGCTTCCCGAACGCTGCCCAGCCGAGTTGGATTCGACGATTGATCTCTTTCTCAAAGTTGGACCTACCTAACTGGACTGTTTGTCCCAGGTATACATATTCGGTAACAACTTCGAGTGTAGAGCCTCCAACCTTCAGAGGAGTAGGTATGACACGGACGTTTGACATAATTTTCGTCTTGTCCATGTTCATTCTGAGGCCCACTTGTTGAGAGGCTCTACTGAGGCCATCGAGCATTGTGCCTAAGTCATCCATAGTCTCAGCCATGACCACGATATCGTCAGCGAATCGAAGGTGGGTGATGTACTCGCCGTTGATATTGATGCCGAGTCCACCCCAGTCCAAAAGCTTAAAAACATCTTCCAGGGCGGCGGTGAACAGTTTCGGAGATATAACGTCTCCCTGTCTCACCCCTCGCTGCAGCTGGATAGGTTCCGAGTTTTGATCCTGGAGGCAACCGACATGGTGGCGTTTTCATACAAACACTTCAGCACTTCGATGTATCGATAGTCAATTTGGCACCTCTGGAGAGACTGTAACACAGCCCAGGTTTCGATCGAATCGAAGGCTTTCTCATAGTCCACGAACGCCAAGCACAGTGGCTGATTATACTCTTCGGTCTTTTGTATAATCTGCCGCAGCGTATGTATGTGGTCTATGGTACTAAATCCTTTTCGGAAACCGGCTTGTTCGGGAGGCTGGAAGTCGTCAAACCTGCGTGCGAGACGATTCGTAATGACCCTCGAAAACAGTTTGTAGACATGGCTCAGAAGTGAGATGGGTCTGTAGTTCTTCAGCAGGGTATAATCGCCCTTTTTGAAGAAAAGCACGACCACACTTCTGTGCCATGCCTTAGGAGTTTGTCCCTCAAGTATAACGGAATTAAATAATTTCTGAAGAGCTTTAAGTACCGGTGTTCCACCTGCTTTCAGAAGTTCAGCCGTAATTCCATCATCACCTGGTGCCTTATTGTTTTT
Source organism: Coleophora flavipennella (assembly GCA_947284805.1). Taxonomy (NCBI): domain Eukaryota; kingdom Metazoa; phylum Arthropoda; class Insecta; order Lepidoptera; family Coleophoridae; genus Coleophora; species Coleophora flavipennella. The sequence goes on from OX369288.1 coordinate 9,195,503, forward strand.
AAGCTGTTTAAGAGCCATTCTAATCTCGTACAGGCTGACGTCCGGGATATCTTCGGTATAGTGTCGGGTAAGTCTAGCTCTTGGGTCTTTAGCCAGATCGCTGACAGGCAGACGTGTGGTCGTGTACAATTGGCCGTAGAACTTCTCAACTTCTTCCAGCAACTCAGTCTTAGACGATATGATCCTGCCGTCCTCAGTCTTCAGCTTGGTCAGTTGGCTTTGACCAACAGACAGATCTCTAGCGAACACTTTTGAGCCTTTGTTGTTTTCAATCGCCTCTTTAATACAATTTGTATTAAAGTGGCGCAAATCGCGAGTTAGAGACTTAGAGATCTGCCTGTTTAGTTGCCGATACTGAGAAGCGTCTTCAGAGGACAGCAAAACCAATCTGCGTCTTTCTTCCATGAGGTTGCTGGTGAAGTCAGAGATTTTTTTGGTTCTGTTTGAACGGCGAGTTTTGAAAATCTTAGACCCGACCGTTTGGACAATTTCCACGAACCTGTCGTTATAATCGTCCACATTCTCGCAGTCTCCTAGGCATTCGAAGCGATTGTGCAACTCGAGCTGAAAGTTTTCGGGGTTTTGGAGCTGGATGGGTGGGGATAGCTAAAACTATTTTAACTGCTGCTTCTACCCATGAAACTGAACAACTTTCCCCATGAAACCCATAGTCAAATCGCAAAAAAAATTTGGCCCTCCCATACTGACTCGATTAGCTAATCAGCCAACTTAGTATGGGAAGTTCAAATTTTTTTTGATATTTGACTATGGGTTCCATGGGGAAAGTTGTTCAGTTTTATGGGTAGAAGCACCAGTTAAAATAGTTTCAGCTAATTTTGTTAGACCTTATATACTTTGGCCGCAAGCTACGATCGATACTTATTATTTGTTTGGCTGAACCCAGCCAAAACAGATAGGAACGTAGCGGGTGAGTCGCTCTCGTATAGCAGATCTAAAGCTAAGTCTGAGTCACTCGCCGCTGACTCACACGCACCTTTGGTCTCGCCTCGCTCAGCTGACTGAGACATTAAGTAGACATCATAGTACTGATACAAGATACAGGGTGGAAGGAAATCACTCTAATATTATAAAGGCGAAAGTTTGAGAGTGTGTAAGTTTGTTACTTCTTCACGCAAAAACTACTGAACGGATCTGGCTGAAATTTGGTAGTCTTGCCGCCAAATATCAATGTTTGATATCATTGGTGTGTTCCGGCATGAAGATAAGATACCCAGTTCCCCATTGCGTTGGGGAATCTTGGTAAGCCCGCTTCCATCTTCGGCAACATCGTCACTTACCACCAAGTGAGATGTTGTCAAGGGTTTACCAATTGTGAATAAAAAAAAGGGAAGACAGATTAGGACCTGGATTAACACATAGACAATTTTTTTCAACGCTCGCGAGGCGCTTGTGGCTCGCGCACTGCGCACCCTCGAAAAGTCAAAGAAACGATGTCCACTCGGGAGAAGCCGCGGAAAACAGCTAGTGTCAAGAATAAAAGCTGCAGTGTTCTATATGATTCGTAAATAACACTTTAGGGAATGTGGGTTTCAAGTGTGTTTGGAATTTTTAAGTGTAATGATTACTTTTCTTATATAAAAAATCTCGTATCACGGTGTTCGTGTTCGTACTCCTCCGAAACGGCTCGAACGATCTCCATGAAATTTTTATGTGTATTTGGTAGGTATGGGAATAGGTCGTAAAGTATATTTCATTACGGCAAAACAACGTTTGCCGGATTACCTAGTATATTATAAATGTACAAATGTGTTTGTTTGTTTGTTACCTCTTCACGCTTCAACACCTCAACCAATATTGACGAAATTTAGCATGCAGGTAGCTTGTGTCATGGGGGAGGACGTAGGATACTCTTTACCCTGTGAAAATAGCATGGTCCCATAGAGTTCCTACAGAAACTAAAAAAAAAATCGCAACGGAGCTACGGATTGCTGTGTTTTTTTTTTCACAAAGATGTATAACGAGGTGGAAAATGACACAGACTGCTAATAAGCATATCCTGACATAGTTCCTGAGGGATCTCACAATATAGACTGCTAATCAGAATAGCCCGACATAGTTCCCGAGGGATCTTTTCACAACATAGACTGCTAATCAGAATAGCCCGATATAGTCCCGAGGGATCTTCTCACAACATAGACTGCTAATCAGAATAGCTCGATATAGCTCCCGAGGGATCTTCTCACAACATGAACTGCTAATCAGAATAGCCCGATATAGTACCCGAGGGAACTGGAGTAAACTCCTGTCTACGCTCGCGAGTCGTTTGCAGCTCGTGCACCACTCACCCTAAAAAACAGTCACAAAAACGAAACCCATGCGAGCGAAGCTGCGGGCAAAAGCTAGTCAATAAATAAATACTTAATTGCTCACACCAACAAGACCACCCACTTCTCGAGCAACAATGTATACCTTCGATCTGTCTGACTAAACAATCTTAACACAGAAAACTATACTCAATTCGCAAAAAATATGAAATTACCATACAAAATTAAATTATAGGCATCCAACTGATGTGTATGAAGGCCGCGTTGCACACGTCCGTAGGTCTGTGTGAATCTAAAGGCCCTACACGTGACCACGGGTGATGCTAAGTGCAACACCAGGCAACCGCCGTGTATCCCTTGGATAGCACGGTTAATTGTGCCACACGATAAGAAAGAAAGTAAAGGATGTTCATTTTTTTTGAGAATTTAAAGAACGAGAGAAAAATGTATTCTAGAAGTGATTTTAGGGTAAGGTTCAGGGTTAAGTATACCTCAAAAGGAAAAAAGGATTACTTCGTTGTCTGTCTGTCTGTCTGTCAAGGCCCCTTTTCTCAAGAACGCGTTGAGGTACAAGTATCAAATTTACATTTACGAGTTTATTAAATACTAAAGTTTATGGTCTCTTATAGCTGCAAAAAATCAAGCTTCTAAGTTAAGCGTCTCTGGTGCGCAGGGTGCGGGGCAGCGCAAACATCATCCTGAAAATGATTGCGGACAGGCCGAACTGTCCTTTCATGTCCTTTTGTAACTCTTTACATGTATTAATCCCCTAGGTTAAGCTCTACTAACTATGTATGAGTCCATGTTACTTGAAATAAAATTGAAAAATAAATAAAAGCAATAACAAGACGGTCATTTTTAGGGTTCCGTACCCAAAGGGTAAAAACGGGACCCTATTATTAAGACTTCGCTGTCCGCCTGTCTGTCTGTCTGTCACCAGGCTGTATTTCATGAACCGTGATAGCTAGACAGTTGAGATTTTCACAGATGTTGTATTTCTGTTGCCGCTATAACATCGAATACTAAAAATTAGAAAAAGGGAAAAAATAAGGGGTCTCCATACAAAAAACGTGTTTTTTTTAAACGTGAAGAAACTAGCGCCATCTAGTTTAAATGTACGGAACCCTTTCTGCGCCGGTTTTTATTTTTTATATAATATTTTCATATTCGCAAGTACGAATAAATCAAATCCTTTTAACCTAAAATCATGTAATTTGGCAAGAATCAAGGTGTCGCAGCGTAAGGAGATTGAAATATCCAAAAACTGTAAGTTTACATTATTAATATGTCGCATAAAAAATATTTTATTGCAATTACAAACTTATATTTGCAGGTGGAAAATTGAACGTTACGTATATCGTATGTACGGAAGATCATTTTTTCAACATCAAAGTTAAGTTGTTTTTTTTTTATTCTCAATTGGTAAACCCTTTCTTCCTTTTTTCCTTCAATTTGATTGTGGCAGGTACTCATTGATGTAGCCAAATGTGTTTTGGTACGGGACCCTCAGTGCGCGAGTCCGACTCGCACTTGACCGGTTTTCTACAGAAGCTTTATTAGGCTTCTTTAGTTAATTTTGAGGCATATTAATAGCGTTAAAACCTACTCGAAGCCAACATTTAGATATAGTACGATTTTAATCATTATTATTTTTTATCTCTACAAAACATATTTTTAGGGCTCCGTACCTCAAAAAAAAACCCTTATAGGATCACTTTGTTGACCGTCCGGCCGTCCGTCTGTTGACGTATCGAGTTGACATTAGAACCATATGTTTCGGTCTACATTCATTTGAAATCAAAATTTATGGGGAATTTCCCGTTGACCGAAAACTATGAAATTTGGCAAGTAATACCATCTTATACTTACTACAAGTATCGGGAAAAATCTGAAAACTATACATTTGTATTTAAATCATAAAAAATATAGTCTTTATTTAAAGTACGTAATCAATTATGCAAGGAACGGCGGTCCAAATTTTGAATTGAGTTAACCGTGTCATGTGGGGTATCGTATGAAAGGGCTTCATTGGCACAAGCTTAAACATATTTTTAATTATTTTTTAGATGTATAGTTTTCGATTTATAACGAAGAATGAAAAAAAATCTTTTCCATTTTTTATATGTATAGGTACCTCATAATTTTGTCGTTTGTAGTACCTAACAGTTTGCACTGTTATGATTTATAATAAGTACCTACAAATTTGTACGGAACCCTTGGTGGGCGAGTCCGACTCGAACTTGTCCGTTTTTTTAACTTAATAATACCTGAAACTAAATTTAAAGAAATCATAATCTCATTAAATACAACACCCTGTGCCAGTAAGCACTTAGTCGACGTGGAGCTATGTCTATTCTAGGCGCCTATTGGGTTACATTGTAGGCCTCTAGTAGGAATTATGCAAAGCTTAAATTTATTTACGCTTCGATGCGATTTATAGCGACGATCAAGAAAATGTTTATGATTTCTCTGTTAGGTATCTTTATCTTTTTATTTAAGTATCTTTGAAAAGAGCATCGGTGGCGTAGCGGCTAGGGCCGCCGCCTCCTGTCTGCGAGGTCGTGGTTCGAATCCCGCCACGTACCAATGTCATTTCGAATTTCGATTTCATATGTACGTTTATCCGACGCGCTTACGGTGAAGGAAAACATCGTGAGGAAACCTGCACACGCCTGCGGAGAAACTCGCAGGCTGTGTGGTGAAGTCGACCAACCCGCACTGGGCCCGCGTGTTCGACTTAGACCCGATCGCTCTAATTCAGGGCAGCTCGAGCCCCTCGGTAGGGACGTATATGAGCTGATTTGATGATCTTCGCAAAATCGCTTATTTTTATTCACAATTGGTAGGCCCTTGGCATCATTTCACCTGGTGGTAAGTTATGATGACGCCGTAGATGAAAGCGGGCTTACCAAGATTTCCCAACGAAATGGGGATCTGGCTGTCTCATCTTCAAGCCAGAACATATCAATACTGTTAACACTGATCTTTGGCGGCAAAATTTAGATAAGATGGTGGACATGGTGGTAGCTAGCCAGGCGGGCTATGAAAATGCCCTACCATCACCAACCAAATCCAGTCTTACAAAGTTGACCCCGCCGGGAATCGAACCCGCGACCTCCTGGTGTGAAGCGAATGGACTAACCATTCATTACGCCACGGAGGAGGTTAAGAGTTCTTATGCAAGTGTCACACATAACACCTGTGGGTTAGTGTAATAGGGATGACGACAGCATCAGAAATAAATTATGAACTCTTGATCACTAAATTGCCATCCTACTTAAACTTCGGAATATCTTACTCGTTTTGTTTTCCATCAACTCTTCGATTTTTAATTCACCAAAATCACAAAACGTGTACATAAATGACGTTGCAAAACTATGACGTCACGCCTAGGTATTTCAAACATTTTTAGAACAAAATGTAGTTTTTAACACATGTTAAAAAGTAAATCAGATGACTAGCATTCGTCATCCCTATTTGAAATGCTGAAAACATTAAAAAGACCGACAATACGTATCACAGTCCTTTCAAGAAAATGTTCAAATCTTTCTCAATAACATTCGTTCTGGTTCTCCAGTTAACACTGGGCTTAATTTATTTTTCATTTCATTCAATTTGGGACCCACAATGGCCCTGCGCCCAACACAATCGAGTTGAAGCAATCACAAGGCGATAAATCAAAATAATTCGGTGTGCTCGAAACAATTAAGCAGCTAAATGGGTGAGGCGGGAAAAGCTGAGTTATGCAATACAGTTATATCTATAATACTTATTTTGCGTGATAGTTGAATTGGTTTTAATTAAATTAAGCACCCTAATTAAGTGAATGTAAGTGTGTAGGTACACATGTTTTTTGAGAACCAAAGTGTGTACATTTGTGATAATATATTGTAAAATGTTATTATTTCTTGTTACATGTATTAACTCACATGCTCAAGGGAATTCCCCTACATTAGTTAACGCCGCCATCAGTTAAAAAATAATTACCTAATAATTAATTAATTAGTTCGCTGTAGTTACAGATAGCTTAAGCACTAGTTATCTGTAACCACAGTGAACTATAGGGTTGGCTGGAAGAGATCCCTGTTTGGGATAAGTCCGGCTTGGGCATGCTACTGCTGTTCTGTATCTATAATTATATATTTCATTGGACAATAAAGAGTTTACAAACAAAAAAAACTATATTTCAATTGGTTTATAATTTCTAAATAAAAGACAACCTTCTTCGAGATAAATCGAAATTGCTGTACTGACCAAATACATGTGAGCAACGGCCGGCAAAATTTGTATGAAAATTCATATCTGTCGTGATTTAACGGCCAAACAAATTACTATGTAAACTTACATCGGTCGTGCAATTTAAAAATGGAACGATCTTTTACTCCGGAACATGACAACCAAACAGGTAACTTATCAGAGGTTTTATTTAAATTTCGAACTGGCTTGCAAATAACAAGCTGTTTATTAAAAAAAAACAAATGAACACTTTGGCGTGTGAAAAAATATTATCCTTTTTCAAATAAAAAGTTCTGCCTAGGTACAACTTAGTTTCAATTTTCGCGCATTATTTGAGAAAAGTATTATACTAACCTTGGCCACAACTAGGCATTGATAAACTTACGTATGTGTGCCCCACATTTACACATTCGTCCAGTCCATCAATGCCTCTTTTGCTGGCCGCAGCTACGTGAGTACTAATTATTTATTCTCATCTGTGCCGTTGCAGTAATGTATTATTTAACTGTTTGCGACGCTAGTTAGCTGAAGGTAGCTCCTTTATTTTGTCGGTAGACACTTTATGGTACCTATAATGTTATTTTATCAACCGTGTTGTATTTTAGGGCCAAGGCAAGCAACTGCTTCAATATATTCATGCTCAAAATTTCATTGTTCATTTACATAAGTGACATGACAACTGAGCATGCGAACTGGAGAGGTGATAAAATTAAGAAAAGTATATTAATAATAAACTTTCTGTTGGTTACTTTACGAGTATCCAGCTTTACGAGTTAACAGCGATTCAATTTAACACATTCGCGTGAGCTTCGTATGTAGACGGCCAAAATACTGGAAAGACATGTACAACAACGCAGTTTTTTTTTTTATTTTTTTTATTCACAATTGGTAAACCCTTGACAACATTTGTTACCATAGATGGGTTATGCACTAACAAACAACATTTGAAAATCGAAGCCATTTACACACACAATGTTATAGGCTTATAGGTAGTTCCCTTCGATTGCACCGAATGTTACTAAGAAAAGAGATGCCAATTGGCATCTTTTTTTTGCTTCACTTTTTAGACGCATGTAACCTATCTACCTCCCCTTATATATAGCATATCTCTGACAACAACGTATGAATACGTCGCTCAACATATTTGGTTTTAACAATTATTAGTTAATAACGTCAAAATCGAATCCTTGGTATAAAACAAATTATGTCATTAGAACATGAAAACAATATGCGTTGGGGAATATTGATAATCCTGCTTCCATCTTTGGCATCATTTTCGCTTACTATCAGGTAAGATCAAGGGCTTACCAACATCGAAATCGTCGTGGAAATCCTTGGAGAAGGCCTATGTCCGTGGACATATTTCGGCTGATATGATGAATAATATGTCTTCTTGTACAAACCAACTGATTCATAGGTACCATTTTATTAGTTCACGGTGTCCCAGCTAGTACTTAAAATACATCGCCCGCCTCTGGAACAGTCTGCCAGCTGACATTAGGATGTCTCCTACCCTTACCGCCTTCAAGGCCTGTCTAAAGGACAATGTATGAGATCTTCCCATCTGTATCTCATCATATTAATATTTATTATGTATATATTATATATTTGTATCATATTTATTTATGTTACATTTATTAAATTGAGTTTGTACCTATTTATTAAAATTAGGCTACGTAGGTTTAAATGTAATTAGTTGTATTGATGTTCTTTAACTAGCTTGCACGTAATTACGTGTTTCTTTGTCCTCACTGAGTCCTCTATTTATTATTGCAGAGGTTGACTGGAAGAGATCCCTCTAAGGGATAAGTCCGCCTTTGTACTTAAGGGTTTTTTTTATAACATCATTTTAAGATTTTGTACAATAAAGAGTTTACAAGCAAACAAACAAACATATAATAAAACCGATCAAGTGCGAGTTGGACTCGCGGTATGAGGGTTCCGTCCCACCACACCTCTCTACACAACTATGACAATGATACCTATTCACATTACAAACAAAAGACATCGACATGCTTTTTTGTCATTTAGTTCGGACTTCTTAGCACGAGTACTACTCATACTTGGCTGATTTTTATTATTTGTTGTTTTAGGTACTTCAGTATTAGTACTATAATCACACCAAGTTTCACGTTTGTATATGTATTACCGTTTTTACGAAAGAGCTAAATCAAAAATACTTCTAAAACCTATGAAAAAACACGTTTTTTGTACGGAGATTCCCATTTTTCAGTTTTTTCTTATTTTTACCTGCGACGGAACGGAGACGGTATATGCGTTTGGGGTGAGAGGGTGTTTGTGCAAACGAATGTACTTGCCATTTTCTCCTAAACCACTAGTCTGATTTTGATGTAGTTTTCAGTGATGGGTTCAGATTCGATGGGTGCATGTTCTTAGATAGGTGTTACGGTAACAGCTTACCAGGGGGCGCTGCAGTAAACATTTTTTATACAAACCAATGTCACCATTTATCTCCAAAAGTTCTAGTCCGATTTTGATGTGGTTTTCAGTGATGGGTTCTGGTTTGATTGGTGCATGTTCTTAGATAGGCGTTACAGTGATAACTCACCAGGGGGCGCTGCAGTTAAAATTTGTTGGTACAAACCAATGTTGCTATTTATCTGAAAAACTACTACTCCAAATTGGTTGCGGTTTTCAGTGATGGGTTTGGATTTGATTGGTGCACGTTTTTAGATAGGTGTGAAGGTAAAAACTCACCAGGGGGCGCTGCAGTACACATTTTTTGTACAAATCAATGTTGTCATTTATCTCCAAAACTATTAGTCCAATTTTGATGCGGTTTTCAGTGATAGGTTCTAGTTTGATTGGTACATGTTCTTAAATAGGTATTACGGTGACAGCTTACCAGGGGGCGCTGTAGTAAACGTTTTTTTACAAACCAATGTTGCCATTTATCTTCAAAACTACTAGCCTGATTTTGATGTGGTTTTCAGTGATGGGTTTGTATTTGATTGGTGTATGTTCTCAGATAAGTGTTACGGTGACAACTCACCAGGGGCCGCTGCAGTAAACATTTTTTGTACAAACCAATGTTGCTATTTATCTCCTAAACAACAAGTTCGATTTTGATGCGATTTTCATTGATGGGTTTTTGATTTGATTGGTGCATAATCTTAGATAGGTGATACAATGACAATTCACCAGGGGGGCTCCAGTAAAAAAAATAATTACAAAGCAATGTTGCCATTTATCTCCAAAACTGCTACTCTAATTTTGATACGGTTTTCAGTGATGGGTTCGGGTTTGATTTGTGCATGTTCTTATATATGTGTTACGATGAAAAATCACCAGGAGGTGCTGCAGTTAACATTTTTTTGTACAAAATAAAATTTCTTCTCCCATTTGGACATATATACGTCCCCACCGAAGGGCTCAAGCCTACCCTATATCTATAGTATACACCTATATTGAAAAAACCCACGACGTTTTAAATGAAATTATAAAAGGATAAAATAATTAAAAACCCCGACTTGAAGAATTTATGTAACTAGTGATAATTAACGTGAAAACCTTTTATAAGAAGATTTGATCTCTCGCAGAGTCGGACATATGAACAACAGAGTATCAGTTTTCATAGCACTTCCCTACGTATCTATTTGGTTCCGCAAGATGTAGATGAAGCAATTAAATTTTCAACTCCCTATGAACTTAATAAAAACCCAAGAAAATCCGTCGGGGGCTGCCATAACTCTTTTAAATTTCAACATAATATTATGCAATATAGTAGAGCAATAAAATATCTCCAAATTATTCACGTTACTATAAATCAACAAAATTAGATCTTTTAATGGCAGCCCGGACGGATTTTCTTAGGTTTTTATTTACCGAATTAGGGCGATCGGGCCTTAGCCGACCACGCTGGCCCAGTGCGGATTGGTCGATGGCTATACGGAACCCTAAAAGTCACAGTTCTATAAGTCATCATTTCAGCTCAAATACGTCCCCACCGAGGGGCTCGAGCCTACCCTGAATTAGGGCGATCGGGCCTTAGCAGACCACGCTGGCCCAGTGCGGATTGGTCGATGGCTATACGGAACCCTAAAAGTCACAGTTCTATAAGTCATCATTTCAGCTCAAATACGTCCCCACCGAGGGGCTCGAGCCTACCCTGAATAAGGGCGATCGGGCCTTAGCAGACCACGCTGGCCCAGTGCGGATTGGTCGATGGCTATACGGAACCCTAAAAGTCACAGTTCTATGAGTCATCATTTCAGCTCAAATACGTCCCCACCGAGGGGCTCGAGCTTACCCTGAATTAGGGCGATTGGGCCTTAGCAGACCACGCTGGCCCAGTGCGGATTGGTCGATGGCTATACGGAACCCTAAAAGTCACAGCTCTATAAGTCATCATTTCAGCTCAAATACGTCCCCACCGAGGGGCTCGAGCCTACCCTGAATTAGGGCGATTGGGCCTTAGCAGACCACGCTGGCCCAGTGCGGATTGGTCGATGGCTATACGGAACCCTAAGTCACAGTTCTATAAGTCATCATTTCAGCTCATATACGTCCCCACCGAGGGGCTTGAGCCTACCCTTAATTAGGGCGATCGGGCCTTAGTCGACCACGCGGGCCCAGTGCGGGTTGGTCGACTTCACACACAACCTTCGACTTTCTTCGTAGGTGTGTGCAGGTTTCCTCACGATGTTTTCCTTCACCGTTAAAGCAATCGGTGAGTATATGTGCGTAAGTTTCGAAAACACATTGGTACATTGGCCGTCCGGATTTGAACCCGGTACCTCTGGTTAAGTGGACCGAGTCGTTACCGGTTGAGCCGCCGACGCTTCTTCTATAAGTATTCGATATAAATTGGGGACAACATTCCGAGTACGGCAACTGAAATTGGTCGCGTCGACACTAATTCCAATATAGGCCAGATTGATCACAAGCCTCATAGAGGTAGAGCAACTAGCTTTTTACCCGATTGCGCCAGAAGGTGCGATATTATGTTTTTCAAGTATATGTATGTATGTATGTTTTTGTTTTCGAGTGTATATATGTATTTATACATCATCATTACAGCTCATATACGTCCCCACCGAGGGGCTCGAGCCTACCCTGAATCAGGGCGATTAGGCCTTAGTGGACCACGCGGGCCCAGTGCGGGTTGATCGACTTCACACACAACCTTCGAGTTTCTTCGCAGGCGTTGTGCAGGTTTCCTCACGATGTTTTCCTTCACCGTTAAAGCAATCGGTAAGTATGTACGTAAGTTTTTGGAAAACTCATTGGTACATTGGCCGTCCAGATTTGAACCCGGTACCTCTGGTTAGATGGACCGAGTCGTTACCGGTTGAGCCACCGACGGCCTAATCGCCCTGATTCAGGGTAGGCTCGAGCCCCTCGGTGGGGACGTATATGAGCTGATATAATAATAATAATAATATATATAGAATAATAACCCGGTGAGAACTATATAATTTTTTTTTGAAAAAAAACTTGGAAGTAGTCTATAATAATGAATTTAAAAGGAAAACTATCACTTTTTTAGTTTAGGAGAAATAGCCGACCAACTTAAGATGTGCAGTTGGATTTGTAAAAAGTTCAAAGATTTTTAAACAACATTATGTTCTATTGCCAACTGCAAATATAATTTTGTTTTTTAAAATAAACATTTATTTTTTTAAATGACTACGGAACCCACCTTGCGCGAGTCCGACTCGTGCTTGGCCGGTTTTTTTATATTTTTTACACATGTGTCTCGTTGTAGACCTTGTAGACAATAAATTGTGACAGTTTGTGCACCGTCTAGACGCACGCGCAACATATAAATCATCGTCCGCGCCAGCTCTCAATTAACTTGAGTTTAGTTACATACCGGTCTTTTGTCAGTTTTTAATTAATTTTTTAAAAACTGAAAAAAGTAAGTGTGTTGTTTATGAAACCACGGTAAAAGTGAAAATTTACAGAGGACGAAACGATCATGGCTGCTCTCGCTACGGTACAGAGGATGAAACGATCATACCGTCATTCCCTCTCGTATATCTACCAGACACGCTAAAACTACCAGGTTTATGATATAGCGTCCCCATTTACATACTTGATCATACCGTCAGATGAAAGCGACCGTCATGCGACATGCAACACACGGACGAAAAAATTTGAGACGATGTAATAAAAGTTTCACTTTAAAAAGACCGGCCAAGTGTGAGTAGGCGAGGGCACCGAGGGTTCCGTACCGACACACAATACATTTGTAATGTTTATTTACAAATAATTGAAAACGCTAAACACGTTAAAAAACCGACTTCCATCGCAACAACTTAGTACATTTTTGCATTATTATTTTTGGTTTTTGTTAATTTTCTAATAAATTACTACACCGATTTTGCTAAAATTTATACAGAATCACACGGGAAGCACTAGCTTTCAAATAAAAAATAATCATTAAAATTTGTTCACCCAGTTAAAAGTTCTGAGGTAACACACATAAAAAAAAACATACAGTCGAATTGAGAACCTCCTCCTTTTCAAGCGACTTCCAAAAAGGAGGAGGTTCTTAATTCGTCTGTAGGTTTTTTTTATGTGTGTTACCTCAGAACTTTTGACTGGGTGAACCGATTTTTATGATTCTATTTTTATTTGAAACCTAATGCTTCCCGTGTAGTCCCATATAATATTAATCAAAATTGGTGTAGTACTGTATTAGAAAATTAACAAAAACTAAAAATAATAATGCAAAAATGTACTATGTTGTTGCGATGAAAGTCGGTTTTTTAACGTGTTTAGCGTTTTCAATTATTGGAAGTCGTTTGAAAAATAACACTAAATGCATGTCTGCAACGAGGTAGAAGATTATAAAATCCCTCTAATTAATGACAAATTATCAGAATGATGGCGCCAGCACTTGATTAACAATAATTTAGTTACCAACCAGTTGGAATAAATCTAAATTAAAACGCTCGACGGGGACATTCTGCTAATTGACACATCGTTGGGTTAGTGGACCACGGTCCACGACACCGCGCCGCCGCGCTGCCGTGGACAAAGTATACAGTATGTATATTAGTATTAACATACAGTATGGACACTCCCTGCCGCTCTCTAGGTTGCGACCTTACCCCCTCGTCACCCAGATTGATACAGATTGGTTACACTTTGGTTGTCGAACGTATAGGATTTCGATGCCATTTTGTTTGTTCCGTTATTCCTTTTTTGAAATGTCATTTCTAGCCCGTGGTATGAAGTGTCCAGGGTGTGCCGTGGAACTTAAAACGTGGTAAGCAATAACTCACTAAGGCGCGAGGTTCACTTGTAAGGGTTCTGGCAGAATAACAGCGTAGTAGGTTGCCTAGGTGACACTAGGTCTCGCCCGCGACAGTATGCTGAGCCGCTACCCATTTCAGTGACAGGTGAGATGATGCCAAGGGCTAACCAATGATACTACAATGATTTTAATAATATATATGGGACCGCGTAATATATATGGGGAATATAAGACGATTCTGGGACCTTGATTCCACCACCAAATTTCATCATCGGATCAAGTTCATAATACCAAAAGGATCTACTGTTACCGGAAATATGGCTTCATTCAAATTTCAGCTGAAACGGACTCCTGAAAGTCGCTCTAAAATCGGTCGCAAGATTTGAACTAAACAACCTTACATACATACAAACATTTCAAGTAAAACAAAAGTTTTTTAAAAGTGTTTTTTTAGGGTTCCGTACATCTGATGAGAGAGGGAACCCTAATACGATCATTCATGTGTCGTCTGTCCGTTCGTCTGCATATCTGATTTTCTCTGAATCTACTAGACGAATGCCTTTAGAAAATCATTAAAAATTAAAAACCGCCTGCGTAAAAACTTACCCCCTATTTTTTGGCCAGTCGGGTGAAAACGTATACTCAATTAGGAAGAATCTAAAGACACTTCTCACTCCAAAATCCATCAAGCCGTTTAGGCTACAGAGCGTGCCAAAGATATAACCTCTTTTTTTGGTTAGTCGATTAAAAATGTATCCTATGTCACTCACGGGATCAAAACAAATCTAACGACACCTCTCACTCCAAAATCCATCAAACCGTTTAGGCTACAGGGCGTGCCAAAGATATAACCTCTTTTTTTGGTTAGTCGATTAAAAATGTATCCTATGTCACTTACGGGATCAAAACAAATCTAACGACACCTCTCACTCCAAAATCCATCAAGCCGTTTAGGCTACAGAGCGTGCCAAAGATTTTTTTGGTTAGTCGATTAAAAATGTATCCTATGTCACTTACGGGATCAAAACAAATCTAACGACACCTCTCACACCAAAATCCATCAAGCCGTTTAGGCTACAGAGCGTGCCAAAGATTTTTTTGGTTAGTCGATTAAAAATGTATCCTATGTCACTCACGGGATCAAAACAAATCTAAAGACACTTCTCACTCCAAAATCCATCAAGCCGTTTAGGCTACAGAGCGTGCCAAAGATTTTTTTGGTTAGTCGATTAAAAATGTATCCTATGTCACTCACGGGATCAAAACAAATCTAACGACACCTCTCACTCCAAAATCCATCAAACCGTTTAGGCTACAGAGCGTGCCAAAAATATAACCTTTTTTTTGGTTAGTCGATTAAAAATGTATCCTATGTCACTCACGGGATCAAAACAAATCTAACGACACCTCTCACTCCAAAATCCATCAAACCGTTTAGGCTACAGAGCGTGCCAAAAATATAACCTTTTTTTTGATTAGTCGATTAAAAATTTATCCCTTGTCACTCACGGGATCAAAACAAATCTAACGACAACTGTCACTCCAAAATCCATCAAGCCGTTTAGGCTACAGAGCGTGCCAAAGATATAACCTCTTTTTTTGGCTAGTCGATTAAAAATTTATCCCTTGTCACTCACGGGATCAAAACAACTCTAACGACACCTTTCACTCCAAAATCCATCAAGCCGTTTAGGCTACAGAGCGTGCCAAAGATATAACCTCTTTTTTTGGTTAGTCGATTAAAAATGTATCCCTTGTCACTCACGGGATCAAAACAACTCTAACGACACCTTTCACTCCAAAATCCATCAAGCCGTTTAGGCTACAGAGCGTGCCAAAGATATAACCTCTTTTTTTGGTTAGTCGATTAAAAATGTATCCCTTGTCACTCACGGGATCAAAACAACTCTAACGACACCTTTCACTCCAAAATCCATCAAGCCGTTTAGGCTACAGAGCGTGCCAAAATTATAACCTTTTCTTTTGGTTAGTCGATTAAAAATGTATCCTATGTCACTTACGGGATCAAAACAAATCTAACGACACCTCTTACTCCAAAATCCATCAAACCGTTTAGGCTACAGAGCGTGCCAAAATTATAACCTTTTCTTTTGGTTAGTCGATTAAAAATGTATCCTATGTCACTTACGGGATCAAAACAAATCTAACGACACCTCTTACTCCAAAATCCATCAAACCGTTTAGGCTACAGAGCGTGCCAAAATTATAACCTTTTCTTTTGGTTAGTCGATTAAAAATGTATCCTATGTCACTCAAGGGATCAAAACAAATCTAACGACAGCTTTCACTCCAAAATCCATCACACCGTTTAGGCTACAGGACGCGCGAAAGTAATAAACATACATAAGAGGGGTGCACACAACAGGGATGACGAATGTTAGTCATCTGATTTACTTTTTATCATCTGTCAAAAACAACATTTTGTTCTAAAAATGTTTGAAATACCTAGGCGTGACGTCATAGTTTTGCAGCGTCATTTACGTACTCATTTTGTGATTTGGGTGAATTAAAAAACGAAAACTTGATGGAAAACAAAACGAGTAAGGTTTTCCGAAGTTTAAGTAGGAGGGCAATTTAGTGATCAAGAGTTCATAATTTATTTCTGATGCTGTCGTCATCCCTGTCTCCATCCGCGGCGGCCATGTCGTACAGTGCGCGCACTGCCTGGTGCAACTGCAGCTTACAAGGAAAAGTACCCAACTGTCCGGTTCCAATTTGATTTATTTTAAAATTTTAATATATTTATATTTCTTATATTTTTTCTCATCACCATCATATCTGCTGGAAAACGTCCACTGTTGGACAAAGGTCTTTCAAGGATTTTCACCGCCCGCATCCATCTGTTTCGCGCGATTTTCACCAGGTCGGCGGTCCACCGCGTGGGAGGCCTTCCTACACTACGTTTTCCGGTGCGACTTATGTATGTTTGTCTCGGCTTCGCTTTGGCCTACATTTACACGTTCGTCCATCAATGCAACTTTTGCTGGCCGCTGCAGTAATGTATTATTTATGTACTACCTGACCTTAACGGATAAGAAGACTTGCCCTTATCACACGTAATAGTTGGAAACAAACCGACCTCAATCACAACAAATAAGTACAATATTGCTTTGTTTTGGTTTTTGTTGATTTACTAAAAAATTAATGAACTTATTTTTTTTAATTTTTTTTTAATTATTTACAATTGGTAAACCCTTGACAACATCTCACCTGGTGGTAAGTGATTTGATGACATGTGACCAATCTGAAAGTTTATCCTTTCAAATAAGAAAGGATTTTTTAAATCAGTTTAAAAATTACGGATTTCTGAGCTAACAAACATTTGCAAAAGATGATGGATGATTCCAAGGGCTTACCAATTGTGAATAAAAAAAATAAATAAAAAAAACCCAGTCAAGTGCGAGTCAGAACTCAGAACCGCACACAAAGGGTTCCGTACCACCATACTAGATGGCGCTAGTGCAAAGAGTTCCATACCATCATACTAGGTGACACTAGTGCAAAGAGTTCCGTACCATCATACTAGATGGCGCTAGTGCAGAGTTCCGTACCATCATACTAGATGGAGCTAGTGCAAAGAGTTCCGTACCATCATACTAGATGGCGCTAGTGCAAAGGGTTCCGTACCATCAAACTAGATGACGCTAGTTTCTTCATGGTTAAAAAAAACACGTATTTCACTTTTTTAAATTTTTTGTGTTTGCTGTTATAGCGGAAACAGAAATATTTATTTGTGAAAATTTCAACTGTCTAGCTATCTATGAAATACAGCCTGGTGACAGACGGACAGCGAAGTATTAGTAATAGGGTCCCGTTTTTACCCATTGGGTACGTAACCCTTAAAAAACAACCGAATTAAGAACTTCCTCCTTTTTTGGAAGTCGGTTGAAAATATATCAAAGTTGTAATTATTGCGAACGTTATGTCCGTTGTTTTTATTGTATTTAATGTTGTCAATTTATATTCGTCCCAAACATTGGTTGGAAATATGTAGAGAACCAGAAAGGCTTGACAAATATGCGACGTTCTTAAGGCTTTAAGACGCCTCAATCCGAGTAGGTTGATACGTGTTATATAATATCGAACGTAAGTCTAATCAATGCGGGCTTCAGCGCGGCTGTTATTGAAACTGAACGCCCAATTCTCGATTTTTACATGTTTTTATTACTTTTCTATACTTTCAAATAAGTTTTTAAAAAATGTGTTCAATTAAAATGAAAGGTCTTAAAGTCACCGATTTTTGTGTTTTGGTTTCATTCAACATTAACAATTTGTTTTCGAGAAATTTTGCAATTAATGCCAAAAACGGGGTCTACAGTCTATTATTTACATCAAAATTGGTAATATTTTTAAAATTGTATTCAATTAAATCGATTTTTATTACTTTAAGTATATTATATTTTTTTTTACATAGTGATAGCTTTACACAGTCTTTCAATAATTTGAATTGAATATTGTCATTTGACCCATCTTAAGGCCTTAAGGCCTTTTATGGATTCTTATTTATGTACCCTATTCCTAGGTAAAATGCTCCCTGTGCTAGGTCGCACCCTATTTGTCACTACATGCGGTTAGAGCTCAAACTTTTAATTTATTATCTAAAAAGTATATTCTTTTAAATAAAAAAAACAATGTTCCAAATCAGTTTATAAATGACGTAGTTCTGTGGTAACATAAAAAAAATTACAACCTCCTCATTTTTTTTAAGTCAGTTGGTAATATGTAGAGAACCGGAAAAGCTTGACAAATATGCGACGTTCTTAAATGGATTCTTGGCGCCTATATCAGTTATTTATCTACCTTATCTATACAGGGTGTAACAAAATGGGTGTAGGTCCCGTAAACTGGCGCTTCTAATGATCATACTGAACAACTTTTGTTCTATGACTTTGCTGAAATCGCAAAAAAAATATTAAACTCTTTATACAAATCGATCAGCTGATCGACCAATTTTGTGCATTTTTGTATGGAGGGCCCAATTTTTTTTTGTGAATTGACTATGGGTTCCTTTCCTTGGCGAAAGTTGTTCAGTATGATGAGTAGGTTAACGGATCCTACACCAATTTTGTTATACCAATTTTGTTACACCTGTATCATATAATAAAACTGTAACGGGGCCGTGCCTGTACATGAAATATTCTTGGAAAATAATAACTGTGGTGGACACTATAGTAACGATATAGAGGCCAAAACAACAACTTTTGGAATTTTTGTCTGTCTGTCTGTAGGTTCGCGTATAACGTATAAACTACGAGGCCGATTTTGATGAAATTTTGTATAGTGGTTCCTTATAGCCCGGGTTAACATATAGAATATTATTTATCCCGTAAAATTCAAGAGTTCCCATGGGAAAATTCAAAACCTCCACGCGGACGAAGTTGCGGGGACTGCTATAGTTCCTAGGTAAAATAGTGTCTGTGGTAGGTCGGACCCTGTTCGTCACTACACGCTGTTGGAGGTCAAACTGCCAATTTATTTATTTAAAGGTACGTCGTAAGTTACCCACTTCGCAGACCACATGCAAGGCCTTAGCCGCAATAGGGATGACAAATGCTAGTCATCCGATTTACTTTTTATCATCTGTGAAAAACGACATTTTGTTCTTAAAATGTTTGAAATACCTAGGCGTGACGTTATAGTTTTGTAGCATCATTTAAGTACTCATTTTGTGATTTTGGTGAATTAAAAATCGAAGACTTGATGGAAAACAAAACGAGTAAGGTTTTCCGAAGTTTAAGTAAAAGGTCTTAAAGTCACCGATTTTTGTGTTTTGGTTTCATTCAACATTAACAATTTGTTTTCGAGAAATTTTGCAATTAATGCCAAAAACGGGGTCTACAGTCTATTTATTAACATCAAATTGGTAATCAAATTTTGCTGAATTAAAAATCGAAGACTTGATGGAAAACAAAACGAGTAAGGTTTTCCGAAGTTTAAGTACGAGGGCAATTTAGTGATCAAGAGTTCATAATTTATTTCTGATGCCGTCGTCACCCCTATTTATCAAATGGAGAACCTGAGTTACTGATACCAAATGCTATTAAGCATGTGGATTTATTAGATTGACCATAAAATTTAAAGAAAAACCGGCTCAGTGCGAGTCAGTCGGTGGCGTAACGGTTAGGACCGCTACCTCCTATCCGGGAGGTCGTGGTTTGAATCCTGCCACGTACCAATGTGTTTTCGAATTTCGATTTCATATTATATATATACGAATCACACATGGTCATCTGGCCCCAAAGTAGGATTCCCTGTGTTGACTGATATACATACTTACATACGTTTAAATACATACTTAAATAGATATTTAACACCCAGACACAGAGCAAACAAATCTGCTCATCACACAAATGTTTGCCCTTGGTGGGGATCGAACCCACAACCCTCGGATCAGTAGTCAAGGGCACTAAATACTGAGCCACCGAGTCAGTCATATGTACGTTTATCCGATGCTCTTACGGTGAAGGAAAACATCGTGAGGAAACGCGCCTGCCAAGAAACTCGAAGGTTGTGTGTGAAGTCGACCAACCCGAACTGGGCCCGCGTGGTCGACTTAGTCCCGATCACCCTAAATTAGGGAGGCTCTAACCCCACGGTGGGGACGTAATATGAGCTGATATGATGAAAGCGTCGACTTAGTCCCGATCACCCTAAATTAGGGAGGCTCTAACCCCACGGTGGGGACGTAATATGAGCTGATATGATGATTGCGAGTCATACTCGCGCACTGAGAGTTTCGTACCAAATCACATTTGGGTATGAAAAACCTACAAACATTAAAGAATACAACAATCTGATTGGAGGACAAACTTAATTTTGTAGTTGAAGAAACGTTCACCCAAACATCAATATACCGCACGATCAAATCTCCAACTACAAATGTAAGATTGTAATTGCAGAAAAATGTTTTTTTCATATGATGTAACTACAATTTTACAGTTTTCAGATTTTTCTCTTTTCTTGTGCTGTGAGACCATGCTTCTTGGCAAATTTCACGATTCTAGGTCAACGAGAAGTTTTGATTTACATGAGATTGTGGCGGCAACTGCATTAACCCGCCACTGAACCTTAACAAATGCGATGAGAGGACAAAATAAATACACGACATCTAAAACGCGCTATTAACATTTCTTTAGTACAAATACAAGTATCAACCATCAACGGTTGGTCCACGGCCGGAACCCGGGCATACCACCTTGCCTGGTGGAGATATCTCCCTTTGCTTGCGAAGAGTAGGAACACACCGTGACCCCTACGTGATACCGTTCCTACAAGAGTATCATAATATGTAACGTAAATGAACGCAAAAAAAAATCTGTATCATTTTACTGTCTCGACCCCGTAGTACGGTACGTCGTAGGGTTAGAGGAAGTATTGTTATCCCCCCTGGGTAGCAGAATGCTTCGCAGAAGAAGAAATCATCGGTTTTATTGTGATGTAGCGTTAAATTGTAAGCCGATTGACCATTTACCGTCACATTATAATCTAACTGAATTTAGTGTAGTGAGATTGTAATCTCGCGGTTTTGACGATATCCCGACGACACGTACTTTCAATGATTTTAAAGTCCTAAATATCAATTAAGACATTACTTCAGAAAAGTGTCAAATAGGAGTTTGATATACGTTAATTGACTTTTTGAAAATAATTTGCGTTGAAGGCCCTTCCAAAAGCAACTGAAATTTAACTACCCTCACAATCTACCCTTCAAAAAACACGCCGCATTGTGATTTAAATGATGCATTCTTGTACACACACAGAGGGTAGTGTCAGATGCAGAATGTCTTTAGATCTCTCTTCCCCGACGTCTTACTGGCTCATTCCACTGCGCTCCAAAACTAAATTTGCAATTGATTAATCTGCAATAAATAATCTCTATAGTTCCATTGGCATAGACATTGCAGAGATCAAAATGTGAAGTTGGTTGCTTTACTTGCTTGTTGTTACTTCGCATCATATTAATAAGTAAGCAAAGGTTGCCTAGAAGAATTGCTACCTAGCAATAAGGCCGCCTATTGTATACTTGTATAGGCTTTCTTCTATATTGAAAATTCCTTTTTTTATGTAGCGGTACAATAAAGAATATTGTATTGTATTGTAAGCAAAGTGCATTTGGAAAGATAGTATGCAAGCATCTAATGGAAGCGCTTAATAAGGTTGAGATTACACTCGGAAGAAAAATAAAAATGACGCCGGATAATATTAACTATGTACTTTATACATTATATCAGCCGAAAGACGTCCTCTGCTGGACAAAGGCCTCCCCCTAGGATGTCCGCATCCAGCGGCTTCCCGCAACCTTCACCAGATCGTCGATCTACCGTGTGGGAGGCCTTCTGTCGAGAACTTTACTGCCACAACCGCCATCTGTTCTACGAGCTATGTGCCACTGAAATTCTAACATTAAGTTTTGGATTATAGAGATAAGAGATGATGGCAAGGGCTTACCAATAGGGATGACGAATGCTAGTCATCTGAGTTACTTTTTATCATCTGTCAAAAACGACATTTTGTTCTAAAAATCTTTGAAATACCTTGGCGTGACGTCATAGTTTAGCAGCGTCATTTATGTACTCATTTTGTGATTTCGGTGAGTTAAAAATTGAAGACTTGATGGAAAACAAAACGAGTAAGGTTTTCCTAAGTTTAAGTAGGGGGGAAATTTAGTGATAAAGAGTTCACAATTTAATTCTGATGTTGTCGTCATCCCTATGGTGAATAAAAATGAAATATTTAAAATTTTAGTGAAATATTTTTGGAGCGTAGTGGTACAACCATCTCACTGCGCCCTAACTATTTCTTCGGTATAATTAGGCGGGCAATAAGTCTCCCGGAATATTCAGTGAGCTGACGCCGCCTCTGAATGAACCTGTCAATACTCATTACATGCCCTCAGCGCGCCCCAGGCGAGACTCCTGAGGGAGCTAAGCGCGTGCCACGAGTCACGAAACCACATTAGGAACAAGAAATACAAAGATGTAGAATTTAAGATTTCCTATTGTGTCCTTTTATTGGCTAAAGTTGCTATTCTGTAGGTGAATGTTCAATTCATTTCAATGCTTACAATTAATTTGAGAAATACTTCTTTTATGTAGTTATCTGTGTTTAAAGGCAGTTAAGTTCTGGAGTGGCGACCGCGCACCGGAAAACGTAGTGTAGGCAGACTTGGTGAAGATCGCGGGAAGCCGCTGGATGCGGGCAGCGCAGGACCGGTGTCGTGGAAGTCCTTGAGGGAAGCCTTTGTCCAGCAGTGGACGTTTTTCGGCTGATATGATGATAATGAAGATGATCTGCGTTTACCCGACTACGCCAAAGCCAAAAGGAAGGTTTATGAGAATAGCTGTCTCTGTATGTATCAATGTGTGTTTACGTATGATCACAGTATTGCTTAAACTACTTAGTAGTTGATTAAGAGGTGTCAATCGATTCCTTATTATGGTCCGGGTAACATAGGGGTAGGGCTACTTTTTATATGAACAAAATTAAATTAAAATAAAAACAAAAACCGTTAGAAGAGTAAAGATGTAAGTAAGACCTTGTCTTACTTGTAGCTCTGTCCCTCTTGTTAGCTCATGGTGGGCTGTGGGTAGAGAGGGCTATTATGGAACAATGTCTGCCTAAACTGCAACATTATTTTTTTTTTTCATTGTCACTCAATTTATTGAAAAACGGTCGAAATACCAATTTATCATTTTTATCGTTCAAAATTTTTGTTAAAGTTTCCTTGCTGTGGTTCTTAGCTATACTTGATGAAGATTTGTTCAGCCGTTTGAGGATCAGCAGCTCGTATCTAGGTGATGAAGGGATCTGAACAACTTATACAGGCCAGTCCGATTAAAAACTCGGTGCTCGTTACTGTAATAATATTATATTGACCCTTTGAGTTTAATTTAAGTAGTAATATTTTAATCCAAGAGTCGTCGCGTAGGGGGACCGCAAAGTAAAAAAAATAAAAACAGAATACAACTGATTTACTTTATCACAACGGATTACTGTTAATTTCACAACTTAGCGGTCCGTCTACGCGACGACACTAGGATTAAAATATTACTACTAAAAGTAAACTCAAATGGCCAATATATGTTATTTTTTATTTTTATAAAGGTTTTTGTCCTGGGTTTATTTAATTTTGTTCATATAACCCTGAACACGCAGGCCCAGTGTGTACAGAGATCCCAAAAAGGTCTAAATGCCAAATGGAGGCTTTAATAAAACGCAACCATTCCAAGACGAAAGGCAATAAATTTTTTTTTCGAAAGGACAAGCTTGTTGTTGGCTTCACCGGGCAGGGGAGGCGGGTACGGTTTTTCTTTTTTTTTTTTTGCAGCGACCATGCTCAATGTTCGAAACAATCTGATATCGCGTTTTAATAGACACATAGCGCCATCTAACGGTAAGTATTTCAACTAAATAAAAATATGGTATCGTACACAGTGCAGGTTGGTGGGCTGAACTAAACAAATTATTTTTCGGTCCTAACTCATTGCATTGCTACTTGCGTTGTCGGATCGATCACGCAAGTTAACTGTACTGTTCATGACTGTTAGTAGCATTTTTCTAGACCGTTTCCTTCCTTCGCAAGCCGTGTTAAGCCGTTGACTCCGGTTGCTTTCACTAGACAACAGTCGTAATTGTAAGTTGTCTTATCAAGTTAATTCTGTCAAACATAACCACACATTTTCTAAATAGGACATACAAACTTATTTCTAACCGCCTCCCTGGCGTAATGGACAAGTCCATTTGCTTTACATAAGAAAGTCACGGGTTCGATTCCCTTCGAAGTGTAACTTTGGAAGACTCGGTTTGGTTGGTGGAAAGGCATTTTTAAAGCCCGTTTTTTAGCTAGCTACCACCATCTTATCTGAGTCTTGCCCCGCCAAACATCAGTGTTAACACAGGATTGATGTGTTTCGACTTGAAAATAAGATAGCAAGTTCCCCCATTGCGTTGGAGAATCTTGGTAAGGTCGCTTTTATCTTCGGCACCATATTCACTTAACATCAGGTGAGATGATGCCAAGGGCTTACCAATTGTAAAAAAAAAACGTACACCCTATAATTTATAATTATAACACTCCACTTACCGGTTCATAGGTAATAAAAACTGTTCCAGTGATATTTCACCTAACCACACTTTACTTATGTGGAGCTCCTACGGTATTTATTTCGCCATTTGCAAATAATAAATCTAACTTAGCTTTCTGATTCCTTATTATTACGCATCTATCACTTTTACTCGAAAACCTTTCCAAAATAAGGAATACTTAGATAGAGAGGGTGCATTTCTGATGCACTTTACCAACAAAAACAATTCAGACCACCATTAGAGGAGCAGTGATAGATAATATAACAAAAATAACGGATATTTGTCTTTCTACCCTATAAATAACAAAAGCTATCAAAATGTTCTCCTTTTTTTAGGGTTCCGTAACCAAAGGGTAAAAACGGGACCCTATTACTAAGACTCCGTTGTCCGTCCGTCTGTCACCAGGCTGTATTTCATGAACCGTGAAAGACAGTAAAAGACAGTTGAAATTTTTTCACAGATGATTATTTCTGTTGCCGCTATAACAACAAATATAAAAATTCAAAGCCTCCATACAAAAAACATGTTTTTTTTAAACATGAAGAAACTAGCGCCTTCTACAGGGTGGACCATAAGTTTTTTCACTTTTCAAACTAAATTAAAATGAAAACTAATTACATCAGGTGAAAACCGTTTATTAATTATGAAAGCACATAAAAAGGGAATTCAATTTTTAAAAATTACATCATCCATATGTGTTCCTTCATTATTTTGGCATTGCTGTAACATTGAGTGCAGTTCGAGAAATTTTTGGCAAAAAAAAAGTGATATCCAAAAGAGGCGACATTAACTGGCCTCCTCGCAGCCCAGACCTGTCCCCAATGGATTTTTTTCTTTGGGGATACCTTAAAAGTAAAGTTTTTGAGACCAACCCCGTGTCTGTTGCGGAATTGAAGCAACGTATTCGCGAGGAAATGCAAAAATTTCTCGGAACACTTGTCAGGCCGTCATTGAAAATTTTCGCTCCAGGTTACAGCAATGCCAAAATAATGAAGGAACACATATGGATGATGTAATTTTTAAAAAATAAATTCCCTTTTTATGTGCTTTCATAATTAATAAACGGTTTTCACCTGATGTAATTAGTTTTCATTTTAATTTAGTTTGAAAAGTGAAAAAACTTATGGTCCACCCTGTAGTATGATGGTACGGAACCCTATGTGTGCGGTTTTTTTATTCACAATGCGAGTGTCGGTGGCATAACGGCTAGGGCCGCTTGTCTCCTGTCCGGGAAGTATCAATGTGTTTTCGAACTTCGATTTCATATATATACGATTGTCCGACTCTCTTACGGTGAAGGAAAACATCGTGTGTGACAAAGTGACGATGATGCCAAAGATCGAAGCGGACTAACCAAGATTCCCCGATCATAACAGGTAGAAAAATCGTTTATAAATATTGACAGATCGCCAGAATGTGTCAATGGCAATGAAAGCTTGTAAAATGATTAATTTTACGCAGTAATACAACTATCCTCCCATTTAAAAGGTCTTATAACAGAAATAAAATTATATATCTAAATGTCTGTATTACAAGATACAAAATACCATAACGACTGTGACGAGCTTTCCCTGATTTCCCGGCTGGTACAGTCAGTAGGAATATAATCTATACTAATATTATAAAGAGGAAAGGATTTGGTAATTTGTTTGTTTTAAATAGGCTCAGAAACTACTGCACCGATTTGAAAAAATCCCTCACCGTTGGGTAGCTACACTATCCGAGGTTGCTGCTATATTATTTTTTTAAAAACTAGAATTCCTTACTAAAACTCAAATAATCAAAAAATGACCTAAAATTCCTGCAATATCTACAAAAAGTAGTGTAGTGTAGTATAGTGGTAGTGGTAGCGGTAGTGGTAGTTGTAGTAGTAATGGTAGTGGTAGTGTAGTTGTAGTGGTAGTAGTAGTGTAGTAGTAGTGTAGTGGTAGTGTAGTGGTAGTGTAGTGGTAGTGTAGTGGTAGTGTAGTGGTAGTGTAGTGGTAGCAGTAGTGTAGTGTAGTGTGAGGCGGTACAGGTAAGCAATAAGGCCGCCTTTGCACTGTACATATTTTTTATTAAGTTTTTGTAATGATTCTTCTGGTGTGCAATAAAAGATACCTATTTACTTAAATACTTACTTACTTACTTACGTACTAAGTAATAATTTTATACTAACTGTTTCCCGCGGCTTCACTCGCGAGGACGTTTCTATGACTTACCGAGTGTGCGCAGTTCGCGAGCCGCAAGCGGCTCACGAGCGTGCAGAAAAATTACCTTCGTGTTAACCCAGGTCCTAATCTGTCTACCTACCAAATTTCAGCGACATCCTTTCAGAAAGAGTAACAAACATACATCCATACATTCTTACAAACTTTTGCGTTTAAAATATATCTATGACAATTGGTTGACTGTACCAAGTCTACAAGTCTACGGAAAAAGTAGCAAAATGCGAGGGTGACGATGCGAATAATGCTCACGACGATATTACTGAGCCAAAACTCCGGACATCTACCAGAGGATCGGCTCCACGATAAATTAACTAACCGTGCTCAATGTTAGAGAAAAATGGAGGCTGCATAGATTAATTTCAGCAATATGCTAAGGGATGGCATAACTCTATGAAAAATAAATAAAATTATTCCGTGTTTTAAAATATATGGTTAGATTGTGCTATGAATTTTCTCGTAGCAATCTGGGGTGCAAAAGTGATTTCTCAAAAAAACTATATTGTCTGTAAAGTCAGTTTACGTACGATAATTTTACGTGATAACGTGTCACAAGCCAAACTCTTGTGTTTTTTATGGCCCAGATGCACGTCGTCGTGACCAACTCGATTAGGTACAATCTAGTCGGCCGTGGCAAGTGGTCTCTCACACACAATTTAAAACGTATACAGATACGTGTTTTCCTGAGGTATGACGTCACACTGGCGTATCGTGATAATGACGTCACACTCTTTCGTGAATGCAGCCCGTGTCATCAATTCATAAGACGTTATCACATCAAAATGCTAGGGAATAAAATGATAAAGATCAAAATCAATTGTGCAGCCACGCTATCTATTCTTACTCGCGTAGCCAACACTATCAGGTATACAGAAATTTACAATAAAATATACGCTTACCTAGTAGCAAAAGAAAAGAGGTTTATATCAAACTTGAGTAAAACAAAAGAACAGAGATGTATATCAGACTTGAGTAAAAAAAAGAAACAGAGGTATATATCAGACTTGAGTAAAACAAAAGAACAGAGATGTATATCAGACTTGAGTAAAACAAAAGAACAGAGGTCTATATCAGACTTGAGTAAAACAAAAGAACAGAGTTGTATATCAGACTTGAGTAAAACAAAAGAACAGAGGTGTATATCAGACTTAAATAAAACAAAAGGACAGAGGTGTATATCAGACTTGAGTAAAACAATAGAACAGAGAAGTACGAGTATATCAGACTTGAGTAAAACAAAAGAACAGAGGTGTATATCAGACTTGAGTAAAACCATAGTAAAAGGAAAGAATAGGAGGTTGTCTTCATCAATAGTACATCGCGCGGTTTGTATGAGTGCGCGCCGCAATGACATAAGACCATAGACCATTCGTATTTATTGTAGTGTGCGTGCGTAGGGTGCTTGCCTACTGGAGCGTGCACACATACAAACTGCGCGATGTACCATTGTATGAAAACAACCTACTATTCTTTCCATTTACTATGGTAAAACATACAAATGATCTGAGTTTTTATGGGTGGTAGCTAATTCAGATTTTTTCTAGAATAATTAACTACTAAGTAATAAGTATAGAAGGTCCTAGTTTTCTAGTTATTCTCAAAGTCACATTAAAATTGTTAGAGCCATTTTTGAGAAAAAGTAACAAACAAACAACACATTTACATCACAGACGTAAATCATCTTGCAGATAAAACAAAGACTTTTTCACGTCACTGGCACATAAGAAAAAAAACACTTATTATAACCGCATGTCACTAGTACGGACGCATTCAGAATCAAAAGGAACTTTTTCGAATTAAAAAATACCAATTCACATAACTTAGATGGACAGTGTTTTGTTCCAAATTCAAAGAGTACCATTTCATTCAACTTGGATGGCACTACTTTTGCTCTGTACGTAAATGTCATATATTGCATTTTTTTTAAATAATAACAACATTTTCGAAGCGTATTTGTGGCAATAGGGCTCGGACTGAAAGTCATTTGAGTTACTTTTCAACCGACTTCCAAAAAGGAGGAGGTTCTCAATTCGATTGTATGTTTTTTTTATGTGTGCTACCTCAGAACTTTTGACTGGGTGAACCGATTTATATAATTCTATTAATATTTGAAAGCTAGTGCTTCTCGTGTGGTCCCATATAAATTTTATCAACATCGGTGTAGTACTTCATTAGAAAATTAACAAAAAATAAAAATAATAATGCAAAAATGTACTAAGTTGTTCCGATGGAAGTCGGTTTTTTAACGTGTTTATCGCTATCAATTATTAAGATCTGTCAAAAACTAAATTTTGTTTTAAAAATGTTTGAAATACCCACAAGTGACGTCATAGATTTTTTAGCGTCATTGACGAACTTATTTTGTGAATTTGATCAATTAAAAACTGAAGACTTCATAGAAAAACAAAATTAGTACCTAAGGTTTTTTGAAACTTCAAGAGGAGAGCAATTTAGGAAATTATATTTCAGATTTTATTTTTGATGCAGTCTGATCCCCTATTCTGGTTGGTTATAAATAATTATTATACAGACTGTAAGCGCGATAAATAAATCGTCCGAGAATATTGTCAGATGAAGCTCTTGTCCTTTCTGATTGTTGGCAGAGATTAATGCCACCCGTTTATTTAGATATGGTTGAATAAGTCGAAAGACGATTAAGATAATTAAGTTTAGAAGATTACAAGCGTCTGCACGAGTTTATTTTAAAAATTGTATTTGACTAATATGCGAAATTTAGGTGTTTTTTACTCATTTAAGCAAAAACGTCTGAACTGATCATTATGGCTTTTCGCATTCATTTAGAGTATAACCTGAATAGTTGACTTTATATGCTACTTTTTTACAATATTGATTAGCTGCCACTGGGACCACAGATTAGAAGAAGCAATTTTTTTTTCTTATCTGTGACTGAGCCGTATCCCAAATCCCAAGCAGAAGAAATTGCAAGCAGAAGACCTGCTTAAAATCATTAATTTGCGCTTATTTTTTTACCAACCTATAGACAGTAAGTAATTAATTAGTCACTAAGTAAAAGTCTTACTTACCCAAGTGTCACAATCTATATAAATAAAATGATAGATTATGCCGTTGTGCTATTATCACGCAAAAACAACTGGACAGAATTCGACAATGTTTAAAAAAATTTACTTCTTAGATACTTTCTTCTTAAAAATTTCGCTTCTTATCTGGACACCGCGCACCCTGATATCCACGGAACAAAACCGCGGGCAACATCTAGTAAATGAATTTACAGTGAAAATGGGTGTGCCCCAGGGTTCCATATTAGGGCCTTTTCTTTTCCTTGTTTACGTAAATGATTTGCCTTTTATGGTGCAACATCTGTCAAATATTGTGTTGTTTGCGGATGACACTTCTCTTATTTTTAATATAATATATGTATGTATATTTCTTTGGATTGCTCTGTTGCCTAAACTGCTTGATGGATATTGGAGTGCGAGGTGTTGTCAAATTCGTACCGTCTTGATCCCGTGAGTGACATAGGATACATTTTTACTAGACTGGCCAAAAAAGAGGGGTTAAATTTTAAAATATTCCGGTTTCAAATTTCTTAATGAATTCGTTCTGTTATTCTTTATCTCAAGCGTCGGTGGCTCAACCGGTAACGACTCGGTCCATCTAACCAGAGGTACCGGGTTCAAATCTGGACGGCCAATGTACCAATGAGTTTTTCAAAAACTTACGTACATACTTACCGATTGCTTTAACGGTGAAGGAAAACATCGTGAGGAAACCTGCACACGCCTGCGAAGAAACTCAAAGTTTGTGTGTGAAGTCGACCAACCCGCACTGGGCCCGCGTGGTCGACTAAGGCCTAATCGCCCTGATTCAGGGTAGGCTCGAGCCCCTCGGTGGGGACGTATATGAGCTGTAATGATGATTCTTTATCTACTTCACTGTGGGTTTTCAAAAACTAAACGGGTAGTCGGATAAGTAAGTTACAATTGAATTTTCTATCTCCCTGTAAATGCGATTTGCTCCAGCAGTCGCCTCGGGGTGCATTTGATTGAAACTCGTTTTCTTTTTGTAAGCCTGCAGCACTGTTATCTCTGACTACTTCCATACCCAAGGGAAATAATCTTCATGAACTACTTCGACATTTTTTTTGGATTGTTTTTAAAACTTGCAAACCCATGGGAAATAATTTAAATAAACCACTTCTAGATTATTTCGGATAATTATGATGATATATTGTTTTTAAAACTTGTAAACCAAAGTGAAATAATTAACATAAACCACTTCTTGATTATTTTGGATAAGTATGATGATACTGGGTGTCTCAAAGGAAAGTTTATAATTGTTTAGCTTACTGCGTGAACGCAAAGAATCCTAGGGGCGTGAGGGGTATATCAATCGGTAGACTGGCTCTTGGAAATTCAGTCGCTATAGAGCGTTTCACGGGAGACAGAGTATGTTCCGTGTGCGAGCGTTTTTCAAAAACAACGATTCTGCCAATTCGGCCATAATTGCGCGGCGGGAACTTCGCAATCATTACCAATTTCGTCACTGGGTGTTTCTTTAAGGTCCAGAAGTTTGAGGAGATCTTCCTCAAACTTCCTGTACCCACGTCTTAATTCTGATTCTTTTTTAAGGTTATAAATTTGGTAACGGTTGCAAAAATTATTGGCAGAATCGTTGTTTTTGAAAAACGCTCGCACACGGAACGTACGCTGTCTCCCATGAAACGCTCTATAGCGACTGAATTTCCAAGAGCCAGTCTACCGATTGATATACCCCCCGCGCCCCTAGGGTTCTTTGCGTTTACGCAGTAAGCTAAACAAATATAAACTTTCTTTTGAGACACCCTGTATATTGTTTTTAAAACTTGCAAACCCAAAGGAAATAATTTACATAACAACTTCTAGATTTTTTTTGGAATTAGTATGACGACATATTGTTCTTTTAAAACGAGTAAGTACCACAGCAATAATAAGGTCGGGTGAAGGAAAACATTTGCCTGGACTTATTTACTGCGCAGGGAATAGCTCACAGAATCGCTAAACTGAAGAGACAGTGGGCAGGGCACATAGCTCGTAGAACAGATGGCCGTTGGGGCAGTCAGTTCTCGAGTGGCGACCGCGCACCGGATAGCGTATCGAAGGCAGGCCTCCCACGCGGTTGAATGATGACCTGGTGAAGATCGCGGGAAGCGGATGGATGCGGGCAGCGCAGGACCGGTCGTCGTGGAAATCCTTGGGGAAGGCTTTTGTCCTGCAGTGGATGTTTTTCGGCTGATATGATGATGATGATGATGCTGATTTACTGTGTTTTACACGACTGCCAACAATAAAGAAGTGTATTTTTTTTAGGTCTTATGTATGTATGTAATGTTTCTTTATTCCATGATATCTTCTAAACGGCTTGATGGCTTTTAGAGTGCGAGGTATCGTGAGATTCGTTTAGATCTCGTGAGTGACATATGATAAATTTTAACCGATTGTCCAAAAAGAGTGGTATAATGTTTTATAAAAATTAAAATTGTTTATTTCAGATAACTGCGATCCATAGTATGTTAGTAAAACGTATAGTAGGTTAAGGTTAGTTACAATAAAAATAATATTGAAACATTAAGGAAAAATAAAGACATGTGCCAAGGACGATCATGAAAATGAGTCACTACTTTCCGTGATCACCCTCCGCACAAGGCACCTCCATAGCGGCGGAGTGCACCTATTAGCTAACGTATTCAGGATGCTGTTATGCTGTTTTATGCAGCCTTGTTTTCGCTTATTAAGTTTTTTTTTATTTTTTTTATTCACAATTGGTAAGCCCTTGACAACATCTCACCTGGTGGTAAGTGACGATGTTGCCGAAGATGGAAGCGGGCTTACCATTTTTTCCCCAACGCAATGGGGAACTGGCTATCTTATCTTCATGCCGGAACACACCAATGATATCAACATTGATATTTGGCGGCAAGACTTAGATAAGATGGTGGTAGCTAGCCAGGCGGGCTTAGAAAATACCCTACCACCAACCAAACCGAGTCTTACAATTGACCCCGCCGGGAATCGAACCCGCGACCTTTGCATCTGAGCTACGGAGGCGGTTAAAGTTAAAGTTTAAAGTTATTAAAAGAATATTCAGAAAAATAATAAATATAATTTACCTCGATAGTAGTTTTCCCAGACGCCTGCCACTTCATGAGATGCTCGCCTTTCAGAGACCAGCCAGGAGCGTAGCTTATCAGCCCTCCGTTTGCGGCGCTGCCCCCCGCGTCTCCCGCCCCTTCACGGCTACCATTAGCTACTTCACTACTCGCCGCCTCCGTTTTCGACTTCTTGGGGCTTGTCGGAAGCCGGAAAAAGCTCCGGCCGTGGATCTTGCAACTTTTGGAAGGGGAGAAGAAAAACGAGCTCTTTTTAGGCGATTTTTCTTGTTCCTCGCTCGATTTGGTGACAGATGTCGTCTTTTCGCTCGCCACATCTGAACTGTTACAGTGATTCGTCGAAGCACTACTACTAGCTCTTGGGCCGGAGTTCTCGTCGGCGACGAAGAGGAGTGTTCGTTGTACGAAAGGCGTTGCTTTGTGGTAAAACTCGTTCGCCTCGGGCACTTTGAAGCTGGCCGGAATTGTAGTTCGGTGCGACTTCGAAAATTTTCGTTCCATATATTTTCTTGCCATGACATTCCTTAAGCGACATTGAAATTGCTCACCTTACTAACTATATAAGGTGTAACAAAATTAGCTGAAACTACTTTAACTGGTGCTTCTACCTATGAAACTGAACAACTTTCCCCGCGAAACCCATAGTCAAATCGCAAAAAAAAATTGGCTCTCCCATACTAACTCCAACAGCTGATCAGCCAACTTATTAAGGGAAGTTCAAATTTTTTTTTTGAGATTTGACTATGGGTTTCATGAGGGAAGTTGTACAGTTTCATGGGTAGAAGCACCAGTTAAAATAGTTATGTTATGTATTTTATTTTTATAGATTTATCCACAGATTTCAAAGGCGACTTGTAATTTTGCAAGGTGGAAAAATTGAATGCGGATCCAATAAAAGAACAAAATAAACCGAGCAGAATAAATCCATGGAGGCCCCCTCGAATTGGCAAGATATAGGCGGGCGGTTCGTAAACTATACCCCACCTGCGAAACGGCTGAAAACGGGGACATTCAGTTTAATGGATGTGTCTTTTACTCCCCAATTTATTTAACTTGACATAAATAATGAAAAAAATTGTCATAGTATTTTAAATACGTTACCTATTAAAAAAAAATATTTATGTTTTCCAATCTTAACTTAAAATTGCAGATAGGCATACTTTTTTAATCAAAGTATCTACACTGTTAATTTTCAAGCGACTTCCAAAAATGAGGAGGTTCTCAATTCGAATGTATGTTTTTTTTTAATGTGTGTTACCTCAGAACTTTTGACTGGGTGAACCGATTTTTATTTTTCTTTTTTTAATCGAAATCTAGTGCTTTCCGCGTGGTCCCATATA
This sequence comes from Coleophora flavipennella, assembly GCA_947284805.1. Classification (NCBI taxonomy): domain Eukaryota; kingdom Metazoa; phylum Arthropoda; class Insecta; order Lepidoptera; family Coleophoridae; genus Coleophora; species Coleophora flavipennella. The sequence continues at coordinate 9,230,029 of OX369288.1, forward strand.
AATTTTATCAAAATCGGTCTAGTACTTTTTTTATAAAATTAACAAAAACCAAAAATAATAATGCAAAAATGTACTATGTTTTTTTGCGACGGAAGTCGGTTTTTTAACGTGTTTAGCGTTTTCATATATATAAAAAAGTCACTTGTTAAGTTAACATCGTATCTAGTAATAATTGTATGAAGTATATGAAGCAGCAGAGCTTTTCTGCTCCAGGCGACGGGTTGCAATTTTCACGCGGAGGCTTCCCGGCTATCGATCGCTGTGCGTGGGTAAACAGTGCGCCCTTACCTTGCGACCCAGCCGTGCAAATACCAACCTTACACAAAAGCAACTAAACTTATATTACAATATCCTAATTTTGTAAAAACATGTAGGCTAAATGTACACTTTCCCGTTAAATGGGGACCTCTCAAAATTTCAGAACAAGGAGGAAAAGTGTTGTTTTGTGGAGCGCCCTTTTGTATGGTGTTAAAAGGGAAAAGCTGATCTATCTACTTATCAACATTTCTTTGGAAGCAAGCAAGTGGTTTAATTTTAGTACTTATAGTTTAAAAAGCGTCGGTGGCTCAATCGGTAACGACTCAGTCCTCCTAACCAGCGGACCAGGGTTCCAATCCGGACTGAATACTGATCGACTAAGGCCCTAATTCAAGGTAGGCTGAAAGCCCCTCGGTGGGGACGTCTACGAGTTGATATTATCATCATCATCATCATGTTTTGTTTAGGAAGGTAGCATTGAACTAATTGTATACCGATGATTCAGAAACGGCTTATAACCGTTTATGACCGCGCAACTCAAATCACATGAAATAATTAATTCCTTTTATGCGTTTCACGTACTTGTACGAGTAACTTGAACAAAGAAATTATAAATGAAATAAATATCACGCCGGTGTTACGGAACCCTCCTATTGCCGGCACGCACGTTGCAACACGACAGCACACGACAGTCTGACGTGCGGACCAGAAATGAAAATTATAATCTACGCTGTCATGTTCCACTAGTGAAAATGAACTTGGGGTCTGAAGTCTTTCTTTTAATTTTATAATCCACAATTGATAAGCTCTTGGCATCATCTTAGCAAGATTCCCTAACAAAATGGGGATCTGGCTATTTTATCTTCAAGCCGGAACACATCAATGCTGTTAAAACTGATGTTTGGCGGCAATATAGTGATAGCTAGTCAGGCGGGCTATGCAAATGCCCTACCACTAATCAAACAGAGTCTTACAAAGTTGACCTCGTCGGGAATCACAAAGAAAAGGGAAGAACAAATAAGTTATAAATAAGTACAATAAATATCACGTCGGTGTTACGGAACCCTACTATCGGCCGGCACGCACGTTTCGACACGACAGCACACGACAGTCTGACGTGCGGATCAAAAACTAAAATAATTATAATATACTCTACGCTAAATCATAAACGCAGTAAGTCGCATTTTCGCGCCAAAATAGTTGAGAATAAGCTCGAAATGCTTGCAGTAAGGTCCATAAGAATCAAAGACCCGTTTTTTATTATCTACATTATAATAATATAACATTATAATAATGTACCTAGTTATTAAAAAAATGGGTCTTTGATTGTTATGGACCTTACTGCAAGCATTTCGAGCATATTCTCGAATCTTTTGGCGCAAAAATGCGACTTACTGCGTTCATGATTTGCGCGGCAGCGATGTCATGTTCTACTGGTGAAAATTAACTTAGGGAAAGATGCAAGGCTTTGAAAAAAAAAACACAATAGGGCTGACGACAGCATCAGAAATAAATTGTGAACTCTTTATCACTAAATTGCCCCCCTACTTAAACTTCGGAAAACCTTACTCGTTTTGTTTTCCATCAAGTCTTCGGTTTTTAATTCAGCAAACTCACAAAATAAGTACATAAAAGACGTTGCAAAACTATGACGTCACGCTTAGGTATTTCAAACATTTACAGAACATAATGTCGTTTTTGACAGATGATAAAAAGTAAATCAGATGACTAGCATACGTCAACCGTATTGATAAGCCCTTGGCATTATCTCACCTGAGTAAGTGACGATGATGCCAAAGATGGAAGCGGGCTTACCAAGATTCCATAACGCTATCTTATCTTCAAGCCGGAACACAACAATGCTGTTAACACTGATGTTTGGCGGCAAAACTTAGATAAGATAGTGGTAGCTAGCCAGGCGGGTTAAGAAAATGCCCTACCACCAACCAAACCGTGTCTTACAAAGTTGACCCCACCGGGAATCGAACCCACGACCTGCTGGTGTGAAGCGAATGGACTAACCATTACCGCACGGAGGTTAAAACTATAAGTGTTGTGGAATTCATAATGACTTTTATAAGCTTTATATCAGCTTGCCGTGTTAGTTACTTTGGTACAAATTTTGGAAGCTAAGATAGAACCACTTCCCGGTTTCCGATTGAGCTGAAATTTTGCTCGTTAAGTTTGGAACACAATGCAGTATAAGCTAAGTGACGTTATTCTAAATCTAATAAAGCGAACTCCCATAGACGGCGGACCAGTTATTTTTTAGGGTTCAAGCTATTATTACTAAGACTCCGCTGTCCGTCCGTCTGTCTGTCTGTCCGTCTGTTACCACGCTGTATTTCATGAACCGTGATAGATAGACAGTTACAATTTTCACTGATGATGTATTTCTGTTGCCGCTATAACAACAGATAGTAAAAATTAGAAAAAGTAAAAGATTCCATACAATAAAACGTGTTTTTTTAAACGTGAAGAAACTAGTGCCATCTATTATGATGGTACGGTACTATTTGTGCGCGGTTCTGACTCGCACTTTGCCGGGTTTTATATGGGTATCAAATGAAAGGGTTTTCTGAGAAGAATACGAAATAATTAAAATTATTTTTAAACTAAAACTTAAAACTATAAGTTTTTGGGTTTTCAAGATTCAAGATTAAAGATATTTATTCAAATTAGGTGCAAATTACACTCTTTCTGATAGTCATAAAATAGTGATTACATAATTTCATTTGTAAAACATCAAGAAATAAACAATAATTAGTTAATAACGTCAAAATCCAATCCGTGATATAATAAGAAAACAAATAATGTCATTAGAACATGAAAACAATATGACACGAGAAGTTATACATTAAAATTATTGAATGTCATGAACGCCTTTGACAAGTGTAGGGCAGTTCACACGGACAGCACCCGGTCACGAGTATAACGCGAGAATCAGCCATCACTCCTCTCAACCATATTAGAGGGAAAGGAACGACCCTGCTCCCGATGCGCCACCATCCGCACGAACATTTAAGCGAGCATGAACCAGGCCCGGATTGGCCATATGGGCAAATCGGGCAAATGCCCGATGGGCCGGATGCCCAATGGGCCGGTGTGGTCAATTGGCGGTCGACTTTATTTTGCTGTATAAAAAAACCATCGATGAGAATAACGTCCTCTATCGTCAAGTCGAGGACCTAATTCAATTTACGTTATCTCGTTGGGCTCTATCTCTAGTAATTATTTATTTATTTTGATTTTCTTCCCACAAACATATTTAAAAAGTATGGTAAAAAAAATCGTCGGTGGCGTAATGTCTAGGGCCACCGCCTTCTGTCCGGGAGGTCGTAGTTCGAACCTGCCACGTACCAATGTGATTTCGAATTTAGATTTCATATGTAAGGGCAGCGCAGGACCGGTCGTCGTGGAAATCCTTGGGGGAGGCCTTTGTCCAGCAGTGGACGATTTGTGGCTGATATGATGATGATGATGATGTAAGCTTATCTGGGGCTCTTACGGTGTAGGAAAACATCGTGAGGACACGATATTTTTACACACACGCCTGCGAAGAAACTCGCAGGTTGTGTGTGAAGTCGACCAACCCGCACTGGGCCCGCGTGGTTTACTAAGGCCCGATCGCCCTAATTCAGGGTAGGCGGTGAAGTAGGAGTAAAAAAATAAACAGAATAAAAAAAATAATAATGATATTGGAAGGTTAAGCTGCGCTTGCGAGAGGGTGTGTGTGTGTGTGTGTGCGTCAGTTTGTTTGTGTGTGTGTGTGTGTGTGTGTGTGTGTGTGTGTGTGTGTGCGTCAGTTTGTGTGTGTGTGAGTAAGTGTGAGAAAAAAACATAAATGATTATATTTTTCCATTTCAGAGTAGTCAAGAGTCAGCAACCAAGCAGTGATAGTAGTTTTACATCTGTAAGAATTTAGGTCACTAATCTTCATGATTTTAGATATTTTGATAGACAAATAGTTTTCTAGAAAACACAAATGTTGTTGAGCTAGGGTGGTCCTAAAGTATTGCAGTCTAAAGATCATGTCTACTCCTCTAGTTTCAAGTTGGTCAAGATTAAATGCAATAGACTTAAGTCTAGATTAGATTACTTCATAGATGAACAATTGTCTAACCGTGAGTACTTGGCACTGGATGTCAGTGGGATAATAATGGTTTTTAAATGTAGCAACTTTAAGGATCAATCTTTGGGCTCTTTTAATCTATAATAGATTGGCTTTGTAAACACCTCCCCATGAAGAGATGTAATAGCTCAAGATTGATCTGCAGAGAGCGTTGTACAACATTTTAACTATTTTACTATCAGCTTCCGGTCGAATATTTCTGAATAGAGGCGTGAGTTTTCTAAATTTTTTCGTTTGTTTGTTAATATGTGGTTTGAAAGTGATATAATTATTGAGAATAACACCCAGATATTTTATATTATAGACCGTTTTTAATTTAGGGCAGCTACATGAAGAGACATTACAACAGATAGAGCAGTGAGCTGTTATATAAAGGGAATCAGGAGGCTGTGTTCTAGGGGTAATTGAAAAGGTTAAATACTTGGATATAAAATACATGCATACGAGGTCAATGTTCATAACATTATTTTTGACACAGTTACGCAAAGCATGGGTTGCCGTTTTCTTACAAATGGAAAACTGTACGCTGATTTCTCGTGTCTAGATATAAAATGTTTCCCCGAAATACGTAATAATAAACTTTAATCCGGTAAACTAGATGAGTTAAGTAGTAATTTATTGAAATTTTATAAGACAGCTACAGGTGAAAGTTTTCGGATTTAATTGAAAAATTTGGCATTGCATTGGGATAAACTTAAAACCACTGAATAAGAAGATGATAAAATATTCATGGAAGAGAATAAAAGTGAAGAAGGTCAAGAAGTCAACGGTGAAATGCCTTTACAAATAGAAAACCATGATGAAGAAAGATTTGTACCATGTATGACACGCCGTACATGTAAAAATTGCGCCATTTGCTGCTTTAAAATTTTGCATAGATACAATCTTTTGACCAACGCCTACACGTACGTGAAAGATCCTTTTCTACCCTAAAAAATATCAAAAATCGATTGAATAGTACCTTATTTTCTGATAATTTAAATAATAATTTATGTAAATGACGGTAGAAAAAGATTCATGAACTTGGATAGCGACGACATTATTGATAAAGTAGCCGAGAGTAGTGAGCTTCTTCGGAAATCTTTAATTGTTAAAATTTAAAATATATGATTGGAAATTTTCATTAGAAGGTAATTTTCCTTTCTCTTGAGCGTAAAGGGCCGACCGTCTTTAAAATGCCCGGGCCGGTTTCGGGTCCCAGTCCGGGCCTGGCATGAACCACTCATATCAATGCTAAGATAAACATATTATAAAAGAAGTACTACTTAAACTTTTCATGTCTTGTCGCTTCCACGTCAATTCTTAGTATGATCTTCATTTTATTACTATTTAACAGGATTAGTAGCGTTGATAGAAGAAACACTGTCTACCCATACATTTTTGTCATTTAAATATTCGTATGTCTTATAATAACCTTTTTTACAAAGAGTTCTTTTGGCACAATTTTTAAACTGTTTTTCTGACAAATTTAAGACATCAACGGGTAATTTGTTATACATGAGTGTGCATTGACCCACAAAGGATTTATTGATTTTGCTAAGTCTGGTATAAGTTACTTGAAGTAGTTGAAGTTTATTCCTATTCCGAAGATTACGACTGTGCCTGTCACTATTCAGTGAAAAGAGATGCAGATTTTTACGAACATACATTATATTTTCATAAATGTACTGACATGGGAAAGTCAGTATATTAATATCTTTGAACTTATCTCTGAGCGACACACGAGAACGCATTCCAAAAATCGCGTGAACTGCTCTTTTTTGCAGAACAAATATGGTAGTTATATCAGCTGCATGTCCCCACAAAAGCACTTTTTCAAAAGTTATTGTCTTTTCGACTGTTAAAATTTTAGTGATTCTCGTATGTAAACTGGACTTCGATGTACAAGTTCTACAATCTCGGTACCGTTCGACATTACAGTCGTGACTGCAATTATCTACATCAGTACATTCAATCTCTTTTAATCGGATTGTGCTACGCGCTGTATTATGTCGTAATGTTGACATATTTTTACTCAATTGCACAAAATGGAGATTAATTTTTTTCGGGTGTATGTATGTCGGTGGCGTAATGGCTAGGGCCGCCGCCTCCTGTCCGGGAGGTCGTGGTTCGAACCTGCCACGTACCAATGTGAGTTCGAATTTAGATTTCATATGTACGTTTATCCGACGCTCTTACGGTGAAGGAAAGCATCGTGAGGAAACCTGCACACACCTACAAAGAAACTCACAGGTTGTGTCTGAAGTCGACCAACCCGCACTGGGCCCGCGTGATCGACGAAGGCCCGATCACTCTAATTCAGGGTAGGCTCGAGCCCCTCGGCGGGGGCGTATATGAGCTGATATGATGATGATGATGTATGTAAGTATGTATGGATTTTAGAGTGAGAGAGTCATTCGATTGTTCTTGATCCGGGAGTGAGATAGGATGTATTTTTACCCGACTGCTCAAAAAAGAAGGGTAAAGTTTTAATGCAGTCGGGTTTTTGATTTTGTATCAAATTGGTTACCTTATTACATAATATGTTACACTAGTGGATGCCCGCAGCTTCGCCCGCGCAGATCCCGATTTTTGCGGTTCCCGTGGGAATTTCCCAAAATCCTTTCTTAGCGGATGCCTACGTCATAACATCTACCTGCATGCCAAATTTCAGCCCGATCCGTCCAGTGGTTTGGGCTGTGCGTTGATAGGTCACTATGTCAGTCAGTCAGTCAGTCAGTCACCTTTGAGTTATATATATTTAGATTTATGTTCTTTTCTCCTATAAAAAAACGAGTGTGCTTTAGACCACACAACTGAAGTAAAACTTAGGTACTCCCCAAGTCAAGCATGGCGTTCGCCTCGCCCGATCACACTTTTCGTAACGCTAGAAATCACCGTTCGCGTAACACATTCACCAACTTACTCCCCAAGTCAAGCGTGCGTAAAAAAGTTTTACTTCAAAATTTCTGTACTTACTCATTCAACCTTTCATTATGCATTTTATGACGGACTGATAAATTCTAGAACTACTGGCAAAGTATATACAGGGTGTAACATAAAGGTGTGGTGATACTTAAAGGTGGGCTTGTACTTATTAAACTGAGCAACTTTTGTTCTGCAACTTTACTGAAAGCGCGAAATTTTTATTGGATTTTTCATACAAGCTGACCGATTTGTACGAAAAAAAAAATTGCGATTTCAGCAAAGTTGCAGAACAAAAGTGGTTCAGTTTGATGAGTAAAAAGTACACCATAAAGTAAAACCAAACCTTTATGTTACACCCTGTATATTAGTACTATGATACTGACTTGACCTATCGCGTTACACGCTATCATTTGCAAAGTTTAATTGCAATAAACTTGTTCGTTTGTTACATGTTTGATAAATTTGTCCTCAGAACTTTACAAATGTCTCAATGGTTTCCCAAGAAATGTCGTAAGAACTCGTGTTAAGACGATATTTTACTCTTACTAGCTGTTTCCCGCGGCTTGACGCGCGTGGACAACATTTCTTTGCGTAGCCTATGTGTTAATCCAGATCCTAATCTGTCTACCTACCAAATTTCAGCCAGATCCGTTCAATTGTTTTTGCGTGAAAGAGTAACAAATATACATCCATACATTCGTACAAACTTTCGCGTTTATAATATTAGTAGGATGCAATTTTTTTAATCAGAATATTGAAGAGGTTGGATATTCAGTGAAGAAAATGGCAAAAGCAAAGAATTAAGGCGACACATTAATTGGAACAGTTGTCTCTGTTTTTTTCTTTACGTGTAACGAGTAAAGAAAATAACCACACTTTTGCACTTTTTCCATGTTTTTCATTTGAATTAAAATGTACAATCAATTTAAAAAATCCAACCGGCATGTTAAAGTGTGTGTTTAGACTAATCGACTAAGAAAATTTAGAGTTTTAAATCGGTCTGGTTTGTCTGTAGAATGAAAATGTCTCTTTTAAAAGAGGTTTTTTTTTGATATATTTTTTTCTGTTATAGAAGTTAACGAATCATGTTTCTGCAACTGACAAAATTAAGTACTTACCAATTTAGGAAATTGGTTAGGTTTTAAGTTAAAACTTAGGAGTTACCTAGTTTAAGAAACTTCTTGTTGGAAAGTGAATTTTATTATGTTGAAGAATTTTTTGAAAAAAAAATAAAAAGTTGTGACATTTTAAAATTTTTTGAAAAAAATTAAATAGTTGTGACATTTTAAAATTTTGTAACCTGCTTGTGTTACCAAAATGTATTTTTTTCTTAACAAGATTTTCATGTTTAAATTTTTTTAGGCTTCTGTTTAACCTAACACCAGTTAAATTTAAATATAACATCAAAAATACACTTTTTACTGCCAATAATAGTAAATGATTAACAAAATTAAAACTCCATTTTATTGTGAAATTGTAACAAAAGTTTTTACATCTTGCTATCCTATTAAAGCAAATAACTCCAAACTAATCATTGTTAACCCAAAAATAGTTAATGAACACCAAAATTTTAAACACATTTTAATTTACAATGTCCTACAAATATTTAACTTCTCGTTATCCTGTTAAAGTAAAGTACTCTAGGTAAATAATTATTTATTATTATTATTATTATATCAGCTCATATACGTCCCCACCGAGGGGCTCGAGCCTACCCTGAAACAGGGCGATTAGGCCTTAGTCGACCGCGCGGGCCCAGTGCGGGTTGGTCGACTTCACACACAACCTTCGAGTTTCTTCGCAGGCGTGTGCAGGTTTCCTCACGATGTTTTCCTTCACCGTTAAAGCAATCGGTTATTTATTTGTATATGTATTATATATATTATTATATTATATATTATTATTATATATATTATATGTATATGTATTTGAAAAACTTATTGGTACATTGGCCGTCCAGATTTGAACCCGGTACCTCTGGTTAGATGGACCGAGTCGTTACCGGTTGAGCCACCGACGCTTTAAATAATTATATTATTATTAATAATTATTTACCCAAATTATTTACTAATAAAATCCCGCCGCTATAAACGTGTAGCGTGTAGCGCGTAGCGTGTAGCGTTCCTACTTCTGCGCAGCATTCTACTACCCATGAGGGCGAGCCTCGTTTCGTAAGGCTCTTTGACTGTATAATCAATCAAACCTGACCGAAACTAATATCGCTCGCTTCGCTCGCTCCTTTACAGTTTTTTAGTAAAACTTATTTTTGCCAATTCCTTTTTCGTTGTGTGGTTTATTTAGGCAAAAATAGCGCAATAATTTGCTCGCTAAGATCATTTACTACATTTAATGTTTGAATACAATTTGAAATGCAGTGGTGACTAAAGCAGCTAGCACTATTATTATTTTAGACTGAATTTTTGGTGTTTGTTTAGTATATTTTTTTGGTAAGAGAGCTTAGGTTATCAAATTATTTTGTTTATAGATATTCTTTTTAAACTGTGTTAATTGTAGTTATCTACTTCATTTTTACATTTTGTTAATTTAATTAGTTTAATCTTTGTATTGCTTTCTTTGACGATCACAACACTATTAACATTTTCTATTAAGCCCTTGGCATCATCTCACCTGATGATAAGTGACGATGATGCCTGGCTTACCACGATTCCCCAACGCAATGGAGAACTGGCTATCTTATCTTCAAGCCGGAACACATCAATGTTGCTAACAGTGATGTTTGGCGGCAAGACTAAGATAAGATGGTGGTAGCTAGCTAGAAAATGCCCTACCACCAACCAATTCAAGTATACAAAGTAGACCCCACCGGAAATCGAACCCGCGACGTCCTGGTGATTAGCGAATGGACTAACCATAACGCCACGGAGGCGGTTAACAACGGTTAATAATAAGTTAAGGCGACAGTCAAACACACCGACAAAGGGGCCGCGCTAAGTTCAAACGCTTCAAGATAAGCCGGAATACATCAACGTGAAATAAACTAAACTAATAAATGGATAGTAGAGAAAGTCCAACGACCCACAAGTCGAATCAAAAAGAAGTCTAAGAAGTTATTCTATGCCTCCATTCCTATTTCCTTGAGTCGCGAACCCCTCACGCGTGTCGCTCTGTCAATAGCTTCCCGATCCCGTGCGGGGGGATTATTACATTTTGATGACTCGCCGAATGAGAGATGACGTGTGCGTGGTTCTGTAGGATTTCCTTCTACGGGGGGTAATGATAAGACTGTAATTTTTAATCGAAATTCCAAAGAGATGGAGGTTCTTGATTCGACTGTATGTTTGTTTGTTACGCGATAACCGCCTCTGTGGCGTAGTGTTTAAGTCCATTAGCTTCACATCTGGAGGTAGCGGGTTCGATTCCCGACGCAGTCTAACATTGTGTGATGCGGTTTCGAAGGGCATTTTCTAAGCCCGCCTGACTTGCTACTACCATCCTATCTAAGTGTGTCTGTCACACACTAAGAAAGGTCTTTTAAAAACATAAGTAGGAGGGTAATATAGAGATCAATAGTTCAAAAGGCGTCAGTGACGTAATGGCAAGGGCCGCTGCCTTTTTTTTTATTAACTATTGGTAAGCTCTTGCTCTTGGCATCATCTCACCTGATGAAGTGGAGGTCGTGTTTCGAATCCTGCCACGTACCGCAACGCAATGGGGATCTGACTACCTTATCTTCGAGCCAGAATTCATCGATGCCGTTAACACAAGGTTAACACTGATATTTGAAAGGAAATATTTACAACCGAAATATCGACAATTCGTTTATCTTAATTTTTAATCTGTGACTGTACGTTTTATTTTGATATTATTTTTTGATAACTTGATTTTATTTTATTTTATTGTGAACAAAATTTTCTGTTTGTGGGTCCGTGGTTGCCTGAATAAAGAATTATTTTATTTATTAGTTTGGCGGCAAGACTTAGATAAGATGGTGGTAGCTAGCCAGGCGGGCCATGAAAATTCCCTACCACCAACCAAACCGAGTCTTCCAAAGTTGACCCCGCCGGGAATCGAACCTGCGACCTCCTGGTGTGAAGCGAATGGACTAACAATTACGCCACGGAGGTGTTTATTAATTTTTCTCAATCCGTTTATTCTAGTAAATAAACATATGTTAAAGTGTCACATGTAATGTGTCTTATATGGAAGTCAATTCATCATCATCATATCAGCCGAAGGACGTCGACTTTTCTAAGCCCGCCTGGCTAGCTACCACCATCTTATCTAAGTCTTGCCGCCAAACATCAGTGTTAGTAACATTGATGTGTTCCTGCTTGAAGATAAGATAGCCAGTTCTCCATTGCGTTGGGGAATCTTGGTAAGCCCGCTTCCATCTTCGGCATCATCATCACTTACCATCAGGTGAGATGATGCCAAGGGCTTACCAATTATAAAAAAAAAAAAAAAAACAATATTATTCTTTTTTGCAATACTATACAAAAAAAAACAACACGCACCTAATTAATATTTTACAAGAGGCGGTCTTATAGCTGCTAAGTAGCAATTTCTTCCAGGCAACCTTTGGGTAGAAAAAACATTGCTAGAATAAGATAAGTCCCTAAAGTAAATATCAAAAGTTACTTATTCCACACCCTGGACACTTCATACAACGGGCCAGAAATGTCATTTCAAAAAAGGAATGACGGAACAAACAAAATGGCGAAGAAAACCTATACGTTCAACAACTAAACTGTAACCAATCTGTATCAATCTGGGTGACGAGGGGGTGAGGTCGCAGTCTAGAGAGCGGCAGGGAGTGTCCATACAGTATGTTAGTACTAATATATATACTTTGCTTATACTGAGAAAATCTACTTCTGGTCGATGTCTACAAGATAAATAGTAATAATGGCTCCGCGTCAGAAATAGCAGCGCACCCTAAGTGTGGCGCGGAGTACTCCACGATCACGGATCAGATAAATAAGGTTGGATTGGAAATGTGCGCTAGGCAGGCGCGCCTCAAGTATGATTAGACAATCATACCTAACAGAAGCAAATTTTCATACTTTTTATTTGCGTGTGGTTGTGTGTAACGTACAGACTCTCGAATTTTTTTTCGTATCGTGCATAATTACAATATTTTATTATTTTTACTTTATTTTATGTGACTTTTGTAGCTTTACATTATTATTACTGGGAAGAGATTGACTCTCCCGACAAATCCTAGTGGGAGAGTCAGAGTATAATTACAAAGCTACCATTAAGATATAACTTAAATAAGTACCTCACCATTTTTATTTTGTATTCTGAATCTAAACGTTAATATTCAAATAAACTTACTTACTTACTTACTGACAATTGCAGCCCTGTGTTCTAAGTGTGTTTTGTTTATTAGTGCGCGCAATTCGTGTATATGGATTATTATTGCTTGTGCAGTGGAGTTGATGGGTGGGAGACAGGCGGCGACGCTGGTTTTCAAACAAAAGTGTGACTATTGCCAATCCAACCTTATTTATCTTATGCGCAATTCGTGTATGTATTATTCTTGCTTGTGTAGTGGAGTTGATGGGTGGGAGACAGGCGGCGACGCTGGTTTTCAAACAAAAGTGTGACTATTGACAATCCAACCTTATTTATCTTATGCGCAATTCGTGTATGTATGTATTATTGCTTGTGTAGTGCAGTTGATGGGTGGGAGACAGGCGGCGACGCTGGTTTTCAAACAAAAGTGTGACTATTGCCAATCCAACCTTATTTATCTTATCCGTGTCCACGACCGTCGCACGCGCAAACTTGACAATCCACCGCCGCCTGTTGGTTAATTATACCGCTATCTTAGGATTAGTTTACTCGTTCGACTCGAGTTAAATTAGGAACATCTAAGGAAGTTCTATTTAACAACGGAATCCTTGTATTTTTCTTTCGAAAGACAAGCTTATAGTGTGGGTATGTGTGTGATGGGCAGGATGGTAGGACGTAAGAAAACTTATATTACTAGTCATACAGAATATCTTTGCCTGTAAGAAAACTTTCTTAGTAGATTAGATAGGTATATTACTAGTCATACATAATGTCTTTGCCCGTAAGAAAACTTTCTAAGTAGATTAGATAGGTATATTACTAGTCATACAGAATGTCTTTGCCCGTAAGAAAATATTCTGAGTAGATTAGATAGGTATATTACTAGTCATACAGAATGTCTTTGCCCGTAAGAAAACTTTCTAAGTAGATTAGATAAGTATATTGCTAGTCATACAGAATGCCTTTGCCCGTAAGAAAACTTTCTAAGTAGATTAGTTAAGTATATTACTAGTCATACAGAATGTCTTTGCCCGTAAGAAAACTTTCCAAGTAGATTAGATAAGTATATTACTAGTCATACAGAATGTCTTTGCCCGTAAGAAAACTTTCTAAGTAGATTAGATAAGTATATTACTAGTCATACAGAATGTCTATGCCCGTAAGAAAACTTTCTAAGTAGATTAGATAGGTATATTACTAGTCATACAAAATGTCTTTGCCCGTAAGAAAACTTTCTAAATAGATTAGATAAGTATATTACTAGTCATACAGAATGTCTATGCCCGTAAGAAAACTTTCTAAGTAGATTAGATAGGTATATTACTAGTCATACAAAATGTCTTTGCCCGTAAGAAAACTTTCTAAGTAGATTAGATAGGTATATTACTAGTCATACAAAATGTCTTTGCCCGTAAGAAAACTTTCTAAATAGATTAGATAAGTATATTACTAGTCATACAGAATGTCTATGCCCGTAAGAAAACTTTCTAAGTAGATTAGATATGTATATTACTAGTCATACAAAATGTCTTTGCCCGTAAGAAAACTTTCTAAGTAGATTAGATAAGTATATTACTAGTCATACAGAATGTCTATGCCCGTAAGAAAACTTTCTAAGTATATTAGATAGGTATATTACTAGTCATACAGAATGTCTTCGCCCGTAAGAAATCTTTCTAATTACTTAGATTAGATAGGTATATTACTAGTCATACAGAATGTCTTTGCCCGTAATAAAACTTTCTTAATGTTAGATACTAAAAAAAATCTAGCTTACCCACCAGTAATAGTCCCCATGTTTAAAATTCATATATTTACGTTACACGTCCGTCTTTATAGGTCACCAACTTACATATGTGAACCAAATTTCAACTCAATCGGTCTGGTAGTTTCCGAGCAAATTGCTTATGACAGACGGACGGAGAGACGCACGAGTGATCCTTAGTCGACCACCACGGGCCCAGTGCGGGTTGGACAACTTCACACACAACCTTCGAGTTTCTTCGCAGGTGTGTGCAGGTTTCCTCACGATGTTTTCCTTCACCGTAAGAGCGTCGGGTAAACGTACATATGAAATCGAAATTCGAACACATTCACTCGAACCACGACCTCCCGGATAGGAGGTAGCGGCTCTTGCCGCTGCGCCACCGACGCTCCGTACTATCCTAGCACAAAATGACATCAACTAAATATCACTGAAAAACTCCTTTATCTACTGAATCCTTTAATTAAGTCATCGCCTGAAGTTAAACCGAGTTACATTTCAGTGCGGCCCCCGGGGACGAAACAAGGCTGAAACGGAACGTTATTGTGTAAGTTAAGGGGGGCAACAGCTTCCAACAGATGCCTGTTTGAATTATTGTTCTTGTTTACTGTGTTAGTAAGCCAGGTATTGTTTGTTTGTTTGTTTGTGCTGAACTCTTTATTAAGCAACAAAATATACAATTATAGATACATAATAGAAGTAAGCACAAAGGCGGACTTATCCCAAACAGGGATCTCTTCCAGCTAACCCTTAATCGCTGAAAGGATTGTTTTTGGATGATTTATATATTACTAGCTTTTTCCCGCGGCTTCGCCCGCGTGGAAATAGTTTTTATGACTGTGTTTAAGGTGATTAGTAAATTATGTCGTTTCCCACCTCCTCAACCATCTCTGTGCAAAAATCACAACAATCCATTGTTCCGTTGCGATGTAAAAGAAATTAACCAAAAAAGATTTTTTTTTTACTTTCCTCAGGAACTGCATCGGATTATGCTTTTTTCCCGGGATAAAAAGTAGCATATGTCCTTCTCCGTGACACAGGCTACCTGCATGCCAAAATTTGCCAAGATTGGTTGAGGTGTAGAAGCGTGAAAAGGTAACAAAGAAACAAACAAACACATTTTCACATTTATAATATTACTAACTTTTTCCCGCGGCTCCGCCCGCGTGGACATCGTTTTTATGACTGTCTTTAAGGATGATTAGTAAATTATGTCGTTTCCCACCTACTCAACCATCTCTGTGCAATAAATCACAACAATCGAGTATTTTTTAGTTCCCTCAGGAACTGCATCAGATTATGCTATTTTCCCGGGATAAAAGTAGCCTATGTCCTTCCCCGTGACACAGGCTACCTGCATGCCAAATTTCATAAAGATTGGTCAAGGCGTTGAAGCGTGAAAAGGTAACAAACAAACAAGCACATTTTCACATTTATAATATTAAGTAAGGATATAATTATATAGTAAGGATGTTTCAGTTATATTCAATTGGCCACGGAAATTTTTTCACAAGCGTTTATCTTGCGTTGCTAAGTTACCTACTTTGGGTCAAATCTAGAATCACTCACTACCCGGTTTTTGATTAAGCTGGAATTTTGCAGTTTTATCTGGATGACACGTGGTTAGCTAAATGACGCCATTCTAAATTCAATATGGCGAACTCCCAAAGATGGTGGACCAGTTATTTTTATGCACCCTTATGATATGGATATAAAAAAAGGGTTTGCTGAGAAGAACACGAAATAATTAAAATTACTTTCAAGCTTGAATTTAAGAGTTTTTAGGTTTTCCGAAAATTTATTTCAGATGTACCTAATATTTACTACTCGGTTACGAAAAGAATGATCTCGCTGGAATGTGACCCCTCTCCCGCTTCCCCGCTCACCTCCCCGCTTTTCCGCTCACTTCCACGCTTCCCCGCTCACTTCCCCGCGTTCGCCTGTCGCGTCAGTACGGTTCGCATCTTTGTCACCGATACTCGTCTCTGACATAACGTTCAGTTTTTGAAATTAAGTTTTATGTTGAATTTTCGGCCTCATACCGACTGAATACTGCTGTGTCCGGTCTTATTATTATTATTATTATTCTAATTATGAAGTCTAACAATACATTCATAGAGGTTTCACAAACATTTGTTTAAGTTTCAGAAATATTCTTAAGGCGCTAAGATCACTCAATCCGAGCAGGTTGATACGTGTTTCAATAATATCTAACGTAAATCTATTCATTTTAAGTTCAAATCAATGCGGGCTTCAACGCGGCTGTTACGTTGAAACTGAACGCACAATTATCGATTTTACATGTTTTTATTACTTTTCATCACTTTAAAATAAGTTAAAAAAAATGTGTTCAATTAAAATGAAAGGTCTTAAAGTCACCGATTTTTGTGTGTTGGTTTCATTCAATATTAACTATTTCTTTTTGAGAAATTTTGCAATTAATGCCAAAAACAGGTCTACAGTATATATTTTTTTACATCGAAAGTGGTAATATTTTTAAAATTGTATTCAATTAAATCGATTTTTTATTACTTTAAGTATAATATATATTTGTTCCACGGTGATAGCCTTACACGGTCATTCAATAATTTGCATTGAATATTGTCATTTGACCGATGTTATGGCCATAATGATGATTTTTTGCACAACGTACCCATATGACGAAGTGACGTCACCGACGCCGGGTACATTCTTTTAGTAACCGTGTAGTATATTAAAAGTAAGAACTTGGATCAAGTAAAATCAAGTTCCATATAAAAAAAAATTCGAGCGAGACCTACAGTACTCGCATATGATGTGTAACATGTGACAAAATACTTTAGGTTAGTTAGATTTGATGACGATATTGTACCTGCGTGGCGGATCTGACAGTAACGAAAAAAACCGACCAAGTGCGAGTCAGACTCTCGTAAAGTAGAATTCCGCGGTTTCGCGACTTCCTGTTACACATTTCCGTCTCATGTTACACATTTCCGTCCCACTTCACGAAATCACTCCCACAAATTGCAGGAAAGCGAGAGCAAAGATGTTACACATCAAAAAAGCATTTTTTTAAATCGCAAAACTGAAAAATCGCTTCTGTGTATCTTTAATATATCATTTAAGGGAAAGCTCTCACGGCGAACAACGCACCAACTCATGTTTATATAGAGTTATGATAATGAAAATTATGCGTGCACGCAGGCGTCATTGCAAATCAGCTCATCGTTAAAATGCAAATAGGGACCCTTTGCCACTGACCGCCGCTTTGTGGCCAGTCAATTACGTGATTATCAAGCAGAGCATGGGCACACCCTGGACACTTCATACAATGGGAAATGGCGGCGAAATCCTATACGTTCGACAAACAAACTGTAACCAATCTGTATCAATCTGGGTGACGAGGGGTTGAGGTCGCAATCTAGAGAGCGGCAGGGACTGTCCATACTGTATGTTAGAACTAATATAATTATATACTTTGGAACGGGGCTGACGTATCACACTAATATTATAAAGGCGAAAGTTTGTGAGTGTGTATGTTTGTTACTTCTTGACGCAAAAATCACTGAACGGATCTTGCTGAAATTTAGAAGGTAGACATATTAGGACCTGGATTAACACAGGCTACTTTTCATCACGCACGCAAGCCGCTTGCGGCTCGCGCACTGCGCATCCTCGTCAAGTCATAGAAACGTTGTCCACGCGGGTGAAGCCGTGGGAAACAGCTAGTTATGTATATATAAAAAAACTTTATTGGTACTGTTATTTTTTAACTCATTAAATCTGTAAGGCAATGCCCATTGACGTGGGAAGGGGTCTTAATTATCTGCCTTTATCAGTTTCAATCGTGATTTCTTGCCGCTTAAATTACTCGGCAAATTTATTGAGTTGATTCTCATCAGAGTAAACGTATTCGCCTTATCTTTGAGACTGCCTATAGTATATCCCAAGCTGTAGCTATCTCTACAAACATACCCTTAATGACGAACTAGGTAATATGTATAACTAGCTGTTTCCCGCGGCTTCACCCGCGTGGTCAACGTTTCCATGATTTTTCGAGGGTGCGCAGGGCGCAGAGCATGTAAAAAAGCCTATGAGTTACTCCAGGTCCTAATCTGTCTACCTACCAAATTTCAGCCAGATCCGTACAGTAGTTTTTGTGTGAAAGAGTAACAAACATACATCCATACATTCTTACAAACTTTTGCGTTTATAATTAATATTATATTATATTATATTATATTATATTATATTATATTATATTATATTAAATTAAATTAAATTAAATTAAAAATTATTTATTTGGAACTTAAACTAAGTGTACAAACTTAATGTGTACGATAGCAACTGCATTAGTCGAGGACTGTGTCGCAGTTACTAACGCCCACCTCCGGAAGAAAGAATAATATGACGTTCCTTAACGAGTAAAATGTAAAACAAAAAGACAATTTAAAAATAGTTCTTACAGATATGAAGTACAGTAGAAAAGTACAAAAATTTACTTAGCTACCTAAACCTAAAAGTACAATTAATGTGGAATCTCAGAAGTGTGTGCATGTGTCAGTGTGTGTGTGTGTGTGTGTGTGTGTGTGTGTGTGTGTGTGTGTGTGTGTGTGTGTTTAGCGAGCATTATATTTACAAAACAATGACCTATTCTAAATTTATATAATTAACAAGTCTTCAGTCTCTTTAAAAGTAAGGGTTAGTAAATAATTTGTCAATTTGTTCTTAACTTCCGAAATTGATAGGGGGTAGATATTTAGAATTTTGTTGAGGTTGTTATATAGGATTGGACTGAGAAAGTAAAAGTGTCGACTGGCCAAGGACAATCTCCGTGGTTCCATCTTACAGACACTGTACTTTCTGCGTTTATCTTTAATTAAGTTTATATCATAGGGAAGAGAACGGTGTTTACGTAGTAAAACGTTTAAGATAAAGGTTTGCCTAACAGTAAGTACCTTACAGAAATTGTATAGTTCTTTAGTAGGAAAACGAATAGGCCTAAAAGACATAACTTTTAGTATAGCTCTTTGGGCTCGTTCTACACGTAGGAAATGAGTCTTACATGAACCACCCCATACAATAATACAGTAGGAGATGATTGAGTAGGCAAGAGCAAAGTATACTCTCCTTAATGTGGCAAAGTCTGCACTAGACCTTAATTTTTTGAAAACAAAGATTAATTTTCTAAGTCTTGTTGTTGTAGAATTAATTTGAGACTTCCAGGACAAATTGCTGTCGACTGTTATACCTAGGTACCTTATTGACTGAACTTGAGTTAATTTTATACAGTTGCAGGTTTGGTGTGACTTGCAACTATGTGCAGCTATTGCAAAATCTTTTGGAGGCTGTGAAGAGATGTTACAGGAAAAGGCTATAACTTGGGTTTTTTCCAGATTTAAAGTTAAAAGGTTATTATGAAGCCATTCCGTTACATTGCGCATTGCTGATTCTGCAAAGGAACACGCTTCAGACCAAGATTTGCCATTTACAAGAATCGCGGTATCGTCAGCATACGTAATTATTTTAGAATTTGGTAATGTAAGTTTACAGAGTTCATTTACATAAACAAGGAAAAGAGTAGGTCCAAGGACACTACCTTGAGGAACACCGTAGCTTAAAGTTTCTTCAGCGCTAATGATATTATCTATAGTCACACACTGAACTCTCTCGCTAAGGTAACTAGAGAAAAGATCCAAGGTCAAACCACGTATACCAAATATTTCCATCTTTTTCAGCAGGAGGGGAACAGAAACAGTGTCAAAAGCTTTAGATAGGTCAAGAAATATACCAACTGTTTTTTTTTTGTCATTTAAGTTTTTAACCACAGTGCTGGTTAGTTCTAAAACTGCATCTTCAGTTGATTTGCCAGAGACAAACCCGTACTGATTTTCAGCTATTATGTTCTTTGAAGTAAGATATGAAAGTAACCTTCTGTTTATTATTTTTTCTAAAATTTTTGATAAAGATGTAAGAACTGAAATGGGTCTATAGTTATTAACACTGCCTCTGTCACCCTTTTTATGAATGGGGTGAACGAAAGCCTTTTTGAATACCTTGGGGAATATTCCTGAGGTAAGTGAAAGATTAAAAACATGGCACAAAATTGGAATTAGAACACCCCTGGCAGCTTTTAACAGTATCGTAGAAATAGCATCCCAGCCAACTGCGCAGTTATCTTTTAAATTCATTAGGATACGCTCTATTTCATCATTATCAGTGTTCAGTAATACCATAGAATTTAGTTCACTTTCAGCTAATGAAGGCGTGTTAGTAGGAGGTTGACAATGTCTGGCTTCTACAATTTTTGAGGCCAGGTCTTTTCCAATGTTCGCAAAGTACTGGTTTACTATATTAACAGAACTATATGGGTCATCACACAGGGATAAAAGCTCATTAGGAGGAGATTTATTTTTTTCGAGGTTGGTAATACTCTTGATAACTTTCCACGTGGCCCTGGGATTCCTAAAATGTGTCTGGAATTGCGAGCGTTCATAGTCAAGTTTGAGTTTCCGTAGTAAGTCATTGCAAAAATTTCTATAGCGCCGAAAAGTTGTGAGTAAGATTTCATTATTAGGATCTTTCTTACATTTGTGACTTAGCTTGTCACGATGACGAATACAACGTAATAGTCCCGATGTCATCCATGGTTTAATTATTCTACGCCTACTAGGTACAGAAACTATGAAAGTATGTTTTTTTACAATGTTTGAGAGTGTAGATACTAATAAGGTAGCTGCATTTTCTGCATCGTGAATATTAAGAATGAAAGAAAAATCTGTTTTCTCTATTTCATCTATACAGGCCTTATGGTTAACACGAGTGGAATTTTTTACTTTACTTTGTGCTTTATTCTTAAGGTTACAATAAAATACTATCGGAGAATGGTCAGTGAATTTGGAGTCTAAAACTAACGTAATAGCGGGCTTATTACTTTTTAAAAAGACATGATCAAGGCAGTTCTCATGTCTCGTAGGGAAAACGTGAGCAGGGAGCATACCATGGGACACCGTTGTATCAAGAATAATATCAGAATTTGGATCAGTGTTACCAGGTAAGATATTTATATTTAAATCTCCAATTACAGCTAACGTTTGAAAAGTGGTCAGTGACGTCAGGATTTCGTCTAGGCTGTGTACAAAATTATCAACGTTCCTGTAAGACGGGGAGCGATATATAGCTACTAGAGCAGTGTGATTTGAAAATTTAAGAACAAGGCAATTTGCTTCAAGAAAACTTGGTTCATCGACACTACAGGATAAAGTGTTCTTGACGTAAGCGACAATACCGTCGTTTTGATTCATATTTGAAGATTTGTAAGTATCATAACCAGGTAACGACGGTAGAAATGGGCATTTACTTAACCAGCACTCAGAGAGTACAAGGACATCAAACACAACATTAGTCCTGTGAATCAACATAACCATATTGTTGAAATTAACTTCATTACCTATACTTCTAATGTTGACGTGAGATATTTTTAAAGAGTTAGGTGCGTTAGTGAGATAAATTTTGCAATCCTCCGGAGAACATATAAAAGATTCAGAGACATTTATCTTTTCTAGTTCTAATACGATTAATGAGTTGTCATCCATTTAATAATTGTAATTTGCAACAGTTTTGTCGATAATATGAACTTTTCAGAGACAAAATAGCTGGACCATACATTGAAAAAGGTAGGCTTGCCAGGAGAGTACAGAAATACGGTATATGATGATGACAGTGTGATAGGTAATGCACCGTAGTCATATTAGATAGTTTTATTTTTGTAAATAGTTTGACTCTTATGCTTACACGTTTAGTGAAGTATATGTGTAAGTAAGTGTGTGTATAATTGTGTTTCAGAGTAAGGAGTGTGTGTGCTGGATGTGAGTTTATATATAGTATTAGTTGTGTACACAGGGTGCAATGAGATATAGGAGATGATATATTACACCATAAAAAACAAATCCATATCAGATAAGCGCTAAGCACTAGTCACTTGTTTATCTTTAAGTTTACCAGGTCAGCTTCTTCTCTAATAAGGTGCAAGGGAGCACCTTCTTTCTCACGTAGGAAGATTTTTCCGTTTGAGACCCAGCAGTAGGAAAAGTTGTTTACTTTTGCAAAGTCCCTGGCAAGAAAGAAAACTCTTTTCATTTTTTGTGACAGGTTCTCCGAGATAAAGACGGGTTTGGAGGGTCCAGGTATCTTTATGCGGTCTGTTGTCAGCCTGTTGTGTTGTTTATTACATTTTCGATACAGACGAATTATTTTTTCTTTCAGAAGGACACTGGTGAAGTCCACAATGATGGTTCTATTACTAGGGTCCTTAGAGCCCATACGGAAAATGTCCTTGACCTCGTTAGATGGGATTGGTATACCTAGGTAACTACCGATCGAGCCTATTGTTTTCAATAAGTTATCTTTAGTTTCAGACTTTTCAACTGGAATGTTTCTAACTTCTAAACAGGTTGATCTTGTGATACGCTCAAATTTATCCAGTCTTTCCTCCAAGGTTTTAATATATTCCATGTTATTTTTGTGTCCCTGTTCCAAATTATCAACTTTATCTTTGAGTGATTCATAATCCTGGGACAGGAATGCAACTGAGTTTTGGATGTCCGAATTCTGTTTTTTAATCTCTTCTACGGCTGTGAAAATTTGCTCCATTTTTTGTTCCTGCTTTTCCTTGAAATCCAAAAATAGTTCCTTCATATCAGACATGAAGCTTGTCATTTTGTCATCTGTACTCTCAGTGCGTCTGCGCTTTGGATAGCGCAACGTATTAATAGATGAAGACATGTCGAGGTCAGAGAATTCATTAGTTACACACACATCAGTTTCCGACGAGCAATGTCGTAGTCCCTGTGCGGTAATCGGAGCAAAGGGTAGCTGTTGAGATTCTGGTGTTTGAATAATGGGCTTCGTGGAGTCATGCGTTTGGTCGGTGTTGTGGTTGTGGTGCCGTATCGCGTCACTGTCGGAAACCGTAGCAGGCTGAAGCACAGTCGTCGGCGGGGGCGTGGACTGCGCGCCGGCGGCAGAGCCTGCGGCGGCGGCCTTCCCTGCAGCGATCGCAGCGAGCGAAGGAGGTGTGCGATTCAATGGCATAGTTATATTATTATTGTAATAGTAGGCAGATCAAGTACCAGGGCGCAATGAAGTTGAGGATGGTTGAGGTTGTCTTACCGGATGATCGATACGGAGTTCAAAGTATGCTGGTGGCTCGCGAGATTTTTAAATTAATTTGTTTCCGTCTGGTTTAAGTTGACCTCTTCGTATATGCGTAGCGTGGTGTGCGTGTATGATGCATGCAATGTAGTAGTGTGGTGCCGTGCGCGACTCTGCACACAGCCACAAAAGCAACTCCTCCGATTTTATGCACTCCTATTTTATTGCACTGAATTATTTGTAAAACTTTTCTAATTTAAATAATAAATAACGAAAAACACGTCTATTCTTTATGAGTATCCGAGGGGAAGGGGGATTATATTATATTATATTATATTATATTATATTATATTATATTATATTATATTATATTATATTATATTATATTATATTATATTATATTATATTATATTATATTATATTATATTATATTATATTATGTTATATTATATTATATTATTAATATTATAAACGCAAAAGTTTGTAAGAATGTATGGATGTATGTTTGTTACTAGCATATAGGCTGCATCAATTAGTTTAATAGGCACAATATCCTACTCCTACTAATGTAGGAGTAGGATATTGTGCCTATTAAACTAATTGATGCAGCCAATATGTTAGCGAGAGTTCTGGACCAGGATCGCACCCCCCTGCCGGAGTCCCAAAGTTGGAAATGGCGGATTCCAACTTCCAACTTTGGTGCTCCGGCAGGGGGGTGGGGGCCTGGTCTAGAATTCCTACTACTAACGGGCGTTGCTCCATAACGCAACCAAATATTAATTAAGTTTTTGCATAAGGGTTTACCAATTGTGAATAAAAAAAAAATATTAATGAGTACGACTAGTACTTTCATTTTATATCTTACTTAGTCATTTCCCATATCGTTATTTTTTGGGTCACGACAACAATTCTTTTCAGGTGCTATAATATAAGTACATAACGCAACCACTTTGCCCAGGCTGACCGACATATTCAACATCAGAGGGTTGCCATTTATCTTTTCAACCTAAGTTCATCCATTTCTGTCATATTTACCAAATTTGTCGTTACTTTCTAGTATATATAAGGTGTAACAAAATTAGCTGAAACTATTTTAACTGGTGTTTCTACCCATGAAACTGAACAACATTCCCCATAGAATACATAGTCAAATCGCAAAAAAAAATTGGCTCTCCCATACTAACTCGATAGGATGATCAGCCAACTTAGTGTGGGGAGTTCAAAAATTTTTTTTTTGAGATTTGACTATGGGTTTCTTGGGGAAAGTTGTTCAGTTTCATGGGTAGAAGCACCAGTTAAAATAGTTTCAGCTAATTTTGTTAGACCTTATATAAAGGCAGTGACTAAACAAATGATCAAAAAAGTTAAAAACATTGTATTGGATCGTCCGCCTTGCATATCATTGTTTATTTTGCTAGTTAATACTCGTAAGTTTTTTTAATTTTTGTATATTTGGTGTACAATAAAGTATATTTATCTTATCGTCTGGTTTATATTCGTTTTATAGCAGAAGAAGTGAAGATTTCAATGGGAAGTGTCCATAATATTATACACGACAATTTGGGTATGAAAAAACGGGTGGGGCTGTGTCGGGGCACACGGCCGTTGGTTTTAACGTGAATACGTCTCGTAACGGGTAATATGTAGTTTCTATATAAAATATTATTATTTATGTATGTCATAATCATAGATAATATAATATAATCGATAGATTTTGACGAGAGCTGACGATTGAAACTTGAATGAACGTCGTAGCTTCACCGAGTCGAAAGTTATACTAAACGGAAATCTCGATACGCAGCAAAATGACCTTCAAAATGGCGGGGCTGCCCCCTCCCCCGCGCGCGATGTGTTACAGTCTTTATATAGCGTAATAAATTATTTGATTCTTTAGCTATCAAGTGGTGTAAACGAAATTTGGATGGAGATGATAGATATGTAGCTACAACACTAAACTGTATCCCCCGATTTTGTTATCATTTGTTTTTTTGGATTGCATCCCTATGGAGGTAATTTTAAAGACGTATTCACGTCAAAAGTGTCAGCGCGCTGGGTGCCCAGAATGCTTTGTGACGCGCAGAAACAAACGCGACTGAGTATTTCACAAAGCTGTTTGAATTTTGTTACAGCAAGTTCCTGTGGTTGTGCGCCATTAAGTTTGTGAGACCATTGGCGTGGCGTTCAAGCTACTGTGTGGTCGCGCTTATAAATTCAAAACTGTTAGTCAAATAACATCTTATAATAATCATAACAGCTCATATACGTTCCCACCGAGGGGCTCGAGCCTACCCTGAATTAGGGCGATCGGGCCTTAGACGACCACGCGGGCCCAGTGCGAGTTGATCGATTTCACACACATCCTGAGAGTTTCTCCGCAGGCGTGTGCAGGTTTCCTCACGATGTTTTCCTTCACCGTAAGATCGTCGGATAAACGTACATATGAAATCTTAATTCGAAACCACATTGGTACGTGGCAGGATTCGAACCTCGACCTCTCGGACAGGAAGTGGTGGCCCTAGCCGTTGCGCCACCGACGCTCTTATAATAATAATAGTAGGTTAAGCCGAGATAAAAATAAATAACTGTACAAAGTGTAATGAAGAGCTTAAAGTTATCCTCGAATAATTTAGATAAGGCTATAAATATCGTGCGGGTAGGCCGCTGAGCGGTATCGGTCCGGCGGCCGTAGTTATCAGCGCTTAATGAGTTTGATCTGATCGCTCGTGCCGGTGCAGATGAGTGCTGGATCCTTCCGTTCGTGGGTCACTTCCGAAAACACTGTTTATTCTTAAAATAGTTTGGTTTCTTCTTTTAAATTCTTATTAATTGTTCTGTTAAATGTT
Source organism: Coleophora flavipennella (assembly GCA_947284805.1). Taxonomy (NCBI): domain Eukaryota; kingdom Metazoa; phylum Arthropoda; class Insecta; order Lepidoptera; family Coleophoridae; genus Coleophora; species Coleophora flavipennella. Next base: position 9,256,325 of record OX369288.1, read on the forward strand.
TATCGTGCATCGTCCACAGCGATTGCTTTTTGTAAATTAATATAATACTTTAATAATTAAGGAAACTATAGGTCTATATTGAAGTAAGACGTTTTATAGATTTTTTTTAAATGACTGTTTGTTACTATTGAATAAAAAATAAAAAAAAATAATGTACTATTAATTTAGTTATTTTAAGTGTTTTATTTATGGTATTTTAGGTGTTTCATTTATGTTGTTTTAGGTGGTTTATTTTAGGTATTTTAGGTGTTTTATTTTAGGTATTTTAGGTGTTTCATTTTAGGTATTTTAGGTGTTTTAGATAGTATATGTGTTTGTATAACTTATCAAAAAAAATATAAAATAAAATGTACTTAGATTTTTTCAATTTGCTACTTAATTACATAACTTTATATGTTATGTCGTGTTTGTAACTTTTGCTCTTACCATTTTTCTTTGTTTTAAATCCAAATGTCATTGGTAGGTTGACTGGAAGAGATCCCGTAAGGGATAAGTCCGCCTCAATACCATACATATCTGTTTTATGTCCTGTATTCAAACATGTCAATAAAGAGTTAACAAACAAACAAAACCATAACTTTTTTTCAATTTCGTTCCATATGCTTGCTTTGCACAACCCTTACTTATCCCTGGGTTGCCTGGAAGAAATTGCTTTAGGCAATAAGGCCGCCTAAATTGTGCAATTAACATTGTTACTACTCTATATTCTGTACTATTCTCTGTTTTTTATTTATTTATTGTAGACTGTAATCTGAATCATGACATTATGCAATAGACAATAATAAATAAATAAATATTCTGGGACAAATCACACATGGTCATCTATAAGTTTTGTTTTGACTATTTAAACAAACACCTATTTAAAATAAATTATTTTGATTTGATTTGATTGTACAATAAAGCATATTTGATTGATTGATTAAACTAAAACACATTTATGTGGTCGCATATTAAAAATCGAAAGGGCAATAGAGCGACCTTCCTCGGTTTTTCCCGCCTATATGATCGAATCAGAAATGAGGAGATCCGTAGGAGAACCAAGGTCACCGATATAGCAACAAAATCGCTAAATTTAATGGCCATTGGGATCGTAAGCTTCCCGAGTGGCGACCGCTCACCGAAAGACGTAGCGTAGGCAGGCCGACGTAGGTGCTAAGTAGTTCAACGACCGGGTGAAGGTCAAGGAAGCCGCTGGATGCGGGCAGCGCAGGATAGTTCGTAGTGGAAATTCTTGGGAGAGGTCTTTATCCAGCAGTGGACGTCTTTCGCCTGACATCATCGTATCAGCTCATATACGTCCCCACCGAGGGGTTCGAGCCTACCCTGAATTAGGGCGATCGGGCCTTAGTGTACCACGCGGGCCCAGTGCGGGTTGGTCGATTTCACACACAACCTTCGAGTTTCTTCGCAGGCGTTTGCAGGTTTCCTCGCGATGTTTAAATCTAAAATCGAAATCACATTGGTACGTGGCAGGATTTGAACCAGGACCTCCCGGATAGGAGGCGGCGGCCCTAGCCGTTACGCCACCGACGCTTTCGCCTGAATTAATGATGATGATATTCAAAATCCAGTATTTCAGAAACAAAACAACAATATGAAACGAGAAATCCGAAATTTATACTTCTCCTTGTTCCCTAATCATTGCCCATTGGATAAGGAAGGTGGCATTGGTGGCATCCTTCATCACATCAGCTCATATTTACGTTCCCACCGAGGGGTTCGAACCTACCCTGAATTAGGGCGATGGGGCCTTAGTCGGGTTGGTTAGTTAGTGCAGGTTGGTCGACTTCACACACAACCTTCGAGTTTCTTTGCTGGCGTGTGCAGATTTCCTCGCGATGTTTTCCTTCACCGTAAAAGAGTGTTGGATAAACGTACATACAAGATCGAAATTCGAAAACACATGGGTACGTGGCAGGACTCGAACACGACTTCCCGGAGATAGCTGGCCCTTGCCGTTGCGCCACCGACGCTCTTACTGGCATCCTTACTAATTAATAGTATCAATCTGAAAGTATGTCGGTCTTCCTGTATATCTTTAATTATATAATAATATATAATTATATAATTTTATTTATTATCTTCCTGTTTATCTTTTTAACCGCCTCCGTAGCTCAGAGGCAAAGTTCACTGGCGGGTTCGATTCCCGGCTGGGTCAATTATAAGACTCGGTTTGGTTGGTGGTAGGGCATTTTCTAAGCCCGTCTGGCTAGCTACCACCATCTTATCTAAGTCTTGCCGCCAAATATCAATGTTGATATCATTGTTGTGTTCCGGCATGAAGATAAGGTGGGGAACTGGCCCCATTGCGTTGGGGAATCTTGGTAAGTCCGCTTCCATCTTCGGCAACATCGTCACTTACCACCAGGTGAAATGTTGTCAAGGGTTTACCAATTGTGAATAAAAAAAAATGAAAAAAATTCATAGTTTTCGTGGATCTGGGAAAAACTTGAATTCAACCTTTGCGCGCTGCTTGTGGCTCGCGCACTTACCTCCCTCGATTACAGTCACTAACACGATATCCTAAGCGAAGTCGCGGGAAAAAGCTGGTATGAAAAAACTACCCATCATATTTTTTTTTATTCACAATTTTTAAGCCCGAAACTGTGTTGTGTTTTCATTGAATTTAGATTGAATAGTCCAAAATTATATTACATTAAATGAATACAAATTTTAATTTGTTGTATTGTGAAGGAACGTGAGGGCATCGCGTGTTGGAGCAAGGATTAGGCCTGCTCCAGGCGCTACATGCGGGCCAGGGGGGCAGGAGCGGGAGTGGGGGACTAATCGCCTCTGACAAGTTCCTGATGGAGAGCCGCCTGTCCTGACAACCGTACATCGGTAAGGAATTAACATTAATTTAAAAGTCAAATCTAATTTCAGCTGGCCGAAAATAGCAGACTCAAAGTTAGAAAAATATAACAAAAGTGTGCCTAAGTACACTTTGTGTAGTTCTTTTAAATAACTATGTATTAGCTGTACCGGCGAACTTCGTTCCACCTTACACTACCCTACACTACCCTACCCTACCCTAACTACACTACATTTTTTATTGAAGAATATCATATTTTAATACTTAACATCCTATTCCTGACGTAGATATGCAAAAACACAAAAATAATAAAAATTTGGTCCAGCCGTTCTTGAGTTATAAATGGTGTAACTAACACGACTTTCTTTTATATATAGATAAGATATATCACTGGAATTGTGACTAAAACATAGATAATGTTCTGGTAGTTGCCTCAAACATTGAAAGTTCTACAACCTATAAAAGATAATAGAAAAAAAAAGAAAAATAAAGGCGCTTGTAGTACATTACTGCAGCGGTCAGCAAAAATGGCATGTAAATGTGTACACATACCAAAGTCCATCAACGCCTAGTTGTGGCCAAGGGTTGTTTCTCAAATAATGCCCGGAAATTAAAACTTCAATAATAGGGGATCGGACTACATCAAAAATAAATTCTGAAATATGATTTCCTAAATTGCTCTCCTCTTGAAGTTTCAAAACCCTTACTTGTTTTGTTTTTCCATAACGTCTTCAATTTTTGATTGATAAAATTCACAAAATAAGTTCCTCAATGACGCTAAAAATCTATGACGTCACTTGTGGGTATTTCAAACATTTTTAAAACAAAATTTTGTTTTTGACAGATCATAAAAAGTAACTCAAATGACTGGCAGTTCGATCCCCTATTAGGTACTTTTCAAAATCAATGACGAACAACGGACAAAAATAATTTTTCACGCGCCAAAGTGTTCATTTGTTTTTTTTTCCATAAACAGCGTTCCATTTGCAAGTCCGTTCGTAATTTAAATAAAACCTTTGATAAGTTACCTCCTTGGTTGCCATGTTTTGGAGTAAAATACAGTTCAATTTTAAATTACACTACAGATATGAGTTTACATAGTAATTTATTTGGCCGCTAAACACGACAGATATGGATTTTCATACAACTTTTGCAGGTCACTGTTCGCATGTATTTGGACAGTACAGAAATTTCAATTTATCTCCAAGAAGGTTCTCAAAATAATGCTCAAATTTCTAAGCATGTTTGAGAAAAATAAATTATTACTAAACTATCAGTATTATTTTAATTATACGATTCACTCTACCTTTGTTAATTGCCAATTCGAGGGATACCGTTATAAAATTATTTTATCTGTGAAATGACAGAAAAAAGCTCGATAAAAGGAAGTCGCATTTGAAAAGCAATGAAAAAATAAATGTTTTATAATCTTTGAGCATTTAACTTCATAATAACATTCTATTTTTTTAAAAACCTGTACTCAAACTAAATCACTAAAGACTCCGTCAATGTTATTCATAATAATAACTATTATTACTATTATTTTTTAAAATAAAAGAACCTCTGACACCGCACCGCACTTTGTTTATGTTTACACGTATAAATAGAAAACACCGTTCACAAACTAATATTCAAACGTTCTACATTCAAAACGAACTGTAATTCATAACTAAACTTTTTTAACTCACACCATAGAGAATGTTCTTTACTAAAAAAGAGACTTTAGTCTCGCCTCGTCCTGAAATTCTGATAGCGTATCCCGTTCCCGCCTAAACGGGGAGGCTTCGGAGTAGGCGGGCGTCCGCGGTGCGTACCGTTTGCGACTGGGGTAGCGCCGGTGGCGGATCGATCCGCCCTGGACGTCCCGCGGGGATGCAGATGCAGCGGGCTACAGCAGCTGGATAAGGCTCCGAAAGGTAAAAAAGTACGCCTGGTAATAGGGATGACGAATTCTAGTCATCTGAGTTACTTTTTATATATGTATATTATATTCATTATTGCACACAAATATTTACATGAAAAGCACTTAGAAAGGACATATACAAAGGTGGACTTATCTCTATAAGAGATCTCTTCCAGCCGACCTTACCGGGTGTTATGAGAATTCAAAGGACGGGGGGCAAACCTATGTGTACTTAAATTATACTAAATAAAATACCAATATAATATAATGTAAACTAACCTAATCTACTCACATAAATAATACATATCGATAGTAAATAAATTAATATGATACATAATACATACCTAAAAATAGAATACTTACTATTCTTACTAAAATAAATATATACAAATAAACTGACACGTTTTGTATGCAAAGAAAATGATCTTTAAGTTTGATTTTGAAAGAGTTCACAGAGGGGCAGTCGCGAATGTTGGCGGGTAATTTATTCCAGAGGTTAATTCGTTTTATAATCTGTCAAAAACGACATTTTGTTCAAAAAATGTTTGAAATACCTAGGCGTGACGTCATAGTTTTGCAGCGTCATTAATGTACTTATTTTGTGATTTTGGTGAATTAAAAATCGAAGACTTGATGGAAAACAAAACGAGTAAGGTTTTTGGAAGTTTAAGTAGGAGGGCAATTTAGTGACGAAGAATTCATAATTTATTTCTGATTCTGTCGTCATCCCTATTCTGTTAGGTATGTGGAGAGGTTATATATAGCTTAGGGTAGATCAGTGCACCATCAAAGATTGGTTTACAGGGATTTTGGTATAGAACAAAAAACAAGTCGATCTACACTTAATTGTTCTAAAGGTTTTAACTGTCTTCCATCAGCTATAAACTTCCGATATCATTGGGGTCAAAAGTATGTAGATAAAATAAAATTTGAATCGACTTCTCAAAGAATGTTATACCACAGAGATTCTTCTGCAAATAAATCCTTACTAATTTTATAAATGTGAAAATGTGTTTGTTTGTTTATTTGTTTGTTTTTTTTTGTTACTTTTTCACGCTTCAACACCTTGACCAATCTTGATGAAATTTGGCATGCAGGTAGCCTGTGTCACGGGGAAGGACAAAGATTGCTTTTAATGCCGTGAAAAAAGCATAGTCTGATGCAATTCTTGAGGGAAGTAAAAAAAGACTCTTTTTTGGTTCATTTCTTAAATATAGCTACGGAACAATGGATTGTTCAGATTTTTTGCACAGAGATGGTTAAAAGGGTGGGATATTATATATTTTTTTTTATTAGCATATCTTGAAAAAGTTTCCGATTGATCTGGAAAAACTCATGTCCACGATAGCGAGCAGCTTGCGGCTCACGCACCACTCACCCTCAAAGACAGCCATAAAACAACATCCACGCGGGCGAAGCCGCGGGCAAAAGCTAGTAAAATATATAAGGCACTTCTAGTCATGTCCTACAATACACCATTACCCTTAAAAGGAAACAAATTGAATAACTCAGAGAAGATGCATGTATTCGGATGTGAAGTGCGACAGGCTGTTCGTCTGAGGTGACTATCTCTTTTGAACGGGATACAGTTCCTTGGGGAACACAAACCGACCACAGATGATGTTGAAATTCGTTTCCGAAGTCCAGTCTTCATATCAGCTCATATAGGTACGTCCCCACTGAGGGGCTCGAGCCTACCCTGAATTAGGGCGTTCGGGCCTTCGTCGACCACGCGGGCCCAGTGCGGGTTGGTCGACTTCACACACAACCTTCGAGTTTCTTCGCAGGCGTGTGCAGGTTCCCTCACGATGTTTTCCTTCACCGTAAGAGCATCGGCTTAACGTATATAATATGACTAGTGGATGCCCGCAGCTTCGCCCGCGCAGATCCCTATTTTTGCGGTTCCCGTGAGAATTTCCCAAAATCCTTTCTTAGCTGATGCCTACGTCATAACATCTACCTGCACGCCAAATTTCAGCCCGATCCGTCCAGTGGTTTAGGCTGTGCGTCGATAGATCACTATGTCAGTCAGTCAGTCACCTTTGAGTTATATATATTTAGATATCGAAATTCGAAAACACATCGGTAATACGTGGCAGGAATCGAACCACGACCCCCCGGACAGGAGGTAGCGGCCCTTGCCATTACGCCACCGACGCTTTTCTGAAGTCCAGTAAGAGAATGGAATTTTAATACAAATATTCATAAAACCTCGGTCTAGTTTTACTATTGCCTCTATAGCAATAGGAAAGTATATATATTAGTACTAACATACAGTATGGACACTCCCTGCCGCTCTCTAGATTGCCACCTTACCCCCTCGTCACCCAGATTGATGCAGACTGGTTACAGTTTGGTTCTTGAACGTTTAGGATTTCGCCGTGATTTTATTTGAGCCGTCATTTGTTTTTAGAAATATCATTTCACGACCGTTGTATGAAGTGTCCATGTTGTGGTAATAGGGTTGTCAGTGCTAATGTTACACACGTTTTGAGGTGCGTTAAAGTTTTACGAATCAAATGGGAAGATAACTATTCGAAAAAGTTTGAATTATTGCAGTTATTATCCTACTTTAATATTTTAAACGCGAAAGCTTGAAAAAATGTATTGATGTATGTTTGTTACTCTTCCACGCAAAAACTACTTAACGGATCTGGCTAAAATTTGGCAGGTAGACAGATTAAGATCTGGATTCACATTTACTATTTTTTTCCACGCTCGCGAGCCGCTCGAGGCTCGCGCACTGCGCACCCTCGAAAAGTCATAGAAACGTTGTCCACGCGGGTGACCCCGCGGAAAACAGCTAGTCCATTTTTTTTTCTCGTAAGTATATGTTACTACACATAAATTCATATTTTTAAGATTTTATTTTTTTATTTTTTTTATTCACAATTGGTAAACCCATGACAACATCTCACCTGGTGGTAAGTAACGATGTTGCCGAAGATGGAAGCGGACTTACCAAGATTCCCCAACGCAATAGGGAACTGGCTATCTTATCTTCATGCCGGAACACACCAATGATATCAACATTGATATTTGGCGGCAAGACTTAGATAAGATGGTGGTAGCTAGCCAGGCGGGCTTAGAAAATGGCCTACCACCAACCAAACCGATTCTTACAATTGACCTCGCCGGGGATCGAACCCGCGACCTCCTGTGTAAAGTCAGTGAACTTTGCCTCTGAGCTACGGAGGCGGTTAAGGTGATTTTGTGTGTTATAAACAGAGTGTCGAAGAAATCTTAAGCTACTGGTTATTCCAAAGTTGGCTGTTCTAAGCTATAACCCTTTTGAAAAATAAACAAAATACACATAAAACAAAAAACAGCTGACATAAAACATGAAACCTCGGACATAACATAATGCCTACGCCGCGTAGCAGCAAGTGGCGCGTAGCATGTAATTTGCGCTATAAAAACGGCTACGCCCCTGCGCTCGTAGCAAGGGTTTTTGCAATGCGGGTCAGTGGAAAGGTTTATCATTCGTTTAAACCTTCTCTATGAACAGTGGATTTCATGTGAAATTACAAATATTCGATAGAATTTTTAATCATTACATCTTTTGTCACAAAAATAATAATGAAATAAGGTATTTGACAGTGATTAAAATAAATTAAAAAATATGCTATCTCTAAATAGCATTTCTCCTACAAAAGAATAAAAACTTATTCATTTAACATTTTATTCTAATTTCAATTTTATATTTTATCATAATCACTAAATTATTTCGTCAATGACAATGACGTCACAAGTTTGTAACACGAACAATAGGGGATCGGACTGCTAGTCATTTGAGTTACTTTTTCTGATCTGTCAAAAACGAAATTTTGTTCTAAAAATGTTTGAAATACCCACAAGTGACGTCATAGAATTTAAGCGTCATTAACGAACTTATTTTGTGAATTTGATGAATTAAAAATTGAAGACGTGATGGAAAATCAAAACAAGTAAGGTTTTTTGAAACTTCAAGAGGAGAGTAATTTAGGAAATTATATTTCAAATTTTATTTTTGATGCAGTCCGATCCCCTATTTCAGAACAAAATGTCGTTTTTGACAGTTGATAAAAAGTAACTCAAATGACTAGCTGTCAAATACCGGATTGAAGTTCGATAAAATGTAGAGTATGACTAAACAGATATTTTTACTTATAGTACCGCTATCGTTGCTCGGTAAAAATCGCTTAAAGTGGTGATGAGGCCGCCCTTGCATTTCGTTGCATGTTTTGATAGTTCATATTTTCATAATATGTATTTCATTTCCGTCTATTTGGTGTGCAATAAGGCATATTTATCTTATAGGCACTTACTTACCTACATAATACATTAAATATCTTCTTGATATTTGACCATTAAATTAAACATCCCTTTTCTTCATCACATCAGCTCATATATACGTCCCCACCGTGGGGCTCGAGCGTACCCTGAATTAATGCGATCGGGCCTTAGTCGACCACGCGGGCCCAGTGCGGGTTGGTGAAGTTTCACACACAACCTTCGAGTTTCCTCGTAGATGTGTGCAGGTTTCCTCACGATGATTTCTTTCACCGTGAGAGCGTCGGATAAACGTACATATGAGATCGAAATTTGCAAACACATTGGTAAGTGGCAGGACTCGAACTACGACTTCCCAGTTAGGAGGTAGCTGCCCTTGCCGTTGCGGCACCGACGCTCTTACCGACGCCTTCTTAAGACAAAGTTATAAGCTACCTACATGCTTTTTGTAGTTACATTTAAGTACAAAGATACTAAATCAAATTTAAACATCACATTGCACTAGCACAATAATAAGTGTTCATTAAAAGTGACTTAAACGAAGCTAAAGCCATCGTTCCGGCTTGAGTTGAACTCTCGAGTCGGGACAAGAGTGTTGTTTGACTGATTGGGCCATTTTTAGGCGCGGTAGGGCGCCGCCCGCGCACCGCGCCCCGCCCGCCGGCTCGAAATAGCGCGATAGCACTAATTATCGCCCCTGTCATTCGTCATGACGGCCGACAGAGATCAAGATAATAAGCAACATTCGTAACCATTTGCGCTGATTTGAATTTTGAATTGACAAATTTTGGTTCTATGACATGGTTTTGAAGTTTGATTTTTAAGGAAATGCCTTCGCTATAATGCTGTTATCTAATAAATAAACCGCCTCCGTAGCTAAGAGGCAAAGTTCACTGGCTTTACAGAGGAGGTCGCGGGTTCGATTCCCGGCGGGATCTGTTCTAAGACTCGGTTTGGTGGTGGTAGGGCATTTTCTAAGCCCGCCTGGCTAGCTACCCCATCTTATCTAAGTCTTACCGCCAAATATCAGTGTTAACAACATTGATGTGTTCCGGCTTGAACATAAAACAGCCAGTTCTCCATTGCATTGGGGAATTTTGATAAGCCCGCTTCCATCTTCGGCATGGTAAGTGACGATGATTCCGAAGATGGAAACGGGCTTACCTTCCCCAACGCAATGGAGAACTTACTATGTATCTAGTTCATCATCTTAATAGCTAATAATAAGATAGCCAGATCCCCATTTGCGTTGGGGAATCGTGGTAAGCCCGCTTCCATCTTCGGCATCATCGTCAGTTACCATCAGGTGAGATGATGCCAAGGACTTACCAATTGTGATAAAAAAAATTTAGCTTATTTCAGTATGAGCAGTTCGGTACAGTACCGCTAATTAAAATAGACAAAGTAAAATTATATGTCACCCCATTAGGAGGCAGAAACAACGGTCTGCCGCGCGCGGCGGCCATTACTCACGCTCAAGGAAATAATTTACGGGCTAATCCCAACCGGAATACTGCGGGTTTATTCCGCTGCACGCCACTAAATTGTTTTAACAAAATCAAAATAATTTATTTTCAATAGGTGTTTACGCACACTTTTAAATAGTCTTAAAAACTTATTTTATATTACAAATAATGTCATGATTCGGGTGATTACAGTTTCAGGTAATGGTATTTCTTATATAATCAACATAAATGTGTTTGTCATTTAACATAATCTATTATTTTATAATATTCTCTAGAGCACAAGTATTTTTTGACATGAGTCTTGAATTTATTCTCTGACAAACTAGTTATATTTTCTGGAATTTTATTGTAGAATATTATAAACTGAACAACCTCCACAAAACATAAATAAAGCAGCAGCATTTAGAATATAGTGAGGTCTAATTTTTGGACTAAAATAATTTTCGAAAAACCTAAAAACTTTTAGGTACAAGCTTTTAATATTGCATTGTCACGCAATATACATATGCGTGCAAAGTTTCAGCTTAATCAGAAACCGGGAAGTGGGTCAAATTTAACTTGCAAGATTCCACCCGAACAAACACACATACATTGCAAGATAAATAGAAGCTTGTAAAAGACTAGGGGTCCCCAAGAGGCTCGAGTTTCCGTATAAACGTAATTTCGCTTTAATACAAAAACTACATGCCGGATTGAATCCAAACGTTGAGAATATATTCAGTAGACACATATCAATATTTGTAATTAGTTTTCATCGTAATAAATTGAAACATAACATTCACAATATAGTGTCTAACTTTGGATTAAAAAGACTAAGGGTCCCCAGGAGGCTCGAGTTTCTATACAAACGTAATTTCGCTTTAATACAAAAACTACATGCCGGATTGAATCCAAACTTTGCGAATATATTGAGTAGACACATATCGATGTTTGTAATTAGTTTTAGATGTAATAATAAAACGGACAAAAATAAGAAATGTTTCAAACTTTCAGTACAGAACTCATTTAAGCCTTCGTTCAGTTATGTTTCAATTTACTATGATGAAATTTAGTAACAAACATCTTTATGTGTCTACTCAATATATTCGCCAAGTTTGGATTCAATCCGGCGTGTAGTTTTTGTATTAAAACGGAACTAAGTATGTATTAAAACTCGAGCCTCCTGGGGACCCTTAAAGTTCTAAAATAAAATTTCAAATCCAATGAAAATGGTTTTTGTCACAAAAAAAAAAGTGAAGACCTAATGACTCTGGAGCCCTAAGAACATTCATTATACTTAGTCTCAGATGCACTTGGCCTATTTTTTAAGTCATAAATATACTTTGAAATTAATGTACATTTTTGTACATCGGCCGGGATAAACACTTAATTTTACGGAAACAATAACTGTAAAGTGAAGTGGAATAACCCAGACCGCGCAGGATATGGATACGGCGGCGGCGGTCGCTCCTTATACGAGCTGTTAACTTTTTACGGAAAACCAAAATAATAGAAGATGATTAATTACCGAGATAACGCCACGTGGAACTGTTCAGCGGGGTAGGAAGACGTAAAAGTTTACGAAACTGGCAGTATTATGATCTTTATGTTTTGTTTATGGAATTGCTGTTTTAGTGGAATTCAGAAAATATTGTAATCTAATGACAAATTGAAAGCGGGACTCGACTTGATTTTATTTAACATACCACATCAATAACTGCTCATTCGAGTATGTTAAATTAAATCGCGTCAAGTCCCGCTTTCAATTTGTCATTATGAATAATCGTGAAAGTTCAAAGTGTTATATTGTAATCCAGCTGTCCCGGCGAACTCACCTTACACTACACTACCCTGCCCTACCCTGCTCTACCCTGCCCTACCCTGCCCTGCCCTACCGTACCGTACCCTACCCTACCCTACACTACCCTACCCTAACCCCACATGAGAACCTTCTCCTGACAATAACGAAATTAACAAAAGAAGAATTAGCAAAATCGGTCCAGCCGTTCACGCGTGATGCGATGACCAGAAGAAATAGGGGTTCATTTTTATATATGGATTGCTACTGTGAAAAGGTATGGTGGAAATTATTTCGAAATGGAGATTAATGTACTTAATATTAAAAATGTTTATTTATTTTTAGCGAAAGTGTGACATGAAGTATCGCAATGATTTAAGTGTCCCCAGGAGGCTCGAGTTTCCATACATACGTAGTTCCCCTTTTATACAAAAACTACATGCCGGAATGAATACAAACTTTGCGAATATATTGAGTAGTTTTCATAGTAAATTTAAACTTATCTAAACGACGAAGGCTTAAATTAATTTTGTACTGAAAGTTTGAAACTGCTCTTATTTTTTTTCGTTTTATAATAGTACATTGAAAACTAACTACAAACATCAATAAGTGTCTACTCAATATATTTGCAAAGTTCTGATTTATTACGGCATGTAGTTTTTGTATCAAAGCGGAACTACGTTTGTATGGAAACTCGAGCCTCCTGGGGACCGTTAAGTGTCAACATTATAAAAATTGTATCTATAGCATTGGCAAGGGCTTTGAATACAGATTTCAAAAAGTCAAAAAATATTTTTGTAAAATCGAAAAAAAAACTGAGGGAAGTGATAGTTTTTTTCTTCACAAGGCCCATATAACTTAGAAACTAATAAATTTAATTGAAATATTCAAAAAAAGCATATCGGGTGTAATTTAAATTAAATAAATACTATCATACTACATGGGGCTAGTTTCTTCACGTTTCAAAGAAAAAATACTTTTTCTATGGAGGCTTTAACTTTTTTTTAATTTTTAGTATTTGGTGTTATAGCGGTGACAGAAATACATCATCTGTGAAAATTTCAACTGCCTAGCTATCACGGTTCATGAAATACAGTTTGGTGACAGACAGACGGACAGTGAAGTCTGGCTAATAGCGTCTTGGCTGATGTTTGGCGGCAAGAATTAGATATGATGGTGGTAGCTAGCCAGGCGGGCTATGAAAATGCCCTACTACCAACCAAACCGAGTCTTACAAAGTTGACACCGCCGGGAATCAAACCCGCAGCTTCCTGGTGTGAAGCGAATGGACAAACCATTACGCCACGGAGGCGGTTATTTTTTTAAAAATTGTCCTCAAACTATTTCATCCGTTTTGTTAAGGAAACTTAAAGCTATTCTCGTAAATCTCTTTCCATAAGCTGTGGGTTGGAATAGAGATGTTTAATAATGCATTTGGTTAGCTTTGCGTATTTGCAATGCGGGGAAGGGGAAGCACTCATAGTTTATTAAAGCCGAAGATACACACGCGACGCGTGCGCAGTGGACGGATATTTACGACGTCCTCGACTGATATATGAGACTTTACTTCCGGCAGGAAATATCCAAGTATCACATCAAAACAAACCATATGTCTGAGCATAAATATTTCATCAATGTAAACATCCAAATTTATTGCTCGCTAGCTGTGCCCGCGGCTTCGTCCGCGTGGAGGTTTTGAATTTTCCGGGATAAAAGTATCCTATATGTTAACCCGGGCTATAAGGAACCACGATACAAAATTTCATCAAAATCGGCCTTGTAATTTTTGCGTGATGCGCGAACATACAGATAGACAGACAGACAGATAGAGAGACAAAAACTCCAAAAGCCTCTATATCGTTAGTAATGTCCACCAAAGTTATTATTTTCCAAAAATATTTCATTTTTTTATTTATTTTATTTTTATTTTAATAATTTAGGAAACAAACAGTCTTATATATAGTATTACATATAAATTTTAAATTAAAAACGACCTGGAGTTCCACTTAATAAAAATAAAACATGAAATATACGAGCCCTGAGACAATATTAATTTTACAACTATTTTTAATTTAACTTATTTCTAATCGCACTTTTAAAGGCACCCAAAGTAGTATTAAAAATGTCTACATCAGAAAAGTCATTATTGAAATTGCGTGTACTAACAGTTTTATTATCATTATCATCATCATCATATCAGCCAAAGGACGTCCACTGCTGGACGTAGGCTTCCCCCAAGGATTTCCACGACGACTGGTTCTGCGCTGCCCGCATCCAGCGGCTTCCCGCGACCTTCATCAGGTCATCGGTCCAACAAGTGGAAGATCTTCCTACGCTACGCTTTCCGGTGCGCGGTCGCCACTCTAGAACTTTACTGCACCAACGGCAATCCGTTCTACGAGCTATGTGCCCCGCCCACTTTATAATATAGATATTTATTTAAACTTTTAAATATTACAATGTTCTTTGTGAATGATGGTGTTTCACAAAATAAAGATATGTATTAGGAGCGAGCGAGGGTTGTGTAGATCAGGAAGAGGGAACGATGGTGCACCCTCGCTTAATCAAGAAATAGGCTCTTTAGGGTTCAAGATATGTCCGGAAACTGGGCGATGATGCCATAGAGATATGAAGGTTCCTGCAATTATTAGCCCACAATATAAAACTTTATAAATATCTTTTTTAATTTATTCACCAACTAACTGTTTCCCGCGGCTTCACCCGCGTGGGCAACGTTTCTATGACTTTTTGAGGGTGCGAAGTGCGCGAGCCGCAAGCGGCCCGCGAGCGTGGGAAAAAGTAGCCTATGTGTTAATCCAGGCCCTAGTTTGTCTACCCACCAAATTTCCGCCAGATCCATTCAATACTTTTTGCGTGAAAAAGTAACAAACAAACATCCATATATACATACATTTTTACAAACTTTCGCTTTTATATTATGTATTACAAAATAAAATACAAAACAATTAATCATCTTTTAATTAAGTATCTAAAACATATTACAAAGGCATTCCTCGGTGAAGTTTTTGAAGTGAAAACTTCTTTAGCGGCGTTGTGCACTTGTTTTGTAATGGGTAAAAAATGTTAAACTCGCGTCAGGACACGTGACCTGATCGAAAATTCGTAAGACGGATGGAGTTGATTTTTTGTTCATTTTTCTGAGATATAAACTTTTTAATGTAATATATAAATAAATTGTCATGTTTGTGTACGATAGCGCAATAAATAAATATTGTATTCTACCACATAAATGATAGTACTTTTAAACTGATAATCAAAGCAATTCGTGCAAAATTATTCCCTAACCATTCCAAAATATCAAAAATGCACTACGTTAATATTCAAGTTTTCACTTCTGCTGGCACTCCCGGAGTGCAACCCGTCGTTTTTTTATGCCACAATTGATAAGCCCATGGCATCATCTCACCTCATGGTAAGTGACGACGATGCCGAGGATGGAAGCGGGCTTACCAAGATTCCCTAACGCAATGGGGATCTGGCTATCTTATGTTCTAGCCAGAACACATCAATGATGTTAACACTGATGTTTGGCGTCAAGACTTAGATAAGAGGTGATAGCTAGCCAGGCGGGCTATGAAAATGCCTTACCACTAACCAAACCGAGTCTTACAAAGTTAACCCCGCCGCAGGGAATCAAATCCGAGACCTCTTGATGTAAAGCGAATAGACACGAACATGGTTCCGCACCAAAACTTAAACTTCCAACAGAATAAGATCTCTCAGTAAGTACTATGTTCTAGGTAAATAGGGATCTACTTGTTCTGGACTGTGGAAATTTCATTTTTCCTGGGGGAACGTAAGGACTAGATTTTCCTGTAATCTATATGTGTTCAACCTCATATACTGTAAGTTTTTCAAGATTTCAGGTTCAGTGGTTCCATTTTCTTAAACGAATTTAAAACTATTTATCATGAAATTATAAAAAATATACATTTGAGATTCTTACAACAAGCCCTTTCATTTGATATGTCACATGATATAGTTTGAAAAACTTTTTTTAAATTTTCTTATTTACCCCCCAAAAGTGGCCCCATGTTTAAAATTATTTATTTACGTCATATGTGCGGCTTTAGGTCACTTATTTACATAAGTGTACCAAATTTCAACTTAATCGGTCCAGTAGTTTCGAAGTAAATTAGCTGCTGACAGACCAACGGACAGACATACGAGTGATCCTATAATGGGTCCGTTTTTACCTTTTGAAGTAAGGAACTCTAAAAAGCGTGAGGCTTTGGCCGTCAATTTAACGTGAAATGTCTAGTTTTTACGTCCCTAATCTAAAAGGAGGGAGACGTTCTGATTAGACGGTATGGCTATGGAGCCTTAGCCTTGTCGTCAACCGGAAATAGATTTAAGTTTATTTCGTTTACTTTTGTAACGGTCCAATTTTCTGACTTGGTAACCCGTATGTATACCCGACTCCACGTTAAAAAGTTCACCTATTCATTTAAAAAAAAAGTAAAATCTCTAAAACTCTAGACTTCAGTCACACCCCAGACACTGCGTACAACGGTCGTGAAATGACATTTCTAAAAACAAATGACGGAGCAAACAAAATCACGGCGAAATCCCAAACGTTCGAGTACCAAACTGTTACCAATCTGTATCAATCTGGGTGACGAGGGGGTGAGGTCGCAATCTAGAGAGCAGCAGGGAGTGTCAATACTGTATGTTTACTTTGCTTCAGTGCATTTCAGGTAGTTCTTCGTAAATAAGCGAGCCTATATGGTCGACCAACCCGCACTGGGCCCGCGTGGTCGACTAAGGCCTAATCGCCCTGATTCAGGGTAGGCTCGAGCCCCTCGGTGGGGACGTATATGAGCTGATATAATAAAGCGAGCCTATAAAATTTCACTTGTTTAGTAGTCCAAACACAATCCGTGTGTTTATTCAACGGTTATTTGTAAAACCCTCGTCCGTTCTCGCCGGGTATAGGTCTGTGCAGTAATTAGGTTATGGGCCCCGGTCGTGCTCGGCCTAGCAATGGGGCCCCCGCATGCCCGGGGCCCCGGGGCCACCATGATGACACTTCAAAGCAATGCGGCTTCAGGTCTGTAGTGTACAATTTAGAAACTCCTTTGTATCTTATATGACTGCACTGAATCACTGGTAACCCATTCATTTTTTTTTATAATTACAACTAAATCACTAGTAACCCATTCGAAAATTTAATTTTTTTTTTATAAGTACATCTGCTTTAGTCATAAGTCTATTAGCAAAGAGCTACACAATAGCACATATTACTAATTAGTTACTACGACAATAGTTAGTAATGTTTAATCAGTGATATAAGCTAAGCTCTTCTTTACTTTTGTGAATTGTCTACGACTAATAAATAAAAATTAAAAAAATATTAAAGATTTGAAATGGATTTTATTATTTTTTTTCATTAGGGGATCGGACTGGTAGTCATTTGAGTTACTTTTTATAATTTGTCAAAAACTAAATTTTGTTTTAAAAAATTTTTGAAATACCCACGAGTGACGTCATAGATTTTTAGTGTCATTGACGAACTTATTTTGTGAATTTGATCCATTAAAAATTGAAGACGTGATGGAAACACAAAACAAGTATGGTTTTTTGAAACTTCAAGAGGAGAGCAATTTAGGAAATCATATTTCAGAATTTATTTTAGATGCAGTCCCATCCCCTATTCTATTTTGTGCAGATCTTCTTCTTTTTGTGTCGATGGGTTTTTCACTACAGCAATGTCGACCAATGTCCGTTGCCTCGACTAGGTCTTGCTCGCTACAGGAGTAGGGACAGGCTGGGCATGTGAGGAGGTGCTCCATGGTCTGTGGTGCAGTTCCGCAGCTGCACTGCGTTTGCTGGTTGGTCTACATACCCCACTTCATCGGGTTCTCCTTCAGCAGATCATAAACTAATAGGTCTTTATTTATGAAATTGCCGATTCAGTTTTTAAACTTCACGCCAATTTGTATTTAAAATAAAAATGTTATTGTTACACTGTTACATTGTGACACTGCTTTATGGTCTTTTATTAGTTACTAGTGGCATTTCTTTCATCTTCCAATCCCCTGAGATAAGTACCATTTAAAGGAACAAAGAAGTTTTCTTAGTGGTCAGATGGGGCAATTTTTTTGACTAGTTGATTTTCTTGAATTTTCCTGAAAGTGACGAAATCTTATGCGATGTATTCCCAAATATGACATAAGTAACGAAGAAAGTGCTGCGATAACTCTAGAGCATTAAAATTAAAAATTTGTATTTTTTGCCTATAAAGGGCGATTTTTTTTGGTGAAAAATCCCGACTTCATGGGGTTAAAGTCGCCGTGCTCTCAGAATATCTAAATAATAGACATATTTTTAACACCATTTAATTCCTAATAGTCTAATGCTATTTTGACAATAAATTTTGTTTTAATAACAATTGTTTTTAATATTAATTTCTAACTTTAAACTTTTTTATACAATCTGCAATTTCATAGGTAAAGACCTAATAGGTATATTAATTGTACGCAAACCGTTATCAAGTGTTATTAATATTTTTTTAACGTTTTTCTAAAGGTTGTAAGTTGTAACGGTTAATGAGACTAGATAACTCCCGATTTAGCTGAAAAACGGAAATCAAAAACTAATACCATGTCTAACCTTTTCTCAAGTTAACATACGTCGAAGTAGACAGAAAGACAGATAAATAGTTTATTTTTCACTAGCTTTTTTCAGCGGTTTCGCTCGCGTGAACATAGTTTTTATAACTGTCATCGAGGACGCGCAGTGCGTGAGCCGCAAGCGGCTCCCGAGTTTGGAAAATGTCCGACCAAATTTCATCCAGATACGTTTAGTAGTTTTTGCGTGAAAAAGTAACAAACATCCATACACCCACACATACAAACTTTTGCGTTTATAATATTATTAAGGATATCATAGAGTACCTGAAACACCTGTGCTGCTATAATAAGGTAAGTGTACTTACTTAACCCGCCATTACCCATTTCGCAAACTTGAAATGAAGCAATGAAACATTCTCGGCGGTGCGAGCACCCATTTACCCGTTTACCTGAAGAGCCCTCGCGGGGTTTACCCGCTTTTCAGCTTTGAGAGTGTTTACCCTTGCTTCACTCCTTGTGGTCTCTACATTCTCTTAGTATGCCTTTATAACGTCTAAATTAAGAGAGTATTTAAAATAATAGAACGAAAAAGCTTCAAATATTTGTGTTTGGAAATTTCATGGGAAATTCTTTACGTTTAAGAAACCCAAATATATCTTAAAAAAATAAATAACAATTAAAAACGCTAAACACGTTAAAAAACCGACTTCCATCGCAACAACTTAGTACAATTTTGCATTGTTATTTTTGGTTTTTGTTAATTTTCTAGTAAAGTACTACACCGATTTTGATAAAATTCATATGGGACCACACGGGAAGCACTAGCTTTCAAATAAAAAAATCATTTAAATCGGTTCACCTAGTCAAAAGTTCTGAGTTAACACACATAAAAAAACAGTCGAATTGAGAACCTCCTCCTTTTTGGAAGTCGGTTGAAAAGAAGTATAAATAGTTTATTTCTATACATACCTGCAGTATATAAAAGAAAGCAACTAACAGAAAAGTAACCTTAAGGCTTTAAGATAGGTCAAATGACAAAATATTCAATTCAAATTATTGAAAGATTGTGCAAAGTTATCACTTTGAAAAAAATTAATAATATACTTAAACTAATATAAAATCGATTTAATTGAATGTAATTTAAAAAAGATTACCACTTTTAATGTAAAAATATTCTGTAGACCCCGCTTTTAGCATTAATTACAAAATTTTTCGAAAACAAGTAATTGTTCAATGAAACAAACGAACAAAAATCGGTGACTTTAAGACCTTTCATTATAATTGAACATATTTTTTTTAACTTATTTGAAAGTACAGAAAAGTAATTAAAAACATGCAAAAATCGAGAATTAGATGTTTGGCTTCAACGTAACAGCCGCGTTGAAACCCGCATTGATTTGAACTTAAAATGAATAGACTTACGTTCGATATTATTTAAACACGTATCAACCTGCTCGGATTGAGGCATCATAAAGCCTTTATTTACTTGTCCCACCGCCGCCGACGAGAAAGCGACTAACTATCGACTATTCTTTCATTGAACTCGCTCAAGAAAAGTACAATAGATGGGGAATTACTTATAGTAATACGAGGGTGCGCAGTGCGCGAGCCGCAAGCGGCTCGCGAGCGTGGTAAAAGGTAGTCTATGTCTTAATCCAGGTCCTAATCTGTCGACCTACCAAATTTCAGCCAAATCCGTTCAGTAGTTTTTGCGTGAAAGCGTAACAAACATCCACGCTTTCACATTTATAATATTATTATAATATATATATTAATATATTATGTTATTAATTAAGGATTTGATCGCCGTCAGTGTGAACAGTCAGAGATTTACTATTAATATATGTATCTCTTTTATTCACTATGTTTCTTGAACGAGAAAATAGTCGCTATATAGTTAGTCGCTTTCTCGTCAGTGATGGGTAAATTATTTTTTTCTAATGGCGGCGCTAGTGTGCTAATCGAACCGCCTAAAATTTAAAAAGCCATGCCTAAATTATTTATCATTATTATATTATAATTGTCATCTATCTCTAACCTATTCCTTGACAACCTTCCAATGAGCCTGTCTGTCTGTATGTTCGCGCATCACGCAAAAACTACCAGGCCGATTTTGACGAAATTTCGTATGATGGTTCCTTATAGCCCGGGTTAACTTAAAAAGGATACTTTTTATCCTGGAAAATTCAAATGTTCCCGTGGCAAAATTGAATACCTCAACGCGGACGGAGTCGCGGGCACAGCTAGTCCATAATAAAGGTAAACCATACAGTACTCTTTATTGTGTTGTGACTTATTGATCGAAGGTTGTGACCATACTTTGGACAAAGGATATACAGGGTGTCCCAGAAATGGACCGACAGACTTTAGGTGGTGATAGCTTAGGTCAAGACCTCCCAAATAAACACAACATATATATATTATTTATTATTATATTATTTATTGCACACAGATATTTACATGAAAAACTATTAGAAAGGACATATACAAAGGTGGACTTATCTCTATAAGAGATCTCTTCCAGCCAACCTTACCGGGTGTTATGAGAATTCAAAGGACGGGGAGCAAACCTATGTGTACCTAAAATTATACTAAATAAAATACTAATATAACATATGTTCCGCAAAATCTTGTAGTTTTTGAGTTAAACTAGATTTTTGAAAAAAATAAAAAAAACCGCATTACGTCATTCTGCTGCCTCTCTTTTGTAAAAAGGCAATTACTATTAATACCGTTTTTAATTAAAACACTACCAAATAGTTACTCTGTCAGTAATTATCATCAAACCTCCACAGAAAACAATATTTTTTTCAGAAAATCACTACCAATTTATTTTTTATTAATTTTTTTTCTGTCAATAAACTTACAGTGATGGTGAATAAAAAATGTATCTAGCAATTTTAGCAAACATACTGAAAAATTTGCTTGTTTTATGCCAATTTTAGAAATGTACAACACTTGCACAGTTTCTTTGTGAACTACGAGAAAATTGCCATTTATGTTCGGGAGGGGCTGATTTTATCAAAAATTCAAGTTACGAAAATTTGTCAAAAACTCATGGAAAATTATAGTATACTCGTATTAGTACTAACATACAGTATGGACACTCCCTGCCGCTCTCTAGATTGCGACCCCACTCCCTCGTCACCCAGATTGATACAGATTGGTTACAGTTTGGTTATCGAATGTATAGGATTTCGCCGCCATTTTGTTTGTTCCGTCAATCCTTTTTTGAAATGTCATTTCTGGCCCGTTGTATGAAGTGTCCAGGGTTTATCAAAGTTCTCCGAGATTCCAACTCTAAACTTTGAATGGAATAATATGTGTGGAATTCCAGTAGACCTTTAAAATTTATAAGGAGACATTGCGTATTCATAGCACACGGCCATAGCAATCGGGTGAGTGTTTCCCACGCACACGCATCACTCTGAAATCTGAATACGATTTGCCTAAAGATGCAAATTGATTACGAAAATATTTCGTATATACCTTCTCAAAGTAGGATCAATTAATGAATAATTAACCACCTCCGTGGATTAGCCTCACATTAGGAGGTCGCGCGTTCGCTCTGTAAGAATCGGTTTGGTTGGTGGAAAGGCATTTTTTAAGCCTGCCTGACTAGCTACCACAAATGATTAAAATATTTATGTGTTGCGGCTTGAAGGCTTACTTTAACAGCGTTGGGGAATCTTGGTAAGCCCGCTTCCATCTTCGGCATCATCATAACTTACCATCAGATGAGACGACGCCAAGGGCTTGAACGAGTCTTTATAACAAGCTATGTTAACTTGCCGTGCTAGTTTCGGACAAATCTTGAAAGCCTGCAACGCGGTTCGCTGTTCGTTCCTTTTTCATTCCATCTATTTATTCTTTTACGCATGCGTTGGCACATGTCACTTTTAATTCAAAGAATCAAAATTCTATCATCTAACATCAAAAAGCTTGGAACGCGGTACGCTTTTCTTCGTTCTTTTTTTATTCCATCTATTTATTCTTTTACGCATGCGTTGGCACATGTCACTTTTCATTCAAAAATCAAAATTCTATCATTGAACATCAAAAAACTTGGAACGCGGTACGCTGTTATTCGTTCTTTTTTCATTCCATCTGTTTATTGATTTACACATGCATTGCAAATGTCACTTTTCATTCAAAGATTCAAAATTATATCATCTAACATCAAAAAGCTTGGCACGCGGTACGCTGTTCTTCGTTCTTTTTTCATTCCATCTATTTATTCTTTTACGTATGCGTTGCACATGTCACTTTTCATTCAAAAAATCAAAGTTCTATCATCTAACATCAAAAAGCTTGGCACGCGGTACGCTGTTCTTCGTTATTTTTTCATTCCATCTATTTATTCTTTTACGCATGCGTTGGCACATGTGACTTTTCATTCAAAAATCAAAATTCTTTCATCTAACATCAAAAAGCTTGGAACGCGGTACGCTTTTCTTCGTTCTTTTTTCATTCCATCTATTTATTCTTTTACGCATGCGTTGGAAACATGTGACTTTTCATTCAAAAAATCAAAATTATATCATCTAACATCAACATCCAAGTTTATTTCTTTATAAAATAATAATAATTAATTTATTAACCTTCTGCTTTCTTAAAAGACCCTTGTCGGTCTATAATTCAAATAAACTAAATTGTACGCACGGACGGAGTTTTAACCCACACCCTATCTACCGTGACTTACACCTATCCGTCGTGCTACAAGCTAAATTAGAAACAATTCCTGGTCTCCGATTGAGCTTAAATTTTTCATACATGTTAAGTTTGGAGAACATAGCTAAGTGACGTCATTCTAGATTCAATATGGCGGACTCTCAAAGATGGCGGACCATTTATTTTTATGCACCTCCTATGATATGGGTATCAAAAAAAAGAGTTTGCTGAGAAGAATACGAAATAATTAAAATTATTTTCAAACTAGCTGTGCCCGCGTCTTTGTCCGCGTGGAGGTTTTGAATA
The DNA here is from genome assembly GCA_947284805.1 of Coleophora flavipennella. Classification (NCBI taxonomy): domain Eukaryota; kingdom Metazoa; phylum Arthropoda; class Insecta; order Lepidoptera; family Coleophoridae; genus Coleophora; species Coleophora flavipennella. The sequence goes on from OX369288.1 coordinate 9,280,125, forward strand.
TTCCCACGGGAACTCTTGAATTTTCCAAGATAAAAAGTAACCTGTTAGCCCGGGCTTTATGGAACCACCATACAAAATTTCATCAAAATCGGCCTGTTAGTTTTTGCGTGATGCGCGAACATACAGACAGAGAGACAGACAAAAGTTCCAAAAGTTGTTGTTTTGGCGTCTATGTCGTTAGTAATGTCCACCACAGATATTATTTTCCAAAAATATTTCATGTACAGACGGGGCCCCGTTACAGTTTTATTATATGTTTAATAGATTAAAACTTATACTTATATGTTTTTAGTTTTGTCGAAAACTATTTAATAATGATCTAAGAATACCTTATTATAGAATTATGGCATTTATATATTATTTGACTTTTGTTAGTATGGCGGGTGGCCAAAAACTTAATATCACGACGAACATCTCACTTTTTAAAAACGTAACAAAAACTAGACTATCCTGCAAGAACAAATATAGCCTTTTTCTACTCCCAGTTGGTAATTTACTTAATACATAACCTCAAATCATATCGCAAAAGATTCTTAGACTGTGGCAAACGTATTCATTCCTACAAGTCGTTTTACAATGATTATTTCAAAACGAGACAACTGTACTACACTGAAACTTTTTAAATATATTTATGGCTTTGGCTTCAAAAATTTAATATATGATTATGACAAAATATCAATGTAAGTATATTATTTATTTCACGTTTACATATCTTGAAGACTATTGACCCGTTTTTAATGAAACTTACAATGTTCCCAAGTTGAAATATACATAATCCAATAAAAATCCGGCAAAGTGCAAGTCAGAACCGCACACATAGGTTTCCGTACCGTCATATAAGATGGCGCTAGTTTCATGTTTAAAAAAACAAGTTTTTTGTACAGAGACCCGCCTGTTTTTTTCACTTTTTCTAATTTTTAGTAAGTATTTGTTGTTTATAGCGGCAACAGGTATACATCATCTGTGAAAATTTCAACTGTCTAGCTATCATGGTTCATGAAATACAGCCTGGTGACATGACGAACAGACAGACGGACGGACAGCGGTCTTAGCAATAGGGTCCCGTTTTTACCCTTTAGGTACGGAACCCTAAAATCTGGGAATACGCAAACGGACGGATCTGTTTTACATAAGTATACCTATGATATCGTGTGCAGGGGCTGGCGGGCGAATGACTTGAAAGTGCACCATCTACATACATACCGATTTCTGTCTTGGCGATTTGTATAGGAGAGTAATTTTTTTTGGAAGATTATCATCATCATATCATCCGAAACATGTCCACTGCTGGACATAGGTCTCTCCCAAAGATTTCCACGACGCGGACGACCAATCCTGCGCTGACCGCATCCAGCGGCTTCCCGCTTCTGATTAGTCCGCGTTAGTAAAGGTTGAATGTAAAAAAAATATATCACAAACTAACATTCAATTCTCTATGGTGATAATCTCACTATTGTGATTGGTTAGCAAGGAGTTTATAAAAAAATACTAACTTTTTGTTGGTTAGTATGTGAAGTTAACCAAAGAGGTCGTACCTACGCATAATGTATTGAAGAAGTTACTAGTCCGTTAGGTTTTGGCGGCAATGCACGTTGAAAAAAAAAGAACGGTTATGTGCATTCTTTTTTCTTTACATTTATTTTTCTCATAAGTTGTGATGTATAATAATCGTGTGTCACTTAAGGCCAAATTATTCGGGCGACATATATAGAATTCCTCTTATGGCTAAAAAATCAATTTATAGCTCTCGGTAAAAACATTACTTTGTCCCCTTGTTACAAAAATATGTAATTTTTTATATTTATTAAGTATTTGGTTTTTATTATTTGCCATATTAACACACATTTTGTGAAATTCTCAACCTGTTACCGATTATGACTCAAAAGATACCCTTTAAAGGTCGGACAGGCGGACGTACGATCTGCGTATTTATTAGTAATAAGGTCCCGATACTTTCGGTGCAAAATCCTAAAAACTGGCTTTGAACTGAACTTGCAACTAAAGAGCCCTCTGTTTGAAACATGAATCAACAAACATAGGCGCGCCATCTGTGCAGCAATGCAGGAAGCGAGGAAGCTTATGTCTGTAGTACGTGCTTTACCGTATGATGAGATAATGTATTGCAACTACTAAAATAGAGATGGCGCTATTAGTTTCACTTTTTTCTAACAACAACATCAACAGGATAAAGAATGGAAGCCAGAAAATAAATAATAAAATTAGAATATAAATAACATGTAGAAATTTTAAGCACTAACCTTTATTTGTTCAGCTGCTTTCTTTGCTATGCCAGGATCCAAGATGGTGATGTCTAGGCCCGCTGCACACTTTTTCGCAGTTTCACTGAAGACCGCTGCGTTCACGTACTGTCCAGTTCTCTCGCTGGTTTCCACTGGAGAATTGGGAGACAATATGCCGCTGTCAGTATCACTGGTATTTGCTGATTTTCGCATACCTCCTGAGGCTTCTCCGAGTGGTGATTTTATCGGTATCCGAGATTTTTCTCCACTAGGTGATTTGAGTGGTATTCGAGACTGTCTCACAGCCTCATCCGATTTAAACCCGGTTCCGGGGTCGAACATAACATAGTTATCTTTATCACATCTAACTTTATTGTTGACTGTGACTGTGTACTTTTTGTTAGGACTCAAATTCAAAAATGGGTCTTCATTGTCACCAGGACTTTCCGGTATAATGGATTGAATAGTCGGTGTTATTTTTGGTACAGATTTTCCATCTACAGTTCGTCGAATAACAGTATCGTTCGAAAACTTCAACCTTACGTATTCATTAGATATAGTCGTTCGCACAGGAGAGGATAAAAAGGTTGATGGTTTAATATCATGCATGTTACTTTTGCTTTGAAAAAAATTCATCTTTGGCTTATCCATAGTTTTTACCGGAGAAAAAGGCAGTTTCAACTTTGGGGAAACTTTTTTCTTTTGATTATTGCTACTTAACTGTATTGAGCCTTGCACAGTACTTTTGTAAACTGGTAAAACACTTGCTTTATCTTCTATTTTCAATGTATCTTTGGGCGAGTTTTTTATGATATCTAATGATTTGTTGAGTTTTTTAATGGGAACCGGAGTTCTAAGTTTCCTCTCTTTGGTTTTTTTATCAGCCGATAACACACGATCGACTGTGACGTCATCCCATTTCTCAACAATTGAAGGCTCTCGAGTTTTAATAAAAGTTTTACCACGAGCACATAAAGACATTTCATTTTGTACATTATTGAGCAAATCCCTTTCATCTGAATGTAAAATATGTTCAATATTTAAATCTAAATCACTGGACTCTGAATTACTTTTAGACGATCTGCTCTCGTTGATGATGCATGATATTCTTTCCTCTACTTCAATTAATGAATCAGTCTTATCTTCTTCTATGCTTCTAGAGGTTCCGCTTCCGGAATCCGAAGGTGTTTGTATTTCAAATATTGCATCATGTGTTCGACTAGAACGTTTTGCTTCTGGACAAGAAGATCTCCGTTTCACAGTTCCGGTTTCCGTAGATGGAGAATCCCAGTCTAAGTTTTGCACTGTGCACTTAGCCCCATTTTTCTTGGACCGTCTTGGGCTTGTCATCATTGGTAAACATTGTCGTTACACTATCTTAACGCTAAAATCTGATAAACATTAGGGTTATTATATGTCAGTCTATAATTAGAGTACAGACCAACAGTTGGAACATCGTCCGAAGGCTAATGGAGCGGTAGATGGGACAAATTCAGATATGCATTATACACACATTTGTGGTCGTTAGTGGAATCGAAAATGAACATGGACGTAGCGGCTCGATTGTTATCTAATTACAACTTGACGCAACTGCCGCAGGGGACCACCACCGATAGGTATTGGTTATTTCCTCTAATGGAACCATTATTGTGACTCCACACCAAGATAAAGGATGGCTGTGAAAATATTTTATGGTACGACCAAAGGAACTTTACAGCGTTTCGTTGGATTTATTTGAACCGTTGGGAAGTTTTTGACCTTTAATTTATTGGCGTAAAATCAAGTACCATTAATTACTCATTGCGATGAACACTGATAATGGTAATGTTTGAGAAATCGAACTTTTGCATTCACTTTTATCTAATAGCGTAGCGGACACGACACCATGGGCTTTTCTGTAAACCAGCGCTGCAGTTTTCCTTATGCTGAGAAAAGTCCATTTTGACATCGCACTACACCGATTCCGTTTGTTTTGTTTGTGGTTTTTTGTGTTTAATTTTTGTTTTTTAGGTTTCCATACCCAAAGGTTAAAAACCGTCCGTCTGTCACCAGGCTGTATTTTATGAACCGTGATAGCTAGACAATTGAAATTTTCACGGATGATGTATTTCTGTTGCAACTATAACAAAAAATAATATAAATTAGAAAAAGTGAAAAAATAAAAAGGGGTCTCGATACAAAATACGTAGTTTTTTTTAAACATGAAGAATGTAAAGCTAGCATTCTCAGACACCGTCTATACCTTGAATAATAACGGAGAATCAAGTTACAATGCTAGACGGTGTCAATGCTAGCTTTACCGACCTATTTGTAAGCATTGACACCGTCTAGCATTGTAATTTGTTGCTCAAAAATTATTCGAGCAACAAAATTCTCATTAGAGTAACTAAATGAGGTCTGTAAAGCTAGCATTGACACCTGCTATACCTTGAATAATAACCGAGCATCAAGTTACAATGCTAGACGGTGTCACTACTAGCTTTACAGCTTTGTAATTTGTTGCTCAGAAATTACTCGAGCAAAAAAATTCTCATTAGGGCAACTAAATGAGGTCTGTAAAGCTACCATTGACACCGTATTTACCTTGAATAATACCCGAGCATCAAATTACAATGCTAGATGGTGTCGCTACTAGCTTTACAGATCTATTTGTAAGCATTGACACCATCTAGCTTTGTAATTTGTTGCTTAGAAATTACTCGAGCAACAAAATTCTCATTACGTCAACTAATTAGCATTAATTAAGCACTAAATTAGTATTTTATTTAGTATAATTTTAGGTACACATAGGTTTGCCCCCCGTCCTTTGAATTCTCATAACACCCGGTAAGGTTGGCTGGAAGAGATCTCTTATCGAGATAAGTCCACCTTTGTATATGTCCTTTCTAATTGTTTTTTCATGTAAATATTTGTGTGCAATAAAGTAAATATAAATATATATAAATTTATCACTACAAATTAATTTAGTTGCTTGATAACAACCGAGCATCAAAATACAATGCTAGCCGGTGTCAATGCTAGCTTTACAGATCTTGTAAGATCTGACCTTGTCACTTCGATATTAGACATAAAATATGAATCCATGTCAAGATAAGGCACAAATATATTATAGTTTGCTCACAAAGGAACAATGGATATAACTCTTTATGCATACTTAGTTGTATGATCATGTGAATAGAAGTTTCTTCCAGACAGCCCGGTGCCGCTGCCGGCTACGGAAGGTGGTTTTTACGCGAGCCCCGGTTCCTGTCCCAGGCGGGGACGACGTGAAGATAACAACTACTGTGCATACTTACCACGCTCAAGATAAGATAGGCAAGTTACCCAACCGCTTTACTGAAGTTCAAGTTGTTAACTATATTCATGGCATTTATCCTATACAAACTAAAATACATAGGTACACATTAAATTAAATAGTACAACGATACAATTTTGTGGCTCCTTCTATATACACAAGCGGCGATGATGGGCGAGCATAGGCGATCACGATTGTGTGGAGGGCATAACCAAAGTATTTAAGTAGTACTAACATACAGTATGGGCAGTCCCTGCCGCTCTCTAGAATCCGACCTCACCCCCTCGTCACCCAGATTGATACAAATTGGTTATAGTTTGGTTTTCGAACGTATGGGATTTCGCCGTGATTTTCATTTTTCATTTCAATGTCATTTCATGACCGCTGTATGAAGTTTCCGGTATGTGGCATATAACTGTCTATACTTGGCCATGATCGGTGACGATCGGCGACAATCGCCGCGGTGTCGGTTTTTTGACGTTTATCAAAGGACGATTGGCCATGATTGTGCGTTTGTCCAAACAATCGCCTATCACTCAGTTGAAAGTTAGCATTAAACCTTTGAAAAACACATTTCTTGTATGGGGACCCTAGTAATAGGGTCCCGTTATCTGGTACGATAAAGAAATGATAATTGTTAATTAGCTACAAGAGTCTCAATCTAGTTTATATGATAACTAACTTTTGCCCGCGGCTTCGCTCTCGTGGGCATTGTTTTTATGACTGTCTGATGGTGAGTAATGCTCGAGCCGCAAGCGGATAGGAGTTTGCTCTAAATCGCTCGGGAACTATATTGGGCTATTCTTATTAGCAGTCTATGTCACTTCCCACCCCTTCCACTATTAATATAAAAAACTCAAGTCAATTCGTTGCTCTGTTGCGCCGCCTGCCGAAGCGCGCGAGTTTAAAATTAGTTTTCCCTAGATCACTGAGAAACTGTCTCGGGCTATGCTTATTAGCAGTAGATATTTAATTCACATCCTCTCATACATCTCTGTGCAAAAAATCACAACAATCCAGGTGCTGCATTGCGATGTTAAAGAAATCAACGAAAAAAAAGAGTATTTTTTTCAGTTCCTTCAGGAACTGTATCGGACTATGCCATTTTCAAGGAATAAAAAGTAGCCTACATATGTCCTTAGCCATGACACAGATTACCCCCGTGCCAAATTTCGTCAACATTGATTAAGTGTTGAAGCGGGAAAAGGTAACAACAAACAAACACGTTTTCACGTTTATAATATTAAGGATAAGGGTTGCCAAATATGCAGGGTGTTTCACACATACTGTCAAGCGGTGGTCCAGAGATAGATCACCTCATGGGGTAACAGAGTCCCCTCCCCCCCCCCCCCCCCCCATGTACGTTCCGCGAAAGTCTACGGTTTTCGAGATAAACGCATTTTTATTTTTAGATTTTGTATAAAAACATCTTTGTTGGACTTTGACGTCAGTTTGTTTAAAACAACCAACATATAATTAAGCCAGCCAAATAAAAGGAAACTTCCTCATTTTATCAGCTTTACAAAACGGTAATAAAAATTACAAAATGTAAAAAGGATACTTTTTCATGATTTTATAGTTCTCAAGATTTCTGTGACTCTCGTCATTTTAATATTCTTAAATACAAAAAATAAGAACCTTGGTTTTTTCATACAAAATTGTTACAGAAAACGTATGAGACGAGATGCACCCTTCTGGTTAATTCACAATTTGAATTGTGTTTTTTTTTAATTTTATTTAAAACTCTTACACCTTTTTGGAAAACTGATAAAATGATTAAGTTTTTCTTGTACTTGGCTGGCTTAAATATTGTATGATGATTTTTTTTATCAACTGATGTTTTTCATATAAAATCTAAAAATAAAAATGCGAATATCTCGAAAACCGAAGACATTCGCGGAACGTTCATGGGGGTGATTCGGATATAACTCTGGACCACCGCTTGACAGTGTGTAACAAAACAATACCCGAATGTGTGGACAGCTGCGACATGATGGTTGCGTCTGGCGATCATCAATCATTCGGTGCTCGACCATGATCAGCGAACGTGTAGAGGTGCTATTAAACTAATTATATGTCATTCGTGTTTCATAACACCAAACCGCTTATAGCTAGGATTTTCTCAACCCTGAACCAAACCTGTGACACTTTTTACAACGGTCGTGAAATGAAATTTCTGAAAACAAATGACAGAGCAAACAAAATCACATCGAAATCCCATACGTTCGAGAACCAAACCAAAGTATATATATATTAGAACTAACATACAGTATGGACACTCCCTGACGCTCTCTAGATTGCGACCTCACCCCCTCATCACCCAGATTGATACAGATTTGTTACAGTTTGGTTGTCGAACGTATAGGATTTCGCCGCCATTTTGTTTTTTCCGTACATTCCTTTTTTGAAATGTCCTTTCTGGCCCGTTGTAAGAAGTATCCAGGGTGTGACCAAACTGTAACGAGTGACGAGGGGGTGAGGTCGCAATGTAGAGAGCGGCAGGGAGTGTCCATATTGTATGTTAGTAGGTACTAATATATATACTTTGCCTGAACCTACGTAGACGAACACAAGCAACCTTCTCTTGTTCTTCTCTCGTACTTTATGGGTCTTTGAAAGTTCTTCAGTCACACCACACGCCGAACCTGTTACCTGTGTTCGACGACATAAAGTAAGGTTTCATGTTCCACTTCTAACTTCGTTAACCACCACAATTTATTTGCGGACATATCCTCCCTTTATACCCAGCACCTCGCGCGAACGCAAACTTTATAATTTGCTGCGATGCACTACGAGCGGTAAGGGCGGTGACACACTCGTTGCAAGCTGAGGCACACCCTGGACACTTCATACAACGGGCCAGAAATAACATTTCAAAAAAGGAATGACAGAACAAACAAAATGGCGGCGAAATCATATACGTTCGACAACCAAACTGTAACCAATCTGCATCAATTTGGTCGCAATCTAGAGGGAGGCAGGGAGTGTCCATACTGTATGTTAGTACTAATATATATAAGGTCTAACAAAATTAGCTGAAACTATTTTAAGGGCAAGTTCAGTAAACGAAACTGAACAACTTTTTCTTCAGTGACCATACCGAATTCTAAAAAAAAATTGCCACATTCTATTATTGCCCACTATAATATTCTCGTGTTGTAGTACGGTCCTTTCTTTTCGCTGGATTCGTGCCTTGCCGCAACGAAACTGCGCTGTGCCTGGCCGTTGACCTTTGGTAGTTCTCTCAATCAATTCTTATTTAAAAACGAATATTACTTATTTAAAACCTTATAGTTCCCCTTTTAGATGTAGGTAGTAAAATACAACCCAACAGGTATTTACACTTTTCGAAAAATAAGAAATTGAGCGGCTTCTTTGAAGTCGAGGCCATTGAACTATTTTGCTGGTCGCTCGTAGGTACATTTCGCCTACAAACAAACAAGTGCGATGCGTGCGAGAACAGCGCGAAAAAAAATATCTCAGTTACTCTCGCGCACTCATTGAGTTATGTTCTCAAAGCCTAACCTACAGATTGTGACCTAAGTGCCTAAGTTAAGTGTTTTATTGTGAAAATGCCATGTACAACAATATTTGGACATGGCGGTGTGATATGAAGTTTGTAACCACAACCTAATAGACACCAGGAACATGTTTCAAGATTTTCATAGCCGTAGACCCCATCTACATGCCCTTTACACACAATACTATAGGTGCTTTGCAGCGATTCCGGGATTACGGTACTTTTACGAGTATGCCACGACCTGTAGATGCCGGTCAACCAAGAAAATCACCGGAGACATAAGAAGCAAGTAGGTAGGTAGTTCGCCTTAGCCTGTTTGCGGACAAGTCACATTAAAGAAAAATCTATTTGTTTGGAAATGGCCAAACATGTAAACAAATCATTTTATCATTTTAACTTAATCACTTACATTTGGACATCAAGGATTTTATTGACATAAATACTGTGTTTTAGTTCATTTAAGACTTGAAAACCAATTGAAACTAGTTTATTTTGAAGTTCATGTTTTGTTTACATGTCTGGCTATTTCCAAACAAATAGGGTTTAGATACCTACCCAATATGTGTCCGACGCGACGGAAGACACGGCTTGTACGGCTGTGGCGGAGCCCGGCGGAGGCGCGTCAGCGAGTGGACTGCTAGTTGCTACGGTACGATGGCCAGTGCCGGATTTATAAAGATTTCTTTTTTTTTATCGTAGATTTTTTTTTCTAAGATTTCAGTATGGTCGCTGAAGAAAAAGTTGTTCAGTTTCGTTTACTGAACTTGCCCTTAAAATAGTTTCAGCTAATTTTGTTAGACCTTATATATATTTTGGGTGAGGTAAGCTTAAGCCTCCGTAGCTTAGAGGCAAAGTTCACTGGCTTTACACAGGAGGTCGCGGGTTCGATTCCCGGTGGGGTCTATTGTAAGACTCGGTTTGGTTGGTGGTAGGGCATTTTCTAAACCCGCCTGGCTGGCTAGCTACCACCATCTTATCTAAGTCTTGCCGCCAAATATCAGTGATGTGTTCCGGCATGAAGATAAGATAGCCAGTTCCCCATTGCGATGGGTAATCTTGGTAAGCCCGCTTCCATCTTCGGCAATATCGTCACTTACCACCAGGTGAGATGTTGTTAAGGGTTTACCAATTGTGAATAAAAAAAAATAAAAAAAGGTAACAACGGGTTCAAAATAATGAATTTATGTGTCTGTGAATTGAAACTGTAATGATGAGTTGATGACGTTGGTTACACTCCGGGCAAAGTATATAATAATATAATAGTACTAACATACAGTATGGACACTCCCTGCCGCTCTCTAGATTGCGACCTCACCCCATCGTCACCCAGATTGATACAGATTGGTTATAGTTTGTTTGTCGAACGTATAGGATTTCACCGCCAATTTGTTTGTTCCGTCATTCCTCTTTTGAAATGTAATTTCTGGCCCGTTGTATGAAGTGTCCAGGGTGTGCTTCGGGTTTACCGACAGAAGTGAAAACATTTTACAGCTTTATAAGTTTTGACCCTGCGAGTGTTCCTGGCGAGGTGTCGGTTACGTTACATGGTTATAGTGTTGCGAGTTCAATGGTTTTCACATCTCAAATACAGCTTTATAAGTTTTGACCCTGCGAGTGTTCCTGGTAAGGTGTCGGTAACGTTACATGGTTACAGTGTCGCGAGTTCAATGGTTTGTTCCCTTGAGATGGGAAAGCACCTCGCGCGAGCGCAAAATTTATAATTTGCTGCGAAGCGCTACGAGCGGTAAGGGCGGTGACACACTCGTTGCAAGCTTGGGTAACAAGGGGCTTAAAATATTGAAGTTATGTGTCTGTGAATTGAAACTGTAATCATGAGTTAATGATGATGGTTACATCTCAAAAATGCCCAACGCGCCTAAAGTAGTTTTCACTTCAAAAATACTTTTTAAATAGGTTTTTTTTATCCCCAAGTAAGCGACGATGATCCCGAAGATGGAAGCAGGCTTACGAAGATTCCTCAACGCAATGGGGAACTCACTAACTTATCTTCATGCCGTACACATCAACGCTGTTAATATTGATGTTTGGCGGTATGAATCAGATGAGATAGTAATAGCTAGCCAGGCCGGCTTAGCCCAGCCTTACCACCAACCAAACCGAGTCGTACAAAGTTAGCTAACTTCTAGACACCGCCGGTAATCGAACCCGTGAACCTCTGAGGTGAAGAGAATGGACTGACCATTACACCACAAAGGCGGTTAATATACTCGTAAGACAATTTTCAATTCGGCTTATCTCTAATATTTAACAAAATATTAGATTACTAGCTGTCCCGGCGAACTTCGTACCGCCTTACATTACATTACACTGCCCTGCCCTACCCTACACTACCCTACACTACACTACACTACCCTACCCTACACTACCCTACCCTACCCTACATACACTACACTACACTACCCTACCCTACACTATTCTACACTACCCTACACTACACTACCCTACCCTACCCTACACTACCCTACCCTACACTACCCTACCCTACCCTATCCTATCTCTCAAGTTGGATCGAACTGCACATGGTGTGCGAATTTTATTATAATCGGTTAAGTGGTTTAGGAGTCCATTGAGGACAAACATTGTGACACGAGATTTATATATAAGGTGTAACAAAATTAGCTGAATCTATTTTAACTGGTGCTTCTACCCATGAAACTGAACAACTTTCCCCATGGAACACATAGTCAAATCACAAAAAAAATGGCTCTCCCATACTAACTCGATCAGCTGATCAGCCAACTTAGTACATATGGGAAGTTCAATTTTTTTTTAAGATATGACTATATGTTTCATGGGGAAAGTTGTTCAGTTTCATGGGTGGAAGCACCAGTTAAAATAGTTTCAGCCAATTTGGTTAGACCTTATATATTAAGAAGATTTCAACTGTATTAACTGAACAACTGTAACATAGTATTAACTGTATTATGTATAAATTATTCACTCATTTTTAGGGTACCGTACCTAAAGGGTAAATACGGGACCCTATTGCTAAGACTTCGCTTTCCGTCCGTCTGTCACCAGGCTGTAATTTATGAACCGTGATAGCTAGACAGTTGAAATTTTCACAGATGATGTATTTCTGTTGCCGCTATAACAACAAATACTAAAAATTAGAAAAAGTTAAAGTCTCCATACAAAAAAAACGTGTTTTTTTAGACGTTAAGAAACTAGCGCCATGTAGTATGATAGTACGGAACTAAAGAAACTAGCGGCATCTACTTAGTATGATGTTACGGAACCCTATGTGTGCGGTTCTGAGTGTCACTTGGCCAGTTTTTTTAGGATTCTGTACACCCAAAGGGCCATATTACTGCGCCTCCACTGTCCGTCCGTTCGTCCGTCAATCTGTCAGCCGGCTGTGTTTCATAAACCGTAATAGGTACAGTCAGTTAAAATTTTTACATTGTGTATTTTTTTCTATTGCCACTCTAACAAAAAATAATAAAATAGTAAAATAAAAGGGGCCCCAAAAAGAAACATGTTTTTTTTGTACGATAGTACGGAACCCTTCGTGTGCAAGTCTAACTTGCACTTGGTCGGTTCTTTTTATATGTAATTTTACTAACCCCACATAACATAAATAAAAATTCATTTATAAATTGTCAGCGACCGGTTCGAACGTCATCCTCAGGCATACTGAGTATGTATATACAGGTGTACCTAACAAAATTGGTGTAGGTCCCGTTAATTATAATTATAACAATGTAATTCACGAATCGACAAAATTATACACATAAAATTATACAGTAAAAATAGTTTTTCTTCTCCCATTTGGTAATTTGCTTAATACATAACCTCAAATCATATCACAAGTATTCATTCCTACAAGCCGTTTTACAATGATCATTTTAAAACAAAAACGAGACAACTGTATTACAATGAAAGTTTTTAAATATTTTTATGGCTTTGGCTTCAAAAACACAATGTATGATTAGGACGAAACTTCAATGTATTTTGTGCAAGATGTCAAGGCCATTTAAAAAAGCGCGCGTAACTGCGTCATGCATGGCTGAACATCGCGGGTGATAGGCTGTATGGATGAATTTTTAAGTGTTTAAATATTTTTTTTTATTTATTTCGTAGAAAATGTACTGTCTACCACTGTACGCAATTAGCCATTACTTGGCAGTGACATAAATAACTATTCCAGATCCAGCTGACTTTGGGAAATCACGATTTATAAACTGGCAAGAGAAAGAACTCACGCACCGAGTTACATATGAGATACCTACTAGTTACTTCGTAAACAAAGTGTTTCGTAAGATAGAATAATAATCATTTACAACGCAAAAAAAGTTAAGAACAACCCTCTTTTCATTCACAATGAATAACTATTACATGACTACTTATTAAACTTATGTATGTTTATGTATGAACGATTCTGGCACCGACTCACTATACTCTATGGCCTAACAAGTCTCTTTATACCTATCAACTACAGCCTAACTTTAAAGTCAGGTGGGGTACTTAAGTCACGCAGTCTGCCTGAAACGAAGCAGCTGTAGCCAGCATATTCGAATCTTTATAGGAAGTGAACAGCCAACAGCCACACAATATCAAACTTTGTACAAAAGGTGAATAAGGTTATTTTTAAGAAGTTCCTTATTTGTTGTCATGTCTTATTTTCTAGTAATTTGGAGCTTCTCTTTTATTCACAATTGGTAAGCCCTTGGCATCATCTCACCTGATGGTAAGTGACGATGCCGATGATGAAAGCGGGCTTACCAAGATTCCCCAACGCAATAGGTAACTGGCTGTCTTATCTTCGAGCCGGAACACATCAATGCTGTTAAGATTGCTTTTTGGCGGCAAAACTTAGACAGGATGGTGGTAGCTAGCCAGGCGGGCTTAGAAAATGCCCTTCCACCAACCAAACCGAGTTATACAAAGTAAGACTCCGCCGAGAATCGAGCCCGCGACCTCCTGATAATGGACTTAACCATTATATTTATTGGTTTACAACTACACAAGAAACCTCCTGAATAAGGTTTGTAACGTTTAACGAAACAATCCATTTCTCCAGCTATCTTTATAAGCAGCCCTGCGACAGCATAATAAACTGTTTCAAATATTTCTTATCGCCACGTTTCCTCCCTCCCTTGTGAGCAAAAACAGAAACTTTAGCAGCAGCGCCCCCCGTGCCGTCCGTCTAAGTGATTTACAGGCGCTATGCGAATATAACCTTAGAAAAGGGAGGCCTGGACACCGGGCCACTAGGCTTCTCGAACATCCCCTTCTAGAGACCTGGATTAGAAAAGGACAGATGCTTTGAGGCTTGCAATAGAAATTTGAAACGCGTATCCTCCCCAGCAATATCCGGCTAAATGGGTCAGGAAGGCGAAGTTTACGTCGCAATTCGGCATTAGGGAAACCGAATAGCAATAAAATCAACGCTACAGAAGCAGAATTAGAAAATTATCCGGACCCTCCCAGTGCAGTTACAAAAATCGAACCACTCGAACTGTCCAAGTTTTTATTTCCTCAGAAATAAACTTGCGATATGTAACTATTCTGTATTATTTTCATGTTAACCATTGTTAAGGAGTTTTTTTTAATTCAATTCAATATATTTATTCAAAATAGTTGCAAATTACACTCTTTCTGATAGTCATAAAATAATAATAACAATGTCTTTTTTGAAAAATCAAGAAATAAACATTAATTAGTTAATAACGTCAAAATTAAATCATTGATATAGACCAGATTATGTCATTAGAACATGAAAACAATAAGACACGAAAATATATACCTAAACATAATAAGAAAATATATACATAAAAATCATTGAATGCATTTAACAAGAGTAGGCCAGTTCACACGGACAGCACCCGGTCACGAGTATAACACGAGAGTCATCCATCGCTCCCATCAACCATATTAGAGGGAAAGGAACGACCCGGATCCCGATGTGTCACCATCCGCACTAAAATGAGTCATACATAAGCTAAAATGCAAGTTCTGGTCATTGCGTTGTAATAAGGGAAGAAAATTATCCGGACCCTCCCAGTGCATCTACGGGAGGCTTTACAAAAATCGAACCACACGAACTGTCCAAGTTTTTATTGCCTCAGAAATAAACTTGCGATATGTAACTATTCTGTATTATTTTCATGATAACCATTGTTAAGGAGTCATAAGCTAAAATGAAGTTCTGGTCGTTGCGTTGTAATAAGGGAAGCAAATTATCCGGACCCTCCCACTGCATCTGCGGGAGGCTTTACAAAAATCGAACCACACGAACTGTCCAAGTTTTTATTGCCTCAGAAATAAACTTGCGATATGTAACTATTCTGTATTATTTTCATGATAACCATTGTTAAGGAGTCATAAGCTAAAATGAAGTTCTGGTCATTGCGTTGTAATAAGGGAAGAAAATTATCCTCACCTATCCTCAGGCTTTACGAAAATCGAAGAACTCCAAATGTCCAAATTTTTATTGCTTCATAAATAAACTTGCGATATGTAACTATTCTGTATTATTTTCATGATAACCATTGATAATGAATCATAAGCTTAAATGAAGTTCTGGTCGTTGCATTGTAATGAGGGAAGAAAATTATCCGGACCCTCCCAGTGAGTGCATCTGTGGGAGGCTTTACAAAAATCAAACCACTCGAACTGTCCAAGTTTTTATTGCCTTAGAAATAAACTTGCGATATGCAACTATTATGTATTATTTTCTTAAATGAAGTTCTGGTCGTTGCGTTGTAATAAGGGAAGAAAATTATCTTGACCCTCCCAGTGAGTGCATCTGTGGGAGGCTTTACAAAAATCGAACCACTCGAACTGTCCAAGTTTATATTGCCTCAGAAATAAAGTTGCGTTAAGTAACTATTCTGATATTATGTTCGTGATTACCATTGATAAGCAGTCATAAGCTAAAATAAAGTTTTGCTCGTTGCGTTGTAATATGGGATCACTCAAACTTTTATTGCCAAATGGTTAAAAAAACAACAGACTTAAATCACTTTTTTTTAAAGAATGTATTACCGTCTCTGGGTACAAAAGCCCTTTTGAGACAGTTTTCATGGAATTTATCTTAACAGTGTTGCCTGCCATATTATTTTTCTTGTTGTGAATTTACAAAAACAAGCAAAGAAACCTGCTTACTTACAAAACGATAGCAATAAAATCTTATTACAACTATTTAATAATACTAGATTTAAAAAAAATTAATAAAAAAGTACAAATAATAAAGTGCAATAAAGTGTTTTCAATCAATCAATCAAATAATAAACCAAATTTGATAAAATTTATATGGGTCTACCCTGAAGGCTTAATCTACATGAAAAAAAATCATTAAAATCGGTTCACAATTGGTGAAGAAATCGCTTAACATAACACAAAAATACGAGCCAAGTGCGAATCGGACTTACGCTCCGAGAGTTCCGTATCGTCACACCTCTCCACACAACTATGACAATGCTACCTATTCACATTACAAATAAAAGACATCAACGCGAACGACAGAAATATACTGTTTTTCATTCCGCTCAGACTTCTTAGCGCGAGTTGACTAACACTCGGTTGGTTTTTATTATTTTTTGTCTTACTCTAAATCAGTACTACAATCACACCAAGTTTCACGCTTGTATGTATTACCGTTTTTACTATAGAACTAAAACAAAAAAAACAATGTGTGGTTTTATGAAACCATGGTAAAAATGAAACTTTTTTTCACATTATAGACATTTACAGAGCACGAAACGATCATGGCTGCTCTCGTCTTGGAGCTACGGTACAGAGTACGAAACGATCATGTAATAAAAATTTCACTCCTGTTGGAGCTACGGTACAGAGGACGAAACGATCATGGCTGCTCTGACGAAAAAGTTTGAGACAATGTAATAATCTCTTTGCCGTCACGCAACACACAAACGAAAAAGCTTGAGACGATGTAATAAAAGTTTCACTTTAAAAAAATGCAAAAATGTACTAAGTTGTTGTATCGTGCTCAGAGTGGTCAACTATTTGAAGTCGGTTACAATATCTGCTAACAAAATGTAACGTTACATAAATGTATCTTCCTTGATAAATCATCATTACAGCTCACATACGTCCCCACCGAGGGGCTCGAGCCTACCCTGAATCAGGGCGATTAGGCCTTAGTCGACCACGCGGGCCCAGTGCGGGTTGGTCGACTTCACACACAACCTTCGAGTTTCTTCGCAGGCGTGTGCAGGTTTCCTCACGATGTTTTCCTTCACCGTTAAAGCAATCGGTAAGTATGTACGTAAGTTTTTGAAAAACTCATTGGTACATTGGCCGTCCAGATTTGAACCCGGTACCTCTGGTTAGATGGACCGAGTCGTTACCGGTTGAGCCACCGACGCTTTTTTGACCCTTGATAAATAAATAAATTGAAACTTAGAAATAGTTACATCGATAGTTTCCGCTACAAAGGTTGTAAAAACAATTTTAGTAAAAATCGCTTCTGATTAATCCTGCAAAATTTTTGAAGCTCAATCAATCGACTTGTACAATTAGGATTTTGAGATACTCCTTTTTTCCTAGTCAGGTAATGATCCGTATTATCACATGACAGCACATGGAATTCAGACGCCGCACACGTTGTATAGTGGAAAAAATTTTACCCCAAAACTATAATCTGAAATTCGTTTTTTTCTACCACATCAGTTTTTTTGCCAATTTACTTTTTTTTTATTCACAATTGGTAAGCCCTTGGCATTTTCTCACCTGATGGTAAGTGACAATGATGCCGAAGATGGAAGCGGGCTTACCAAGATTCCCCAATGCAATGGAGAACTGGCTATCTTATCTTATGAAAACTGTGAAAAAACTGGGGCACCAGAATAAAAAAATTGTAACATGTTAGTATTTTTTATATTTTCCTATTAGGAATAAGTTTATGGCATACTTATATAAGGCAAAACAGGATAATTGATTATTACAATCAGACAGTCTCAAGTTTGTATCATAATTATAAGTTAGAAAACGTCGGTGGCGTAATGGCAAGGGCCGCTACCTCCTCTCCGGGAGGTCATGGTTCAATCCTAACACGTACCAATGTGATTTCGATTTCATATGTACATTTATCCGACTCTCTCGAAAACACCGTGAGGAAACCTGCACACGCCTGCGAAGAAACTCGAAGGTTGTGTGTGAAGTCGACCAACCCGCACCGGGCCCGCGTGGTCGACTAAGGCCCGGAATTTAATTTAAGGTAGGCTCGAGCCGAGTGGAGACGTATATGATAAAAATATAAAATATACTTAAAAAATCAGTCCCAAAATTCTGAGGCGATGGTATTTGTTGACTATTTTTCCCGTAATCAGCACACAAAAATCTAGTAGAAACACTACTTAAACTTTAGAAATGTAATTCGTTGTAGATCTGTGTTATTACATATTTTTTGCTTGTTGATTGAGTTGACTTATTTTATATTTATTTTACAAGTCTTTTTTTTTAAACAATTGAGTGGCAACAGAAAAGCAACAAAAATTATACAATTTTGCTATGTAACGATCTGCCAACAAACATGTAATATTTTTAATTTTGGAATAATTATTTTAAAAAAATTGTGAATTAACTGATTTTATTTTAACTAATAAATATATCGTCTAACAAACGACACAAAATACTTAACAATAAGTAACCATATCTCATAATGTCTTAATACAAAAAACTATTTATTAGCATTCTAAAATCTGTAACCAATTTACTTCCTAACTACTTAAGTTAAAAGTCTGAACCTAACCTTTACTCCTGAAATGGGAAAAACTTATTACTAAAATGATTTTCACTGGTTGTGAACGCCTTCATATTTATATTTTTTGGGTTGAAATCCAAGCTAACTTTTGAAATAAAGCCCTGATCAACTTGTAAATTCAATAAGGTAAAAGATAAATATAAGATTTTTTTTCATAGGTCATAATTTTATAACTATAAAACATAAGTTAAAAAAATTAAGGTATTTTTGTTTTGTTTTTTGGCATTTGCCACAAGCACAGTATGACAATATAGCGTCTTACAATACCGCAACGAATGTATATACCTACGCAGAACAACGGAAGTGTACTTGCGGGGCAGCGGGCTAGTACCTACGCCGTGCGACATCAAAGTCGTTGCGCTACTGTAAGCCATATCGTAATACTGTGCCACAAGTATTTTTTTTGTAATTACGACGTTGGTACCGAACGCATTCATATCATTATTATAAGCAACGGTAACGTTTTCTTGGAAGATATACTGTACAAACCTTGCACAATCAGCACACTGATTAGGTAGGAACACAAAAGCTTAGTATCCACACAAGCAAAATGTCCGACGCTCTTTCCTCAGCCAATAAAGCGTCTAATACTAATAAAACTCAATAGTCAAAGTACACAATGGGGCGTCGGGTACACATTTTAGCGTGGTATTAACACGGCAATATTTTGTCGGAAAGAAATTATTTGCATTTGCAATATAGGGTGGTGGCAGTGGCACCCCTCTGGGGACTTACGAATGCATTCCTGCACTCGATGCACTTGTGTCCTCTCCACCCCACAATGCAGCGCTGCCCTAAACTAACGCTCACCCTATCTTAGCCCGAGGAAATTGTACACAACTTGCAATCGGAATAGATTAGTGCAATAGAGGCAGATGCTATCGAAATTTCTTGCTCTTGGAGTTTTGAGATGCAATCTTTCATAAATATTCGCCTGCAATGGAAATACCTACAGTATTATTTATTATAGGGATGACGAATTCTAAGTCATTTGAGTTACTTTTTATCATCTGTCAACGTTTTTGACAGATGATAAAAAGAAACTCGAAAAAGTGCCGCCTAATATCAGTGTTAACAGCATTGATGTGTTCCGGCTTGAAGGTAAGATATCTGGCTATATTATCTTCAAACCCCATTGCGTTAGGGAATCTTGGTAAGCCCGTTTCATCTTCGGCATCATTGTCACTTACCATCAGCTGAGATGATGCCAAGGGCTTATCAATAGTTTGACGAATACTAGTCACCTGATTTACTTTTTATCATCTGTCAAAAACGACATTTTGTTAAAAAAATGTTAGAAATACCTAGGCATGACGTCATAGTTTAGCAGCGTCATTTATGTACTTTTTTGTGATTTTGGTGAATTAAAAATCGAAGACTTGATGGAAAACAAAACAAGTGAGGCTTTCCGTAGTTTTAGTAGGAGGGCAATTTAGTGATCAAGAGTTCATAATTTATTTCTGATGCTGTCGTCATCCCTAAAACGTTATGTACAACATATTCAACATATTCGTCCCCACGGAGGGGCTCGAGCATACCCTGAGTTAAGGCGATCGGGCCTTAATCGACCACGCGCGACCAGTGCAGGTTGGTCGACCTCACACACAACCTTCGAGTATCTTCGCAGGCGTCTGCAGGTTTCCTCACAATTTTTTCCTTCACCGTAAGAGCGTCGGATAAACGTATACATATAAAATCAAAATTCGAAAACATATTGATACGTGGCAGGATTCAAACCACGTCCTCCGAACAGGAGGTAGCGGCCCTCGCCATTACGCCATCGAGTGTATGTATATATATCAGCTCATATTCGTCCCCACGGAGGGGCTCGAGCATACCCTGAGTTAGGGCGATCGGGCCTTAATCGACTACGCGGGACCAGTGCAGGTTGGTCGACCTCACTCACACACAACCTTTGAGTTTCTTCGCAGGCGTCTGCAGGTTTCCTCACAATTTTTTCCTTCACCGTAAGAGCGTCGGATAAACGTATACATATAAAATCAAAATTCGAAAACATATTGATACGTGGCAGGATTCAAACCACGTCCTCCGAACAGGAGGTAGCGGCCCTCGCCATTACGCCATCGAGTGTATGTATGTATGTATAATATTTCTTTCTTTGTGTTTGGCTTGATAGATTTTGAAGTTCGAGGTGTTGTTAGATTCGCCTTGATCCCGTGACTGACATAGGATACATTTTTACCCGACTAGCTAAAAAAGAGGTTATTTATTTCTTTGACGTGCTCTGTAAACTAAACGGCTTGATGTATTTTTGAGTGCGAGGTGTCGTTGGAATCGTCCTAATCCTGTGAGTGACATAGGATAGGATACATTTTTAACCGAATTGCCAAAAAATAGGGCTTAAATTTCTATGCCGTCGGGTTTTTAATTTTTAATTAATTCCCAAAGTTATTCTAAATTGTATCCAATAATATGTAGGTATAGCAAAAGTTATGCATATATTATTTCTTTCTGGAATGCTTTATTTCTAGTGTTCCTTACCCAAAGGGTAAAAACGGGACCCTATTACTAAGACTTCGCTGTCCGTCCGTCTGTCTGTCCGTCTGTCACTAGACTGTACATATTTCATGAACAGTGATAGCTAGATCGTTGAAATGTTCACAGATGATGTATTTCTGTTGCCGCTATAACAACAAATACTAAAAATTAGAATTAGTGAAAGTCTTCATACAAAAAACGTGTTTTTTTAAACGTGAAGAAACTAGTGCCATCTAGTATGATGATACGGAATCCTTTGTGCGCGGTTCTAACTCGCACTTTACCGGTTTTTTTTAAGATACCAATGTATCATCATATCAGCTCATGTACGTCCCCACTGAGGCGCTCGAACCTACCCTGAATTAGGGCGATGTAACCAATGTATAACAAATTAAAATAAAGGAAAAATATGAAAACTTGTCTAAATGTTTATAGTTTATTTCATTTCGTCTACTAATGTGTTGTTCTAGCAGCTTAAGTTGGTTCTGGATTATTGATTGAACAGTTGTCTCTGTCTTTTTCTTTACGTGTAAAGAGTAAAGAAAATAACCACACTTTTGCACTTTTTCAATGTTTTTTCGTTGAAAAGTTTCACAAAAGTGAACTAAATTAAATTTGGATAAACATACACTACGTAGTTTGATAAGAAGGAAATTGTGATAAAAAAAAATTCAAATTAAAAAAAATGAATTTTTTCCTTCAAATTTTTACAGGCATTGCTTCACTTTGCTTCAATTTATGCTTTGTTTGGGATTGTTTATGATCGAGTCAAGTTAATCTAATCGTGTAATAAATTTACAAGGGCCCTTCTTAAATACAACATATATTTTTTAATATAACATATATATTTTTTTAGGGCGATCGGGCCTTAGTCGACCACGCGGGCCCAGTGCAGGTTGGTCGACTTTGCAAAAGTGAAGAAAAAAATAAGATGTTAGTACTCTTCTTCCTGACTGTACGTTAAAGCTTTAACATTTTTATTTTATTTTAATTTTAATTTTTTGTATTTTTTATTTTAGCTTTTATATTTTATTTTTCTTAGTTTATTTGTTTTGCTAATATACCGTCTTAATTATTTTAAAAATTAAATATTCGAGATACTTGTAATTGTATGAAAATTTTGTTTATTGAATTACTACTACTACGTCTTACATCTAAAGATCAATAAACATTGTTGAGTTGAGACAGCTTGTAGGCAAAGTATATATATATATTAGTAATAACCTGTAGGCTTACAACGATTATAGCTTAAATATTATATTAAAATAGCGTCGATGGCGCAATGGCAAGGGCCGCTACATCCTGTCCGTGATGTCTTAGTTCGAATCCTGCCACGTACCAATGTGATTTCGAATTTCGATTTCATATGTACGTTTATCCGACGCTCTTACGGTGAAGGAAAACATCGTGAGAAAACCTGCAAACGCCTGCAATGAAACTCGAAGGTTGTGTGTGAAGTCGACCAACCAGCACTGGGCCCGCGTGGTCGACTAAGGCCCGATCGCCCTAATTCAGGGTAGGCTCGAGCCCCTCGGTGGGGACGTATATGAGCTGATATGAATAAAATAGAGTTGTGTCTAATCCTACTATCCTACCCATTATTTTGGTTTAATCTAAGTATCCTACTAATATTATAAACGCGAAAGTTTGTAAGAATTTACGGATATAAGTTTTTTACTCTTTGACGCAAAAACTACTGAACGGATCTGGCTGAAATTTGATAGGTAGACAGATTAGGACCTGGATTAACACAAAGGCTACTTTTTTCCACGCTCGCACTGCGCACCCTCGAAGAGTCATAGAAACGTTGTCCACGCGGGTGAAGCCGCGGGAATCAGCTAGTAAATATATGTATATGAATTTCTTGTAAGTGTTGGTATTGGTAGGGTCCTGTTGTCGCATTTAGTCTCTTTTTCGGCCCTTGTGGTTAACTAGTTCAGTCAACCCAGCTCCTAGCAAAAGCACAGATGTCTCCTGGGATATTCAGAGGCTCCTCCGACCCCTTACCATGAGGATTTTTGCCCGATGTTCATCCAGACTACTGTATTCCAGGATCACATAACTGACAGACTGAATTTTATTCATATTTTTTTTATTCACAATTGGTATGCCCTTGGCATCATCTCACCTGATGGTAAGTGATGATGATGCCAAAATGGATGCGGGCTTACTAAGATTTCCCAAATCAATGGGGAACTGGCTATCCTATCTTCAAGCCGGAACACATCAATGTTGTTAACTTGTGATGTTTGGCGGCAAGACTTAAATAAGATGGTGGTAGCTAGCTAGGCGGGTTTAGAAAATGCCCTTCCCCCAACCAAACCGAGTCAAAGTTAGACTTCGCCGCGAATCGAACCCGCGGCTTCCTGATGTGAAGCTCATGGCCTTAACCATTACGCCACGAAGGTGGTTAAGTAGAAGAAAAACTATTTTTTTTTTCCTTTCTTTAAATTAAATTTCCGCCCTTGTGTCCAAAAACGCTAAAATCAACTACCTACCCTCGGTTTAGCAAAACACATTCCTACACTACAATGCATTCTATGCTATTGCACTTTGGCGTTAGCATGGGGGAACTTCCGATTAAATATTCAGATTAGATTTTTCGTGATCCATTTATCACGGTTTAATTGTGGAGGGTGACTTCTGCAGATGGAAGTGTTGGTCACAACTTTGGAGATATGATGTCTAATCCTTTGATATGATAATGTAATAAGAAAAGAGGGTTTCTGTATTTGTTTCTTACGAATAGAATTTGTATTATTTTTGTTACTGAATATTAAATATTTCTATCTTCTTCTTTTTTAAGTAAAATATCAGTTAGAAGTAGGCATTTAAACAAAAACTGCTAAAGTACGGTAAATTATGCCGCATATAATTATTAATCATCATCATCATCATCATATCAGCCGAAGGAAGTCCACTGCTGGACATAGGCCTCCCCCAAGGATCTCCACGACGACCGGTTCTGCGCTGCCCGCATCCAGCGGCTTCCCGCGACCTTCACCAGGTCATCGGTCCACCGAGTGGGAGGCCTGCCTACACTACGCTTTCCGGTGCGTGGTCGCCACTCGAGAACTTTACTGCCCCAACGGCCATCTGTTCTACGAGCAATCGTGAACCCGCCTGCCAAGCGTGGCGATTACGGCAACACCCCCTAATGATCGACACAAATAATTATTAATACTAGCAAGTAAACCAAAACCTATATGGTATTTCCCGTTGACCAAGAATCATAAAATTTGGCAAGAAGCAAGGTCCCACATCACAAGTAAAGGGAAAATCCGAAAAATGTTAATTTGTAGTGTCACATAAAAATATTATTATGATTATCATATTGTGTGGTGATACAGAACCCTCGGTGTCCGAGCTCTACTCGTAATTGACCAGTTTTTGTTTCAGCTCTCGCGTAAACGTCCCATTACCAATGTTCTACCAATCGTGACTTCATGGGCAAAACGATTATGACCTTTATTATGCATGTACTAAGAACAGGTTGTATGCAATGTGTTGTGTCGCGCATAGTACTTTTACTCGGGTCATATTGGTCGTAAAACTGTATATTTCTTTCATCCTTTTAAAAGCTTCTTAAATATTGCAGCCACCGAGAAAATATAGACCAGCAATAAAATTCTTCGGCTTGATGACGACTCGGACACAATTTATTCGGACACCTTGACCGAATCGACACCTTTAAATTTTAATACATACTTGTGTCACTGACGATTCGGACACCATCAAAATATTAAAGCTATAACGTACAGTCAGGAAAAAGAGTGCTAACATCTTAAAATATGATTTATGTTAAAATAATCACATTGGTAGAATGAAAGTCTTGATTTTTTTTTTGAAAATCACAGATAATTAAATAAAAACTAAATTCAAGCAATAAAAATATACAAAAAACAAATAACCTACAATAAATATAATATTTTTCACAGCATTCGGAGCAAAACTTTGTTTGTAGTGTTTATTTATTTATTTGGTAGTTAAATGGCTAGCCGAATTTCTATTATTGGATTCATATTAGTTTAATACTTCCTGACTGTACGTACTCGTAATAGCTTTAATGTTTTAATGGTGTCCGACTTGTCAGTGAAACAATCTTTACTTAATACTATAAATGTGAAAATGTGTTTGTTTGTTTGTTACCTTTTCATGCTTTAACGCCTTTACCAATTTTAATGAAATTTGGCATGCAGGTAGCCTGTGTCACGAGGAAGGACATAGGCTACTTTTTATCCCGTGAAAATAGCATAGCCCGATGCAGTTCCTAAGGGAACTGAAAATATACTCTTTTTTGGTTAATTTCTTTAACATCGCAACGGAATAATGGATTATGTGATTTTTTGTACAGACATGGTTAAGGGGGTGGTAAATGACATGATTTACTAAGCATATCCTGACATAGTTCCCGAGGGATCCGGAGAAAATTTATATCCACGCACCGCGCACCCTCTAAGTCAGTCATAAAAACGATGTCCACGCGGGCGAAGCCGCGGGCACATGCTAGTTATTTAAATAAAAAGGTGACAATTCGGACAAGGCGTCTGAATATATTGTGTCCGAGTCGACAGCAAGCCAATTCTTCACCGCTCGGTTTAGAGCTGTTAAGAAATGTTACATTTATAATATTATATTTATGATAGGTTTAAAAAAAAATATGTAAAAAAAACAGAGATGTTATCCTTAACAAAAAAGATTATCAGTATTCGTTCGAGTGACACAGAATAGGCCCCCGCTCGGTAATCCCTCTGCCTGAACCTCTTTTCCTATTTATATGCAGATTCCATGACCGACCATAAGTTATCCGCCTGGATCATACCCTTAATGATACCCGGATAAATGGAAAAAGTACTTGGGGAAGGGCACATTTTTCCGTCATTGAAACCACACCCCGGACACTCCATACAAACGAGCGAGAAATGATATACATAATTATAACTGACGTATCTATAGGCAAGAATGCAGGTAGGGTTGAATCACACCGGCGGTATTGGTCACGAAATGTTTGTTAGTTATTTACTGAATGCAACAGTGTGAATACTAAACTCTTTTTTTTTCATACTTTTCTGTTGTAAACAAACACCGTTCGAACAAAAAACACCACTTTCCGAATACACCATACACATTATGAGACTAAAAAACATTGTAAATGTTAACTGCGATGTGGACGTATGAATTAACACTGAAAACTGCTATTATTTTGTACATCTTTAAACACTTTTTCCATAAAATTGCGAAATTAATAAAGGATTTTGTCACAGATTAAAAATCGACATGATAGTTTTGTTGGTTTGGTGTAGAGATGGGACGAAGTGAATGACTGAATGAATGATTTTGAACTGTTGTTGCGAGCTGAAAACTGATTGTATAATTTGATTCCAAAGATTAAAAAAAAAGGTCATCTACTTCTATGACGCCGAAAATCGCTACCGCTTATTCCAAAAAAAGGTGTAAGTCAATTTGATCACCAAGATTCATGATATGGGGTCCAGGGGGCTTAGCCCCCTCCACCCATTTAAAACCCCCAACAAACCTTCGGGATCCGAGGAGGATGTGGGATTATCAGGGCGGGGAAAGCACGCGGGACCCGGACCCCTAAAGGGGGCGTAGCCCCCGCCACCCATTTAAAACCTCCAGCAAACCTTCGGGATCCGAGGGGGAAGTGGGAGTATCAGGGCGGGGAAAGCACGCGGGGCCCGGACCCCTAACGAGGGCGTAGCCCCCGCCACCCATTTAAAACCCCCAACAAACCTTCGGGATCCGAGGGGGATGTGGGAGTGGCGGGGAAAGCACGCGGGGCCGACAAACTCGGGGCTCCTACTTCTTCATTCTCATGTTAAACCTAACACTATGACTGTGCGGGGAGGCAAGCTAAGCTCGCCTCCCCGCACAGTCTCCGAACCTAACGGATCCGAGTCGGGGTGCTCCGAAAGTCCGAGCTCGCTTCGCTCGCTCCCGCTTCTATTTAGAACTCCCCGTACCTCACTCGCGGACCCCATATTATGAATCTTTGGGATCAAATTGACTTAGACCTTGACCTTGACGGATTACCCCCTGGTTTTCGATTTGTTACCCCCAAGTTTGTCTGCCCTCAAGTCGGCCCCGCGTGCTTTCCCCGCCTTGATACTCCCACATCCCCCTCGGATCCCGAAGGTTTGTGGGGGGTTTCAACCCCATATTATGAATCTTTGGAATCAAATTATACAATCAGTAATAAGTCATCTTTGGTCCTACATAAACTCACAAAACAAAGACCAAAGAGAACCTAAAAATACAATTTTCAAAAAATCATAACTCAAAAACCGCTGGTTTCCTAACCTTGAAATTTGGTATGGATGTTCGTTCAGCTAAAGCCTATCTCTTACCAAAAAATCGCGGACTGCCAAATCGATGTACCCTATTGTACAGTTGAGCCCAAAGATGACCCAATTTTTACCTCGCAACAACAGTTCAAAATCATTCATTCACTCGTTCACTTCATCCCATCTCTACACCAAAGCAACAAAACTATCATGTCGATTTTTAATCTGTGACAAAATCCTTTATCAATTTCGCAATTTTATGGAAAAAGTGTTAAAAGATGTATAAAATAATAGCAGTTTTCAGTGTTAATTCATACGTCCACGTCGCAGTTACCATTTACAATGTTTTATAGTCTCATAATGTGTATGGTGTATTCGGAAAGTGGTGTTTTTTGTTCGAGCGGTGGTTGTTTAAAACATAAGACAAGTATGAAAAAAAAGGTTAAGTTGGGCCTTTACGTTCGGTAACTGGTTGATTTTTATTATGCTTGTGAACGAAATCACAGCGGCGCGCAAAGTGAATATAGTGAATAAAAGTGCTTGTGTAGCTCGTCCTTTACGTTTGGTACTCAATCTACAGCCAATCTGAGTGACGGGGGGGGTGAGGTCGAATCTAGAGAGCGGCAGGGAGTGTCCATACTGTACGTTAGTACTAATATATATACTGTGATTGAAACCCTGTCGCATTGAGAGCGAGATCAGCGGGCTAGAATTAATTAGTAAGAGGCGACATGTTGTTTTAATATTGATATGTGGTGTGGTGCGTGGTTCGTTGACGTACTGTTTGTTCAGCTAGTTTGTTTGGCTAATATTTAGTAAAGGGAACAGCGTAGTAAATTGTTTTGGTTTCATTGGTATAGTTTGAACTTTATTTTAGGAAAAAAATGTATGGAATTATTAAAATAAACGAGTAGAAGGTAACAAAATAATCAGTCCTAATAAAAAAAAAGTTTATAAAAACTAAAAACTGACTTCAAAAAGAAAATATATTAAAAGCATGAAATAATAGTTTTATACTTATAAATACACAAAATTAACCAACAATAATGATATCAAAGGTAGGTACGAATAAAATTAGGGAACTACATTTTTTTTAGATTCGATCGCTTTGCTGGCATCGACCTCAAAAAAAAATTGAAGTCCCCTAATTTGATTCGTACCTACCTTTGATATCATTATTGTTGGATAATGTTGTGTATCAACGAGTATCATCATCATCATCATCATCATATCAACGAGTATAATAAGTGAAAATATTATTTCATGCTTTTGAGTATTTTCTTTTTGAAGTCGGTTTTTTTTTACTTTTTTTAATTTTTAGTAATAATTTATCTATCTAACAACGTTAAACCCAATCACCTACTCGCCAATAGGAATCATCAAATCATAATGCATGTGTTTCATTAACTGATACAGATTCCTGTGGTTTCCATCATCATCTCAGCAGCATGCAAGTTAAGGAGCTACACCTTCCATCATCAGCTCACCTGAATAACCTGAAAGAATATAACTATCGGTCTATATGTATAGGTACCTACTTATCTACTTATAATACTTAAAGAATTATCCTCTTAACTCCTAACCTTGAAGGAGTTGTACCTTCCATCATCAGCTCTCCAACATGGGATGATGATACTTAAATACCTTTAGAAAAATAATAAAAAAAACGCACCAGTCACCATTACGATTTTTCAAGGTTCCCCTCGATTTCTCTATGATGCCATCATCAGATCCTGGTTTCCCTATCATAGTACCACCCTTGGGATATCTCCTTTCCAACAAAAAAAGGGATTATCAAAATCTGTTCATAAACAAAGACATTATCCGCGAACACACATTAAAAAAAACGATCGAATTGAGAAACCTCCTCATTGTTTTAAGTCGGTTAAAAATAATATCTCACTAATTTAAAATTTCAAAATTCAAAAATTCAAAACAATTTATTTCAAATAGGTGTTTACACACACTTTTAAATAGTCAAAACAAAAAAAATGCAATAAAAATAAAATTACAAATAATGTCATGATTCAGATTACAGTCTCAGGTAATGGTATTTGTTATAGAATTGTCATTTACATAATCTATTATTTTATAATATCCTCTAGAGCACAAAACTTTTTTGACATGAGTCTTGAATTTATTCTCTGACAAACTAGTTACATTTTCTGGAATTTTATTGTAGAATCTTATACAATGCCCCACAAATGACTTTTTAACCTTACTCAGTCTCGAAAAGGCTATATCTATTTTATTAACATTTCTTAAATTCAAATTATGCCTGTCACTGTTTTTAGGAAATAAATGCAAATTCTTACGAACGTACATTACAAATTACACCAATTTTTTTTTATTCACAATTGGCCCTTGGCATCATCTCACCTGACGGTAAGTGACGATGATGCCGAAGATGGAAGCGGGCTTACCAAGATTCCCCAACGCAATGGAGAAATGGCTTTCTAAAAATACCTAAAATAAAACACCTAAAATACCTTAAATCACACCTAAAATACCTTAAATCACACCTAAAATACCTTTTTTTTTAATCACAATTGGTAAACCCTTGACAACATCTCACCTGGTGGTAAGTGACGATGTTGCCGAAGATGGAAGCGGGCTTACCAAGATTCCCCAACGCAATGGGAACCTGGCTATCTTATCTTCATGCCGGAACACACCAATGATATCAACATTGATATTTGGCGGCAAGAATTAGATAAGATGGGGGTAGCTAGCCAGGCGGGCTTAGAAAATGCCCTACCACCAACCAAACCGAGTCTTACAATTAAAACACCTAAAATAGCCCGTCCCTCGTCACCGCCGGTGCAAAGGTGCCCATAACACTAGCTGCATTTCCGCGCTGAATGGCTACGGACAGCCTCTGCACCAGGAACGACCCGGAGAGGGGGTCAAAGCCCCTCTGAACTAGGCGAGGCCCTATCTCACCCTTGGATTAGTTGAAATCAAATACTCAGATTAAGGCAATATTGTGACGAAGTTTCGTGATAGACATGTAATATAGTAGTTTCTCATTTTATCATTTCAGCTCATATACGTCCCCACCGAGGGGCTCGAGCCTAACGTAAGATAGGGCGATCAGGTCGACTATTATAACCACGCGAACCCAGTGCGGGTTGGTCGACTTCACACACAACCTGCGAGTTTCTCCGCAGGCGTGTGCAGGTTTCCTCACGATGTTTTCCTACACCGTAAGAGCGTCGGATAAACGTACATATGAAATCTAAATTCAAAATCACATTGGTACGTGGCAGGGTTCGAACCACGACCTGCCGTACAGGAGGCGGCGGCCCTAGCCGTTACGCCACCGACGCTCTTAGTAGTGTAAGATAGTAGTTATCGGTAAAGGAAATAAAAGTTTTCAACCGCCTCCGTGACGTAATGGTTAGTCCATTCGCTTCACACCAGGAGGTCGCGTGTTCGATTCCCGGCGGGGCCAACTCTGCAAGACTCTGTTTGATTGGTGGTAGGGCATTTTCACAGCCCGTCTGGCTAGCTACCACTATCTTATCTAACTCTTGCCGCCAAACACCAGTGTAAACAGCATTGATGTGTTCCGGCATGAAAATAAGATAGCCAGATCCCCATTGCGTTGGGGAATCTTGGTTAGCCCGCTTCCATCTTCAGCATCGTCGTCACTTATCATCAAGTAAGATGATGCCACGGGCTTACCAATTGTAGATAAGATAACTCTGCTTGAATATAAAACTCAAATATTATGTATGTCCATTTTCAAGCGACTTTCTAAAAGGAGGAGGTTCTCAATTCGACTATATGGTTTTTTTTGTTTTTTTTTAATGTTTGTTACCTCAGAACTTTTGACTGGGTTAACCGATTTTGATGATTCTTATTTTATTCGAAAGCTAGTGCTTCCCGTGTGGTCCCATATAAATTTTACTAAAATCAGTGTAGTACTTTTATTAGAAAATTAACAAAAACCAAAAATAACAATGCAAAATTGTTCGAAGTTGTTGCGATGGAAGTTGGCGTTTTCAATTATGTAAGTAGCTAAAGTCCATACCAATAAAAATAAGGGTTCCAATAAAATAGTTTGAATACGGAACCCTAAAAACAGAAGAATAAACCAGTATCACTTTACGTCGTATTTCCTAGGGTTATCATATCAATGTTATTACACCAATACGCCATGGAGGCGGAGATGGTTAGCACAGATGACTGTATCAGTAAAATTGTTAGTTAGATAAACAAATTGTAATTTGCGTGCAAATAAATTAATTGTGATTATAACATAACGATATAGCATTAATAAGCAAGTAATTATGACATACAACATCGCGGTTTCAGGTTTGCATAGTTAGCGAATTTTGATTAAATTACGTGATATTAAGAAGGGGAGTCCCGAGGGAAAATAATGAAAATACGAGTGCGGCGGGGGAGTCACGATCGCGAGATTAGCTTGGTCGAAGATGTAATCTTGTGGTCTCGTTAATAAGGAAATAGCTTTGTTCAGAATATGGATATTGTTTCGGATGGCTAAAATCAATAATTCACCTTATATTGGGTGACTTTTAATTAGTTCTTGGATAGCAAAGGATATGAATGTACTCGTGATTACAAACAACTTGCCCAAAGAAACTATATTATGTCAAATATGAAAAAAAAATGTTTGTTCTTTATACATTTTTGCCGATTTGATAATTTATTATGTATAGAAAGAGGACCAAGAATTTTTTTTCTGATTTGACATATAGTTTCTTTGGGAAAGTTGTTTGTAATCTCGAGTAATAAGCATACCTTTTGTTATCAAGAACTAATTAAAAGTCACCCTGTATAACGTATAGATACTAAAACTAATGACTCTCGAGCAATAGACTTCGCGAGTTTTTCCAAATGGCTGAAATATGATGTTTTTTACGTTTTCAACCCCCGTAGATCCGCCGGTTTGAAAATTTATCAAAAATTAAATCGACAATAAAATCACGAGAAAAGGTTAAAAATTGCGACCTGAACCACAGATGAGATACTAGTTACTTCCTGAACAGCCGGACAGATAGTAGAACGCATTTCCAGATGAAACGGAGACGCTTCGTGCTTGCTCGGTCAAACAGTGTGTGTGTGTGTGTGTGTGTGTGTGTGTGTGTGTGTGTGTGTGTGTGTGTGTGTGTGGAAATGTGCGGTGTATGTCCATATCCTTGATTTTCAAAGAAACTGTTTGACCGATTTTAATTAAATTTTGTACAAAGATATTTAATATTATTTGCCAGAGGTACCTTTTTTTATTTTCAAAAATTAAGGGTACCTACCTACCATAATTATTTATTTTACCAATAATGGCGCGAAGGTTGTTTTTCAAATATTCGTCATCAACTTCACTTAATAATATCTAAATTATGTCTTACGTGGTATATCCGAGAAAACACTTAAAATGGTACCTAACTGATGCCAGTTTTTGTGTGAACAAAAAAAAATCTTCAAAATTTCGCTAAGTTTTATATAGTCTTTACGCAATTGAGTACTTATATCAATAATATGCTGTAAATAGTATAATATCTAGAAAACCTCTAAAAAGATACCTCCCATACAAATTTAAAAATGTTGGAGCCAATGTTGTAACCAAATGTCGAAACGCTCTTGCGATAAGGTCTGTTTGTGGAAGTCTTGCCGTACTAACATATAACATTTGTTTTTTCCCAGACCATCGCGACACCTAGGAATTTTATCTGAATCCCACGAAGGCATTTCCCGTCTGTCTGCTCTACTAGGCACTCGACTCGTACGCAACGCAAGTCCAGCACTATTTATCTTGGCCAGTGTCGGCAGGCAGGATTGATGATCCACGGAGAGTGTCTATTTACTTATTACTGGAGCACGCGGTCTTACAATTCATGACTTTCCCATATTTTGGAATATGTACACTGCTCAACGTTGCCACAGAATTACAATAGGCCATATTGTAATTCTGTGACATTGCCTAGGGATATTTTGGAATATGTACAGAGGAAAGCACATTCTGCGATTCTGATCCATACGCATTCGGCATAAGAACGGTACAAAGTTCAAGGTGTGTAGCTTGATGTGCTGGCCTGTGTACAATCCTCAACATTGCCTAGGGATATTTTAAAAATTTTCATGCAAAATATGGTTTCTTAAAAAACTATTAAAATTTACATAGGACATGAGCAGTACGGGTCGATCGTTTCCCTCTAATATGGTTGATGGGAACGATGGCTGACTCTCGCGTCATACTCGTGACCAGGTTCTGCCCGTGTGAACTGGCATTAATGACCTTCAGTGATTTTATGTATAACTTTCGTGTCATATTTTATTTTGATTTTATTTTTTAAGAAAAACTAGGTTACATTATAAGATAAACATGTTCTAATGACATAATATGGTTTATTTCAAGGATTGAATTTTGACTTTATTAAGTAACTAGCTGTTTCCAGCGGCTTCACCCGCGTGGACAACGTTTCTATGACTTTTCGAGGGTGCGCAGTGAAAAAAAAGTAGCCTATGTGTTAATCCAGATCCTAATCTGTCTACCTACCAGCCAGATCCGTTTAGTAGTTGTTGCGTGAAAAGTAACAAACATACACACTCACAAACTTTTGCTTTTATAATATTAGTGTGATGATTGTTTATTTCTTGATTTTTCACAAAAGACATTGTTATTATTATTTTCTGACTATCAAAAAGAGTGTTATTTGCACCTATTTTGAGTAAAAACCTTGAATCTTGAGTGTTTTTTTTATTATTATATTTTTTATTAAAAATTTGATTGCGTTAACGTTAATAACATTCAAGATGGGCAAGTGCTGTATTTATGAGTACCTTCTCAGTTCTTATAAACATGGGTTCTACTAATTTCATACAATCTGTATCATCCTTCTATGACAATATAAAAACACAATTTTCATTTTCCGCGCGTTTTACCAAAAACACTTAAAACTAAATTATTTTACAATAACTGAGAGGCTAAATATAGCACTTGCTCATCTCGAAAATTTCTACACTACACATGTCCTAAGTAATTTTCATAGTTCTTAAAAAAACATGTTTTGTACGAAAAGACTAAAAATATCCTTAGACAAAGTTGATGTGTGTATTCTTCTAATAGGGGTGACGACAGCATCAGAAATAAATTATGAACTCTTGATCACTAAAGTGCCCTCCTACTTAAACTTCGCAAAACCTTACTCGTTTTGTTTTCCATCAAGTCTTCGATTTTTAATTCACAAAATGAGTACATAAATGACGCTGCAAAACTATGACGTCACGCCTACGGAATTCTAACATAAAACATAGAACAAAATGTCGTTTTTGACACATGATAAAAAGTAAATCAGATGACTAGCATTCCTAATCCCTATTGGAAAAGTAAAGGAAATTAAGTTGGTATAGGGATTGACGATATTCTATTCTATTCTATTCTATTCTATATGGAAACCTCGAGTTCTTGATTACTACTTACAACAACAAACAAACTCAAGTAAATTTATCATATCAGCCGAATTACGTCCACTGCTGGACAAAGAATTTCCACAACGACCGGTCCTGCGATGCCCGCTCCAGCATCTTCCCGCAACCTTCACCAGGTCGTCGGTCTACAGAGTGGTAGGTCTGCTTACGGTACGTCTTTCAGTGCGCGGTTGCTACTCGAGAATTTTACTACCCCAACGGCCATTCAAGTTCTTACTCAACTGTCGCTGTACTGAAATATCTACGCTTTGGTCACCCTGGTCACACCACGGACACTTAATACAACGGTCGTAGAATCACATTCCTAAAAACAAATGACGGAGCATACAAAATCACGGCGAAATCCCATACGTTCGAGAACCAATCTGTATCAATATGGGTGACGAGAGGGTGAGGTCGGAATCTAGAGAGCGCCAGGGAGTGTCCATACTGTATGTTAGTACTAATTCCTACTATTCCTACTAATTCCTACTAATATTATAAATGCGAAAGTAACTCTGTCTGTCTGTTACGCTTTCCCGCAAAAACTACTGAACGGATTTGGCTGAAATTTGGTAGGTAGACAGATTAGGACCTGGCTTAAGACATAGGCTACTTTTTACCACGCTCGCGAGCCGCTTGCGGCTCGCGCACTGCGCACCCTCGAAAAGTCATAGAAACGTGGTCCACGCGGGTGAAGCCGCGGGAAACAGCTAGTATAATATATACTTTGCCCGGGTAAAGGTCAGTTCACACCGGTCATAGTCCACCGTAAGCCCGACTGTAACTCAACAGGTATTAACTCATTAAGTCAACCCTGACCGTTGCGTGGCCCGACCGGCTCATAAATTACCGACATTCGACCACTCTTGCGATTTACGACCTTGATAATTGTGATGTTGTAGTATCATGGCTGGTAATAGTATTTGATCTTTTTATTTTTTGGTCACAATTAGTAAGTCCTTGGCATCATGTCACCTGATGGTAAGTGGCGATGATGCCGAAGATGGGAGCAGGCTTTCCAAGATTCCCCTACGCAATGGAGATCTGGCTATCTTATCTGACGTAATCCTTGAAATCAGAAATAATAGGATTATGCGAACCTTAGAAACAAAAGTAAACCTTACTATTATAGAACAATCTATCAAACATGTTATCACATTTATAACCGACTTCAAAAAAGGATGATTCCATGTCCGTCTGTTTGTATTTTTTTATGTTTCACTGATATGTTCGTCAATTGTGGATCAGTTGTGGATCTATTTTAACAATATTTGATAGGTTATGCCTTCAGAGCGGTTCCATATAAATTTTATTGAGATCGGTTGGATAAGTTTGTGAATTTGTAGATTTCAATTTGGCTATACTTTTTTAGGGTTCCGTGCCCAAAGGGTTAAAATGGAAAGAAAGAATTCATGAAAGACGAAAATTTACCATTCCCCGCTAACAGGAAAACCTATAAGAATTAGGAAAATAAAGTTGAAAATTCAATATAATACGTTCACTTATTGAAAATAGTTCACTAAAACACCACTAGATAGTGCTAGTAGTATTTTTCTGTTGCTCGCGTTTCTGTCTTTTGTTTTTCATGTGAAAAGGTATCATTGTCATAGTTGTGTGGAGAGGTGTGGTGGTGTGGAACTCATACCGCGAGTCCAACTCGCAATTGGCCGTTTATTTTTAGTTTATCCTTTTATATTGCTGTGAATTGAATAAAAGCATTTATCTATCTATCATATTGAAACCGGTCGAAGAAGTTTGTTTTAAACTTTCCATTCGAACTCAGAGATTTGTTACCATAGATGGGTTATGCACTAACAAACCACATTTGAAAATCTAATCCATTTACACACACATTATAACCTACCGAATGCTACTATGAAAAGAGATGCCAATTGGCATCTTTTTTTTGCTTAACTTTTAGGATGCATGTAACCTATCTACCTCCCCTTATATATAGCATATCTCTGTTCGAACTCATATATGTACCTACGAAATAAACCTTTTCTTCGAGAAATATTCGCTCCAAAACCTCATAAAACTAGTGTAATACGAACACGAAGTTTGAACAAATGGTGATTTAAATGCATTTTTTAACCATTCACTTTCGCAAGCATTTTAAGGGCACTTATGTCGAAATGCCGGCGATGCGTGTGTAAAGCCAATAAAATTGGCGGGGTGGGTAATTAGAACGAGATATATTTACGATCGCTTAGACAATATGGCGCCAGGGGTACGCACCTAAGCGATTATTTATGTTCGTCCTTGATTTTAACCCTATTTGTTTGCGTAACTTGCACAGTTTTGAGTTTGAATGGGTTTAACCGAGTTTACTGTTTCTCTATGGTTTACGCATTGAATTATAATGACTAGTATTCCCGGCGAACTTCGTACCACCTTACACTACACTACACTACCCTACCCTACCTTACCCTACCCTACCCTATATAAGAACCTTCTCCTGACAACGAACTCGACAAAAAAAGAATTAGCGAAATCGGTCCAGTCGTTCACGCGTGATGCCGTAGGAAATAGGGATTCATTTTTTTATATAAGGTGTAACAAAATTAGCTGAAACTATTTTAACTGGTGTTTCTACCCATGAAACTGAACAACTTTCCCCATGAAACCCATAGTCAAATCGCAAAAAAAATTTGGCTCTCCCATACTAACTCAATCAGCTGATTTTTTTCAGATTTGACTATGGGTTTCATTGGTAAAGTTGTTCAGTTTTATGGGTAGAAGCACCAGTTAAAATAGTTTCAGCTAATTTTGTTACACCTTGTAGGGGTACATACCTACCTACCACATATATCGCAGCGTAAGCGATCGTGGCTCGACTCGGCTTTGTTCGTCAGTCGTCCCGAACCGCGGCGACGCAAAGTCGCTCCCGAACCGCGCCCCGTTATAGACTCAACCTAAGAACAACCTACCTATGTAATACATTCATGAAAAAAATAAATCCAGATATTCGTGAACTGCAAACCTGGTCACTTTTCATCCTCTTCACGCAACCTTCAACCGAACAATCACACCCGTGACATTGGTGACACCCTTGTGAGTGAAAAGTGATATTCGTGTTGTGCACATAGACTTAATTTCCGCTTCACCGGGACGACTCACTTCGTCTATATCTGGACTATACATACCTACTCGGTAATTAGGATCGATTTGTGCAAACCATGGCAAGACATCGACACACCATCGTCAGCAACTCCACAACAACCCTCCAGCCGGCAAAGTAAGCCGCAGCAGTCAGCATTCCAACGCAACGAAGCCACATCAGGTTCGCAGTTATCGACGACAAATCGAACTGACGAATCTACAGCTTCACGCTCCAGGCAGCAAGTTGTCGGCAGCTCACGGACCGAGCACGCGATCCGCGTCAACCTGTTTCCCTTGCTCCGTACGCCTGAAGCACCTGCTCCTCGTCTCGACTCACCGCCTATCGTCTCGACCCGAGTCATGGACCCGAGTGAGCACATCGGCCCAGCAGCGTCTCCGCCCGACGCACATGCCGCATCGCACCGTTTGGACTGCCAACTCACGATGGACCAACCTCCGGCTCGGAAGGGGAGTTACGTAGTGGAACCTGCAGTACCCACCACGGAGTTCAGCCACGTGTCAACGTCACCACGTGTCAGCGTCACCACGTGTCAAGCCACATGCAAGTACCTACACGCCGCACCAATCGACACAACGCACCGCGTGGTCAGCGGATGCTGAATCAGCGAGAGAATCTGGAGAACGCAGTTAGAAGTTGCCGTACATACTCGTATCAACGCGATCGCTGCATACCGATGCACCAGACTCGTGCTCAGGGCAGTTCTACATTATCTAGACCATAGTGTGTGGATGCGCCCAGGTATTTCTCCAATCCTGCTCTAAAGCTCAGCAACGTTTCGGTACACTCAAAAACCTAACACAGTACCACCTCGGTACCTACAATAGAAAATTTTATACTTTAGATTATCTCGTAAGTTCACGAATGTAAAAAAAAAACCTTTTTTGTTAACAATATTTTGTACTCATACCTTTTTTTGTAACTTTTATTTTGCATCAACCTGTATATAAAGGTAATGAAAGTTTTGCATCAACCTGTGTAATGAACCTCTCAAATAAGTAATAAATCTAAACCTGTACATCAACGCTCGTACCTAATTATTTAAGCTAACTAAGCAAACTAGTATAGTCAGAATGTAAAACAATAGCACAGAGTATAGATACCTACTACCTATAAAATGTAATATACTTACCGCTCATGTTGATAAAAGCGCTCGCATAGTCAGCGGATCAAGTATCATCAATGTTATTGTACTGCATACTTTGTTTGAGATTGTTTCGTAATGTACCTAATGCGTTAGTAATACTGTATAACTTCTGTTCGAATTTTATTTGTAAAATTTGGTTTGTATACTTTTCAGTTTACCAAATTTTAGGAGGGGTGTGATGTAGGGGTACATACCTACCTACCACATATATCGCAGCGTAAGCGATCGTGGCTCGACTCGGCTTTGTTCGTCAGTCGTCCCGAACTCGCGTCCAGATATAGACATACGTACAAACACTTAAGTTTGTAAATCCTATTTTGCAACCAATATAAGCGAAACATTCGTGAACTGAAATCTATCCTTTTCATTGAACATTCCACGCAACCTTAAGCAACTGGTCCCCTAAATGAGGACCCCTAACAACCTTATATATATATATATATATATATATATATATATATAGATAATTTCTTAAACATACAGATATACACCTTATATAGTTGAAAAGAAATTATCTCAGAACGTAACAAATTAAATTCAATCAAAAAACCTGATTGCATAAAAACGGTTTTTGGACAGTCGGGTAAAATGTATCCTATGTCACTCACAGAATCAACACGAATGTAACGACTCCTCGCACTCCAAAATCAATCAAACAAGCCCTCTACACACACACACACACACACACACACCAACACCCAAAAAACATTACCCTTCTTTTAGGCAGTCGAGAAAAAGAAATTGTTACCACAACTGTCGATTTACTCACGACGCGTAGAGCTAGAATGTCAACAAATGAAAA
The DNA here is from genome assembly GCA_947284805.1 of Coleophora flavipennella. Lineage (NCBI taxonomy): Eukaryota > Metazoa > Arthropoda > Insecta > Lepidoptera > Coleophoridae > Coleophora > Coleophora flavipennella. Next base: position 9,320,242 of record OX369288.1, read on the forward strand.
AACTGGCCAAGTGCGAGTCAGAACCGCACACAAAGGGTTCCGTACCATCATACTAGATGGCGCTAGTACAAAGGGTTCCGTACCATCATACGACATGGCGCTAGTACAAAGGGTTCCGTACCATCATAATAGATGGCGCTAGTACAAAAGGTTCCGTACCATTATACTAGATGGCGCTAGTTTATTCATGTTCATTCATGGAGACCCCCTTATTTTTTCACTTTTTCTAATTTTTAGTATTTATTGTTATAGCGGCAACAGAAATACATCATCTGTGAAAATTTTAACTGTCTAGCTATCACGGTTCATTAAATACAGCCTGGTGACAGGAAGACAGACAGACGGACGGACAGCGAGTGTAGGGTCCCATTTTTACCCTTTGGGTACGAAACCCTAAAAACCCAACGAAACTACGGAAACATAGCATTACCAACCTATTGATTTACGATCAGCAAGTGAGCCGTTAATTTTTAACGGCGCACGGCTCCCTAATCCCGTGTCATTATATCAACATTATCTTTAAGCCATCATTAAATTTGTGTTGTATCTATATGTACATGTAGACCATCATTACCATGACAAATTAATTATTCATAGAACACAACACGAAAAGTTTAAAATATTAATTAGATTACAAAGTTGAACTTTCAGAATTCTAATAAGTCAAGAATCAAGACTGAAATACGTAATTTTACTGTTAATATACAGGATTTTGGTGGCGTAATGGCTAGGGCCGCCGCCTCTTGTCCGGGAGGTCGTGGTTCGAACCTGCCACGTACCAATTTTCGAATTTAGATTTCATATGACTTTTATCCGACGCGCTTACGGTGAAGGAAAACATCGTGAGGAAACCTGCACACGCCTGCGAAGAAACTCGCAGGTTGTGTGTGAAGTCGACCAACCCACACTGGGACCGCGTGGTCGACTAAGGCCCGATCGCCCTAATTCAGGGTAGGCTCGAGCCCCTTGGTGGGGACGTATGTGAGCTGATATGAATGAATGAATACAGGATGTTTTACCTGACTGTGCTAGAAGGAGGGTTATGTTTTTTGAATTTATGTAGATATGTATATATGTATGCATGTATGTTTATTCCTTTGGCACGCCCTGTAGTAGCCTAAACGGCTTAATGGATTTTGAAGTTCGAGGTGTCGTTCGTTATATTTGTCTTGATCCCGTGAGCGACATAGGATACTTTTTCCCGATTAACCAAAAAAAGAGGTTAACTGGGGCTTCCACTCATCATTCTGAACAATATTTGTTTTACAAGTTTGCTTAAATCGCAAAAAAAAAATATTTTTTCTTCATACGAATATCAGCTGATCGACCAATTTCGTGTATTTTAGTATTGAGGGTCCAATTTTTTTTTTGAGAATTGACTATGGGTTTCTTGGGGAAAGTTGTTCAGTATGATGAGGAGAACCCTCAGTTAACGGGTCCTACACCAATTTTTTTTACACCCTATAATCTTTGGCGCGCTCTGTAGCTTAAACTACTTGATGAATTTTGAAGTTCGAGGTGTCCTTAGATTCGTCTTGATCCCGTAAGTATAATAGGATACATTATAAACCGACTAGCCAAATAAGAAGGGTTCAGTTTTTATACAGTTGGTTTTAATTTTTTTATTAATTCGTGTAGTTATTGTACGGAGATATTTTATAAGGAGAGCCTTTTTTTTATGCACAATTGGTAAACCCTTGACAACATCTCACCTGGTGGTAAGTGACGATGTTGCCGAAGATGGAAGCGGGCTTACCAAGATTCCCCAACGCAATGGGGAACTGGCTGGCTATCTTATTTTCATGCCGGAACACACCAATGATATCAACACTGTTATTATTAGAACGATTTTTTTCTTCTAATTTAGTACCTTCTTCTTTATTTGGGGAAAATTGAACAATTTCAGGAATAGATCCTATACTTGAAAGGCTTACACACTTTTTAAAAACCACCCTGTATTCATAATATCAGCTCATATACGTCCCCTCCGAGGGGCTTGAGCCTACCCTGAATTAGGGCGATCGGGCCTTAGTCGAACACGTGGGCCCAGTGCGGGTTGGTCGACTTCACACACAACCTTCGAGTTTCTTCGCAGGCGTGTGCAGGTTTCCTCTCGATGTTTTCCTTCACCGTAAGAGCGTCGGATAAACGTACATATGAAATCAAAATTCGAAAACACATTGGTACGTGGCAGGAATCGAACCACGGCCTCCCGGACAGAAGGTAGCAGCCGTAACCGTAACGCCACCGACGCTAGTATACACGGATCAGATAATCTTATCCGTGCTTGTATATATAAACGCCACATGTTCTTCTATCACTTTCTAAACATTGAATCTTTTACAATAGCAAATTTTTTGCCGGCTCCTTGGCGTAATGGTTAGGCTATTCGCTTCACACCAGGAGGCCACGGGTTCGATTCCCGGCGGAGTCAACTTTGTAAGACTCGGTTTGGTTGGTGGTAGGGCATTTTCATATCATATCATCTTATCTGAGTCTTGCCGCCAAACATCAGTGTTAACAGCATTGATGTGTTCCGGCTTGAAGATAAGATAGCCAAATCCCCATTGCATTGGGGAATCTTGGTAAGCCCGCTTCCATCTTCGGCATCATCGTCACTTACCATCAGGTGAGACGTTGCCAAGGGCTTATCAACTGTAGTTTTTTTTTTTTAAATCGTAATATTTTCCTAAACTTTATCCGGTTTTCCTTTCAAATGCTTCTACGCTTGGCTCCTCAATAAATTACGGCAACGGGTTGAGTTGTGGCCTAATGCCGTTTCCTCACGCAACACTTGACATACGGCCACTTTCCACAATTGTGCTACGTTTTGTTAGGCACTCGTTTCTACAAAAATAAACGACATTTTGTAAGAGTTCAATTCAATTCAATATATTTATTCAAAATAGGTGCAAATTACACTCTTTCTGATAGTCATAAAATAATAATAACAATGTCATTTGTGAAGAATCAAGAAATAAAAAATAATGTCAAAATTAAATCCTTGATGTAAACCAGATTAATTCATTAGAACATGAAAACAATATGACACGAAAAGTTATACATAAAAATCATTGAATGCATTTAACAATAGTAGGCCAGTTCACACGGACAGCACCCGGTCACGAGTATAACGCGAGAGTCAGCCATCGCTCCCATCAACCATATTAGAGGGAAACGAACGATCCGGCTACATATAATATGCTCTTTTGAACTTAGCATTTTTATAACAGGTATTCTTTGCAGAGGTATTTTTTTGGAGGACAGAGTGGCGAATCGCATCTTTTATTCTGAACTGGAGGAGGGTAAGCGAAAACATGGCGGACAGCTGCTCCGGTACAAAGATGTTCAGAAGCGACATATGAAAGGATGCAACATAGAACCGTCTCAATGGGAGAGTTTGGCAGCAGAACGGCCAGAATGGCGCAGGATTGTAAATCGCGAGTTCGAGGATCAGCGTAAAGCTGACCTTGATACTAAACGCGACCAGTTAAAGGCTCGACCACCTGTGACCATTTCATATAATTACGAGGGTGGTATACTTAAATGCCCTCAGTGCGCGAGGAGTTTCGCTGCGAGGATTGGCTACATAGACTAGGAGTCGAAGTGGTCGCCATGACCGAAATCGGTTGGATAGATCATCATCATAGAAAGAAACGACATTTAGTAAGAGTACATATAATATACTCTTTTTATAACAGGTATTCTTTTGAACAGACTTTAAATAATTTTGAACAAAAAAAACCGACTTCAAACAGGCAACGAAGTTTCCCCTCGATTTCACTGGGATGCCATTATCAGCTCCTGGTTTTCTTATCATGGTACCACCAATGGGATATCTCCTTTCCAACAAAAAATGAATCATCAAAATCGGTTCATAAACTACGAAGTTATCCGCGAACACACATAAAAATAAATATACGGTCGAATTCAGAAACCTCCTTCTTTTTTTGAAGTCGGTTAAAAAGGAGGAGGTTCTCAATTCGACTGTATGTTTAATTTTTTTAAGTTTTCCGGTGCGCGGTTACCACTCGAGAACTTTACTGCCCCAAGGGCCATCTGTTATACGAGCTATGTGCCCAGACCACTGCCACTTCAGTTTAGCGATTCTGTGAGCTATGTCGGTTACTTTGGTTCTCCTGCGGATCTCCTCGTTCCTGATTTGATCACGTAGAGAAACTTCGAGTATAGCACGCTCCATTGCCCTTTATTAGTATAGTAATACTACCTCATTTTGCCCGCGGCTTCGCCCGCGTGGACATCGTTGTAATGACTATCTTAGAGGGTGCGCGGTGCGCGAGCCGCAAGCGGCTCGCGAGCGTGGGCATGATTATTATCCGGATCCCTCGGGAACTATGTCAGGATATGGTTATTAGTAAATCATGTCATTTCCCACCCACTCAACTATCTCTCTGCAAAAAATCACAATAATCCATTGTTCCGTTGCGATGTTATAGAAATTAACCAAAAAAAAGAGTATTTTTTTCAGTTCCCTCAAGAACTGCATCGGGCTATGCCATTTTCACGGGATAAAAAGTAGCCTATGTCCTTCCTCGTGACACAGGCTACCTGCATGCCAAATTTCATTAAGATTGGTCAAGGCGTTGAAGCGAGAAAAGGTAACAAACAAACAAACACATTTTCACATTTATATTATTACTAGCTATTTCCCGCGGCTTCACCCGCGTGGACCACGTTTCTATGACTGTTCGAGGGTGCGCAGTGCGCGAGACGCAAGCGGCTCGCGAGCGTGGTAAAAAGTAGCCTATGTCTTAATCCAGGTCCTAATTTGTCTACCTACCAAATTTCAGCCAAATCCGTTCAGTAGTTTTTGCGGGAAAGCGTAACAGACAGACAGAGTTACTTTCACATTTATAATATTAGTAGGGATTAAAATAATAAGTAAGGATTAAACCACGTGAAAATAGATTCCAGCACTGCTCGTACATATCTTCCTAGAAATCTTATTAATTTCAGTCATTGACAGTTAACAGGACAAAACAGTGAACAATAATTTCAGCCCGGGGATTCGCTCTGAATGCATACGGTTTCGTTGGTATGCTTGTCAGGTGCAAGGGCAATTTCAGGAAGGGGGGTGAGAGGTAGTGGGGGGGGGGGGGGCGAGGGTCGGGTCAGACAGTCGGCTCTGAGAAACCGTTAGCCCGAAATCTTTATTTTTATTGTATTCTTCCCTGAAACAGCCTTTTCTGTGTAGGAACGAGCACGCTTCACATTTATTAAGATGTACGCCTGTGTTCGTCGATGCCATATTTCGAAAATAACTTTGTTTGTGCCGACAAGGAATCATTCGTGTTATTTATGTATATGATTATTGAAAACGCTAAACACGTTAAAAAACCGACTTCCATCGCAACAACTTAGTACATTTTTGCATTATTATTTTTGGTTTTGTTAATTTTCTAATAAAGTACCTACTAGACCGATTTTGATAAAATTTATGTGAGACCACACGGGAAGCACTAGCTTTCAAATAAAAAAAGAATCATAAAAATCGGTTCAGCCAGTCCAAAGTTATGAGGTAACACACACATAAAAAAACATACAGACGAATTGAGAACCTCCTCCTTTTTGGAAGTCGCTTGAAAAAAAAAGAGACAATTCAGAACTTGTAAAAGGTGACCTGTTTAGTCAATCAAATTGTATACCTATAATCACTTTCAGACAATAAGTAATTAGCAGTTTATGCAACTGATAAGTAATGACAGGTCTTAAAACATGAGTGAAGAAGAATAATAGAATCACACGAGTGTTCCAAGACCTAATTGCAACAGTTGCTTACATTATTTTACAAATAGTAATATTAATCTATTTATATAAAAGAAAGTCGTGTTAGTTACACCATTTATAACTCAAGAACGGCTGGACCAATTTTTATGATTTTTGTGTTTTTGCACTTGTCTTCGTCGGGAATAGGATAATTAATAAGTATTAAAATGATATCAATAAAAAATATCAGTCAAAAATTGGTTTTAGGGTAAGGTAGGGTAGTGTAGTGTAGGTGTAGACTAGTTAGGTTATGATAGGGTAGGGTAGGGTAGTGTAGTGAAGGGTAGGGTAGGGCAGGTAGTGTATGTAGGGTAGGGTAGTGTAGGGTAGGGTAATGTAGTGTATGTAGGGTAGGGTAGTGTAGTGTATGTAGGGTAGTGTAGTGTAGGGTAGGGTAGGATAGTGTAGTGTAGGGTAGGGTAAGGTGGAACGAAGTTCGCCGGGACAGCTAGTAACATATATAAGGTGTAACAAAATTAGCTGAAACTATTTTAACTGGTGCTTCTACCCATGAAACTGAACAACTTTCCCCATGAAACCCATAGTAAAATCTCAAAAAAAATTGAACTTCCCTTGAAGTTGGCTGTTCAGTTGATCGAGTTAGTATGGGAGAGCCAAATTTTTTTTTGCGATTTGACTATGGGTTCCATGAGGAAAGTTGTTCAGTTTCATGGGTAGAAGCACCAGTTAAAATAGTTTCAGCTAATTTTTTTACACCTTATATAATACTGTCAAGGTACAATTAACATCTAGTAATCATCTCGCCTTTTAGGGTTCCGTTTAAACTAGGAATCTATTAGTTCTATACCAATGGCAGCTATGTCCATTATAGCTCCCGCTTGGTGGCGCTAGTGTAGTTGTGGGTCATTGAGATTGACAGGTCCATAGAAAGTGTATGGTGTTTTATGTAATAATACCGGCAATTTATTTTTCTTATCTGTGAATAATACCTATGTTTTTCTATTGCAAGAAATGATGAGCTTAATATTACTGAGATACTTCCGAGGGTTATTTTTTTCTTTAATAAATAAATATAATATGGTTCCATCCAGCATTAGCTAACAATTGTAAAAGTAATTTCCTAATTCCTGAAGGTACTAAAGTACTAGATAAATACTTAAGAATCCTGTATTTTTTGTACAATTATTAAAGATTTTTTGATAATCATAATTATGGTTCCAGCGTAGGCAGAGTAATAGGGTCCTGTTCGGCACCCTGCAGGTACGGTAGCTTAACAATGCTTTCCATGCACGTGAGGAGGCTACTTTTTACCCTGTTGTAACATGTGGCCTTTTCATCTCACTGGATCACCCATATTTAGCTGCATCTCTTGAGTGCGGTTTTAGAAATTAATCTATTATAGTTTTTTAATCTATGAGTCGGACTCGCGTACGAAGCGTACCATTATCTATAAAAATCACGTTTGTTGTATGAAAGCCACCTCATATATAGTAATTTTATTTTAATTATTTTTTTTATTTTTAAAGCGAATAATACAAATCAATATTATGTGAATATTTCAAACGTCTAGCTGTTGCCGTTATCAATATCGAACAAAAAAATCACGTTTCTTGTATGAGAGCCCTTAAATATTTGTTTTAATTTAATTACTTATTTTAAAGTGAATAATACAAATCAATATTTTGTGAATATTTCAAATGTCTACCTGTTGCCGTTATCAATATCGAGCAAAAAAATCACGTTTTTTGTATGGGAGCCCCCTTTACTATTTATTTTATTCTGTTTTTTTAGTATTTGTTGTTATAGCGGCAACAGAAATACATCATCTGTGAACATTTCAACTGTCTAGCTATCACGGTTCATGAAATACAGCCTGGTGACAGATGGACGGACAGACGAACAGCCAGACAGACGGACGGACAGCGAAATCTCAGTAAAAGGGTCCCGTTTTTACCCTTTGGGTACGGAACCCTAATAAAAGTATTTTAATAATATGGAAGGTAAGAATATACTTCCATACAAATAAACCAAAAATATACAGAGTTCGACAATTAGCATGACCTACAACTACACCAGCGCCAACTGCTTTGAGCTTGTGAGATTACGTGCCATTGCAAAATGTTCTATACCAATTCCTAAAAAGACCACGGAATCCTACTTTGCATGTGGTCAGACACTTTCTTATTTTTTTTTCTTAACATTCATATTTTCCAAACTAAACATAAAAACTCTTTTCAAATAAAAGCTTGTACCCAGAGATTTGTTACCATAGATGGGATATGTTATGTTTATATATAGCATATCTCTGCTTGTACCCATAAGTTGTAAGGATTTCCGCTGTTTATTTATCTTGTCGTATTTCATGTAATTCGAGACCTTCTAAGGGAAAAAGTCACATAACATCTGAGCCATGGGACAAGGGGTGCGATAAACTGTGGGCCAATTTGTTTAATCAAAAACAAATGGAACTCCGCCCCACCATACCCCAGGCGGGACGAGATCGCTAACTTTCGTAACGTGTAACGTGACTCTTGTGTTTTAAGCCGCTAAGATCACTCAATCCGAGCATGTTGATACGTGTTAAAATAATATAGAACGTAAGTCTATTCATTTTAAGTTCAAATCAATGTGGGCTTCAACGCGGCTGTTAAGTTGAAACCGAACGCCCTAATCTCGATTTTTACATGTTTTTTTTTTACTTTTCTTCACTTTTAAATAAGTTTAAAAAAATGTGTTCAATTAAAATGATAGGTCTTAAAGTCACCGATTATTGTATGTTGGTTTCATTCAACGTTAACTATTTGTTTTCGAGAAATTTTGCAATTAATGCCAAAAAACAGGGTCTGCAGTATATTTTTTACATCAAAAGTGGTAATATTTTTAAAATTTTATTCAATTAAATCTTTTTTTTAAGACTTTAGGTATATGTGTTTTTCTATAGTCATAGCTTTACACAGTCTTTCAATAATTTGAAATGAATATTGTCATTTGACCCATCTTAGGGCCTTAAATACTAGTCCATGCGCAGAAATGGTCGCGGTTTTTACTCGACTGCCCAAAAATAGAGTAAAGTTTTTCGGATGTATGTTTGTATGTCTGTTTCTTTGGCTGAGCTTGTAGCCTCAACTGCCTGATGGAATTTGCAGTGCGCGGTGTCGACAGATTCGTCCTGATCCTCTGAGTGAAAGACTTCCCAAAAAACTGCATGTGATGATTTTATGCAGCCGAGTTCTCAAATTTTAATTAAATTAGGTTATTGAAAGCATTTATTCTTCTTGACGGGGAGTTTGTTTACTTAATTATTTATACGGTTTAAATCTTTCAATCGATTGTAGAGAGACTTCCAGGGGTCCCTATTGAGCTGAAATTTGCCATGCGATCCCCGGTAACAATGGAATATCCTTTTAGATTATTTTGTAGCAAATAACATTTGACATCTATCAACCCTTACTTAATATTATAAATGTGTTTGTTTGTTTTATTGAAGTGATTTTTTTGTATAGGGAAAGACATAGACAGAATAGAAAATAATAATAATTAGAATAGTTCGATAAAGTTCCTGAGGGTTCTGGAGAAAATTCATTTCCACGCTCGCGAGCCGCTTACGGCTCGGGCACTACTCACCTTCGAAGACAGTCATTAAAAACCATGTCCACGTGGGCGAAGCCACGGGGAAAAGCTAGTAATTCATAAAGAGACAAAAATAAAATAAGAGTCCAATATTGGATTTGTCATGGCCGTGATGGTATTATAATTGTATAACTACTTTTTGAAAGATTTTCTCAGAACCCAAAAACATATCCTAATAATATTGTAAACGCGAAAGTTTGTAAGAATGCATGGATGTATGTTTGTTACTCTTTCACGTAAAAACTGCTGAACGGATCTGGCTAAAATTAAGTAGGTTTAGTAAATTAGGACCTGGATTAACACACAGGCTACTTTTTACCACGCTCGCGAGCCGCACGTCATAGAAACGTCAACGCGGGTGAAGCCGCGGGAAACAGCTAGTTAAATTTTAGAGGCAGATGCACATTTAAATAGGTAAGGAAGTTATAAATAAACCAAGTGAACCAGAGTTAAGCCAATCTTTCCGCGCAACTGAACATCCTCGTTGCAAAGAGCCCAAAATAGGTAGGTGTTTGCTTCTAAAACATTGACTTCGATGAACCCTAAGCACACCCCGGACACTGCATACAACGGTCGTGAAATGACATTTCTAAAAACAAATGACGAAGCAAACAAAATCCTATAGGTTCGAGAACCAAACTATAACCAATCTGTATCAATCTGAATGACGAGTTGATTCGGAATACAGAGAGCGGCAGGGAGTTTCCATATTGTATGTTAGTATTCAATATTCAAGTTTCATTATTCAAGATATTCATTCAAAAAAGGTGCAAATTGCACTCTTTCTGATCGTCATAAAATAATAATAACATAATTTCATTTGTGAAAAATCAAGAAATAAACAATCATTAGTTAATAATGTCAAAATGCAATCCTTGTTATAAACCAGATTATGTCATCAGAACATGAAAACAACATGACACGGAAAGTCATGCATAAAAATTAATGAATGTCCAAATTAAGAATTATGAATACGAACTGGATTGGGGTCTAATTTTATGAAAAAAAAAGACGTGTGGCACTCGGGGACTGCCGCGGTAAAGCTATTGCATAGCATTTTTTATCAACTTTTAACTTTTAACTAAGAAAGTTACACCAGTAAAATTGACCAAGTCCTTTTAGTACCGCAAATCGCTAATAGATGGCACTGTAAGTTTTTTAGAACGCGGTAACTTTGCGTCAAGCTTGGCCGATCCAGTAAAATTGACTGTCCTTTTAGTACCGCAAATCGCTAATAGATGGCACTGCAAGTTTTTTTAGAACGCGGTAGTGTTAAGATTTTTTCGTTACGCAATTTCTTGATTCGGTCGCCGCGCTCAAAGCACGCGATAAAAGCTAAGCAATAGTTTAAAAATCTAACCATTCCGAGAGTGCCGACAGAAGTGAAAACTATTTACAGTTTTATAAGTTTTGACCCTACGAGTGTTCCTGGTAAGGTAACTACTAACTCAGCTAACTAATTCAGCGAACGATCTATAATAATAAATACATAAAACCTAATTTATTTTCTTTCCACAAAAATATTTACAAGGTACAGAAACGAAGGAAATTCAAAGTACCAAAACATGTTGGTGACTGTCGCCTAAATGAAGATGTAAATCTTGTTGTAATGTCACCATGCCACCCCTCGTGGTACGGAACCCTTGGTGCGCGAGTCCGACTCGCACTTGGCCGGTTTGTTTATTTTTAATACAAGCACTTATTTCTAAACTTATCTTGCTTTTGTTTTTAATTTTGACATAGAGAGCATATTGTCATAGTAGTACCACACCCTGGACACTTCATACAACGGGCCAGAAATGACATTTCAAAAAGGAATGACGGAACAAACAAAAAGGCGGCGTAATCCTATACGTTCGACAACCAAACTGTAATCAATCTGTATCAATCTGGGTGACGAGGGGGAGAGGTCGCAATCTAGAGAGCGCCAGGGAGTGTCCATACTGTATGTTAGTACTAATATACTCGTATATACTTTGGTATTACAATACAGATATCGTAATACTGTGATATTGTATTAAAGCGAGGCATTGATTCGAACAGTCGTATCTGTCTTTTTCTTTACGTGTAATAAAAAAACCACTTTTTCAATGTTTTTTCGTTTTAATTAAAAACTACAATTAATTTTAAAAAAAACTAACCGGCATATTAAAGTATGCGTTTAGACTAATCAAATTAGAAAATTTAGAGATATTAAATCGGTCTGGTTTGCCTATAATATGCAAATCTCTGTTTTAAAAGGGGTATCTTTGATAAATTTTTTTTCTATTAAAAAAGTGAACAAATCGTGTTTTTGCAAATGACAAAATTAAGCCATTGATATGAAGAATCAGTTTGTAAAATATCACTATCATATGTTTTGTAATTGCTGAGAAAAATAGAGATCCCTGCGACCAAAGTTTCCAATGCGTCGTCGCCTTAAATGCACTTTCAACTACGACGACGCGTAGCAAACGTAGTAGCTGTTATGAAACAAACTTCGGCGTAGTAGCTGTTATGAAAACATTAAAAACCTATTCATGAGTAGGCATTTATACAGGTTGTCTCGTTAACTGGGGGTTCTACTCGCCATACTGAACAACTGTCTCCAAGGAACCCATAGTCAATTCTCAAAAACAAAATTTGGACCCTCCATACTAAAATGCACAAAATCGGTTGGATCAACTGATCGATTTGTATGAAGAGTTAATTTTTTTTTTACCTTTTCAACAGAGTCATAGAACAAAATTTGTTCAGTATGATGAGTAGAAGCCCCAGTTAACGGGACCTACACCAATTTTATTACAGCCTGTATATCTAATCTACATTAGAATTCTTCAAAGTTTATTCTTTAATATAAATAAATAAATAAAATAATAAATATTCTGGGACAAATCACACATGGTCATCTGGCCCCAAAGTAGGATTCCCTGTGTTATGGGTTACCAGAGACTGATATACATACTTATATACGTTTAAATACATACATATATAGATATTTAACACCCAGACACAGAGAAAACAAATCTGCTCATCACACAAATGCTTGCCCTGGGTGGGGATCGAACCCACAACCCTCGGATCAGTAGTCAAGGGCACTAACCATTGAGCCACCGAGTCAGTCAATATCACACCTATTTATAGACCCGACATCGTAATAGACTTCTTATTGAAGATTTACTTATCTTGACGTACATAAAGAACAACTTCAAAATATCGACCGACGACGCCGAAATTGTTACCCAAAATCATACAGAAAATCGTGGCTCGAATTCGTAAGACTATGTATCATTTTGTAAATAATATCTCCAGCATCTGCCCCCATCCGCCATGGGCTGTGGAAAATATCGTCACGTGTTTTTTGGCATGCCACGCACGGAGGCGGCACGGATGAGTCGCGCGTCCCGAGTTCCAACCAATAGTCTGCGGGTGCTTTAAGAATATACGACAATGTTGTGTCTTGTCGTATTGAATATATTAATAGGTAGGATCTATAATTTCATTATATTTTAGCGTTAGTTACTGATGCTTATGAGAGTTTTTGAATAACAATTTAATGGTACGTAGTGTACTAAGATTTAAAAAAGTCTAACTCGTTTTTTTATTCTTTTTATTCGTAATTGGTAAGCACTTGGCATTATTTCACCTGATAGTAGATAATGACGATGCCGAAGATAGAAGCGGGCTTACCAAGATTCCACAACGCAATGAAGAACTGGTTATCTTATCTTCAAGCCGTAACACATCAATTTTGTTAACACTAATGTTTGGCGGTAAGACTTAGAGAAATGGGTTTTAGAAAATGCCTTACCACCAACCAAACCGAGTCTTACAAAGTTGACCCCACCGGGAATCAAACCCGTGACCTCTGGATGTGAAGCGAATGGACTAACCATTACGCCACGGAGGCAGTCACAAACTTTTCACTCAATCAATGAATCAATGCCGAGTCTTGTATTGAATAAGTTAAAATATTTTAAGTTAAATTATATTATAGCGTTAGTTTGTGATGCTTATGAGAGTTTTGAAAAACAGTTTAGTGGTCCGTAGTGAGCTAAGATTAAAAAAAAGTGTAACTCGATGTAACAGTAATAACTAGATGAAACGATAACATAATTTCTGTATGTGTCTGTAATAATGCTTTGTTTTATTTTATCTTACTATGACTACTTTGAAGGAAATTGCAAATATATCTTGAACATCGCTTCCTCATAACCTTTTATTGATATCTATGCCATGATGCTTAAGGTTTATATATCAACTAGCTGTGTCCCGCGGCTTCACCCGCGTGGACAATGTTTCTATGACTTTTCTAGAGTGCACAGTGTGCGAGACACAAGGGGCTTGCGAGCGTAAAAAAAGAAGCCAATGTGTTAGTCCAGGTCTTAATCTGTTTACCTACCAAATTTCAGCCAGATACGTTCAGTAGTTTTTGCGTGAAAGAGTTACAAACATACATTCATACATTTTTACAAACTTTCACGTTTATAATATTAGTAGGATAGTAGCTGTTTCTTGTGGCTTCATCCACGTCGATATCGTTTTCGTTCAAATCGTAAAAAATCCCATTAAAAAAAATCACTCAATTTTTCCCGATTTTTTCTGCGCTTTTGTTTTTGTTGTAAACCTTCATGGGCGTGCGCGCAACATCTCGCCAAAGTCATCTTAATCGGTCAATACCTTTAGAAGTTACACAATAAGCAACACATTTAGAGACGAGTGCGTTTATTTTTAAAAGTGGTAAAATACAAAAGTCACATTTACAAAAATCGATTTTTATAAAAGTGACTTGTTTTACCACCTTGTAAAATGAACGCCAGTTTATTTTGTACTTCCATACAAACTGATCATATGTATTTATTAAGTTATGTCTGTAAATACAGCGCTGATAACAGACTATGACTCGACTTTGTCGGACAGTGTAAAAAAGCTCTTTTGTGTGACTCATTTCGGCTCAGATACGATTGGCACCTCTGCCTGAATATTTGACAAGCCTCCTAGCTGCAACTGATACACGCAAAAGTTGCATATAAAACCCAATTTAAAAATGAGATAAGTACACCGACATGAATCCATCTTTATCATGTCTTTAGTTAGTAAGTCATCATCATCATATCATCCGAAAAACATCCACTGCTGGACAAAGGCCTTCCCCAAGGATTTCCATGACGACCCGTCCTACGCTGCCCGCATCCAGCGGCTTCCCGCGATCTTCACCAAGTTATATGTCAATTTAACTGCCCCACCAGCCATCAGTTCTACGATTTTGCCCTACCCACTGCCACTTCAGTTTAGCGATTCTGTGAGCTATGTCGGTTATTTTGGTTCTCCTGCGGATATCCTCATCTCTGATTCAATCGAGTAAGGAAACCCCGAGCATAGCTCGTTCCATTGCCCTTTGGGCAGTATAAGTAAATGTTATATCAAATTAAATGACTTAAAAACAATAAAGTTATTAAAATATTCAGGGGACAAATTAATCACACACGGTCATCTGGCCTCGAACTATGATTCCCTGTATTAGGGAGGGGAACCAGAGACTGATATACACACGTACACGTTTTAATACATGGATATGTACATAACTAGCTTTTGCCCGCGGCTTCGCCCGCGTGGACATCGTTGTAATGACTGTCTTAGAGGGTGCGCGGTCCGCGAGCCGCAAGCGGCTCGCGAGCGTAGTCATGATTTCTTTCCAGTTCCCTCGAGAACTATGTCAGGATATGGTTATTAGTAAATCATGTCATTTCCCACCCCCACAACCATCTCTGTGCCAAAAATCGCAACAATCCATTGTTCCGTTGCGATGTGAAGGAAATTAACCAAACATAGGGTATTTTTTTAGTTCCATCAGGAACTGCATCGGGCTTTGCTATTTTCACGGGATAAAAAGTAGCCTATGTCCTTCCTCGTGACACAGGCTACCTGCATGCCAAATTTCATTGAGATTGGTCAAGGCGTTGAAGCGTGAAAAGGTAACAAACAAACAAACACATTTTCACATTCAAAATATTAGTAAGGATTTATACCACGATACAGAGCAAACAAAACTGTTTGATACACGATTGTTTACCATGGGTGGGGATCGAACCCTCCACCTTGACCCAGAATGCAGGAGCGCTGATCGCTGGGCCAACGAGTCAGTTAGATGTTTACAACCATTAGCGGGTTAGTTGTATTTAAGCTTTTTTGAAAAAAAAAAACTATTTAGCGAATAAAGTGTAAAGCTCAGTGACTCATTCGTCAAATCAATCATAGTCACTACGCTATGACTAATGAACTAAAGTCTATTTTTAGGGTTCCGTACCCAAAAGGTGAAAACGTGACCCTCTTACTGAGACTCCGCTGTCCGTCCGTCTGTCTGTCTGTCTGTCCGTCTGTCACCAGTCTGTATTTCATGAACCGTGATAGCTATACAGTTGAATTTTTTACAGACGATGTATTTCTGTTGCCTCTATAACAAAAAATAATAAAATTTAAAAAAAAAGTTAAAAATAAGAGAGGTCTCCAAACAAAAAACGTGTTTTTTTTAAACGTGAATAAAGTAGCGCCATCTAGTATGATTGTAAGGAACCCTTTGTGTGCGGTTCTGCATAGCACTTGGCCGGTTTTTTTAATCCCTTAGACCAATTTGACACATGCAAGTAAATATTTAATTATTACTAGCTGTTTCCCGCGGTTTCACCCGCGTGGACAACGTTTCTATGACTTTTCGAGGGAGCGCAGTGCGCGAGCCGCAAGCGGCTCGCAAGCGTGGTAAAAAGTAGCCTATGTCTGAATCCAGGTCCTAATCTGTCTATCTACCAAATTTCAGCCAAATCAGTTTAGTAGTTTTGCGGGAAAGCGTAACAGACAGACAGAGTTACTTTCACATTTAAAATATTAGTAGGGATAGTGACCCAGAGTAGTTAAAAAAAAACATTATCGAAAATTTAAGATTGGGGTTCATCACTATTTAAAAAGAGCCAAAACTAGGCAACACAGGAAATTCAGCTTATAAAAAGTCGATTTTAAGTACCTACGCTTTAAAATAATAATCAATTTAAGTTTCAGTTTAGTACCTACTAATATTTTCGTCTTCTTGTCTTATGTGTAAAAATCTAGTTAGTTTCGCTTAAATTCTAAAACGGCACGACCGATTACGATGAAACTTTGATGAATTGTTATGTGCACGCCAGGAGAGATTAATAACAAAAAAATGACACGCACCCTCAATATCCACGCGAGCAGTACCGAAGGCATCAGCTATAGTCCTTACTAATATTATTAACGTGGAAAGTTTGTATGTATGGAATATGGATGTATGGATGTTTGTTATTCTTTCATGCCACAGCAAACAAATGGATCTGGATGAAGTTTGGTAGGTACATAGATTAGGACTTGGATTAACATATAAGCTACTGTTTTCTACACTCACGAACCGATTGCGGCTCGCGCACTGCGCACCCTCGAAGACAGTCATAGAAACTATGTTCACGAGAGCGTAGCCACTGGCAAAAGCTTGTCATAAATATATTTAAATTTAATTTTAATCCTGACATTTATCTAATAGTTGCAATGCAAATATAGTGAAGAACATTAACTT
This sequence comes from Coleophora flavipennella, assembly GCA_947284805.1. Classification (NCBI taxonomy): domain Eukaryota; kingdom Metazoa; phylum Arthropoda; class Insecta; order Lepidoptera; family Coleophoridae; genus Coleophora; species Coleophora flavipennella. The sequence continues at coordinate 9,337,184 of OX369288.1, forward strand.
AATAAGATTACCATTAAGTTATTCAGATTAGCATTAAGTTACTAAGATAAACATACTTCACCGACACCAAAATCCCATCTCAGCCAAAGGTGCAGGTATCACAATAAGGGAAACAAGGGAAGCTCCATGAAAAAAATATATGACACATAAATTTTCCCGCCTTCAGACGAGTTCCAACAGACAAATCCGCTCGTAAAACCCTAATTTGTCTACAAGAAAAAACCTCGAATACCAAAATTCAAGTAAATTGTAAACACACTTATTGATATGTTCATAAAAACGGGAAAAACACTTCACATAAGCACTTTATTTTCACTAGTATAAGTATTAATAGTAGGTGCACTCTACGTACACGCGGAGTTTAGTGGACACTTCAGCTAGTTAGGTGTATGCTCCCGGAGGTAGGAAAAGTGCGGCGCGGTGCGGCGCAGTGCGTCGCGTCGTCGGAGTGGGCGCGCGTGGCGCACTGCCGCCCTCGGGGAAGTCGCCGCCGTGCAGCCTCCGCCCGCCCCGCCACGCCCGGTCCATCCGGACCGGGTATACGGACACACAGGGTAAGGTAACTGAATAATACGGTGATTACAATACGGAGAACGCATCTTACCACGCAAATTTTAACCACCTCCGTGGCGCAATGGTCGAGTCTATTTGATTTCCATCAGGAGGGGTTCGATTCCCGGCAAGACTCGGTTTGTTGGTGTAAGGGCTTTTCTAAGCCCGGCTGGATAGCTAACAACATCTTATCTTCTAACTAACATCGTCTTGCCGCCAAACATCAGTGTTAACAACATTGATGTGTTCCTGCATGAAGATAAGATAACCAGTTCCCCATTGCGTTGGGGAATTTTGGTAAATCTCTTCATCATCATCTTGGGCTTTATTGTCACTTGTAGATAAAATAATTAAAACGACACGAGTATAACAATGATATTTAAAGCAAAAGACTTTAAAGAGAGCAACATAAAAGTTATTTTTTATACAGTTCGGGATTACTAAGCGCAAATACGACTCACACTTGGCCAGTTTTTTATTATTTGTTTTTACTTTAGGATTAATACAATATTATCTCAAAGTTTCACACTTGTAAGTATTAGCGTTTATCCGGTACAGAAAAAACAAAAACTTTATAAAACACGTTTCCTTGTATTGAGAACCATCTTAATTGTTTTATATTATTATTTATTTATTATTTAGTATTAAATTAACACAATCGTGGAAGGAAGTACAGTTACAGACAGCTACCTACTAAGGTTCAAAAGATACACCACACCCTTCGGACGGACAGACAGACAGTGTAGGTTTAGTAATAGCAAAGTATATATATTAATTTTTGTGTCTTTTACTAACCCATTTAAATATGAATTTCTCATGATTCGAAATAAAAAGTATTCTATTCTATTCTATTCTAACATACAGTATGGTCAATCCCTGCCGCTCTCTAGATTGCTCGTCACCCAGATTCATACAGATTCATTACAGTTTGGTTGTCGAACGTATAGGATTTCACCGCCATTTTGTTTGTTTCGTCATTCGTTTTTTGAAATCTCTTTTCTGTCCCGTTGTATGAAGTGTCCAGGGTGTGGTAATAGGGTCTCATTACCTGTCATGGAACCTTAAACATTTGAGATCCCAATGTTTCCCATGGTCCAGTACCTGATACTCTACAAACACATTATTATAGAACTACGGTAGTAGTTCTGTTACATTACATGCGGCAACACATTAATCCGAGTTTATTTGAAACCATCGACAAGTGTAGAAGTTCTATGCGGTCGATGGTCGGTAGAAGACAGCAAAAGTCGTTTACTGAATGACATGAAGACAGATAATGAAAACCGATAAAGACAAAACCGGTAATGATAAAAATCGATGACGATATTAACTTTGATCAAGAAAAACAATAAAGGATTGGACACGATAGACATTAAATTTTTACCTGTATGATTCAGTTTTATTATAAAACAAGATGAAAAAAGATAAAAGGATACTAAAATACGACAGACTAGGCTGTATGGTCATAGATACCTTTGCCTTGGAAAAAAGAAACCAAAAAAAATGTGGAACTACTGTACCTTAATGTACCGACCGGATGCGCATTTTGCAGTAAACTTCTTCACCTCGCTCGCGTGGCTTCGGCGCGTCGCGTCTGTAGTGAAAGTGTGGCACTGCCGGCGCGCTTTGGCTTCACTCTCTTCATCAAATCCAACTAAAAATGACATAACACGCTTTAACAAGTACAAACTTCTGATAAAAGGCGTCAGCGAGCCTTTAATCATCATAAGGCAAACCTTATAATTCATATTGTAGTGTGTACTGTTGACTGGCCTCACTCTACGTGTCATTACGTATACATTAGGGAGTCTAGTGTGTAAGATCATATTTATCCTAATTATTAGGTCCATTGTACGAGCAACCACTGAGACTAACTGTCTTATTATCTACTACCCGAAGTCCCATCATTGAATGGCGACCCTGCCAATGCTGCCTAGCGTAGCTGGGCGAGCGCTGTGTGGCACATAAAATACAAGTGATAAAATTTACAGATCCATGATGTCCACTATACGAGCAACCACTGATACTAACTGTCTTGTTATCAACTACCCGAAGTCCCATCATTGCATGGCGACCCTGCCAGTGCTGCTTAGCGTAGCTGGGCCAGCGCTGTGCGGCACACAAAATTCAAGTGATAAAATTTTCAGAACCATGATGTCCATTATACGAGCAACCACTAAGACTAACTGTCTCATTATCAACTAGCCGAAGTCCCATCATTGCATGGTGGCCCTGTCAGTGCTGCCTCGCGTAGCAGGGCCAGCGCTGTGTGGCACATAAAATAAACGTGAAAAAAATTATCAGATCCATGATGTTCCACTATACGAGCAACCACTGGGACTAACTGTCTTATTATCAACTACCCGAAGTCCCATCATTGGATGGCGACCCTTTCAGTGCTGCCTAAAGTAGCTGGGCCAGCGCTGTGCGGCACATAAAATAAACGTGAAAAAATGATCAGATCCTTGATGTCCACTATACGAGCAATCACTGAGACTAATTGTCTTATTATGAACTACCCGAAGTCCCATCATTGCATGGCGACCCTGCCAGTGCTGCCTCGCGTAGCTAGGCCAGCGCTGTGCGGCACATAAAATAAAAGTGAAAATGATCAGATCCATGATGTCCACTATACGAGAAACCACTGAGACTAACTGTCTTATTATCAACTACCCGAAGTCCCATTATTGCATGGCGACCCTGTCAGTGCTGCGCTGGGATAGCGCTATGCGGTACATAAAATACAAGTAAAAAAAATGATCAGATCCATGATTCCACTATACGAGCAACCACTGAGACTATTTTTTTTTTTTTATAAAATTTGAGTACGTTTGGCTGCACCTCACCTGATGGTAAGTTCCGATGCAGCCGAGGATGTGACACGCAAGCTCAAATAGTGCCTATTCACTCTCGTCTTGAAGATTCCTAAATTGTACGAATCGGGGAATACAGACGCCGGAAGGGAATTCCACTCCTTGGCCGTTCGCATGATGAACGAAGACGCAAAACGCTTCGTGCGTAAAAGTGCAATATTGACGACAAAGGGATGGAACCGCCCTCCGCGCCTGGTCGTCCGATGATGAAATGGAGAGGGGGGAATGAGGTTGTGAAGCTCCAGGGCACACTCTCCGAAATGAATCCTGTAGAACACCGATAGACAGGCGACTTTGCGGCGATGCTCGAGGCTTTGGAGCGTGTTTGAGTCTCCTAGCGCGTCGGTCGATAGAATCCAAGGCATCTAGCTGGTAACGAGCCGATCCGTCCCATAAGTGAGAGCAGTACTCCATACATGACCGAACTTGAGCTTGGTATAATATTAGAAGCTGCTCTGGTGTGAAGTAAAGTCTCACCTTCGAGAGGATACTAAGCTTTTTGGCTGCCATTTTTGCCTTAGATTCAATGTATCTCCCGAAATTCAGATCGGATGTTAAATCTACGCCAAGGAGCTCAAGATGGTCGGAGATCTGGATAGATTCATCTCGGAAAGTAGGAGTCAGGGTAAAATGACTCCTTTTTGCAGTAAATAGACACGCCTGCGTTTTAGAGGCATTAAACCTAACAAGATTGGCATATCCCCAGTCAGAGACTGCCTTGAGTGTTAGGTTCACAGGTAATTGTCTTATTATGAACTACCCGAAGTCCCATCATTGCATGGCGACCCTGCCAGTGCTGCCTCGCGTAGCTGGGCCAGCGCTGTGCGGCACATAAAATACAAGTGAAAAAATGTTCAGATCCATGATGTGCACTATAGGAGCAACCTCTGATAACACTAATTACTACCCGAACTCTCATCATTGCAATGTATTAAATAGATACATTTCAGGTTTCACACATGCAGTGATGCCCACAGGCAGTACCCAACTAACTTATCCATGCACTTAGGTAATCATTTTGTACAACTACACAAATCTTTTAACGTTTTCTACAAGCTTTAAGTTAGTTAGTTTATGACAAATCTTGGAAGCTAATGTAGGACCACTTCCCGGTTCCCCATTGAGCTGAAATTTTGCATACTAGTCAGTTCTCTATTGGGAATGCTTGTATGGAGAGGTATACAATTTTGAGTACAGCAATGACATTTGGTACTGGTATTATACACGTCCACCTGAGCCCAGAACGCCCGGTAGCCAGTTTGAACTCCGCGACAAGTGGAGGAGAGGGGGGGTCAAAGTACAGAAAAAAAATCTGGCGCATTAGTTTGGAGCACAGTTAACTAAGTGACGTCATTCTAAATCCAATATGGCGAACTCCCAAAGATGGCGGACCAGTAATTTTGTATGTACCTACACAAATCTATTGATTTTACCATGATATGGGTATCAAATGAAAGGGTTTGCTGAGAAAAATACGAAATAACTATATTTATAATCAAATTAAAGCTGATACATGAAATTTTTTAGGTTTTTGGAAAATTATTTGTAATATCTAGAGGCTGCGTCGACACTCTCCGCCCAGCATAAAGCAAGGCCACTATAGTGTAATGCGTTTACCGCGCTGCGGGAAATGGGAACACCCGCCGAATGCTCCCTAACCTTCTTTTGTATCCCCAAGTGTTAATATAGGGTATCCCGAGTTGTGACTATACGGGGTGGTTTGACATTTTCAACCGACTTGGGGAATCTTGGTAAGCCCGCTTCCATCTTCGGCAACATCGTCACTTACCACCAGGTGAGTAAAGGGTTTACCAATTGTGAATAAAAAAAATAAAAAAAACACTTTATCAATTAGACTGTATGTTTTTTATGTGTGTTACCTCAGAACTTTTGAATGGGTGAACCGATTTTATAATTATTTTTTTAATTCAAAGCCAGTGCTTCCCGTGTGGTCCCATATAAATTTTATCAAAATCGGTGTAGTACTTTATTAGAAAATTAACAAAAACCAAAAATAATACTGCAAAAATGTACTAAGTTGTTGCGATGGAAGTCGATTTTTTAACGTGTTATGTGTTTTCAATTATTGTTGAGAAACTTATTCAATGGCGGATGGAAATGAGGAAATTCAATCTGTTATCACAACAAATCCTATACCATGGATCCACCATCCAATCGCTTCTAGGTAGTAAGATAGATTTCAATTTAAAAAATATAAGTATAGTGTTTAGCGTCAAAGCTTTGTTAAATAACTATTACACGAATTAATTAAAAATTTAAAACCCGACAGCATAAAGACTATTATCTATTAGTCTTGTCACCAAACATCAGTGTTAACAACATGGAAGTGTTCCAGCTTGAAGATAAGATAGCCAGTTCTCCATTGCGTTGGGGAATCTTTGTAAGCCCGCTTCCATCTTCGGCATCATCGTCACTTACCATCAGGTGAGATGATGCCAAGGGCTTTCCAATTGTGAATTTTAAAAAAAATATACCCCTAAACCCTATAATCTATACCCTATACCCCTATTTTTGGCCAGTTAGGTAAAAATGTATCCTATGTCACACAGTAACATATAAGTAAGTAATTGCAATTCAATGAAACCTCGCACGCCAAAATTAAAAACTTAACCAAGACTTAAATTTATCACGTTTAGGCAACAAGCAACATAGCGTGCCAAAGAAATAAATAAACATATATAAACAACATACATACATATACACTCGAAAACATAACTCCCCTCATTTTGGCGCAGTCGGGTAAAAAATAACTTCTGTTAATTATTATTAACTCATATTGTTAAATTACTAAAATAGGCTAAGTTTAATAACGAAATGGAACAGTGTATTCTGAAAAATAAATAAATAAATTAACTGACTGGAAAAAAATGTTCGTATAAATTATTTCATTTTCTGAAATTACGCAATCCCTTTAAAACACAATACCTATCGAATGTCTCGTATACTACATAGAAAAATAAAAATGAAAATTGGAAAAGACAGTGTAGTATCACAGAGATAAAAATTGTTCAAGAGTGGAAGCCAAGCACGCCCGCGGGTCACGCACGCACGGAGTCCGTAACTCGCTCCGACAACTTTGAGTTCACTTTTGATCCTCCCAAGCCCGCCAGTATTGGCAGATAAAGGAAGAGGGATGAACTGTGTCTATTAATCGATTTATTTTAAAGTAAGAAGAGATAAAGTAACGTAGATAAAGTAAAATAAAGTAAGGCAAGTTACTACGTAACAATGCAACATTAATAACTGAAAACATTGGTGTCAGAATTGTTTTATAAAGAAACAATCTAATTTTTAGGTTAGGTTATTGTTTACTTTGTTGGAAAATTCTAATAAAAGGTATAGGAAATATGTACAAAATGACATATAGTATTGTTTTCGTATCATAACTTTTTATTGGTAGTTCACAGCACATTCATAGCTGACATCAATTATCTTTGGTCCATAAATTATCGAAAGAAATAAACATTTTTAGCAAAAAGTCTACAGAAAAAAACCCAAAAAATATTTAACTGAGATCAATCATAATCCATTTGTCCATATGCTACGGACAAAATGACATACATATAATAGGTACAAAATTATTGGCATAATTTTCCAAAATAAACTTGTTGACATTTGAATTTTTAAAGTTTACGTGACAAAATAATTATAATGTATGATAAACATTTGCATGCCTTGCACAGGCGAAACATGATTGCACTAAAAATTATATTAAACATAACTTTATGACATAACTATGCCATTTTGTCCGCTACATAATATGTATGTATGTCGTTTTGTCCGTAGACCGTTTTAAAACAATAAAATTTGTAAATAAATATACAAAGAGCTCTTTTTCTAAAAATAAGTTATTTAATTTGAAGATAAGTGTTTGAGGAATGAAACAAATGCTATTTAAATACACAGTACTCAACAAAAAAACTTAACATTTGAACAAAAACTTTGTCAGTATGAAAAAAACTCGTAACGTGTGAATACCCGTCGTCAGTCATGCCATGACACCAAGTTGAACAAATGGATGCGTCCAAAATTTGACAGATTATAGAGTACCTAACGTTATGGCCGCGTGGTGTGACTGTCACTTTCGTGTTAAAGTCCGTCAAATTCAAAATAACCCGCCTATGTCGTTTTGTACATATATGTAATTGTGTACATATTTCCCCTACTTTAACTCTTCTTACTTTAAAATAAATCGATAAATAGACACAGTTCATCCCTCTACCTTTACTTTTTACTTAAGTGTTTGTTGCTCGCGTCCTACCTGTCTCCTTGCTTTTTCTCTGAGCACTGGGTTGTCTGGTAGAAATCGCTCTTAGCGATAAGACCGCCCAAATTGTAGGTATACGTCTCTTAGTTATTAATTTTGTTTTGTATTTATTAATTTTGATGTACAATAAAGAGTTATTTGAGTTTGAAGTCAAAAAGTTACCGTCTGGCTAGCTACCACCATCTTATCCTAAGTCTTGCCGCCAAACAACAGTGTTATAAACATTGATGTGTTCTGGCTTGAAGATAAGATAGCCAGTTCTCCATTGTGTTGGTGAATATTAGTAAGCCCGCTTCAGTCTTCGGCATCATAGTCACTTACCATGAGGTAAAAAAAAGGTGAGATGATGCCAAGGGCTTACCAATTGTAAATAAAAAAAGTTGATGAATTTATTTTGCAGCCTGTATATAAAAAACGCTAAATACTTTAAAAAACCGACTTCCATCGCAACAACTTGGTAACATTTTTGCATTATTATTTTTGGTTTTTGTTAATTTTCTAATAAAGTACTACACCGATTTTGATAAAATTTATATGAGACCACAAGGGAAGCACTTGCTTTCAAATGAAAAAAGAATCATAAAATCTGTTCAGCCAGTCATAAGTTATGAGGTAACACACATTAAAAAAAACATACAGAAGAATTGAGAACCTCCTCCTTTTTGAAAGTCGCTTGAAAATGAGAATCTTTACCATAATGCGGGGCATTTGGTTTAATGCTCCCGCTTTATGTCCTTAGTCTATCCTCTTTATTATACTGTGGTCTATCTTTAATTTAGAAAAATCTTCCTCGTCTACATCATAAAGAGAACCTATGTAAAAAGTCACAAATTTATACATAGTAGGTAGGTACACTCGGTTGGGCAGCGTTCGGGAAGCTTCGAAAATCTTCACGTCCCAAATACCGCAGTGTCTCAAGCACACCCCGGACACTTCATACAACAACGGTCGTGAAATGACATTTCTAAAAACAAATGACGGAACAAACAAAATCACGGAGAAATCTAACAGCTGTAGTCTAACTAAAATCACAGTAGTTGGCCCCAGTTTCTTTGTTTAAAAAAACACGGTTTTTGTATGGAGACTCCATTAATTTTTCACATTTTGTTGTAATAGCGGCAACAGAAATACATCATCTTTGAAAATTTCAACTGTCTACCTACCACGGTTCATGAAATACAGCCTAGTGACAGACAGACGGACGGACGGTCGGACAGTGAAGTCTTAGTAATAGGATCACGTTTTTACCCTTTGGGCACGGAACACTAAAAAATAAAAATGAATTGAGCATGATAGGAGACGGACCCTCGCACAAGGGTTTCCGTGTCACGAGAACTTACAACTTTTCTGCGTTATTTTTTAAAGTGAAATCTTCTTTAGGCGCGTTGAGCTTTTTTTTGAGCTGGGAAAACCATTGAACTCGCGACACTGTTACTGTACCCAAAAAAAATATATGCTTGGTTAGGTTAGTTGGTCATATATGTTTAGTTTGCCTTGTGCAACAACAGGAACTACGCAATTTTTTTTAACTGCGCTTTTATTGAACAAACTGCTCAGTGAACGAATTCGGTTATTTCATTTAACTTAACACACATACTATACTAACTATAGTTTTACTACCTACCTAAAATTATGAATGGACAGTCCGTTTTTACAAACCAATTTAATGTGCACTTAATAAGTAAGTACCTACCTGGGCGACCGAGCTTTGCTCGGGGCATAGTACCCTGAGCCGTTGTAAACATTTTAAAAAAAGCTATCTATGATACATTTTCTTTGCGCGGCATATTTCCAGTGCAAAAATCTCGGAAAATAGCGTTTTCCCAGAGACGAGACCTATCTAAATCGATGTTTTGCCCCCAAAAATCCCCGTATACTCATTTTCAAGCAAATCGTTTCAGTCGTGTCCGAGATTCAGATTATATATACAAATATAGCTCGTTTAAAGGTATTAGATTAGATAGATATTACACGTAAATCTACGAGAACATAGTTTCAGAGTAAGAAGGTAATTAAGTACTCCATCATCACATCATCATCATATCAGCCGAAAATCGTCCACTGCTGGACAAATGCCTCCCCCAAGGATTTCCACGACGACCGGTCCTGCGCTGCCCGCATCCATCGGCTTCCCGCGATCTTCACCAGGTCGTCGGTCCACCGCGTAGGAGGCCTGCCGGTGCTCGGTCGCCACTCGAGAACTTTACTGCCCCATCGGCCATCTGTTCTACGAGCTATGTGCCCTGCCCATTGCCACTTCAGTTTAGCGATTCTGTGAGCTATGTCGGTTCTCCTGTGGATCTCCTCGTTTCTATTTAAGTACCTACTCCAGACAAATAGATAAACAAACGTGTAAAAAACCGACTTCCATAGCAACCACTCAATTTTTTTATTTTTTTTTGTTAATTTTCTAAACAAGTACTAAACCGATTTTGATAAAATTTATATGGGACCAACCTGGCAGCAACCCTATCGAATAAAAAAAAACATGAAAATCGGTTCACAAACATAGTCGAATTCAGAACCTCCTCGTTTCTAGGAAGTCGGTTTCACGCAGCAAACGCATCCGTTTTACGTGTCGTCGCCTGTATCCCAGTATTACAATATAGCGGCTTACAGTAGTGCAACGAATGTACTTACGCAGAGCAACGGAAGGATACTTGCGAGGCAGCGGGCGGCGCGGCGGGGCACAGACTTGCAAACTCTGCGAGCAAGGAGCATATAATCCCTACTCCGCGAGTATACCAGGCGGGCTACAGGCTAGTACTGCTAGTACCTACGCCATCCTACGCCGCCGTGGCGGCATCGTGCGACATCAAAGGCGTTGCGCTACATATTGTAACCCATATCGTAATACTGTGCCTGTATAAATTATTGCTAGGACAAGGACGGGATGCATGTTGGATGCTTTGCGCTGCACTCAACCCCACTTCATTACACACACACCCCCCTAATAGTGACTTGCGCAATCCCTTACTGCGTTTTTCGCGTTACCTAATTTAATTAAAATAGTAAGTACTTAGGTACTCTAAATTGATTGGCAAAAGAATTGGGAATATTTGTTTATACTAACTCACTTTTTAATCTTGAAATTTTTAAATGTAGTAAACTTGTACAATATCTTATTTTTAGGGTTCCGTACAAAAAAAAAATGAACCCTTATAGGATCACTCTTGCGTCTGTCTGTCCGACCGTCTGTCACAGCCAATTTGCTCCCAATCTACTGGACCAAATCAGGTGAAGTTTGGTAGGATGGTGTAATCCTATGACCCAAACACAGATGTGCGAAGTAAATAAAATTAAAGTAAAGTCATTTTCAGGGGACAAGTTTGGGAATTTAAAAATAAAGATTTGGAAACCTTACTGTGTCATATCATATATCAAATGAAAGGGCTCCTTAACAGGGTTTTAAACATATTTTTGTTTATATTGTAAAATAAATAGTTTTGATTTTATTCATGAAAGAAGACGAAAATTGACCTTCCTCCCCCTCCGCCCCCCCCAGATCTCCGAAACTACTGAGCCTATTTTTTTTTTAATGCACAACATAGTTCATTGCTTGTAGATTACAGGAAAACCTATAAGAAAATAAAGTGGTAAACTCAATATAATACGTTCACTTACGAAAAATAGTTCGTCATAATAGAAAATAGTATATCGGTGTTCTACAGGATTCATTTCGGAGAGTGTGTCCTGGAGCTACACGACCTCATTCCCCCTCTCCATTTCATCATCGGACGACCAGGTGCGGAGGGCGATTCCACTCCTTTGTCGTTAATCTTCCACCTCTACGAACGAAGCATTTTGCTTCTTCGTTCAATAAACGAACGGCCAAGGATTGGAATTCCCTGCCGGCGTCTGTATTCCCCGATTCGTATAATTTAGGAATCTTCAAGACGAGAGTGAATAGGCACTATCTGAGCTTGCGTGTTACGGCCTCAGCTGCATCGGCACTTACCATCAGTTGAGGTGCGCCAAACGCACTAATATTTTGATTTAAAAAAATAAGTTCACTAAAACAACACTAGATAGCGCTAGTAGTAGTGAACTGTATGGATTACTGCTCTCACTTATGGGACGGATCGGCTCGTTACCAGCTAGATGCCTTGGATTATATCGACCGACGAGCTAGGAGACTCATTGGCGACGAGGAACTTGTATCAAACAGACTCCAAAGCCTCGAGCATCGCCACAAAGTCGCCTGTCTATCGGTGTTCTACAAGATTCATTTCGGAGAGTGTACCTTGAGCGTCACGACCTCATTCCCCCTCTCCATTTCATCATCGGACGACCAGGCGCGGAGGGCGGTTCCACCCCTTTGTCGTCAATGTTCCACCTTTACGCACGAAGCGTTATGCTTTTTCGTTCATCATGCGAACGGCCAAGGGGTGGAATTCACTTCCAGCGTCTGTATTCCCCGATTCAATTAATATAGGAATCTTCAAGACGAAAGTGACTAGGCACTATATGAGCTTGCGTGTTACACCCTCGGCTGCATCGGCACTTACCTACCATCAGGTGAGGTGCAGCTAAACACACTCAAATGTTTAGTTAAAAAAAAATCGTATTTGACTTTGGCATTGTACGGAACCCTCTCCACGAGAGTTCAACTCGCACTTGGTTGGTTTTTATTTTAACATCTATTGGTGAAAACTTGTTAATTACATAAGACAATTTATTAGTTTATTGACTAATACTATTTAGCTTTAAGTTTTCCAAAATAAATAAAATAAGTAAATAAATATATAAATAAAATATAGCAACAGGTTTTGTGTGAAAATTTTCTAGGTATACGTTAAAAAAAGATACAGCCATGTAACAGACGGAAGGCCGGCGGCGTAAACTTAGGGTCAATTCATACTAGCGCAGAGTCAAAGCGCATCGAAGCGTCAATCCGAAACTTAATATATCAAATTCACCTATAACTCCACAACGTAATACATATAATATTTCCTCTAAGATAAAAAAGGCGCGCGAATTCGAGGGAATTCACGCGTCTGAGCGCGAGCAACCCTGATTGGTGCGCGCGCGTTCGCGCGATCCCAAGCGGCTATTAGGCGAGCCAACGCGTCGTCCCTCGTCGGTCGGAATCGGAAACTGTCTTGTGTTACGAGATTCAACTGGCAACTGATGTCCATCAATGTAAAAGCGTAGGAATGCGCGCGAATCCACGCGAATACGCGTGCATTCGTGCGACTTCGCTTTCATTGTGAGGAATTTGACGCTTCGATGCGCTTCGACTCTGCTCTAGTATGAATTGACCCTTAGTGTAATATGGTCCAGTTTGGCACCCTTTGGATTGAAAACTTATCGAGAACATAAAAATAGGTAGGTATTGCGACGTTGGGGATGTAGCTCTAGATTACTATTTTAAAATGTTTTAAATATCGTAAAAGATAAATTTATTTTAATACGTAAAAAAAACGGAAATAACTCTGTCGGCTGACTGATTATTATTTCTTCATCGAAACTACTGATAACACTTTCTTGCCATAAGATAGCGTATTTAAGGATCTCTGCCCTGACGCGGTCTACAAATATAATACACTTGAAAATTGAACTCTGTCCTGGCTCACGGCCCACCATAGAATGAATCTCTATTGTTTTGGAAAGCTTTCGAACGACTTACCAATTCAAATTTAAATTAATATTCTTAGTTCCATTCGCGCTGGCAAGAAAGTAGCAAAAGGAGTCGCGAGTGCGGAAATGTAAAGATGATCTCTACAGTATCTACTCTACTAAGGCCCGATCGCCCTAATTCAGGATAGGCTCGAGCCCCTCGGTGAGGACGTATATATGAGCTGATGTGATGATTTACTCTACCTAAAAGTAGCTAGGTCTACCTTTAAAAGAACATTTTGCATAGATAAATAATTGGGATATTACATAAATGTATTATAGTTACCTACTACAAAATACAAAGGAACTTTCAAAACTTCGTAACAATAATAATTGTCGAAAAACCTTAAAACTTTTAAGTACAAGATTTTAACATTGCATTGTCACGCGATACACATATGCATGCAAAATTTCAGCTCAATCGGAAACCGGCAACTTGCAAGATTCCACACGAACAAACATACATTGCAAGTTAAATAAAAGCTTGTAAAATACACTATGGTACGGATATTGCGGGAACATAAATGATTTAATATAAGACGGTAAGCATTTTATAGGGGCGCACTCCTCAACACATTCCCACTAGCTTAGTAGGGAGAGTCTCAAACATTTTTACCAAAAGTGCATTTTGCTACCAATTTTTATTTTGTTTTTGTTATTCTCTGCACTATTTTTTATTATTTACTTTACTTAACTTTTTTTGTTTACCGTATAAGTACTTATGTAGATATGTACTGTCTAGACTGTAAGGCTATGAGAAATAAACGATTTATCTATCTATATTTACTTATATTAAACTTTACTTTATTATAAGTAAAGATAGATAGATAGATAAATCGTATATAAAACTTGAGTTTATAAAAAAAGACGTGTGGCACTCGGGGACTGCCGCGGTAAAGCTATTACATAGCATTTTTATCAACTTATGCAATTATAATTATTTACCATCGCGACCACCATCGCGACCACCATTGCGATCACCATCGCGACCATCATTGCGACCACCATCGCGACCACCATCGCGACCACCATCGCGACCACCTTCGCGACCACCATCGCGACCACCATCGCAACCACCATCACCACCACCATCACCATCATCATGATGGATAGATAGATGGCACTGTAAGTTTTTTAGAACTCAATATATTTTTTTTGCGGTGTCTGGTTTTTTTCAGTCCCCTCAAAGCCCGCGATAAAAGCTATACTTACAATAGCTTAAAATACGAGTGTGCTTTAGACCACACGACTGAAGTAAAACTTCTTTAGCTCCATCAATATATGTTTGAAAGTAAATACTTAGTCTTCAGAAAATAATCAAATCTTTTTTGTCATATGGAGGTATATACAGTTTATGAAAAGAGTTTTATTATTCTCCGAAAATGATCAAATCTTCTTATATGTTTGTTTTGACAACCGATATTGTTGCCATGGCAACCGAGCGTGAGGTTTTTCTTCGTTACGGAATTTCTGGATTCGGTCCCCGCGCTCAAAGCCTGCGATAAAATCTATGCAATAGCTTAAAAACCGGCCAAGTACGAGTCAGAACCGCACACAAAGGGTTCCATGCCATCATACAAGATGGCGCTAGTTTCTTCACGTTTAAAAAAACAAGTTTTTGGTATAGAGACCCCCTTTTTTGACTTTTTCTAATTTTTAGTATTTGGTTTTATAGCGGCAACAGAAATACATCATCTGTGAAAATTTCATAGATGATGTATTTTCATCTACCGCGCCATATTGTATAGATCTAGTTAAAAGAGATTTAATTGATGTTGTAGTATTACTACGTAAATTAACTATGTAGGAGATACTACTAGATCCCCCTAGGTGTCGCTAGTTTCTAAACAGTTGGACTTTGGAAGACTCATTTTTCTTGTAAGAATAGAAGGACTTTAGATTTTCTCCTAGCTTTTCCTGTAATCTATATACATTTAATCTCAACTGTGATTTTTCCAAAATTTTAGGCCCCGTAGTTTTGGATGTAAGGGGGGAAATTGTCCATTTTCGCCTAAAAATGTGTTTAAGATTCTCACAAAGTGCCCTTTTAGTTGATATGTCACACGATATAGTTTACAAAACTTTGTTTTTATATTTTCAAATTTATCCCCCAAAAGTGACCTCCATGTTTAAAATTAATTTTTTTACGTTACATTGCAGTCTTAAGGTCATCGATTTACATATGTGTATCAAATAACTCACTCGGTAAAGTAGTTTCTGAGCAAATCGACTATAAATACATTTATATATTATATACCTACTCAATATTAAGCAAGTCTTTTTATATAATTACTAGCTAACTTCGGACCACCTCACAAACACTATACTAATTTTTTTTCCCACCATTTTTTAGATGTTTTAATAGTTTTTCAGCTATTCGGGGTCGAGACAAATCTAACAAACAAAAAATCATGAAAATCGGTCCAGCCGTTCTTGAGTTATAAATGGTGGAAAATAACCCGACTTTGTTTTATGTATAACAAGCTGTCCCAGTGAACTTTGTTCCACCTTACTCTACACTACACTGCACTACCCTGCTCTACCCTAAAACCCACCCCTGACAATATCGAACTCAACAAAAAAATAATTAGTGAAATCAGTCCAGCCGTTCTAGGTTTAAAGATATTTGTTCCCATAAAGACACCAGTCACTTACATGAGAAAACACTACCATACTGCACTACCACTACCACAACCTAAACCAATACTCTAACACTAACACTACACTACCACTGCACTACCACTATCACTATCACTAGCACTAGCACTACCACTACCACTGCCACTACCGCTACCGCTACCGCTACCGCTACCACTACCACTACCACTACCACTACCGCTGCACTACCACTACACTACCACTACCACTACCACAACCTAAACCAATACTCTAACACTAACTCTACACTACCACTGCACTACCACTATCACTATCACTACCACTAGCACTACCACTGCCACTACCGCTACCGCTACCACTACCACTACCACTACCACTACACTACCACTACCACTGCACTACCACTACCACTGCCACTACCGCTACCGCTACCACTACCACTACACTACCACTACCACTGCACTACCACTACCACTACCACTACACTACCACTACCACCACACTACCACTACGCTACCACTACACTACCACTACCAATAAAACACTGGCACTATCACTACCACTACCGCTACCGCCACCACTACCACTACCACTACACTATAACTATACTACCAATTGAAACGCAAACTATCGTTTCGAGCCAATCTCCTTTTTGCGTTTCATAATTAAATTCTCGTTAGATTTTGTTCGTCTATGGAAATTGAATTTGAAAATATTTGTTTCTTTTTGACAAGAAGATGAGAGAAGAAAAAAATAACAATGGAATGGTGGTCACCGCAAACCTATTTTTGACCGAAAATAAGATTATAAATTTAATAAGTTGCCTTTTGCTGTTTTTCAAAGTTGTATGGTGCAGTTTTTTAGTATATTACAGATCCTTTGCCGATATTTCAAGGGTTTTTACCGAGTACCTAATGGACAACTAATATGATAACAGCGAAATAGCCGACGTATTACATCAGCAGGCTAAGCAAATAACTGATCGAGTCTTGGCTGGTACAGCTCGAACACCTTTTTCGTCAGCCTGAGCATCTACCACCGTCGTGCCACCTGCGAAGGGAAGTAGTCACCTTTTTTCTTCACATTTCCCTATTCTCCGGTCAAGATTCCTTTTGGTTTTCATGAACTTTAGAAATTGAACAGTGTTATTATTTTATGTGTGCCTTTTTACGTTTAATTTAAGGTATTATCTATCACAGAATTAAGAGTAACAATCTATACGTATGGATTGTCCCTTCTACTACTTATTAAGGTTTAACAATAACTAAAAGTGTAATCACACGTTTGTACTCCATGTTCAATTTTAGTCATAGTCTCTCAACCTATTGAAAATTGATATTATTATAAGTACCATTTTACATTTCGCGGTGACCAATTCCTTTTGATACTAGCTGTTATTAAATACATATTTTAAATTATATTTTAATTTATTACCTCTAAATATATATTTTAATTTATTACCTCTAAATCTTACGTATCATGTGTGGCAAATTCCGTGAGGGTTTTTATTGCTAGTTCCCATTATTTTTGTCACACAATACACTACCACTACACTACACTACACTACTATTTGTAGGTATTGCAGGAATTTTAGGTAATTTTTTGCACCTTGGGTTAGTAAGGATCCCTAACTTTTTTAAATACCCTATAGCATCCGCGGATAGTGTAGCTTCCCAACGGTGAAAGAATTTTTAAAATCGGTCCAGTAGTTTCGGAGCCTATTCAAGACAAACAAACAATCAAATCTTTCCTCTTATAATATTAGTGTAGATATAGAAGAAGATATTTAGGTATTTACACATTGCAGAAATGACCAGCACTAGCGATTTGCGAAGTGTGGCAATAGTAATAAATCGTTTGGGCTTGATCAAGGCGTCCGTCTGCGGGCCGCCCTGCACCCGCCCTGCACCCGCCCTGCACGCTGCACATTGCTACTTCCCCCTGTCTTTAGCCCCTTACTTGCGAGGTACAAACAACCTCCGAGCCCTTGCAACATGGCAATAGTTCAGCGCATCGAAGCGTTGATTTATACTGGCTGAGGTATTAGGTAAGTATTTTTTCACATTTATAATATTAGTAAGGAAGGATTGTAAATAATTTACAATCCTTCCTTACTAATATTATAAATGTGAAAATGTGTTTTTTTAGGGTTTCATAGTACAAGGAACCCTTATAGTTTCGTCATGTCTGTCTGTCCGCGGCCTAGCTCCTAGACTATTAGTAGTTAAGAGCTGAAATTGGGCAAGGATATAATATATACCACTTGACGTTTCAAGACAAAACACACGGTGCTTCGAAGCATGCATAGGCGGCGCCACCTCCTTGCGCTCCCACATATTATTATATAATATTAGTACGTTGAGTGTAAAGACGTGTAACGGTCCAAACTGTGTCCATCACATTCACAAAAATAAATTTATTACATCTTAGGGTTCCGTACCCAAAGGGTAAAAACGGGACCCTATTATTAAGACTTCGCTGTCCGTTCGTCTGTCTGTCTGTCACCAGGCCATATTTCATGAACCGTGATAGCTAAGACAGCTGACATTTTTACAGATGATGTATTTCTGTTGCCGCTATAAATAGAAAAGTGAAAAAAAATAAAGGGCGTCTCCATGCAAAAAACGTGTTTTTATCAAAACATGAAGAAACTAGCGCCATCTAGTATGATGGTACGGAACCCTTTGTGTGCTGTTCTGAATCGCACTTTGCCGGTTTTTTCAGTTAATACACCTGTATACAAGGTGTTAAAAAAATTGGTGAGGACCGGTCAACTGGCGCTTCTACTCATCGCACTAATCAACTTTCCACAAGGAACCCATAGTCAATTCTCAAAAAAAAAATTCAACGCTCCATACAATAATGCACAAAATTGTTTATTAAGCTGATGGTTTTGTATGAAGAGTTCAATTTTTTTTTGCGACTTCAGCAATCTTATAGAACAAGTTGTTCAGTATGATGAGAAGAAGCCCCAGTAAACGGAACCTACACCAATTTTTTAAAGTGAAACTTTTATTACATCGTCTCAATTTTTTTCGTCTGTGTGTTGCATGTCGCGTGACGGCTTAGACAAGGTTCTAACTTGTCTAAGCGTGACGGTCGCTTTCCTCTGACGGTATGATCGTTTCGTCCTCTGCACCGTAGCACAGTATTACCGTAGCGAGAGCAGCCATGATCGTTTCGTCCTCTGTAAAGTTTCACTTTTACCGTGGTTTCATAAAACCACATACTTACTTTTTTAATTTTTTTCTTTTTTTTTTTTTTACTTAGCATTCAAAACAATGTCCCTTACAAAATAATAAACAAATTACCTACTTTTAACTTACTACTTTAAGTAAGGAAACAATTTTCGAAAAACCTAAAAGCTGTTTGTTACAAGCTTTTATTTGAAAAGAGTTATTAAGCTTAAAAGCCGAATAGGTACTCAATTGAATATAAATACATGGCTCCAAAATAAAAAAAAGCTCTATTTCCTACGATTCCATTGAAAATAAAAGACGATTCTGGGACCATGATTCCACCTACAAATTTCATCATCAGATCATCTTCGAAATACCAAAAGGATGTATTTTCACCGGGAATACGCTTCATTCCAAATTTTAGATCGATCGGACCCCTGGAAGTCGTACTAAAATCGATCGCAAGATTTGAACTAAACATACATACGTACATACAAACACACATATCCACACACATCCATACACGCACATACGCACGCACGCACTGACGCACTTACGTACGCACGCACACACGAATCACTTTCGGATGACACGGATCAGAGTACCACGCAAGAAGAAACACCAGTTCTAAACAGGAGCTGGCCAGAGTTGGGTCACGTTTCCTCTGAGAAGCTAATAAAAATGATGGTAAAGATAAATAAATTGCAGGAAAACCTTGAAATAGTTGAAAATTTAAAATATGCTTTCTGAAAACTGTGCTCTATAAAAGGAAATTTCCGAAAATGAAAGAAAAATCGAAGAAATTACCAATCTTTGCAAATCGATTTCAACGGGTTATTACCTAAAAGTATATTAAATTTCCAAGAAAAAAAGATCATTAATAATCATAACCGACACGATACGATACGATACGACACGACACGACGCGACACGACGC
Source organism: Coleophora flavipennella (assembly GCA_947284805.1). Classification (NCBI taxonomy): domain Eukaryota; kingdom Metazoa; phylum Arthropoda; class Insecta; order Lepidoptera; family Coleophoridae; genus Coleophora; species Coleophora flavipennella. The sequence goes on from OX369288.1 coordinate 9,357,251, forward strand.
GTCAAGGCACGACACTACGCGACACGACGCGAAACGGCGCGACACAGCGCAATACGATGCGACACGATGCGACACGATATGACACGATGCCACTCGATGCGGCACGCACGATGTGACATGATGTGACACGACGCGCCACAATGCGACACGACGCGACATGATGCGACACGACGTAACACGATGCGACACGACGTAACACGATGCGACACGACGCGACATGATGCGACACAATGCGAGACGACACGACACAATATCGAACACTTTTGAGCCTTTGTTGTTTTCAATTGCCTCTTTAATACAATTTGTATGATACTGTCGCAAATCAGAGAGATCTGTCTGTTCAGTTGCCTATACTGAGTAGCGTCTTCGGAGGGCTGCAAAACCAATCTGCGTGTTTCTTCTATAAGTTTGCTGGTGAAGTCAGACTTGTTATTCGTTCTGTTTGAATGGTGAGTTTAAAAAAATCTTAGACACGACTGTTTGGACAATTTACACGAACCTCCACTATCACACGATAATCGTCCACACTATTGCAATCTCCTAGGCATTCGAAGCGATTATTCTACTCGAGCTGAAAGCTCTCGGGGTTTTGGAGCTGGACAGGAGCAGGTGGAGCATAGACTTCATCAGTCGATATCTTTCTAGTTTGGTTTTTAGATTCAGTGTGCCTCTTACTATCCGGTGATCGCTTCCTGTTTAACTGAATTGATCACAGAGACATCATTGAATATTTGCTTCCTTGTCGACAAGATGAAGTCAGTGTCATTCTTCGTCACGCTATTGGGATGCACCCATGTCCACTTCTGCTGTTTAGGCTTTTTGAAGAAGAAGTTCATCATAAAGAGGCCGTCGTCTCCATATAGCTCCATACAGCTGGCCACTTGCATTCCTCTCTCAGTATCAAAATTTCCCCACTCTCAACTCACAATCACTCTGTTTGCCAGTGCCATAACAACGGTGTATTTGGTCTGGGAGCTATTATCCAAAGCTCTAGAGATATCCTCATAAAGGATCTCCACTTCGTCGTCGGGGTGTTCCGCGGTCGGTGCATATACCTGTATGACCTTCAGCGAATACCTTTTGGTGATTCTGAGTTTAAGTTATGCTACCCTAGTCAAAACACTCTCGATCCGAATCATATTGTTAATGAGGGGCTTGTGGACTAGAAACCCGACAACACCCTAGAACAGTTGGTCGCTCTCCCAGAAATAGAACAGGTTTCCGGAATTAAGGATTATTGTGTCCTCCCCCTCTCTTCGGACTTCACAAAATCCTACGATATCCCAACATAACCTTCTCAATTCTTCCTCGTGTTCTGTCAGCTTCGCGTCGGTCCGCAGTGTGGGCGTGTTTAAGGTTGCCAGGGCCAGAGGTCTTTTGGTTTGGTAGCCTGGCATCTACGGGGAATTCTTCGCACCCCATGGACTACCGTTACCTTGACCACTTCTAGGGCCAGGAATAGCGGGGTCGCCGGGGACTAAGAGCCGTTTTTGTTGTGTTGGTCATGGGAGGGTGTTGCCGTAATCACCAGGCGATCGCAGTGCTGTTGCACGTCGGCTGTAAGTCGCGGAAAGGACGCTGCTGCCCATCCTCCGGTTTCCTAGTTCCTTAGTTGACTCTTACGACACCTATTAGAAAAGATAGGATTTCCCTATCCTAAGCCGGGAGCTTACGGCCTACTCTCCTTATTTACTTCTAAAAAATACATTGGTACCTATCATAATATTTTACTAGAAAACCTACGTCAAATCATTTTCTTCCCGGCTTTTTGTGAAGAAAACCATGAATATGAACTATTTTGTTGACCTCTAGCTTTCTCTAAACATCTTGCACTTGCCAATCATTAAAAAGTACAGTAAATTATTTTTTATACAGCTCACGGTGACAATTGATAATACGTGATCGATCACTAACAGTATCACTCCCCCACAGGCGATGTTAACACTTTGACAGCGACCCACAAACTCGGTCCGTGCTGCTTTAATTTTTCTAACTCGCGGTGCACGGCCTGAGGCCGTGATCAACTTTCTTACTGTTTATTAAAAAATCACGCACTCAGGGCGTGAGTCGATGTTATTGTGCTTGTAGCTTAGTGTTTTAGCTACGCACACATGTACAACTTGTTGCTGTAAGTACAAAGGGGGAGCGGAGAGAAGGAATTCCAGTGACGCGCGTCAAAGTTTGCGCAGACTCCATCAAGAAGGAAACTTGGCAAACGAGGACACAAGAAGACAGTGCATTATTGCCCAGACTGTGACATACCACTCTGTTACTGCCCGTGCTTCAAAAAATATGACACTAAAAAGAATTTTCCTTATACAATTTAGATTCAGTTTATGTAAGAGTTTTTTTTGTTGATTTAAGCTCAAAGGAAACGATTTTTTAGTATACTAATTACAATATAATTACTTTTTTATTTATTTTTCATACATAATTATACAAAAACAGATCTAATAGATACATAAAGAATTATCTGAATAGTCATTTTGGTTATTTTTTATAGTCGATACAAATATGACCAAAAACGCCCGCGCACTAGGGGTAGCGCACACTGTCAAAATTTTAATGTTATCGGGGAGAGGTGAATGTCACATCCTCCTAGTATATTGTAAGTCTGTGGTTGCATCTTTTCGCTAGCACAGATCTACTACAAATAGATTAGGAAAGAAATTGTTAGAAAAGGATGGTCAGTTACGCTGAAACCTTTAGGGGGTGTTTAAAAGAAACGCCCAGATTTACATTTTAAAAATACATATTTTCTTTATTTCAAAAAAAATAAAACAAATGGAGGGTAGGTCCGAGTTAGTCTGGTTCACTTTTGTAACTAAGGATAGCACTTCCCTGGCTCCGTAGATTCGTCGAGCGCGGAGAAGTCGATTACGGCACCAGCCGTAGTACGTCAAAGGACCCCAAACCGACGGTGAGAAGTCTCTTTACAATGCATGGCGTGGTTCAAAATGTGAACGTGAAGCGTCGTATTCTAAATAGGCTTGAGTACTGTTAACTCCGAGCCCGAGTCCCTGGAATCAACGTCCAGCAGTTTTGCAAAATGTCCTTTCAGTCTCCACTGATTGTGACCGACGCGACGGGAAGCGAAGGAAGCAGGAAGTGCTTAGCAACGTAGAATGTATTGTGGCAAAGGTCACAATCAGTACGGAGTTACAAAAACAAAATTATAAAAAAAGGAAAGAAAGCCACAAGCGTAAGCAATACAAAATTAACATTAACGTTTAATTAAAAAAAAAGAGAATTACTAAATTATGTTAACAGTTAAATTTCAAAAGAAAACAGGGGACAAAGGTTTTATTACTATTAGTACTTACATATTATGATAGTCTGTTTAACACTTACCTAATTTGGTGTTTATCACAACACAGAGTTTTTATTATTATTTAAAAAATATGGAATATTAAAAGAATATCGGTAAAGATTTAAAAGGTACAAAAATATACAAATTGTATCGTTATGCGACGCGCGGTACTGACTATTCGATCGAAAGCGAATGCAGTGACTGTGTGGCGCGGTGACTAAGTCAGCGCGGTCGGTCAGCTGTGGGCCGCGAACCAGTTCTCGTCATTAGCGACAAGCAATTACCATTTATGGTAATGAAATTGGCTCGGAGTATCGATTAGCGCACTCAACCAGTTTTTTTAGCGATAAGCGTAATATTTAAAATTATGTAAACGTTACTACGTTACAACGCTATGGCACGAGTGCGAAAAAGATACTGATATTTTTTGTCCTTATCGCCATGACCACTTTTTGCTGGCTAATTGTCAAAATCTGACAGTTTCTTAGCCAAAAAGATTTTTTTTATATAATATCCCGGTACAAAACGAGACAATCCCCATTTATTTAATCTTCATTAGTTCTTTGATTTGTATTGCTAGTGCCGCTGCATTACAAATCTTTTCTGAAGTTCTTGACAGCATTTGCAGCAGCCTCATTCTGAGGTGGAACACCCAGTTGCTGTAGGGCGTATATAAAACTGCACCTAATGCAAGTTGGGTTCTCACGTCCTCCTTCGTTTTATTATCTTGTTCTCCACATTGCTCACGTGCACCAGACGATTTTCTCCAAAATGCACCCCTTTTTGAACAAAACCATAGCAGAAAACAATGCAAAAACAACAAAATAAAACTACGAATGCGTTCACCACAAATCTTACCTACAAAAAATAATATATGTTTGTAGGTTTTTATGTGACCCCTGATTTTGAAGGGGTATATCATAAAATAAAGCTGTACGTTTTGAAAGCATTACTTTATTATTCATTAGATCTAGGTACTTCAAAGCCGCTAGGCTGAGGAACTTTCTAGACCATGTTCCTTGAAGAAATCATAGATGGCGCTGTCCATACCCTTCTTATTTTCTATATCAAAATTTTTTCACAGCACCTAAAAATCAAATCAAATACAGATAAACATATCACGCACAATCTCAAAAACTCAAAACGAATGAAACAATGTGACTCATATGAATGGATGACTGACGTTTTTTTGCCTTGGCAATTGTCATGCAAATGTGGACAACTTATGCGTAAAGATGACCTATTATTAAAAAAAAAAAGATTTTTAGGTCCTATGAATGAATTTTGATATAGAAAATAGGAAGGTTATGGACAGCACCATCTATGTTTTTTTCAAGGAACATGGTCTGGTAGTTTCTCATTTACCCTGACTTAATGGAAAAAATGTTAAGGTGGCAACACATACGGTTAAAGCGGTTAAAGCGAAAGGCATTGTAATGGCCACGCAAGGGCCACGCGATACAGAAATCTATATTTTGTAGTAGATCTTTGTTCGCTAGTAATACTAGATCATCTTTGGTCAGACTTTGACTACGATAGTACTAATATAATAAATACTTTGGTTTGACGCTTCTAATAATAGGTCATCTTTGTTCATAGAAAGGTGTTTGTTTTTCATGGCCGCGTTAAAAAATAGATTAGCTTTGTTTGAACGTGTCAAAGCGAATATATGTCACTACGTTTAGTTTGTGGTGGACGCATTCGTAGTTTTATTTTGTTGTTTTTTCATTGTTTTCTGCTGAGATTTTGTTCAAGAAAATGGGCGTATTGGAGAAAATCGTCTAGTGCACGTGAGCAATGTGGAGAACAAGAAAATAAAACGAAGGAGGACGTGAGAATCCCACTTACTCTGGGTGCAGTTTTATAGACACTCAACACCAACTGGGTGTTCCTTCTCAGAATGTAGCTGCTGCAAATGCTGTCAAAAACTTCAGAGAAGATTTGTAATGCACCGGCACTAGCATTACAAATCAAAAAACTAAAGGAAGCTTAAATACGTCAGACCTGGCTGTATGGTCATAGTCACATTTGCCTTTTCCGCGTTTTTGAAAGCCGGAGAGAAGAAACCAAAAAAAAAATAGTGTCAAATATCAATCGTGTCGTGGATGGATGACAGTTTGTTAGGTATTTCGAAACGTAAACGATACGAAAACTTCTTTTTATTTTGGAGTCTTGGAGAAAGCTAATTTGATTTCACAGGAAGTACCTACAATTTTACAAGCTTTGAGGTTCAAAATGATACACAGTTTATTCATCATTAACCCTTCTGGGTAAGTGAATATTGGAACTTGCTAATTACATTGATGTTTACATTTGCAATATACACGTAACTTAACCATTTTCCCCCTTTTATTTCTTGGCAATTCATTGGATGTATTATTGATTATTCATGTCTAATATTTCGTTTTGTAAACTCTAGGGACGTATTCCTAGAAAAACACTGGAGGAGCGTTATACCACGCTCAGTTTGTGACTATTACTTGGAAGCCCAGAGAGCATCCCCTAATGTAAGCAAAGAAGAATTTTTAAATACTACATTATATTTAATTTGAAAGCTTTCTTTTCCTCTTTATTTTAGACATTTCTGTCATGCATTTTTAGGGTTCTGTACCCTATGGGTTTAAACGGGACCCTATTACTAAGCTGTCTGTCCGTCTGTCACCAGGCAGTATTTCATAAATCGAGACAGTTGAAATTATCACATGATGTATTTCTGTTGCTGCTATAACAACTAATACTAAAAATTTGAAGAAGTGAAAGTCTCCATACAAAAACGAGGTTTTTTTTAAACATGAAGAAAGTAGCACAGTCTGTTATGATGGTTTGAAACCCTTTGAGCGCTTTTCGATAAAAGATTAGCTTTGTTTGAACGTGTCAAAGCAAATATATGTATATGTGGAGAACAAGAAAATAAAACAAAGGAGGACATGAGAACCCAACTTACTCTGGGTGCAGTTTTATAGACACCCAACACCAACTGGGTGTTCCTCCTCAGAATGTAGCTGCTGCAAATGCTGTCAAAAACTTCAGAGAAGATTTGTAATGCACCGGCACTAGCATTACAAATCAAAAACTTCAGAGAAGATTTGTAATGCACCGGCACTAGTTTTACAAATCAAAAAACTAAAGGAAGCTTAACCCTTTGAGCGCTTTTCTGACTCACACTTTACCAGTTTTTTTTCTTATTATTTTTAGTTAAACCTTAAAGTACTCTATGTGACCTATATGGCTCTATGTATCTACAGTATATGAATGGAAAAATTGTGTGTAAAGGAATATTTTTGCAGTATACTTTAAATGTAGACATTTTACTGTAATGTACTCTGCATTAACTTCTACTTTAATGTTAAATTAAGGCCTATTGTTATATGTCAGGCATATATATGTCTTCTTCTGTCATACAGGTAAATATAATAATAAACTATTTCCAGGATGTGCCTCCAGTGCTGGCCGCCCCTCACCACTACCTGATCTCCATCCAACGGGGAGGAGTGGCACTGGTCGCTGTTTGCAAGCAGGAGGTTGCGCCTCTCTTTGTCATTGAGTTTTTACATAGGGTTGTTGATACATTCCAGGTAAGCACATACAAAACTAAAAAAATATTTAATTAGAATTTTAAAACTTTAAATCATTATCACGCCTGGATTTCGTACCTCGTTTTTTTTTTCTAAGATAAGAAATTTATGTTTGCTCTCAATGTTTTTGGAGATTGCTTTTTCAGTCATCATCACAGCTCATATACGTCCCCACCGAGGGGCTCGAGCCTACCCTGAATCAGCTGAATCAGGGCGATTAGGCCTTAGTCGACCACGCGGGCCCAGTGCGGGTTGGTCGACTTCACACACAACCTGCCTTAGTCGACCACGCGGGCCCAGTACGGGTTGGTCGACTTCACACACAACCTTTGAGTTTCTTCGCAGGCATGTGCAGGTTTCCTCACGATGTTTTCCTTCACCATTAAAGCAATCGGTAAGTATGTACGTAAGTTTTTGAAAAACTCATTGGTACATTGGCCGTCCAGATTTGAACCCGGTACCTCTGGTTAGATGGACCGAGTCATTACCGGTTGAGCCACCAACGCTTTTTTCAGTAATGTATTATTATTATTTACGTTTTTGCATTTCTGTCATACCTAAATCATTGTCATTATCATCATCACTGTTGTGTATGTATGTACTGCTGGACAAAGGCCAAGGAATTCTATGTCCATTGTTTGTATTATTTATATTGTTTTTTTTTATACCTAAAAATAGTTTATGAAACTGTTTATTGGACTAGATTTACCATTTTAAACAATATTACATTTAGATTTAAATTGTACTAATATTAATTTTAAGACTGTTACTAACACAATATGGATTATGTATCTGAAGTAAAATCATCATCAACATCATATCAGCCGAAGAACGTCCACTGCTGCTGCCTCCCCCTAGGATTTCCACAATGACCGGTTCTGCGCTGCCCGCATCCAGCGGATTCCCGCGACCTTCACCAGGTTATCAGTCCACCTGGTAAGGAGAACGTAGCGTAGGCAGAAGTAAAATAAATAATAGCAAACTCACAAATCTCAGGATCCAAGATTTATTTTTCATATCCATCTTAAGAAATTGCACTACCTATTCCAACCACATCTAATAGTGTGATATTTTTCACTTTCAGGACTACTTTTCAGACTGCACTGAGACTATAATAAAAGAAAACTATGTAGTTGTTTATGAGGTATTTAACTTTAGTTTCTAATCTGCGTTTGTGTACAAAACATCTGCAAAAATTACAAAATTCCATATAATTCCTTTTCAGTTATTAGATGAAATGTTAGACAATGGTTTCCCATTAGCTACTGAGAGCAACATTCTGAAGGAATTGATCAAGCCACCAAACATACTCAGAACCATAGCAAACACTGTAACGGGCAAATCAAAGTATGTATCTACACGCAAATCTGTGAGAGATGAATTTTGCCTTTGTGTGAGTGCACACCAATAGTGTAAAGTGACTACAGTCTCGAAACGCACGCTATAGTAACTAGTCATCTTATCTACCCCTGTCACACACTTACCAAATTTCATCCTTCCTTTACGGTGCACTCACACTTATACAAAAAGTATGATTTACAACTCCATCAAGCTAAGTTTGCACCTATGTATAATATAATGGTAATAATTTTCTAAAAACCTAAAAACTTTTAGTTACAAGCTTTTAATATTGCATTGTCACGCGATATACATATGCATGCAAAATTTCATCTCAATCGGAAACCGAGAAGTGCATCAAATTTAACTTGCAAGATTTCACCCGAACAAACATACATACATTGCAAGTTTAATAAAAGCTTGTAAAAACAATAAATGCAATGTAAAATATAACAACTTAGCTTAAGCGTCAGTGCAGTGTGACGTAATCGACGCGAGGTGCAACCTTAGCTCGGTTGAGTTGTACTATATTATCGTTGATGTACTTGAACAGGTTTAATTTTGTTTAAAGCGTGCATTTTAATTGTGTATTTGAAGGGAAAGTTCTTGTTCCCCAAATCTTTTCTGTCCATTTCAATTTCCAAATATTGCCAGGGGGTGTGTTGCTTAGGGTTGAGCATTCATTCATTTCTGTGTACACTTCTAATTACAGTGTGTCTTCTATACTTCCATCTGGACAACTGTCTAATGTCCCTTGGAGACGCTCTGGGGTCAAGTATGCCAACAATGAAGCATACTTCGATGTGATTGAAGAAGTAGACGCGATCATAGATAAAAGTGGGGCCACTGTGTCTGCTGAGATACAAGGATATGTAAGTACTCGTAAATGTGCTAAAGAAACATTGTTAGCCTGTTATTTAGACAAAAACACATAATTATAAGAAAATAATATTCCAAGTGGCATGCATCCTGGATGCGGGCAGCGCAGGACCGGTCGTCGTGGAAATCCTTGGGGAAGGCTTTTGTCCAGCAGTCGACGTCTTTCGGCTGATTTGATGATGAATATTCCGTATTATAAAATAATATTTCATGAAGCGAGCTATTAAGGAAACAAATTAGGAATGAGGAGAAACAAAGTAACCAACAAAGCTCACAAAATCGTGAAACTAAAGTGGCAATGGGCGGCGCATATAACTCGTAGAACAGATGGCTGTTAGGGAAGTAAATTTCTCGAGTGGCGACCGCGCACCGTAATTCGTAGCGTAGGTAGGCCTCCTACAATGCGGATAGATGACCTGGTGAAGGTCGCGGGAATGAATCTTATTTTACGTAGTAAATATTCTTTGCCCATTTTCAGAAGTTTTCAACCCTATTAAGCCTACTTGGCAATGATAGCAGCTGGCACCAACGGTCTTGATTGCCTTAAGTTGCATATCCATTAGAGGAAGCTTAGGGGTGCGCAGCCTAGCCACTTGTAGTAACTGTACTTGGAGGTAACGCCTCGAGACAACGTGACTCGCGCCGAACGCTGCCTGAGCGCCCGAGTCGAGACATGTGTGTGGTGCTCAAAGGCATCCTGCCTTAACCTAGGGCTGCCTCTAATGCCTTTCTTTGCGAAGCACGAAACGGTCGAAATAAATGCCACTTACAGTCAAACTCATCCAAAGTTTATTTATCTGTAATGAAAAAATCCTAGAATTTTTTGTTTGTTTTGCAGATTAGATTAGATTTTTTTTTCATATTATCAATGTCAAGTTTGCAGTATTTTAAAATGTCACAGTGGTGTCGTCAGCGAAGAATACAAGCATTCCCTCTGGAATATGGGATGATAGATCATTAAAAAACAATAAAAATAGAGTGTTTCCTAGGGCTGATCCTTGGAGAATACCAATAGTGACACTTCTAGTATCATATCTTAACTTTTTTCCGCCAACTGTTACCTCTTGACAACTTGACGCCAGAAAAAAACATTGTTTATTATAGTTATGGTTTTGTTTTTCATTTCAGGTTGACTGTTGTATCAAACTTAGTGAAATGCCAGATCTAACACTTACATTTGTGAATCCAAGACTGTTTGATGATGTGTCATTCCATCCTTGTGTGAGATTCAAAAGATGGGAGGTGAATATTTAATTTTATACTGCGGCCGTCCAGAGAATACTGATTTGACATATGCTAATTTTACGTAACTAGTGATGTGCCCTTAGACATCCATAGTAAATACTATGTACCTATCATGTAGATGTAACATATAACGAAATAAAATAGCCATTTCCAAAATCGTGTTGTCAAACCCGAGGCTAAAGTGTACTTTGTGGACCGTCGATTTAAGGGGTGGTAATGAGTGAAGGGGAAAATAAGATAAATTGTGTGGCGGGAAACTAATTATTTGTCAAAATTAGCCAAGTTTGTTGTACTCGTATTGCGGTTGATTATTTCCTTGCAATCGAAGTAAAAAGCAGAGTGTAAAACTCGAGCACGAAACTCATTTTACCCTCGACGTGACTCTCCACCCTCGCCGTACCGGTTTGGTTAGTATTTTTATTACTAAAACATATCGCCTAAATGCCTGAAACTTTTATGGTTGGTTAATTGACGCAACAAAAATTAATTGTTTGTGTGGTAATGAATTCATTATATTTTTAACAAATCTGTAGGTTACAGATACGTTATCAATAGTTACACGTGGTAACATTTTTATTATTAAGAAGAAATGACCATAGAACGTAAACTTTTCACTAAAGTTTCATATAATTACAGAATACACATTCTGTTGTCCTTATATGTAAACATAAAACTAAATATATGTTCTGTTAATATAAATAAAAAAATGTTTTTCTCATGTTTTTCAAAGATATAAACTAAAGATTGATTTGTTTACAATTTCGGAGATTCATAAATGTTACATTCTATCGCTGGCTTGAAGTGTCAAATCAGCTGTCTCCTGACGACCGCACTATAATTTACATAAACAGCTAATTTTAAAAGTAATCTAATTAAATTTATGCTAAGCTTAAATCTGGTCCTTTTTTGTAGTCTGAAAAAATACTATCATTTATTCCGCCCGATGGCAACTTCCGCTTGATGTCATACCACATTGGATCACAGAGTGTGGTGGCAATACCTATCTATGTGCGACACAACCTGAGCCTGAAGAGCAACGGAGACCAGGGGAGGTTAGACATGACTGTCGGACCGAAGCAGACCATGGGAAGGACTTTAGAAAGTAAGATATTTAGATTTAGGACAAAACTATCTCATACCTTCCTATATTACCCCAAAGACAAACTGACTGGGATCAAGGAACATACAATAATAAAACAAATAACTGTTCCTTACAAGCAAGCAAGAATCATCATTATCATGAGCCAAAAGACGTCCACTGCTGGACAAAGGCCTTCCCCCAAGAATAGGGATGATGAATGCTAGTCATTTGATTTACTTTTTATCATCTGTCAAAAAAGACATTTTGTACTAAAAATGTCAGAAATACCTATGCGTGACGTCATAGTTTTGCAGCGTCATTTATGTACTCATTATGTGATTTTGGTGAATTAAAATTCGAAGACTTGATGGAAAACAAAACGAGTAAAGTTTTCCGAAGTTTAAGTAGGAGGGAAATTTAGGGATCAAGAGTTTATAATTTATTTCTGATGCTGTCGTCATCCTTATTTCCACCACGACCGGTCCTGTGCTGCCCGCATCCAGTCGGTCCACCGTGTGGAAGGCCGGCCTACACTAACATCTTCCGGTGCGCGGTCGCCATTCGAGAACTTTACTGCCCCCACGGCCATCTGTTCCACAAGCTATGAGCCCTGCCCACTGCCACTAAAGTTTAGCTATTCAAGCAAGAATAGGTAGTCCAAGATAATATAAATTATACTCACCAAAAGGAATGGAAGACGGGCCATATTTATGTAAGGTCGATTAGCTGTCATTCTTTTGAGCAGGTTACAAAACCTGAAGAGAAATCGTAAAAAAATGGACCACCCCTTAAGGCTTTAAGCAGGTTGATACGTGTTGAAATAATATTGAACGTAAGTCTATTCATTTAAGTTCAAATCAATGCGGGCTTCAGCGCGGCTGTTATGTTGAAACCGAACGCACAATTCTAGATTATTACATGTTTTTATTACTTTTCTATACTTTAAAATAAGTTTTAAAAAATTTGTTCAATTAAAATGAAAGGTCTTAAAGTCACCGATTTTTGTGTGTTGGTTTCATTCAAAATTAACTATTTGTATTCGAGAAATTTTGCAATTAATGCTAAAAACAGGGTCTACAGTATATTTCTTTACATTTACAACCGCCTCCGTAGCGTAATGGTTACTCCATTCGCTTCACACCAGGAGGTCGCGGGTTCGATTCCCGGTGGGGTCAACTTGAAAGACTCGGTTTGGTTGGTGGTGGGGCATTTTCTAAGCCCGCCTGGCTAGCTACCACCATCTTATCTAAGTCTTGCCGCCAAAAATCAGTGTTAGAAACATTTGATGTGTTCCGGCTTGAAGATAAGATAGCCAGTTCTCCATTGCGTTGGGGAATCTTGGTAAGCTCGCTTCTATCTTCGGCATCATCGTTACTTACCATCAGGTGAGATGATGCCAAGGGTTTACCAATTATGTATAAAAAAAAAACATCAAAGTGGTAATATTTTTAAAATTGTATTCAATTTAATCGATTTTTTATTACTTTAAGTATATTATATATTTTTACATAGTGATAGCTTTACACTTTCTTTCAATAATTTGAATTGAATATTGTCATTTGACCTATCTTAAGGCGTTAATTAAAAGGATGACAGTCTAAATAGGTTATTAATTAGGACCTTGCATAGGTACGTATGGCCCCAGTCTTCCATTCGTTTTGGGGACTATAATTTTCTGAATGTTCATCACCATTCAAGCTAAATTCCAAGACTGGATCTGTTTATTGTTTCAGATGTAGCATTAGAGATTTGTATGCCCAAGTGTGTCCTAAACTGTTCGCTGACTGCAAACCAGGGAAAATACTCTTATGATCCTGTAAGCAAAATATTGTTATGGGATATAGGCAGAATTGAGCTGCCTAAAATACCCAATATAAGAGGAAGTGTGAGTATAATTTTGTATGAACAAGTTTAATGTGAATGCTTTAGTAATAAGTTGCATCAAACTTTAGTTCAGGTAGGCAAGTACTTACAGTTTGATGCAAGTTCGATTAACACACTAGCGCCGCCAATAGAAATAAATAATTTACTTAAACTTATCGGCTTTAATCGAAAACAGAAATTATTGTGTATTTTGTGCATATAGGACGGCAACAGCTATTGTTTAATTGTTATAACTGTAAATATTAGCAACACGTTATTTTTTTGCAAAACTGCTAAGTGGCAATTAGGTCTTGATAGCAATGAAATTGAATGTAATCGTGATTACAAACAACTTTCCCAAAGAAACTATATGTCCAATAATAAAATAAAATTTTGGTCCTTTATACATTTTTGCCGATTTGACAACTTGATAAGTATGGAGGAACAAACATTTTTTTTCTGATTTGACATAGTTTCATTGGGAAAGATGTTTGTAATCACGAGTACACGCATAGCTTTTGTTATCAAGAGCTAATTAAAAGTCATCCGTTATATATAGAGCTAATTAAAAGTCACCCGTTATATATAGATTGAAGGTTCGACACTTCCCGTAGTACTATGAAAATCATATTTGCTTCTTGCGCAACTAAATTTTACATAATCAGGATATGGTTTTAATTTTCCCTATTACCATGACGTAAGACAGAGTTTAGATGTCATCAGTATTGTTACCAATAGTTTAGTTGCATCCCAGACTAAAGACTATTCATTCTTAGACTGACTATTCGTTGCCGGCTCGGGCACCAAACATGGGCTATAGGGCTCTGAAGTTGGTCGCAAGACGCGTCGTAGTAGCAAACTTTGGGTGTTAGTGGAGCGTTAAGGTACCTACACTACTCTACCATAGTATTACAATATAGCGGCTTAAAGTAGCGCAACGAATGTACTTACGCAGAGTAAAACGGAACGGTACTTGCGGGGCAGGGGGCGGCGAGGCTAATACTGCTAGTACCTACGCCGGTGGCGGCATCGTGCGACATTTAAGGCGTTGCGCTACTGTAAGCCATATCGTAATACTGTAACTCTACTGTACCGGCGCACGCAAGCACTCGCATCACAGTTCAGATCAGTAATAAAGTTTGGCGCGAGCTGTACCGTATTTTGAGTGATATTAACGAGGATCTAAATAGGATAGTGGAGTGGTCAAATCAGCATTCACTAACTCTTAACCCAGCAAAATCCAAGTACATGCTTTTGGGCACAAAAAGTCAAATAGCTAAGATATCATCTCAGAATCCTAATTTACTTGTAATGGGAGAAAACATCTTCCAGGGCGGCGGTGAACGGTTTCACCGCCGCCCTGGAAGATGTTTTTAAGCTTCTGGACTGGGGTGGACTCGGCATCAATATCAACGGCGAGTACATATCCCACCTCCGATTCGCTGATGATATCGTGGTCATGGCTGAGACTATGGAAGACCTAAGCACAATGCTCGATGGCCTCAGTAAGGTCTCTCAACAAGTGGGTCTTAAAATGAACATGGACAAGACGAAAATAATGTTAAATGTCCGTGTCGCACCCACTCCTCTAAAGGTTGGAGACTCTACACTGGAAGTTGTTGACGAATATGTATACCTGGGACAAACAGTCCAGTTAGGTAGGTCCAACTTCAAGAAAGAGATCAATCGACGAATCCAACTCGGCTGGGCAGCGTTCGGGAAGCTTCGCAATATCTTCACGTCCCAAATACCGCAGTGTCTCAAGACTAAGGTCTTTGACCAGTGTGTGTTGCCAGTGATGACTTACGGAACTGAGACATGGTCGCTTACTATGGGCCTCATAAGAAGGCTCAAGGTCACCCAAAGGGCAATGGAGCGTGCTATGCTCGGAGTTTCTCTGCGTGATCGAATCAGAAACGAGGAGATCCGCAGGAGAACTAAAGTAACCGACATAGCTCACAGAATCGCTAAACTGAAGTGGCAGTGGGCAGGGCACATAGCTCGTAGAACAGATGGCCGATGGGGCACTAAAGTTCTCGAGTGGCGACCGCGCACCGGAAAACGTAGCGTAGGCAGGCCTCCCACGCGGTGGACCGATGACCTGGTGAAGGTCGCGGGAAGCCGATGGATGCGGGCAGCGCAGGACCGGTCGTCGTGGAAATCCTTGGGGGAGGCCTTTGTCCAGCAGTGGACGATTTGTGGCTGATATGATGATGATGATGGGAGAAAACATAGAAAGGGTGGTCGAAGCACGAAATCTAGGCTTGATTTTGGACACTAACCTTAGATACGAAAAACAAATTTCAGCAGTAGTGCGTAATTGTTTTTACCGTCTTAAAATTTTATATAAAATCCGTATATATCTGAGTGTCCAATTAAGAATACGATTGAGTGACTCGTTAGTATTGTCTAGGCTAAATTATGCCGACACAGTTTATGGACCTCGCCTGCTAAACAAGACTGAGCGTCTCATTCAGCGAGTACAGAATTCGACAGCGCGTTTCTGTTTTAATATACCACCAAGAAGCCACGTGACACACTTCTTTAATGATGGAAACATACTGAAGATGGTTTCAAGGCGGTATATTCATCTGGCCTCACTTTTATTCGGTGTAATTAAAAATCGATGTCCGTCATATCTATTTTCTAAGCTTAACTGGTCTAGTGATTGCAATAAATACTGTACAAGAGCATCTAAGTATACTTTGATGATTCCCAGGCACAAGACGACTGCTTTTAGGGGTAGCTTCAAGTACGCAGCAAGCAAGATATGGAACAACCTTCCGCCACCGATCCGAGAAAGTGAAACTGTGCTTGGTTTCAAGAGGAAACTAACATTGTTCTGTCTTGAAGAGCAGAAAGAAAATCGTACTGCTCACTTATCTATGACCGGCGTACTTTAGGCTACACCCCCGCTGTGCACTTACAACTTACAACTACCATAGAATATATATAACATATTGTATTTTGGATAAGTATGGAAGGCAACAGTCAATAAAAGTATAAATGAGGTAAATACAAGCTAGAAAGATCAAACTTATGCAAAATAGAATTAAAAAGCAAAATATTATTTAACACATATAAGTATATATTTTTATATAAAATATAAGTGAACTAATACTCATCATGCATCATTGTACAAGTATAATTATATTTATGAAGATATTTGATTCGGTACAATATAAAATGTATTGTTTCGTCCGTGGGTCTACCCACGTAGTTCCGGTGCCGGCTGAAAATCAGCTCTTTGGCTTTGTTAAAGCCAAAGTATTATGCTGAGACGGTACCCTTTTTGGCAGAGTATTAAAATCTATAATACAAGTATATATAAGTATAAATATTGTACATACTTACTTGCTCGTCAAAATAAATTCATTTTCTTTCTTTCTTTCTTTCTATTTATGCCTCACTTTTGCTTTTATACATCATCCAAGGAGGTTATATTATTTTTTCTCATACATATAACCCTCCATCATTCTACCTACACTAGCGCCTCGTAGCGGTGAACGCAGGCACGTTAGCCCTCATTGGTTGCCTTTTCCATACACATCCTGTAATTTACATTTTAAAACCCCAATTTAAATTTGACAGCGTATCAAGAAATAAACAATCATTACTTAATTACGTCAAAATACAATCCGTAATTTATAAAAAAATGTCATTAGAACATGAAAACAATATGACACGAGAAGTTATAGGTACATCAAAATTATTGAATGTCATGAACGCCTTTGACAAGTGTAGGCCAGTTCACACGGACAGCACCCGGTCACGAGTATAACGCGAGAGTCAGCCATCGCATTTTTTTAACGTTTACGTGTTTCTTGAGAGAATTCATTTTTGTTGCATTCGTTTAAGGTTTGTGAGGTAATATAGGAACAAAGGTAGGTTTATAAGGTTTTCAAAGGCGAACTGGGTGACAATCAATTTAAACACAATTTTGCTGACTGTTTTACAAAACTGTTTTACGAAACATTACACAAAAAACAACAAATGAGGCACTTCATACATTTCATTCATTTCGATTTCAATTCTTTATACAATTTCGTGTGTACAGCCCCAAATGTGTAATGCTTGTGTAATGTTTCTATAAAATATTTACCCGGAAAACGCTAATAAGCCAAAAAAATATTTATAAAACTGAATAAGAAGAGTTTTACTTAATCTTTTTTTAGGGTTCCGTACCCGAAGGGTAAAAACGGGACCCTATTACTGACACTTCGCTGTCCGTCCGTCCGTCTGTCACCAGGCTGTTTTCATGAACCGTGATACGAGTAGCTAGACAGTTGAAATGACGCTATAAAAACAAAAACTAAAAAACAGAATAAAAAATATTTAAGGGGGCTCCCATGTAACAAACGTGATTTTTTTTGCTCGATATTGATAACGGTAACAGGTAGACGCTTGAAATATTCACAGAATATTTAGTTATACATATATTCACTTTAAAAATAAATAATTAAATTAAAATAAATCAAATATTTACGGGGGGCTCCCATTTGTTTGTTGTCAAACGTAAATTTTTTTGCTCGTTTTTATTTAATATTGATAACGGCAACAGGTAGACGCTTGAAGTATTCACAGAATGTTGAGTTGTATTATTCACTTTAAATAATTAAATTAATATAAAATTAATATTTAACAGGTAGACGCTTGAAGTATTCACAGAATGTTGAGTTGTATTATTCACTTTAAATAATTAAATTAATATAAAATTAATATTTAATGAGCCTCTCCCATACAAAAAACGTGATTTTTATAAATAATGGTACGGAACCCTTCGTGCGCGAGTCCGACTCGCACTTGGCCGGTTTTTACAAGCTTTTATTTATTTTCACCTGTCCCGGTGCCTGTAATGAAATCTTGCAAGTTAAATTTGACTCAAGTGGGTGGTGGAAGTCCCGGTTTCCGATGGGCTCAAAGTTTTGCATGCATATATATATTGCGTGACAATGCAATATTAAAAGCTTGTACCTAAAAGTTTTTAGGATTTATAGGCACTTTTCAAGCGACTTCCAAAAAGGAGGAGGTTCTCAATTCGTCTGTATGTTTTTTTTTTTTTATGTTTGTTACCTCATAACTTTTGACTGGGTGAACCGATTTTTACAATTCTTTTTTTATTTGAAAGCTAGTGCTTTCCGTGTGGTCCCATATAAATTTTATCAAAATCGGTGTTGTACTTTAGTAGAAAATTAACAAAAACCAAAAATAATAATGCAAAAATGTACTAATTTGTTGCGATGGAAGTCGGTTTTTTAACGTGTTTAGCGTTTTCAATTATTAGTTTTTTAGTTTCACCTGTCCTGGTGCCCTCAAGTTAAATTTGACTCACTTCCTGGTTTCCGATGGGCTCAAAATTTTGCATGCATATGTATTGTATATCGCGTGACAATGCAATATTAAAAGCTTGTATCCAAAAGTTTTTAGGTTTTTTGAATTTTTTCTACACGATTGGTAAGCCCTTGGCATCATCTCACCTGATGGTAAGTGACGATAATGCCGAAAATGGAAGCGGGCTTACCAAGATTTCCCAATGCAATGGGAAACTGGCTATCTTATCTTTCTAGAACAGGTTGTAGGTTCATCATATCAGCTCATATACGTCCCCACTCGAGGGGCTCGAGCCTACCCTGAATTAGGGCGATCAGGCCTTAGTCGACCACGCGGGCCCAGTGCGGGTTGGTCGACTTCACACACAACCTTCGAATTTCTTCGCAGGCGTGCGCAGGTTTCCTCACGATTTTTTCCTTCACCGTTCAAGCAATCGGTAAGTGTATGTACGTAAGTTTCGAAAAACTCATTGGTACATTGGCCGTCCGGATTTGAACCCGGTACCTCTGGTTAGAAGGACCGAGTCGTTACCGGTTGAGCCACCGACACCACCGAATGGTAGGTTAAAAATTGAAATTGCCAATGAAACCTCAAAAAACATTACTTACCTTAATCCTCCTCCCTTAAGTTAAATATATTATAATATGTATGTACCTAGTGTATGTGTTTATTGTATATATACTAATATTATAAATGCGAAAGTAACTCTGTCTGTCTGTTACGCTTTCCCGCAAAAACTACTGAACGGATTTGGCTGAAATTTGGTAGGTAGACAGATTAGTACCTGGATTAAGACATAGGCTACTTTTTACCACGCTCGCGAGCCGCTTGCGACTCGCGCACTGCGCACCCTCGAAAAGTCATAGAAACGTGGTCCACGCGGGTGAAGCCGCGGGAAACAGCTAGTTGTATATAAGTATATATTTTGTATGGGTATAGTTATCTATGTATATATTAATATACTAGAGACGATTGTATGATAGTTACATATTTTTTTACTCGTAAACTTTACCTGACCGTATGCTCTGAAGTCCTTTCAGCATTCCAAGGTTGACTGGAAAAGATCCCGAAAGGGATAAGTCCGCCTTTGCTATATTTATATTCTTTTGTTAACACCTTATTTGTTTTAAATGCAATATAGAGTTTACAAACAAAACCTCTTTCTTTACTTTTTTATACTGTGTTCGTTTTTTGACGTGATAACGTCTTATAATTCGATGGAGCCGGCTGCACGCACGAAAAAATGCGTCGTTACCATGCGTCGTTACCTCGCTCTGAGGCGTTCCGAAAAATGCGTCGTTACCTCGCTCTGAGGCGTTCCGTGAGGCGTTCCGTTTAAGGCTTTTTTCTTATGACGTTGTCACGTTCAACTATCGTCAGTAAACCGACTTTACAGACAACCGTTTTTTTATATTTTTTAAGTTTTTATAATTTGTTTTTTTTTAGTGTGTACAATAAAGAGTATTTATCTTTATCTTATCTTTTCTCTCCAGATATCGGTGCAATCCGGCGCCGACACGTCGGGCGCGAACCCAAGCATCAACGTGCACTTCACCATCCCGCAGCTGGCGGTGAGCGGGCTGCGCGTCAGCCGCCTCGACATGTACGGAGCCAAGTACAAGCCCTTCAAAGGAGTCAAGTACGTCACCAAGGCCGGCAGGTTTCATGTCAGGATGTGATGCCACGAGCGGGCTGGACCTGGACTGCTTTTGTAGCCGACGACTATTAGAGAGCGAATTTAATGAAGAAAGCTCTCAAGATCCTTGTAAAACAAGGTAAAAGACTTGCTAAAGCGACTAAATGTAAACCGGTATTAGTATTAAGCCTGGGAACCACAGATTTAGACAGAAGGATCCGCCCGCCCGTCTCAATATTTTACTCAGATACGCCATCTGACATAACTCGTACGAACTAGCGTGGGCGAGAGTTGACGTTAGTGCCGCGACAAAAAATCCTTTTATTTAATTTGTTTACAAAAAAAAACAATGTAAGGTTACTTAACTATGATACGATATCCCTTGTTTATTTTTAGCCCTTTCATGATTTTAACAGCCTCTAATAACACAATAAGGCATTTTTATATGGAATATCTTTCCACCGCACTCTATATAATCTCCCGCGGACATTTTGTTATTGAAATAGCATTTTTAGACTGGGACTTGCGTTGTCAAGTGATTTGTTTCTTTAATGTTTATTTTTCAATGTGTATGTTTGTTTGATTGAAAAAAAAAACATTTTGTTAATTTTATATTAACTATTTAATGTTATCTAAATATTGAGCATAGGTCAAGTATATAAAAGCGCTAAGTGTATATAGACCTAATTATTATACAGTATAATAAGCTAGCTGTTGCTCGCGGCTTCGACCCCGTGGATATCGAAGGTGCGCGGGAAGGACCAAGTATCTAAGAAGTAAAACTAAAAAAAATAATCGAAATCTATCCAAATAGTTTATGCGTGATACGCGCACAACGGCAGACTCTCGTCATTTTATTTGTATATAATATATGTATAATTGTATATCAGTAATAAAGTGAAAGCATAATGGAAAATAAATATAGAGTTTTTAATTTAAAAAAAAACGTAAATAAAATGGACAAATCTTTTTTCATAAATTCTTTTCATCTCAATCGTAAATCGCATAAGATTAAAATTATTAATGTGACTTGATTAGAATGTAGGCAATTACAAGCTACTCTCCACTCTACCAAAGTATATATATTAGTACTAACATACAGTATGGACACTCCCTGCCGCTCTCTAGATTGTGACCTCACCCCCTCGTCACCCAGATTGATACAGATTGCTTACAGTTTGGTTGTCGAACGTATAGGATTTCGGCGCCATTTTGTTCCGTCATTCGTTTTTTGAAATGTCATTTCTGGCCCGTTGTATGAAGTGTCCAGGGTGTGACTACTGTGTGTGGCATCCCCAGTGCTAAGGACTGGGAATTACCGGAACAGACCAGACGGGTTTTTCATTCCCATTCGTCACCACGCATAGTAGAGTGGCGAGATGAGTGGAGAGTAGTCATAATAAAAAGAAAGAATAGTAGGTTATCTTCATACAATGGTACATCGTGCGGTTTGTATATGTGCGCGTCAGTAGGCACGCATGCACACTACAATAATAAAAACGAGTTCTTTCCTTTTACTAAAGAACTCGTTTATATTATTGCGTGCCTACTGACGCGCACACATACAAACCGCGCGATGTGCCATTGTATGAAGATAACCTACTATTCTTACTTTTTACTATGATAAGAGTGGAGTGGAGATTAGAGCATAAGTCAAACTTCTTTCCTTTTACTAAAGAACTTGTTTTTATTATTGTAGTGTACGTGCGTGCCTACTGACGCGCACACATACAAACCGCGCAATGTACAATTGTATGAAGATAACCTACTATTCTTACTTTTTACTATGATAAGAGTGGGGTGGAGATTAGAGCATAAGTCAAACTTCTTTCCTTTTACTAAAGAACTCGTTTTTATTATTGTAGTGTGCGTGCGTGCCTACTGACGCGCACACATAAAAACCGCGCGATGTGCCATTGTATGAAGATAACCTACTATTCTTTCTTTTTACTATGATAAGAGTGGAGTGGAGATTAGAGCATAAGTCAAACTTCTTTCCTTTTACTAAAGAACTCGTTTTTATTATTGTAGTGTGCGTGCATGCCTACTGACGCGCACACATACAAACCGCGCGATGTACCATTGTATGAAGATAACCTACTAATCTTTCCTTTACTATGGTAGAGTGGAATGGAGATTAGAGCATAAGTTAAGGCATAGCTTTTATCTTCCCAGTTTTCTTGATCATTGCTTTTATGCTTTTAACTTCTCTGTAAAGCGTTTCCAACTCTCTCTCCGCCGGCGTAGCGCAGGCTGCACTACTTTCACTGCTCATGGTCAATCTCTTCTTGTTAAAGTACCTCTGCATTAGAACTGCCATTAGTGCTGCGTACTCCTTCTGAATGCTCGGTTCCAAATCTCTTTCCTGTAATAAAAGACAATATCTAGGCAAAGTATTAGTACTAACTTACAGTTTAACCGCCTCCGTGGCGTAATGGTTAATCCATTCGCTTCACACCAGGGGGTCGCGGGTTCGATTCCCGGCGGGGTCAACTTGTAAGACTCGGTTTGGTTGGTGGTAGGGCATTTTCTAAGCCCGCCTGGCTAGCTACCACCATTTTATCTATGTCTTGCCGCCGAAACACCAGTGTTAACAACATTGATGTGTTCCGGCTTGAAGATAAGATAGCCAGATCCCAATTGCGTTGGGGAATCTTGCTAAGCCCGCTTCTATCTTCGGCATCATCGTCACTTACCATCAGGTGAGATGATCCAAGGGCTTACCAATTGAGAATAAAAAAAACAGTATGGACACTCCATGCCGCTCTCTAGATTGCGACCTAACCCCCTGGTCACCCAGATTAATACAGATTGGTTACAGTTTGGTTGTCGAACGTATAGGATTTCGCCGTCATTTTGTTTGTTCCGTCATTCGTTTTTTGAAATGTCATTTGTGGCCCTTGTATGAAGTGTCCAGGGTGTGATCTAGGTCGCATCTGATGGCCTTCACTTTTCGACTGACCCGGTGGTGTAATTTAGCGCTCTTGCCTGCAGAGCCGATGTCCGATGGTCGCGGGATCGATACATACTCAGGGCAAACATTTGACTGGGAGTTTCATATCTATTATTCTTACAGTTAACTATTCGACCAACTTGGATCATAACAGTGTATATCTACACACATAATATCATAAGTCCTCTAAAATGTGTTCAAAATCAGTAGGCAATGACCAGCATTATGACAACCAATTTTACTATGACAGCTGTTCCAAATTTAAACTCAACATTACAAAAATCGATACTGTAATAACATTAAAGTACAGATTTTACCTACTACCACAGACAAGAAAGTTCTCATAGTAAAATTGGTTGTCATAATGCTGGTCATTTCCCTACGGCTTCTGAACCCATCTATAGAGTACTTATAATATGTGAGTAGATAAAATAATGTATGCAACTGTTGTATTTGGTAATAAAACACTAGTGTGATTCCTTAACTAATTTCGTTAAAACACACTCATGTTTTAAGACCTGTCATTACATACGACTGACTCGTTGTCTCAGTGGTCCTGCTCTTGACTGCTGATCCGAGAGTTGAGGGTTCGATCCCCACCCAGGGCAAGCATTTGTGTGATGAACAGATTTGTTTGCTCTGTGTCTCTCCTGCCGCTCTCTAGATTGCGACCTCACCCCCTCGTCACCCGGATTGATACAGATTGGTTACACTTTGTTTGTCGAACGTATAGGATTTCGCCGCCATTTTGTTTGTTCCGTCATTGCTTTTATGAAATGTCATTTCTGGCCCGTTGTATGAAGTGTCCAGTGTGTGGCACCGGTGACGTGCCTCTCTTGCGCATAGTTGTGTCACAGTCTAAAAGCTGTCACACACGGGCTCTATACTATAATATTTTATCTGCTAGTATCTTATGATAAAAACTTATAGCATAGCAAGGTATCACACACCGGAGCTATACAGTAATATATGAAAACCCAACATTCTGTTACGAGTCTTTGAATGAGCTACCTACACCTAAAACGTTTTATACTGGATGATTAAGAGCCCGCTGGAGTACATAAATCCCATACAAACGTAGTATTTGATTCATTTGTTAACCAAACAACCGATTTTTTAATAATTTTATATCGATAATCGGATGACGTATATCTGTGTCGGTATCGCATTACTTTTTTGAAAAACGAAACAGGAATCCATTATTAATCAATAAACTTGTTTTTAAGGTAAAAGACGGAAAATAAGTTTATTGGTATCTTAAGAAAATAAGTTCGCTTACTTGACTTGTTGACTTACTAGACAGTTCGTCCGAGGGCGAAACCTACTTTGACGAAGTGACGATGATGCCGAAGATGGAAGCGGGCTTATACCAAATTTACTGTGACGCAACTATGCGCAAGATAATTTCTTAGAATGTGGTTGCGTAGAAACAATCCACGCACGGCTTTATGAACATGCCTGATGCTCTACAGTGTTGGGGCTGAATGCATTATTGTACTGGACCCGTAGAACATTGTATTGTATATTTTATGTATTCTTTTGCCCACGACTTTGCCCGCGTGTTCATCGTTTTTATGACTGTCTACAAGTCATTTGTGGGGCAGTGTATAAGATTCTACAATAAAATTCCAGAAAATGTAACTAGTTTGTCAGAGAATAAATTTAAGACTCATATTAAAAAATGCTTATGTTCTAGAGGGTATTATAAAATAATAGATTATGTAAATGACAAAGATATATAATATGTTGATACTATTACAAATACCATTACCTGAGACTGTAATCTGAATCATGACATTATGCAATATACAATAAGTTTTGTTTTGACTATTTAAAAGTGTGTGTAAACACCTATTTAAAATAAATTATTTTGATTTGATTTGATTAGGGTGAGTGGTGCGCGAGCGTAGAAATGAGTTTTCTCCAGATTCCTCGGAATTTCATCATATCAGCTCATATAAGTCCCCACCGAGGGGCTCGAGCCTACCCTTAATTAGGGCGATAGGGCCTTAGTCGACCACGCGGGCCCAGTGCGGGTTGGCCGACTTCACACCCAACCTGCGAGTTTCTTCGCAGGCGTGTGCAGGTTTTCTCACGATGTTTTTCCTTCACAGTTAAAGCATGTACGTAAATATGTACGTAAGTTTTGAAAAACTCATTGGTACATTGGTCGTCCAGATTTGAACCCGATACCTCTGGTTAGAAGGACCGAGTTGTTACCGGTTGAGCCACCGACGCTTATATCGGCCAATCGGAATTTATATCGGCCTATTCTGATTAGCAGTGTATGTAATTTCCCACCCTCTCAACTCAACTTCCTTGAGAAACTGTATCGGACTATGCTATTTTCCTAGAATAAAAAATAGCTTATGTACTCCGTGAGACAGGCTACATGCATACCAAATTTTGTTAAGATTGGTTGAATTGTTGAAGCGTGAAGAGGTGATAAACAAACAAATACATTTTATAATATTAGTAAGGATTTCAATTTTAAACGAATATCAGTCCCTCGTTCTCAAAGAGTGCAAGGACTCCTATTTTGCGGCCAGGAGTGATTTGTACTTGACTATTTTTGTTTTTTCCACCTTCACACTATCACACACATGGCTTATAATAAATTTAACATAAAAAATCCCTGTCTATCTATTTTAAAGTAATCTAACTTCTACTAATATAAACGCGCAAGTTTGTTACTCTTTCACGCAAAAACTACTCAATGTATGTGGCTGAAATTTAGTAGGTAGTCAGATTAGGACCTGGATCAACATATAAGCAACTTTTTCATACTTCTCCAAGTAATAGAGATTGTACAACGGTTTTCAGTTGCTTAAAGCAAAATTTGTTATGTTCTGTGCTACTAGTGGTGTAACTTGGCAAGTTTTCACTTACCAGTTATATTCTATTATTCTACCGACTTATATTTTTTTTAAAGTAAGCTTTGCTTGCGTGGCGGCTTGACTATTTAAACTTGCCAAGTTATACCTACCATTTAGCAGCACAGAACATAACTAATTTTCTTTTAGCAACTGAAAATCGTTTTGCTTTTTAATTGGTGTTCGTTAATCGTCCCCGAGGGGCTGTTTGTCGCGTGAGGAGATAAGTCGGAATTAAAAATTTTAATTTAAAGTCACGTAGCTATGATTTAGGAATCCTCTTTAGAACTTGGTACCATTTATATAAGGTCTAACAAAATTAGCTGAAACTATTTTAAGGGCAAGTTCAGTAAACGAAACTGAACAACTTTTTCTTCAGTGACCATACCGAATTCTAAAAAAAAATTGCCACATTCCATTATTGCCCACTATAATATTCTCGTGTTGTAGTACGGTCCTTTCTTTTCGCTGGATTCGTGCCTTGCCGCAACGAAACTGCGCTGTGCCTGGCCGTTGACCTTTGGTAGTTCTCTCAATCAATTCTTATTTAAAAACGAATATTACCTATTTAAAACCTTATAGTTCCCCTTTTAGATGTAGGTAGTAAAATACAACCCAACAGGTATTTACACTTTTCGAAAAATAAGAAATTGAGCGGCTTCTTTGAAGTTGAGGCCATTGAACTATTTTGCTGCTCGCTCGTAGGTACATTTCGCCTACAAACAAGTGCGATGCGTGCGCGAAAAAAATATCTCAGTTACTCTCGCGCACTCATTGAGTTACGTTCTCAAAGCCTAACCTACAGATTGTGACCTAAGTGCCTAAGTTAAGTGTTTTATTGTGAAAATGCCATGTACAACAATAATTGGACATGGCGGTGTGACATGAAGTTTGTAACCACAACCTAATAGACACCAGGAACATGTTTCAAGATTTTCATAGCCGTAGACCCCATCTACATGCCATCTACACACAATACTATAGGTGCTTTGCAGCGATTCCGGGATTACGGTACTTTTACGAGTATGCCACGACCTGTAGATGCCGGTCAACCAAGAAAATCACCGGAGACATAAGAAGCAAGTAGGTAGGTAGTTCGCCTTAGCCTGTTTGCGGACAAGTCACATTAAAGAAAAATCTATTTGTTTGGAAATGGCCAAACATGTAAACAAATCATTTTATCATTTTAGCTTAATCACTTACATTTGGACATCAAGGATTTTATTGACATAAATACTGTGTTTTAGTTCATTTAAGACTTGAAAACCAATTGAAACTAGTTTATTTTGAAGTTCATGTTTTTTTTACATGTCTGGCTATTTCCAAACAAATAGGGTTTAGATACCTACCCAATATGTGTCCGACGCGACGGAAGACACGGCTTGTACTTATCATCTGTGGCGGAGCCCGGCGGAGGCGCGTCAGCGCGTGGACTGCTACGGTACGATGGCCAGTGCCGGATTTATAAAGATTTCTTTTTTTTTATTGTAGATTTTTTTTCTAAGATTTCAGTATGGTCGCTGAAGAAAAAGTTGTTCAGTTTCGTTTACTGAACTTGCCCTTAAAATAGTTTCAGCTAATTTTGTTAGACCTTATATATCTGTAAAAGAAATTTTCGAACTTGGCTCCCTTACTCATTTACGTTTTGTTGGATTAATTTTTGTAAAGTAAAGTACAATAAGTTTAGCAATTCTGAGAGCTATGTCGGTTACTTTGGTTCTCCTACGGATCTCCTCGTTTCTGATTCGATCACACAGAGAAACTCCGATCATAGCACGCTCCATTGCCTTTTGGGTGACCTTGAGCCTTCTTATGAGGCCCATAGAGCCAGTGGGCGGGGCACATAGCTTGTAGAACAGATGGCCGTTGGGGTAGTAAAGTTCTCGAGTGGCGACCGCGCACCGGAAAACGTAGCGTAGGTAGGCCTCCCACTCAGTGGACCGATGACCTGGTGAAGGTCGCGGGAAGCCGCTGGATGTGGGCAGCGCAGAACCGGTCGTCATGGAAATCCATGGGAGAGGCGTATGTCCAGCAGTGGACGTCCGTCGGCTGATATGATTATGATAATACAATAGTATTTATTGCCTTTGTTTATTCCAGTAATATTTATAACACATTCGGTGGTGGAACGGAACCCTCGGCACGCGAATCCGACTCGCACTTGGCCGGTTTTTCTTTTTCCTTTGTTTACAACCTATATTATGTACCTAAATGCTTAAAAAGTTTCTAAGTCACCTGGAAGTGCTCTATTATTTAATGAATGGCAGTGAAAAGGAACCCTAATTTCACGAGTCCGACTCGCACTTGACCGGATTTTCGAATTTTTTCTTTTTATGTGCCTAATAACTTGTTTCGATGCCAAACTTCAAGTTTATTTAATCACCTGGAAGTGGTCTAGATATTTAGATGAGTAGAGGTGACACGAAACCCTTGGTGCGCGAGCACCACTCACACTTAGCTCTTTTTCGAATTTTTCCTTTGTTGGACGTACCAATAAACTTTGATGAGTGAGTCATAGAAATAGTGATTTTCGGATGTCAATTTTGCATGTTCCAAAATGTTCTTTTTCTTGGTTCATTTTTCAAGGTTGCCTGGAAGAAATTGCTACCTAGCAATAAGACCGCCTGTTGTATAGGCTTTCTTCTATAATGTTAATTTCTTTTTTTTAATGTTGTGATGCAATAAAGAATATTGTATTGTATTTTCTTGAAATATTCAATGTTTAACAAATAAAAATAATATTGACGAACATGGGATGCAAAACTGAATAAAATAGGCATGAGATGCGATGGTGGGTCACACACACACACATACATACATCAACGTAGGGCTTCCAATCCCGCATTGCATTGCGGGATCTCGGTATCGGCGGGATCCAAAATTTTCAAATGTGCGGGATCCCGGTATAACGGGATCCCGCATTCTTGATAAGAGTGGTCAAAAATAACAAGTCGACAAAGAAACTAGAGCGGCCGACCCATGCATGCGCAGAACTCGATTTCTGTGTAATTTGTATGAGGGTAAACATGCGCGACGCATTCGTTCAGCGTTCAAGAATCGTTGGTCAAGAAAGGTATAGTATAACATAGCATAATAGCATTTATTCAAACATAAGTCAAAGAGAAACATGACTGGTATCATAGTTTTATTTAATAAGTACACTCGGAACAGAATTAAAGAAGAAATACAAAAATATAGAATCACTTTTCATTTTGAAAGTGTTTTCGAAGGAAACACAACATCCCCAACGTATCGTCAGCTAAACTACTTCGTATCTTACTGGCAAGATAACCGGCAGAAGAGAACGCCCGCTCAGCACCGCTCCGTTAGGTAGGTCAGTCAGGACCCGAGCGACAGCGCTCGCGAAAAGACGTCCCTGTATTGCTTATCAATCCCGCAAAATCCCGCGGATCCCGCACTTCCAATCCCGCAGTTAGCGGGACTGAAAAATCATGCGGGATCTCGGTATACCGAGATTGGAAGCCCTACATCAACGGTTGAATGTTACCAGAAATGCGTTATGCATTCGACGGCCAATAAATCTAACATTGTTAGTGTACAGTCGCCATCAGATATATCGAAGCGTGCGAGGTGTTTAAATATTTCTGAGCAGTGTTGAATTTCAATAAATCAGAGACCAGCACATCTAGCTATAAACTCGTAGTGCGATTCTGACCATAAGAATAAGAACGGTACAAAGTCCAAAGTGTGTAGCTTGATGTGCTGGCCTGTGCAGACTACGAGTTGCTATTAATATCTAAAAATCTAATCCTTTCCTACTAATATTAAAAACGTGAAAGTTTGTATGTATGGATGTTGTTACTCTTTCACGCGAAAACTACTGAACGTATCTGAATGAAATGTGGTTGGTAGACAGATTAGGACCTGGATTAACACACAGGTTACTTTTTCCACGCTCGCAAGCCGCTTGCGGCTCCCGCCCTGCGCAACCTTCGGAGACAGTCATAGAAACTATGTTCACCCGAGAGTATCAGCTGGCAAAAACTAATTTGTCATAAATATCTTAACAGCAGATTTTTTTATATGTAGCATTTTAGGAAAATGTACCTTACGTCATTGTGTATAAAGAACATATTGAAAAAGCTGCTGCTGCTCAGATATTTATGACAAGTAGATGTTCAGATATTATTAGCAACTTCTAGTGTACATAAAAATTCAACACTGCTCAGATATCTTTGAACAACTCGCCCGCTACGATATATCTGATGGCGATTGTACCAGCATAGCTTGCTACATGACTATGTGACTTCTGACAATTTGATGTGCTATTGAAACTACTTGAATAGAAGCAAATTTACAAGGGTGACATAGTGGCCTTCTTCAAAAGCGACAGGCCATTTATGAGCTTGTAAGTCTTCTGTATGCTTATAAAAGCTCATTTCTTAACAAGCTTTAATAATAATTATTATAATCATTTTTTTTCAGACCAAAGATCTATATTATTTTGTTAGAACACAACTTATTAGTAACAACGAAAGCAAATAAAATGTTCTTAATAACTAGTCGTGTTAGTTAGTTTGGGAAAGCTAAATTAGAACCACTTCCCGGTTTTCGATTGAGCTGAAATTTTGCATACACGTTTTAGGAGCACAATGCATGGTTAGCTAAGTGACGTCATTCTAAATCCAATATGGCGCACTCCCAAAGATGGCGGACCACTTATTTTTAATTTATGCACCCCCCCATGATACGGGTATCAAATAAAAGAGTTTGCTGAAAATAATATGAAATAATTAAAATTATTTTCAAATTAAAGCTTGTAGAGTTTTTGAAATTATTTTTTATCATTGCTCCTCTAAAAAGCTTATTTTATTTTTGTTCACTGAAAACAGTGAAGCTCTTATAATCAGTATTTTGATGTTTGAATTTAAAACACACCAATATAATATTCGACCTCCATCTCGGCTATACAACCTCTTTGCGCAAAAAATACTCGATAAAAACTCATAATCCAAAGAATATTTGACAGACAAACTCCTTGTTCAAATAACTCCTCGAGATTTGATTGTTCGATATTTTAGAAAAAAAGTTTAGCATTAGAATAAAAACTGTTTTGGGTTCTTTAGTGAATTGGCGCTATTTTGAATACTTACTATAAAATGTATGAACACAAAGAAAATTAGTCTTTATTTTAGTAATTGTTCCAACTTTAATGAACATTTTAATTAATTTAACATTCCTTTTTTCTTCAATTAATGTCTATTTTTGCTTAAATGTTTCTTTTTCTCGGAGTCATGGTATAAAATATAGTATGCAAACTCTTGAATAAAACGGATTTATTTCGAGGGCCTTGAATCACTCTCGTCGCTCAGGGTTCTAATACATGAATCAATCCCTACGGTCGTGATTCAGTCATTGGAACTCTTCACTTGCTCGTGGTTCATCTATGGCCCTGGCTTTAAATCCGTCCTTTATTCACTAGTTTCATAATATTATTTTTATCCACTGTTGGTTAACCCTCGACATCACTTGACCTGATGGATAGTTTATTTTCTCACTAGCGAGAAAATAAAAGATGAAAGAAAATCGCTTTTTTATCCACAATTGGTAAGCCCTTTGGCGTCATCTCACCTGATGGTAAGTGACAATGATGCCAAAGATGGAAGCGGGCTTACCAAGTTTCCCCAATGCAATGGAGTTCTGGCTATCTTAATGCCGAAACACATCACGGCTGTCAATATTTATGTTTGGCGACAAGACTTAGACAAGAGGTGGTAGCTAGCAAGGCGGGCTTATGAAATGTTCTACTAAGTATCAACCAAATCGAGACATACAAAGTGAGATTCCGCGGGGAAGCGAACGAATCATTACGCCCCCGTGAGCGGTCAAAATTCCATCTTCGATGATAAATTGATAATATTGGCACAGCATGTTACGATTTTATTCGTGCACAGAATATGTGTATCTATTTTAAATCTATTTCAAAAAGTGTCGGTGGCTCAGCCGGTAACGACTCGGTTCTTCTAACCAGAGGTACCGGGTTTAAATCTGGACGGCCAATGTACCAATGAGTTTTTCAAAAAAACTTACGTACATACTTACTGATTGCTTTAACGGTGAAGGAAAACATCGTGAGGAAACCTGCACACGCCTGCGATGAAACTCGAAGGTTGTGTGTGAAGTTGACCAATCCGCACTGGGCCCGCGTAGTCGACTAAGGCCTGATCGCCCTAATTCAGGGTAGGCTCGAGCCCCTCGGTGGGGACGTATATGAGCTGATATGATGATTTTAAAGCACAGATGTTATTGTTTATCGATTCTGTGCGCTATGTCGGTTACTTTGGTTCTCCTGCAGATCTCCTCGTTTCTGATTCCATCAGGCCCATAGTAAGCGACCATGTCTCAGTTCCGTAAGTCTTCACTGGCAACACACACTGGTCAAAGACCTTAGTCTTGAGACACTGAGGTATTTGGGACGTGAAGATTTTGCGAAGCTTCCCGAACGCTGCCCAGCCGAGTTGGATTCGTCGATTGATTTCTTTCTTGAAGTTGGACCTACCTAGCTGGACTGTTTTTCCCAGGTATACATACTAACTAAACTATAAGCTAAACTAAAGTGGCAGTTGGCAGGGCACATAGCTCGTAGAACAGATGACCGTTGGAACAGTAAAGTTCTTGAGTGGCGACCGCGCACCGAAAAACGTAGCGTAGGAAGGCCTCCCACGCGGTAAACGGACGACCTTGTGAAGATCGTGGGAGGCCGATGGATGCGGGCAGCGTAGGACCGGTCGTCGTGGAAATCCTTGGGGGAGGCCTTTGTCCAGCAGTGGACGATTTTCGGCTGATATGATGATGACGTTATTGTACCTTAGTATATGAGTATTTCATCATTATATTAGCTCATATACGTCCCCAACGAGGGGCTCGAGTCTACCCTGAAATAGGGCGATCGGGCCTTAGTCGACCACAAGAGCCCAGTGCGGGTTGGTCAATTTCACACACAACCTACGAGTTTCTTCTCAGGCGTGTGCAGGTTTCCTCACAATATTTTCCTTCACCGTAAGAGCGTCGGATAAACGTAGTTGAACGTAACGTAATAGGTATTTAAATTGTATAATCAACAAAAACTTCCAAAGAAATTAACTTTTGGTGTACTTACGATATAGAAACAGAAAGAAGGGGACCAGCGGGCGTGCACGCCAGGTTTCGCGAATATCTTGTATCGGATCCATTCAAAGACGCTGTTTAGTGCCGCAGCGGTCGGTATCAAGTTGTAGGGAGACGGTAGGACAGTTTGCGACATGTAGTCTAGGTACAGCTGTAAATGGCCGAATAATAAGCTAGGAAAGTGATACAAGGCACAGGGCCCTTATTAGATAATATAATAAGATATAAGGGTACAGTTGCATGGGTATACCTAGCGCAAGGGCGGATCCAGCCTTCGAGTCAGGGGGATCACACAAATACTTATATCCAGCCCGGACGGGCTAAACAATATATAGTTAAAAATATAATACAAAAATATAGTTAAAAATATAATAAGATATTTAAGGGTACAGTGGCATGGGTAGGGTTTAGCGCAAGGGCGGATCCAGCCTTTGAGTCAGGGGGGTCACACAAATACTTATATCCAGCCCGGACGGGCTAAAAAATTATACAAAAATATAGTTAAAAATATAATAAGATATTTAAGGGTACAGTGG
This sequence comes from Coleophora flavipennella, assembly GCA_947284805.1. Taxonomy (NCBI): domain Eukaryota; kingdom Metazoa; phylum Arthropoda; class Insecta; order Lepidoptera; family Coleophoridae; genus Coleophora; species Coleophora flavipennella. Next base: position 9,390,999 of record OX369288.1, read on the forward strand.
CATGGGTATACCTAGCGCAACGGCGGATCCAGCCTTCGAGTCAAGGGGGTCACACAAATACTTATATCCAGCCCGGACGGGCTAAACCATGATACAAAAATATAGTTAAAAATATAATAAGATATTTAAGGGTACAGTGGCATGAGTATACCTAGCGCAAGGGCGGATCCAGCCTTCGAGTCAAGGGGGTCACACAAATACTTATATCCAGCTCGGATAGGCTAAACAATAATACAAAAATATAGTTAAAAATTTAATAAGATATGTAAGGGTACAGTGGCTTGGGTAGGGTTTAGCGCAAGGGCGGATCCAGCCTTCGAGTCAAGGGGGTCACACAAATACTTATATCCAGCCCGGACGGGCTAAACCATGATACAAAAATATAGTTAAAAATATAATAAGATATTTAAGGGTACAGTGGCATGAGTATACCTAGCGCAAGGGCGGATCCAGCCTTCGAGTCAAGGGGGTCACACAAATACTTATATCCAACTCGGATAGGCTAAACAATAATACAAAAATATAGTTAAAAATTTAATAAGATATGTAAGGGTACAGTGGCATGGGTAGGGTTTAGCGCAAGGGCGGATCCAGCCTTTAAGTCAGGGGGGTCACACAAATACTTATATCCAACCCGGACGGGCTAAACAATAATACAAAAATATAGTTGATAAAATTAAAAAAAACACGCTTTTAAAGCACATCAAACTGAAAAGTCAAAAATAAATCTTAATTTATGCTGAAAACAATAATGATCGAAAAATATTATTATTATTGTGAAATAAGCGTGGGGCGCTTTGTGCCATATTTTTCGTATGTAAGATGTCATGGGCTTACCTAGTTGTGGATAAAAAAATAGTTCGTACCGGAAGGGTGAGGATTTAAACCGGGCTTTAGCAAACTTCCATAGAGATAAAAAGTAAAAGAAGTAATAAAACGCGAGTGATTTTAACCACCTCCGTGGCCTTTAGCTTCACATCAGGAAGTCGTAGGTTCGAGTCCCGGCGGAATCTAACTCTGGCTCGGTTTGGTTAGTGGAAGGGCATTTTGTAAACCCGTCTGGCTTGCTTAACAACAGTTCCTCATTGCGTTGGGGAATCTTGGTAAGGCTGCTTCCATCTTCGGCATTATCGTCACTTACCATCAGGTGAGATGATGCCCAGGGCTTACAAATTGCGAAAAAAAAGAGTTAAGTGTGCATAACCATAACTTTTGTTTGGCTATTTGACTATTACCTGTGTTCTGCCGTAGGTCCATTCTCTGGCGACGTTATCGTTGACCTGTTGGAAGGTGTTGGACATCGTAGCTATGAGCATGTTCAGCACCACAATTACAGTCAACACCTCGAAACCTGCAGAGCGCATTCTAAACTAAATTCCTTCCGAGAAAAGGCTTATTGTTCCCAATTCTATTTTATGATGTTTTTGCGTAATCAGCTATGAGATCCGAATGGATAGTAGGTACCTTTCATCATTATCATAATATCAGCTTATATATTATGTCCCCATCGAGAGGCTCGAACCTACCCTGAATTAGGACGATCGGGCCATAGTCGACCACGCGGGCCCAGTGCGGGTTTGTCGACTTCACACACAGCCTTCGAGTTTCTTCGCAGGCGTGTGCAGGTTTCCTCATGATGTTTTCCTTCGCCGTAAGAGCGTCAGATAAATGTAAATATGAAATCGAAATTCTTAAACACATTGGTACGCGGCAGGATTCGTACCACGACCTCCCGGACAGGAGGTAGCGGCCCTATCTGTAACGCCACTGACGCTGCACCTACGACCTCCAACCGGTGTCATCTCTATTATAAATAGAACTTAAAGGATACTTCGGCATCTTTCATTAATTTTATGTGTTTTCTCTTACTGATCATCTCCCTATTGACGCTGACCTGATATTTAAACACCAAACCCCTAGTTTTTACCCGACTGCCCAACAGGAGGTTAATGTTTTTCGGATCAATGTATGACTGTTTCTTTGGCTGAGCGTGTAGCTTTACGGGTCGATGAATTTCGGAGTGCGAGATTCTTGACCCCCTCAGTGACATAGGGTACATTTTAACGTCGGGATTTTTTTTTTGGTTCCGTACCCAAAGGCTAAAAACAAGACCCCTAAGCCTCCGCTGTCCGTCCGTCCGTCTGTCACTAAGTGGTATATTATGAACCGTGATAGCTAGACAGCTGAAATTTTCACAGCTGATGTTTTCTGTTGTCGCTATAAAAAAAAAATATTAAAAATTATTCAAAGTGAAAAATCAAGGGGGGTCTCCATACAAAAAATTTCTTTTTTAAACATGAAGATCTAGTATGATGTTTTTTGAAACATGAAACTTGCGCCATCTAGTATGATGGTACGGAACCCTAACGTTCGGTTCTGACTCGCACTTGGCTGGTTTTTTAAAATAAATTGTTTAGGTTGTATTTGTTATTACTTTACAGGGGTTAACATTAAATGTGTAGTGAGCAGTGTGCAAGAAACCTATGAGCAATACACAAAAAAAAAGTTCCTATACAAAATCGGCTAGTCAGCTGACCGAATTATATAAAAAAAATCGCGACTTCAGCAAAGTTGTAGAACAAAAGTTGTTTAGTTTAATAAGAACAAGCCCACCTTAAAGCACACCCCGGACACTGCATACAACGGTCGTGCAATAACATTTCTAACTAGAAGAAATCCTACACGTTCGTGAACCAAACTATAACCAACTGGGTGACGAGGGGGTGAGGTCGGAATCTTGAGAGCAGCAGGGAGTGTCCATACTGTATGTTAGTACTAATATACAGGGTGTAACAAAATTAGTGTAGGTCCCGTTAACTGAGGGTTCTACTCGTCATACTGAACAACTTTCTCCAAGGAACCCATAGTAAATACTCCAAAAAAATTTGGACCCGCCATACTAAAATGCACAAAAACGGACATGTATGAAGAGTAAAAAAAAATTTACGTTTCCAGGAAAAGTCGTAGAAAAAAAGTTGTTCAGTATGACGTGTAGAAGCCCCAGTTAACGGGACCTACACCAATTTTGATACACCCTGTAGCTTTGCTTAAAGTCTCACTGCACCTTCCCTTTATACATTTGCTCACTTTCTACTGATTTTTCGTTATTATTGGATACTAGCTGTTTCCCGCGGCTTCACCCGCATGGACATCGTTTCTATGACTTTTCGAGGGTGCGCAATGCGCGTGCTGCAGGCGGCTCGCGAGCGTGAAAAATGTGTTAATCCAGGTCCTAATCTGTCTACCTACCAAATTTCAGCCAGATCCGTTCAGTAGTTTTTGCTTGAAGACGTAACAAACATACACACTCACAAACTTTCGCCTTTATAATATTGTGTGATGCTCCTGACTTGCAAAAAAAATGTGGTGTTCTATTATAACGCCTGGTAGGCGAATCAGGGTTAGATCAATTGTGCTTACAACCAAAACAGACATATCCGACTCGTTCAGTATAGGTGTGTCGATTTTCAACACAATGCTTCTCCGTGTCCTTGCAATGCCTGGTGTTTTCCAGCACCACGTCAGCACTCTCCAGCGGTGCCATGCAGAATAAGGCCCAAAACAAAGTGTTCAACGTATCCGTCAGGCTTGTGAACGACGAAACCTAGTGGAAAACAAAGCATCGTCGGTGGCTCAACCGGTAACGACTCTGTCCTCCTAACCAGAGATCCCGGGTTCAAATCAATGGACGGCCAATGTGCCAATGAGTTTTTCGAAACTTACGTACATATACTTGCCAATTGCTTTGACGGTGGAGGAAGGAAAACATCGTGAGGAAACCTGAACATCTGATTTCAGATGTGTATTGGAGGTCGCGTTGCACACGTCCGTAGGTGTAAATGGTCTACACGTGACCGCGGGTGATGCTAAGTGCAACACCAGGCAACCGCCGTCTATCCCCTGGATAGCACGGTTAATTGTGCCACACGATAAGAGAGAGAGAGAGTAATTATGTAGTTACTTCGGATTATTTTTTAACATGTACAGTACTAAAACACTAAGAACAGAATTTGTGGAACAAAAAATACTAATACTGACGTGTATCTACTTATTAGAAATTTGTGTATTTATAAGAAATAATAAGGAATATTTCAAAAAGAAAGAGAAGAAAAAGAACCTAAGGTCTAAATATAAATATAGTTTGTGTTCTGTGATAGCGACCAGTTACATATATAACAAAAGTTGTTATGTAAACGGAATTATAATTTATAATAATTTACCTGTATTTATAAAATCATTGCATGGTGATAAATTTAAACGCCAACTTAAAGAGTGGCTTATACACAAATGCTTTTCTAATTTAAATGAATATTTTGCTAATGTCTAAATGTAATGTTAATATTGTACGTCCGAAAAGGGCAACCTGTTGAAACTAAAAATATATTAAATGTAACATCATTGTACACAGTTTCACAATAAATTTTACTCAGAATTTATTCGGATCCAAAAGTAAGGACTTAACTAAACTCGACGAGATTTTCTGTGAGTGCGCATCAAAAGATTAGAAGAAAACAACTAGAAAATTCTTATAAAAAATTTAACCATGCGCACTGTTTATAATTGTACAGGGAGCGTTAAATGAAAAACAGATGTTATCCGAAATGATTTATTATGGCTGAGTAATGGCATTTTCGTAAACAAGACATCACATCAGGTTCATAACATATATTCAGTGGATTTTGATATTCTAAAACATGTAGGCGCTAAAGAATGACCATTTATTGAGTTGGATGGCTATGGTTCTATGCTGAATCATAATGGTTGATAAATAGTGAATTTTATGGTATCTGAGAGCTTACAAATCTGTGACTAGTTCGCAAATTTTGTAGCTTTTCATAGAACGAATTAAAATACACAACAAATGTCACGAAGGAAGTCTATACAGTCTATAAAAAGTTAATAAAGATAATGTCTAATTACACATATAAAGTTTGAGAAACAAAGACATCCTTTTACAACTCGAGATAATAAATAATAACATAAAAACATTGGCAGTTTTCACTAGCAAACAAAGAAGAAACCTAAATTACTCTATAATTATATCTATGACCTATTTCTTCTTAAGTAAAACATTAATTACGAAACAGTAGCTCTATGCATATCTTTATACACGATCCTGAACTATATAAACTTATCTACGGTATTAATGTCGCATATTTTAAATTTGCATAACTTTTATGTATTTTTTTTACATTTTCATTTCCTAAGACCCTTAAAATTAACCCTTACCTCTAAATTAGAAAGAAAAAGACTATTTTACTTATATTATTTGACCACGAGGTGGTGTCATGCAATTGCCAGATACCAATAGCAGTACCGTACTTACGTCGGAATTTCCCTACTCTCAAAATAATACTTTGTCCTGTTAGATAACGACTGCAACATACATATTATTAATAATGGAATTCCCGAACTAAAAATATGTAAACATAAAACTTTTTAGATAAGAGTGGTCAGCATAGGTACATCAGGTACATCGCATTTATTAAGGAAAACCAGACTTCAATAACAAGAGATAAATAACTTACGTGGACATTTGATAGTTGTTTGAAAAACGGTTTTAAAAAATATGCAATTTAAAAGTAAAAATCACCCTAGGTCAGTCGGGCCAATGGAGAAAGAAAAGATAAGAGAGAGAGAGGACCTACTTGGAATCTGAAGATTGTCTGAAAATTTCATCGAAATCGGTCCAGCCGTTTTGGAGTCTATAAGGAACATTTTTTTTTCCTTCACATAGCACAGAGATAGACTGGATTCAAGTGCTAATAACTACAGCCTCCCTGATATAATAAAAGGATTTGAATGTAAATCACATGTTAAACGCTCATAAGAATTAGAAATGATTTGAACGATTAAAAATTATTCAAAATGATTACAAATCAAATCATTTTAATCCTTTTTAATGATTTTGTTTAATCAGGGCTGTGATTAAAATAACTAAAAAAGAGATTATAAGGTTTTCTTATTTGTTTACTTAGCTTAAGTAATAAAAATATGTATCGTTTATTTAAGTAAATAAACTTTAAACAAAAAAAAATGTTATGAGGACAGGTTATAGCGGTGAATACTTATAACCTGTTTTGTCCGTTAAATTTGGAACCATATTAAAATAAATAAACTCATGTGAGTCCAACTATGTAACTTAATTAATTAATTCATTAACTTTAATTATCTTAACGTTAGTTAAAAAACACTATAATATTAAGAAATTATAAAGTCACATGAACAATGCGTTCATAAATCTTATTATTGGTCAACTGACAGCCAAAACCGTGTGCTAACACTGGTCTTATGTACAGTTGGTAATATTACAAATTATACAGTCAGTCATTCAAATCACCTACCCAGATAACCAGGGTTGTCAATTTTGAACTACATAAATATAATCATAAAGTTTAAAAGACACTTACAATTACAAATTTTGAAATTACATGAATACAAACGCAAATTTAAATTTCCAACTAATTAACCAAGAAAGTGTAACAACGGTACTTTTTAAAGATTATTTTAATTTAATTAAATCATGGTAGATCTTATCTATGGTTTCTGTATCTTTCCTTTTATTAATTAAATCTTGATGCCTCTCCATTTACATAGATTCCATAATCAGACGCTTTTTATAATTATGTTCTGTATTTAAAATTTTTAATATTTTAAGATTTTAGCCTGCTTACCCTCGAGTAGGCTTTATCATTACAAAATACAAAAGCTTTAGCTCAACCTTTTTTTTTAAAATAAAGACAAAAATAATATAAAACTCATGGCATTTAAAAAAACAGAAACAAAACGATTTACAAAAAGTATTGTATCATATAACACTTGACAGCCCTACCAGCACATCACACACCAGAAACTATGCACTCGCGACTTAGCTTGCTCAATAGCAAGTAAGTGGTTGTAGCATCGTCTTGAATTCATCCAGGGAAGCAGCAGTTGAAACAGCAGGTGGCACAAAGTTCCAGAAAGCAACTCCAAGGACAAGAAAAGAGCTCTTGTACATTGATGTACCCGGAATCGGCGATAACAGCGTATAGTCCGGTTGTTCTCAGATCATTGCAGAGTCGGATCGATAATAGCTTCCAGGTTCTTGAGAATACTAACTTACTCAATATCTTTACCAGCTAACGACAGCACTGGCTTCTCACTGCTATCTATGAGGATAGTACGTTTAGACAAACACCAAAAAAAATGTTAGACAAGAAATTTCTGAAGAGTGAACCGTTATTTATATTTAAGATTTATACCCTTATTTTTTTTTTCTTCTCCTCCTCTATGAATTTATTAATTCCACAGTTTCTGCACCACCTCCAAAATGGGCTGAAATCGTACACTCGGCCACAATTAACACAAGTTTTTTTTTGAGACTCCATTTGCTCGGAATGGTTGCAACAATATGAATCATTTCGACCCTCCGTCTCCGTTTAAATAGCAATGCTTATCAAAACTAGGGCTACCACTTTCTTTAATTTTTCATCAGTACAGTAAAAACTGATACCTCATAACAACCTCCAATAACCTTCAGTCGAGATAATGAATAGTCACCACGCGAACACATGTATTATTATCATGTATTTCACTGCAGTTACGATATAAAATCATAAAACCCACGTCAGTCTCTTCGTTCGGCGTCAACGAACATTATTCAACTTGATTTCATATTTAGTAGGGTGCGCCAAAAAAAAATTTTAATTTTTTTTTCCTTAGATACCATGAAAATATCGTCCGAAATGACGAATAAAAATTCTGGTAACGTATGAGCTCTTAATTTTAATATTAACAGGTGACGATTCATAATTTTTGATTTCCCATTTAAATAACACAGGAATGTTATTTTTATTTTGTTTGGATTTTTAATGCATTTAAACAAATAATCCTCTAGTGACGACAAATACTTATTTTTGTAGGGAATTTAACGATCTACAAAAAAGCTCTGAGATGATTTTTTGCTAAGTCGACTCCTTCAAAAGTTATCTAATTTAAGAAGCTAGTGGGTGTTTGATAGACATAAAATTGTGACTTTATAATTTCTTAATATTATAGTGTTTTTTAACTAACGTTAAGATAATTAAAGTTAATGAATTAATTAATTAAGTTACATAGTTGGACTCACATGAGTTTATTTATTTTAATATGGTTCCAAATTTAACGGACAAAACAGGTTATAAGTATTCACCGCTATAACCTGTCCTCATAACATTTTTTTTTGTTTAAAGTTTATTTACTTAAATAAACGATACATATTTTTATTACTTAAGCTAAGTAAACAAATAAGAAAACCTTATAATCTCTTTTTTAGTTATTTTAATCACAGCCCTGATTAAACAAAATCATTAAAAAGGATTAAAAATGATTTGATTTGTAATCATTTTGAATAATTTTTAATCGTTCAAATCATTTCTAATTCTTATGAGCGTTTAACATGTGATTTACATTCAAATCCTTTTATTATATCAGGGAGGCTGTAGTTATTAGCACTTGAATCCAGTCTATCTCTGTGCTATGTGAAGGAAAAAAAAATGTTCCTTATAGACTCCAAAACGGCTGGACCGATTTCGATGAAATTTTCAGACAATCTTCAGATTCCAAGTAGGTCCTCTCTCTCTCTTATCTTTTCTTTCTCCATTGGCCCGACTGACCTAGGGTGCTTTTTACTTTTAAATTGCATATTTTTAAGACCGTTTTTCAAACAACTATCAAATGTCCACGTAAGTTATTTATCTCTTGTTATTGAAGTCTGGTTTTCCTTAATAAATGCGATATAATAAAACTGTAACGGGGCCGTGTCTGTACATGAAATATTTTTGGAAAATAATAACTGTGGTGGACATTACTAACGATACAGAGACCAAAACAACAACTTTTGGAATTTTTGTCTGTCTGTCTGTCTGTATGTTCGCGCATCACGCAAAAACTACCAGGCCGATTTTGATGAAATTTTGTATGGTGGTTCCTTATAGCCTGGGTTAACATATAGGATACTTTTTATCCCAGAAAATTCAAGAGTTCCCGTGGGAAAATCAAAAGTATTCATTTACAGAGTGGCTCACCACGCAAATGTGGCTTGACCCATTACAATCAAATTTTACACGTTAATACCCTTATCGCGAACTAAAAATGGGACATTGTGAATCCCAAAAAAATTAGGGTTCCTACAGGAATGCAAAAAATTGTATCTTTAGAATGACTCAACGTAACAATATGAAACCTTTACATTGGGATGAGGTGTTTTGACCATCATTGTATAGTCGGGTACCAAACATTATAATCATAGTAGCAGAATGTCAATAGATGGCACTGCAGGGATAATAAAACGCGCTTAAGTTGTATTAAAACATTGAAATATTATTTCATACTTTTTACGGATTTCTTTTATGTATTTTTCAGCATACGCTACTTTAAACTCTGGAACTATGGTACGTAGCGATGTGTTTCATAGACGAACAGAGAGGTATTTTTTTACAGATTCCAATCGTGTAAAAAAATAAAAACACATAAATCGAGTTTAACATCTTTTAACAGGAGGCACAGATATGGGAACTCTTATGACGGCGACTATTTGCGTGTGGCAGTTGCTCTCCGCCTACAATATCAATATCTGTGAACCTCATCAATGTATTTGCGGGTCCTCGGTGGTGGCAATTGGCCATCACTCACTGAGTTGCAGTCGTGTTTGTGAAAATTACCACGTCACCAATTCCTTAATGACCTCACTCGGAGGGCACTGGTCTCGGCCAGATGGAATATTCCATCTTTGATGCAGCCGCCGGCCGGGCTTTAGTCGATCTGATGGCAAAAGGCCGGAGGGTTTAAACAGGTGCTATCGCAGAGAGGAACGTGTCTGCTTTGGGAAGCCACTTTTTCTGCCTCACTCCTCACCCGTAAGGTACTGCTGCTCAATTTGCGGTGAGAAAGAAGCATAATAAGTACTCGGTCTTGGAGGCAAATTACTGCTTTGTGCCGCTGGTCTGTGAGACAACCGGCTGCTGAACCCTCAGAGGCCTTTGCCTTCACAAAGAAGATGCCTTCGCCTTCGAGAGAGGAGATGTGACGTGAGGTCCTACCTGCTGCTAAGGTTGTCTATTGCCATCCAGCGCGGCAACGAGAAGTGCGTCTTGGGCTCCTTTGGAGCTGATACTACTCGAGGATTTGACCCATATTAATATTGTTAGGAAATTTGATTACTAGATTGATATATATTTCATCATATCAGTTTATATTCGTCCCCACCAAGGGGCTCGACCTGCCCTGAGTTAGGGCGATCTGGCCTTAGACGATCACGCGGGCCCGTTGCGGGTTGATTGACTTCACACATAAGCTTCGAATTTCTTCGCAGGCGTGTGCAGGTTTCCTCACGATATTTTTCTCACCGTAAGAGCGTCGGATAAACGTACGTACCAGTATGAAATCGATATTCGTATAGATATTGGTAAGTGGCAGGATTCGAACCACGGCTTTCCGAACAGGAGGTAGTGGCCCTAACCGTTTTGCCACCGACGCTCTATATTTTATTTAAGATTTAGAAATCCTTACTTAAATATTTAAATTATAAATGTGAAAATGTGTTTGTTTGTTTGTTACCTATTCACACTTCAACACCTCTACCAATCTCGATGAAATTTGGCATGCAGGTAGCCTGTATCACTGGGAATGAAACAGTCAACCTTTTATCTGTGGAAATTATCATAGTCCGATGCAGTTCCTGAGGAAACTAAAACTATACTCTATGTTCGTTTTATTTAAAATCGTAATGAAAAAATGGATTGGTGTGATTTTTAGCACAGAGATGAGGTGGAAAATGATATAATTTACTAATAAGTATATCCTGACATAGTTCCCGAGGGATCTGGGGACAACTGTTTTCTACGCTCGCGCACGTCGGTGGCGTCACAACGGAGCAACGGATTAAAGTGATTTTTTGTATAGAATTTGTTGAGGGGGTGGGAAGTGACAAACACTGCTAATCCGAATAGCCCGATACAGTTCCTGAAGTACCTGGTGAAAACTCATGTCCACGCTTGCGAGCTGATTGTGGCTCGCGCACCACTCACCCTCAAAAAGAGTCATAAAAGCTATGTCTACGTGGGCGAAGCCGCGGGCAAAAGCTAGTCCTTAATAAATGCGATGTACCTATGCTGACCACTCTTATCTAAAAAGTTTTATGTTTACCTATTTTTAGTTCAGAATTCCCATGACTAATATAATGTGTGTGTTACAGTCGTTATCTGACAGAAAAACATATTGTTTTGAGAGTAGGGAAAATCCCAAAGTTCTGTCATCCACGGATTGTAAGTACAGTCACCATCAACCAACTGATCTATCTCAACTGATCTATCTCAACCAGTTCACGTATTTTGGGTACCAAGAAGCTAGAAGCTAAGAAGCTAGTGGGTGTTTGATAGACATAAAATTAGCATATGATTTGACTAGGTTAGGGATCATCTATTTTGAATGGAAATTATTTATTTAAAAAAATGGTCAGATTTCAGACAAGTTTTGTCATCAAATAAATCCTATGTTATCTTACCTTATCTTACTTTGGAAGTCCGACAACTGACCCGCTGGTCCAGTCGTTAGCGCTCCTGCCTCCTGGGATGAGGGTCGTGGGTTCGATCCCCACCAGGGCAAACATTTGTTGAGGTGTTGTTTGCTCTGTGTCTGGGTGTTTAATATCTATATAGGTTCGATCACCACCAGGGCAAACATTTGTTAAGGCGTTGTTTGATGTGTGTCTGGGTGTTTAATATCTATATTGGTTCGGTCCCCACCAGGGCAAACATTTGTTGAGGCGTTGTTTGCTCTGTGTCTGGGTGTTTAATATCTATATAGGTTCGATCCCCACCAGGGCAAACATTTGTTGAGGCGTTGTTTGCTCTGTGTCTGGGTGTTTAATATCTATATAGGTTCGATCCCCACCAGGGCAAACATTTGTTGAGGCGTTGTTTGCTCTGTGTCTGGGTGTTTAATATCTATATAGGTTCGATCCCCAACAGGGCAAACATTTGTTGAGGCGTTGTTTGCTCTGTGTCTGGGTGTTTAATATCTATATAGGTTCGATCCCCACCAGGGCAAACATTTGTTGAGGCGTTGTTTGCTCTGTGTCTGGGTGTTTAATATCTATATAGGTTCGATCCCCACCAGGGCAAACATTTGTTGAGGCGTTGTTTGCTCTGTGTCTGGGTGTTTAATATCTATATAGGTTCGATCCCCAACAGGGCAAACATTTGTTGAGGCGTTGTTTGCTCTGTGTCTGGGTGTTTAATATCTATATAGGTTCGATCCCCACCAGGGCAAACATTTGTTGAGGCGTTGTTTGCTCTGTGTCTGGGTGTTTAATATCTATATAGGTTCGATCCCCACCAGGGCAAACATTTGTTGAGGCGTTGTTTGCTCTGTGTCTGGGTGTTTAATATCTATATAGGTTCGATCCCCAACAGGGCAAACATTTGTTGAGGCGTTGTTTGCTCTGTGTCTGGGTGTTTAATATCTATATAGGTTCGATCCCCACCAGGGCAAACATTTGTTGAGGCGTTGTTTGCTGTGTGTCTGGGTGTTTAATATCTATATAGGTTCGATCCCCACCAGGGCAAACATTTGTTGAGGCGTTGTTTGCTCTGTGTCTGGGTGTTTAATATCTATATAGGTTCGATCCCCACCAGGGCAAACATTTGTTGAGGCGTTGTTTGCTCTGTGTCTGGGTGTTTAATATCTATATAGGTTCGATCCCCACCAGGGCAAACATTTGTTGAGGCGTTGTTTGCTCTGTGTCTGGGTGTTTAATATCTATATAGGTTCGATCCCCACCAGGGCAAACATTTGTTGAGGCGTTGTTTGCTCTGTGTCTGGGTGTTTAATATCTATATAGGTTCGATCCCCAACAGGGCAAACATTTGTTGAGGCGTTGTTTGCTCTGTGTCTGGGTGTTTAATATCTATATAGGTTCGATCCCCACCAGGGCAAACATTTGTTGAGGCGTTGTTTGCTGTGTGTCTGGGTGTTTAATATCTATATAGGTTCGATCCCCACCTTGAAAACATTTGTTGAGGCGTTGTTTGCTCTGTGTTTGGGTGTTTAATATCTATATAGGTTCGATCCCTACCAGGGCAAACATTTGTTGAGGCGTTGTTTGTTCTGTGTCTGGGTGTTTAATATCTATATAGGTACTTACGTTAGTACCTATCTATACATAAAATAAAACTGTAACGGGGCCGTGTCTGTACATGAAATATTTTTGGAAAATAATAACTGTAGTGGGTTAGTTGTGCCACACGATAAGAGAGAGAGAGTGGCAAACATTTCAATAGGTGCATTACTATTGAACAATGAGAAATATATTTGATGTTCCAAAGATGCAGAGGTTCCGTTGTGTTTATAATCTCTCATGAACAAAGTACTGTTGCATTCGTGTATATAAACGTAAAATGTTTATTCTTAAATTCCTATTTTAGTTATACAGCCATATTCCTTACTAGGCTAATATGGTTTTACCAACTTAATTCGTCGATTCCTAACAGGTCGCTGTCGTTTAATTCTAGCGTTGGTAGGTTAGTAGACTCTATTGTCAATTAGTCATTCTCTTAACTCGGTCTGAAAATAGATATGTGGTGGCAGCTGTCATCTAGAACGCACTATTGAAATTTTCTTCGCCACTGAGCATATACATACAGAATCCAATAATCACCGATTGGTCCACAGGCACACCACTTCGCCTGGCGGAGATATCTCCTATTGCTCTCGTCAAACAGGAACACATCGTTCCTTAATTGGTGACCTTGACATGATCTCACCGTCCCTACAGTGGTGACCCCGACGTGATCTCACCATCCGTACAGTGTTGCCCCTGACGTGATCTAACCGTCCCTACAGTGGTGACCGCGACGTGATCTCACCGTCCCTACAGATGTATGTTTCAGAGCGCTGGAAGAACTTTATTTAGTAGAAAACTGAAGGTCCTGAAAATACCTGAACAGTTTTCATCCCAAAGTCGTCTTCATAGACCATTCCATCGTAGTACTCGTAAAATCGGGCGAGTCCCACTGCAAATGCGCTTATTATTATAGCGAACACTATGATGTACCGGTAGATGTCGATCGTCATCTTCCCTAAGGAGACCTGAAAAAAATGATTCAACCTTTTTATGAAGAAATTCTTCGCGCGATACGCGATCCGTAAGAGAAACGAGGAGATCCGTAAGAGATCCAATGTAACCGACATAGCTCACATAATCGCTAAACTTAAGTGGCAGTCGGTGGGGCACATAGCTCGTAAAACAGATAACCGTTGGGATAGTACATTTCTCAAGTGGCGACCGTGCAACGGAAGACGTAGCTTAGGTAGACCTCCCACTCGGTGGACTTGGTGAAGGTCGCGGGAAGCCGCTGAATGCGGACAGCGCATGACCGTTCTTGGGGGAGACCTTTGTTTTTTTTTCTCTTTTGGCTGATGTGATGATGAGAAATCCATGTATTATCTCACAAATGTAAGCAGACCAAAAAGTAAATCTGGGCCATAACGGAATATTCGTCTCAGAAACAGAATTTCTATTCAAAAATTTGAATTCGATCAAAGCAGTCTGATTCTGAAACTAGTTTATTGGCGAAGTAAACACATTTTATCGCAAATTCCATGTCACAAATTCAAAGCAAACTCTGAATAGGGGATCGGACTGCATCAAAAATAAATTCTGAAATATGATTTCCTTAGGTAATTGCTCTCCTCTTGAAGTTTCACAAAATTAGGTCTTCAATTTTTAATTGATCAAATTCACAAAATAAGTAAGTCAATGACGCTTAAAATCTATGACGTCACTTGTGGGCATTTCAAACATTTTTAGAACAAAATTTCGTTTTTGACAGATCATAAAAAGTAACTCAAATGACTAGCTGTCCGATCCCTTATTGCTGATGTTACTACAACACCCGTGTTCGTACAGGACTATTCACAACAAGCAACCTTCAATATTTCGTTGCCCGTATAGAAATAAATTCAAAGGCTCATTTCCTTATTGGATAAACTGTACGCCTACGCGAAGCTCTAACGAGGGTATTCGTGCTCGCCAGTGCTGGATTGAATTGTAAATATACATGCATACCTGTAGCGGCCCTAGATGGTAGTTCAGTTGACAGTACAACATGAGTCGGAAGTAGGCGAATATTGTGGCGAGGCAGAACGTGCCCTCGGCCAGCAGCGTTGGCTCGTACTGCCCCCAGTACTTGCGCTCTGGACATTAACGAGAAGAATCGAATTATTTGCCGGCGATTATAGACACGGGCCATTACTGCGAATACACTGGTCAACATTGCCTAGGAATATTTTAAGATTTTTTATACACAACAATTTTTTTAGGGCAGTGAGTTTCAAAATGGGCGAGTGCTATATATATCCCTTTCGCACCCAACCTGCTATACAATAGTTCGTGTAGTAAGCCACATATTTTGATAATTTTGACTAAGGTGTAGAGTTTGTGAAGTTAGGGCTTGTATAATTAGGGCGTATATAGTTAAAAGCTTGGCTCTACATGAGATCTGATAACTTTTTGACAGTGCGAGCTATATTATGATCTCGTCTTGGCCACATTTTACATGAAAATATTTTTGGTGGGATTGTGTTATCTATTATCATAGATCAGTGGCACAAATTATATTATGTTGAGCAGCACACATTGCTGGGTTTTGTTGACGTTATTTAATAACATTTCTACTCGGAATGCAATGTAGGCACGTAGCTGTAATCAAGAGCTTCACCCCATTGTTCAACAACAAAAAAAAAACAACTTCAAACAGGAAACTAAGGTTTCGCTCCATTTCTCTGGCATGCAATCATCAGATCTTGGTTTCCTTATCATGGTACCACCCTTGGGATATCTTCTAACCAACAAAAAAAGAATCATCAAAATCGGTTCATAAATGACGAAGTTATCCGCGAACACACATAAAAAAAAATATATGTCGCAGGCGTATTGTATGTTTAGTCATATTACATTACCGCTAGCTGTTTTACAATACGGAGCTGCATTGCAATACAGCGGGTCGACGATAAGGCAGATTGCATTACCGCTGGCATTGTGACGCAGGCATACTGTATGATTCGTCATTTTACATACGGTAAGGCAAATTATATAATGCGAGGGCGGGGAGCCTCGCTTCGCGTGGCTCTTTGACAGTTAAATCAATCAAACCTGACCGATCCTAACATCGCTCGCTTTGCGAGCTCATTTACAATCTGCCGTACGGCATTTTGGGCTAAATGCCTGGCTCGGCATTTTGCAATCTGCGTACAGAATTTTACAATTTTCCTGACCGTTTACATAAGAACGAATCATACAATTTGCCTGCCACATATGTCGCGATGACCATGCAGCGTATCGTCGACACGCTGTATCGCAATGTACCTCCGTATTGTAAAACAGCTAGCGGTATTGTAATATGACTAAATATACAATCTGCCTACGACATTATATAAGGTCGAATTGAGAAACCTCCTCCTTTTTTGAAGTCGTTTAAAAAGAAAGACCGAGGACAAAAGAGATCCTAAACTTGAGCAATAAACAAAGCCATAATCTTGAATTTAAATTAACTCCTTATAGCAGTTAATAGCTTGACTCCTTTATTAAGTGTCCGCTATGCTATGACTGAAACAGGCTGTCACGATACGACACGTTACAATGAGACACGCACACGCTTCGCTCGCTTGGACATCGCTTTTATAACGGTCTTTAAGGGTGAGTGGAGCGCGAGCAGCAAGCGGCTTGCGAGCGTAAACATAAGTTTTCTACAAATCTCTCAGGAACTATATCGGGCTATTCTGACTGACAGGTTGACGGGGTGGGAAGTGACAAAGACTGCTCTATGTCACTTCCCACCCCATTAACCATGTCTGTGCAAAAAATTACGACGATGCCCTACTCTGTTGCGAGGTGGCGCGGAAAAGACTTTTCCTCAGATTCCTCTATGTCATTTCCCACCTTTACCATATTCAGGCCCGGATTGGCCATATGGGCAAATCGGGCAAATGCCCGATGGGCCGGATGCCCAATGGGCCGGTGTGGTCAATTGGCGGTCGATTTTATTTTGCTATATAAAAAAATCATCGATGAGAATAACGTCCTCTATCGTCAAGTCGAGGACCTAATTCAATTTACGTTATCTCGTTGGGCTCTATCTCTAGTAATTATTTATTTATTTTGATTTTCTTCCCACAAACATATTTACAAAGTATGGTAAAAAAAAGCGTCGGTGGCGTAATGGCTAGGGCCGCCGCCTTCTGTCCGGGAGGTCGTAGTCCGAACCTGCCACGTACCAATGTGATTTCGAATTTAGATTTCATATGTACGCTTATCCGACGCCCTTACAGTGTAGAAAAACATCGTGAGGACACGATATTTTTACACACACGCCTGCGAAGAAACTCGCAGGTTGTGTGTGAAGTCGACCAACCCGCACTGGGCCCGCGTGGTCTACTAAGGCCCGATCGCCCTAATTCAGGGTAGGCTTGAGCCCCTCGGTGGGGACATTTACAATTCATTACATTCCATTTCAGAGTAGTCAAGAGTCAGCAACCAAGCTGTGATAGTAGTTTTACATCTGTAAGAATTTAGGTCACTAATTTTCATGATTTTAGATATTTTGATAGACAAATAGTTTTCTAGAAAACACAAATGTTGTTGAGCTAGGGTGGTCCTAAAGTATTGCAGTCTAAAGATCATGTCTACTCCTCTAGTTTTAAGTTGGTCAAGATTAAATGCAATAGACCTAAGTCTAGATAAGATTACTTCATAGATGAACAATTGTCTAACCGTGAGTACTTGACACTGGATGTCAGTGGGATAATAATGAATTTTGAATGTAGCAACTTTAAGGATCAATCTTTGGGCTCTTTTAATCTATAATAGATTGGCTTTGTAAACACCTCTCCATGAAGAGATGTAATAGCTCAAGATTGATCTGCAGAGAGCGTTGTACAACATTTTAACTATTTTACTATCAGCTTCCGATCGAATATTTCTAAATAGAGTCGTGAGTTTTCTAACTCTTTGCGTATGTTTGTTAATATGTGGTTTGAAAGTGATATAATTATTGAGAATAACACCCAGATATTTTATATTATAGACCGTTTTTAGTTTGGGGCAGCTACATGAAGAGACATTACAACAGATAGAGCAGTGAGCTGTTATATAAAGGGAATCAGGAGGCTGTGTTCAAGAGGTAATTGAAAAGGTTAAATACTTGGTTATAAAATACATGCATACAAGGTCAATGTTCATAATATTATTTTTGACACAGTTATGCAAAGCATGGGTTGCCGTTTTCTTACAAATGGGAAGCTGTACGCTGATTTCTCGTGTCTAGATCTAAAACGTTTCCCCGAAATACTTAATAATAAACTTTAATGCGGTAAACTAGATGAGTTAAGTAGTAATTTATTGAAATTTTATAAGACAGCTACAGGTGGAAGTTTTCGGATTTAATTAAAAAATTTGGCATTGCATTGGGATAAACTTAAAACCACTGAATAAGAAGAATAAAAAATATTCATGGAAGAGAATAAAAGTGAAGAAGGTCAAGAAGTCAACGGTGAAATGCCTTTACAAATAGAGAACCATGATGAAGAAAGATTTGTACCATGTATGACACGCCGTGCATGTAAAAATTGCGCCATGCTTTAAAATTTTGCATAGATACAATCTTTTGACCAACGCCTACACGTACGTGAAAGATCCTTTTCTACCCTAAAAATTATCAAAAATCGCATGAATAGTACCTTATTTTCTGATAATTTAAATAATAATTTATGTTAATGACGGTAGAAAAAGATTCATGAACTTGGATAGCGACGACATTATTGATAAAGTAGCCGAGAGTAGTGAGCTTCTTCGGAAGTCTTTAATTGTTAAAATTGAAAATATATGATTGGAAATTTTCATTAGAAGGTAATTTTCCTTTCTCTTGAGGGTAAAGGGCCGACCGTCTTTAAAATGCCCGGGCCGGTTTCGGGTCCCAGTCCGGGCCTGACCATATTTGTGTTTGTCATCTCTCTGTTCACTAGGATGGTACTCGGATCGTGAAAACTGTGTATCCAAGCGTATCCTAGCTTACACGGACGATTGCTTGGAACGTTAGTAACTGGCTTTAGTTTTTGTGTGTTCAAAATAGTACGAACTTTTGTGGCATAGTGACAATCATTTTTTATTTATTTTTTACTCATGGTTTGGACAGAATTATCAGCGTTGTGGGTTCTACTCACAGCACATGCTGAGTCCTAACCAATTTCTCAAGCCTGCGTTTTGAACAATTTTGCTACCAATTTTTATTTTGTTTTTGTTATTATCTGCACGGTTATTTTCACGCTTGTATGTTTGTAACCGACTCCTCGGCACTCGATTTTGGCCCACTTTAAACAGTCAGATTTAATTAAAACTTTGTACATTTATCAAGAATCAGTGACAATACAATAATTTCATAAGTGTATCTCATTATCCTGATCCTGATCGCCAGGATTAAATGCACATCAAACTAAAAATTGAAAAATAAATACAGTAAAAAAAACTAAAAAACACGCTTTTAAAGCATATCAAACTAAAAAGTGAAAAATAATTCATAATATAAGCTGAAAACAATAATGAACGAAAAAAACTAGTATTATTGTGAAAAAAGCGTGTAGCGTTTGTGCCATATTTTTCGTATAACGAGCAACACACGCTTTATCACAATAATACTTGTATTTTTCGTTCATTAATGTATTCAACTTAAATTAAGAATTATTTTTCACTTTTAGTTTGATGTGCTTTAAAAGCGTGTTCTTTAATTTAAAAAAAATAAAAAAATACCTATTATTTATTTTACTTACCTTTTTTTGTTTACCGTGTATACGTATTATGTATCAACTATGTACACTGTAAGGCTATGAGAAATAAATAAATATCTATCTTTTTTCAAAGTCTTTCGCGCACGATTTAACCTATATTTTTCAATAGGGAATGCAAAAACGAACCGAAAGTATATTAGGACATTTTGGCCTAAAGCGTCACGTTACTGAGATACTTTGAGAGATAGGGAGGGAAATTATTGTTTTGACAACCTTATACTACAAATATCTCAGTAACGTGACGCTTTAGACCAAAATTTCGAAGACTATTTTCGATTTGTCATCATCATCATCATATCAGTCAAAGGACGACAACTGCTGGACATAGGCCTCCCACAAGGATTTCCACGACGATCAGTTCTGCGCTGCACGCATCCAGCGGCTTCCCGCGACCTTCACCAGGTCGTCGGTCCGCCGTGTGGGAGGACTGCCTACGCTACGCTTTCCGGTGCGTGGTCGCCACTCGAGAACTTTACTACCCCAACGGCCATCCGTTCTACGAGCTATGTGCCCCGCCCACTGCCACTTAAGTTTAGCAATTCTGAGAGCTATGTTGGTTACTTTGGTTCTCCTACGTATCTCCTCGTTTCTGCAAACTATATCGTTTCGATTTGTATTTGCATGTAAAAATGTAGGTTGAATCGTGAGATAAGATAAATATAAAATGTAGGTTGAATCGTGAGATAAGATGAATATAAAATATCCTTTATTGCACACCAAATATACAAAAATGAAAAAACTTATTAACTAGCAAAATAAACAATGATATGCAAAGGCCGAAATATTTTGAAAAAACATATGAAATTATAGCCACTTTTCATACAAAAATGTTCCAATCCCTTTCAACTCTCTATTCTCTTTCTTTTCTCTCTCGGTGACGTTTACCACTCTAGAATCTGAACACTTACCCACACTTTCCGCTTACCCTCATCAAAGTTTGTGACGGTGCTGGCTACTTGCATGGCCGCCATGATCCAGAAGATAAAAGTCAGGCCAAACAGAGCTAGAGTAGTGATCTCCGCCCAGTTCCACAGTTCACTGAAGTACCGTCTCGGCCCATACATGAGACACATGCGGATAGCTGACCAGGTATATCCGAACACGTACAGGGCTAGGGGGAACTCAGCACCTGGGGGACACAACGGTAAATAATCAACTACTGATATCACAAGATTTTAGACCCTGGACACTTCATACAACGGGCCAGACTAGACATTTCAAAAAAGGAATGACGACTAAACAAAATGGCGGCGAAATACAACAACCAAACTGAAAACCAATCTGTATCAATTTGGGTGACGAGGGGTTGAGATCGCAATCTAGAGCGCGGCAGGGAGTGTCCATACTGTATGTTAGTACTAATATATAAATAAATAAATAAATAAATATTCTGGGACAAATCACACATGGTCATCTGGCCCCAAAGTAGGATTCCCTGTGTTATGGGAACCAGAGACTGATATAAATACTTATATACGTTTAAATACATACATATATAGATATTTAACACCCAGACACAGAGCAAACAAATCTGTTCATCACACAAATGCTTTGCCCTGGGTGGGGATCGAACCCACAACTCTCGGATCAGCAATAGAGCAGGACCACTGAGCCAACGAGTCAGTCACTTTATATACACTTTGCCTATAGTCTATGCATAAAAATATAGGACTGTAATGTGCATAGGCCAGCACATCAAGCTAGACACTCGTAGTGCGATTCTGATCCATACGCATTCGGCATAAGAACGGTACAGAATCCAAAGAGTCTAGCTTGGTGTGCTGGCCTTTGTACAGAGGTTAGCACACTAAGCTAGACACTCGTAGTGCGATTCTGATCCATACGCATACGGCATAAGAACGGTACAGAATCCAAAGAGTCTAGCTTGGTGTGCTGGCCTTTGTACAGAGGTTAGCACACTAAGCTAGACACTCGTAGTGCGATTCTGATCCATACGCATACGGCATAAGAACGGTACAGAATCCAAAGAGTCTAGCTTGGTGTGCTGGCCTTTGTACAGAGGTTAGCACACTAAGCTAGACACTCGTAGTGCGATTCTGATCCATACGCATACGGCATAAGAACGGTACAGAATCCAAAGAGTCTAGCTTGGTGTGCTGGCCTTTGTACAGAGGTTAGCACACTAAGCTAGACACTCGTAGTGCGATTCTGATCCATACACATACGGCATAAGAACGGTACAGAATCCAAAGAGTCTAGCTTGGTGTGCTGGCCTTTGTACAGAGGTTAGCACACTAAGCTAGACACTCGTAGTGCGATTCTGATCCATACACATACGGCATAAGAACGGTACAGAATCCAAAGAGTCTAGCTTGGTGTGCTGGCCTTTGTACAGAGGTTAGCACACTAAGCTAGACACTCGTAGTGCGATTCTGATCCATACGCATACGGCATAAGAACGGTACAGAATCCAAAGAGTCTAGCTTGGTGTGCTGGCCTTTGTACAGAGGTTAGCACACTAAGCTAGACACTCGTAGTGCGATTCTGATCCATACGCATACGGCATAAGAACGGTACAGAATCCAAAGAGTCTAGCTTGGTGTGCTGGCCTTTGTACAGAGGTTAGCACACTAAGCTAGACACTCGTAGTGCGATTCTGATCCATACGCATACGGCATAAGAACGGTACAGAATCCAAAGAGTCTAGCTTGGTGTGCTGGCCTTTGTACAGAGGTTAGCACACTAAGCTAGACACTCGTAGTGCGATTCTGATCCATACGCATACGGCATAAGAACGGTACAGAATCCAAAGAGTCTAGCTTGGTGTGCTGGCCTTTGTACATTTAAAACAGATTAGCCTGTCTGTAGTCACTCGACAGCTTTCATCGTGTGTTTTTAAGGTTTTGTACCTCAAACGCAAAAAAACGGTCCATTATAGGACGTTTTTTTTTCGCGTGTCTATCTGTCCGTCTGTCACAGCCAAATTCCTCTGAAACCACTGGACCAATAGAGTTGAAATTTGGTACACATATGTAAATGGCCCAAAGACGGACGAGTATAGTAAAAAAATGAGTTTTGAACATGGGAGCCACTTTTGGGGGTGAATTAGAATATTTTAAAAAATAATTTGCAAACTATATCGTGACATATCAAATGAAAGGGCTTGTTGTGAAAATTTCAAATATTTATTTTACAATTTTAAGATAAAACTTTAAAAGTTGTTAAAGAAAATAATTTTAAAATCGAAATTAGTTTTTTATCTATAGATTACAGGAAAACATATAAGAAATATATGGTATTTAAAGTAACGTGGGAAAGTTCTGAATCGACGTACGGAACCGTCTCCACGCAAGTTTAACTCGCACTTTTCCCTTTTTTTTTACATTTTAAATTAAGGGTATTTAGTTAAACGATTGCTACTTTTAGATTATATGTATTCTTCCAAACATAACAATAACAAGTCCTTAATATCGATTGTATTTTTATTGTAATGTTTTTTAATCCTTGTATATTTCTTTTTAGGTCTTATTTTTACCAATAAATTGTACGCACTATTTTTTTTTAAAACCCACGCCCACTACCAAAAGTCGTGCTACAAATCGACTGACTCTGTGGCTCAGTGGTTAGTGCCCTTGACTACTGATCCGAGAGTCGTGGGTTCGATCCCCATCCAGGGCAAGCATTTGTGTGATGAGCAGATTTGTTTGCTCTGTGTCTGGGTGTTAAATTATATCTATTTAAGTATGTATTTAAACGTATATAAGTATGTATATCAGTCTCTGGTAACCCATAACACAGGGAATCCTACTTTGGGGCCAGATGCCCATGTGTGATTTGTCCCAGAATATTTATTTATTTTATTTTATTTATTAAATATACAGTATGGACACTCCCTGTCGCTCTCAAGATTGCGACCTCACCCCGTCGTCACCCAGATTGATTCTGATTGGTTATAGTTTGGTTCTCGAACGTATGGGATTTCGCCGTGATTTTGTTTGCTCCGTCATTTGTTTTTACGAGTAGAAATGTCACTCACGACTTGTACGCAGTGTCCGGAGTGTGGTAAAACTGCGGTAGTGCTAATGGCAGTAGTGTCACGGGAAACGCGCTGATGCATGGTAGTGAGGCATCGTCGGCAGCCGAGCGTGCGATATTGCCAAATTTCGCTACAACTACTAAGTCACAATAACATAGGTTTTACAGAGCTACAGACATAGCTCAGAGAATCGCTAAACCCAAATGCCGTTGGGGCAGTAAAGTTCTCTCTAGTGGAGAGCGCGCATCGGAAGGCGTAGCGTACAGACTGGACTTTTTTAATACAAATAGTTCTACTAGTAGAACTGCCAGTAGGACTAGATGGACAAAACCGTATAGTCATGGAAAGCCGCTGGATGCGGGCAGCGTGGACTTGTCGTTGTGAAAAACCTTGGGGAGGCCTTTGTTTAGCAGTAGACGTCTTGCGGATTTTACGATGATGACAACGCATGGACTGGCATTAAGAAATGATCAAATGATATTGCATTAAAATTCATAACTTCTTGAACGGTAAAACAATGCTAGTCACAATAACATTAAGGTTTAATGCATAGCTACCGACATAGCTCAGAGAATCGCTAAACCCAAATGCCGTTGGGGCAGTAAAAATCTCTAGTGGAGACCGCGCATCGGAAAACGTAGTTTATAGTCGTGGAAAGCCGCTTGATGCGCAGCGCAGGACCGGTCGTTGTGATAATTTTAAACAAAAAAAAAACGACTTCAAACAGGAAACTAAGTTTCCTCTCGATTTCTCTGGGATGCCATCATCAGAGTCTAGTTAAAGGAATATTTTAAGATTTTTCATACAAAACATTTTTTTAGGGTAGTGACTTTCAAAATGGGCATGTGCACCCAACCTGCTATACAGTTCTTGTATTAAGCCACATATATTTTGATAATTTTGACTAAGGTGTAAAGTTTGTGAAGTTAGGGCTTGTAGAATTAGGGCGTATACAGTTAAAAGCTTGGATCTACATGAGATCTGATAACTTTTTGACACTGCGAGCTATATAATGATCTCGTCTTGGCAACATTTTACATGAAAATATTTCTCGATCAGTGGCACAAATTATATTTTCATAGATCAGTGGCACAAATTATATTATGTTGAGCAGCACACTTTGCTGGGTTTTGTTGACGTCATTTAATAACATTTCTACTCGGAATACAATGTAGGTACGTAGCTGTAATCAAGAGCTTCACCCCATTGTTCAACAACAAAAAAAAACAACTTTAAACAGGAAACTAAGATTTCGCTCGATTTCTCTGGCATGCAATCATCAGATCCTGGTTTTCTTATCATGGTACCACCCTTGGGATATCTCCTTTCCAACAAAAAATAATCATCAAAATCGGTTCATAAACGACGAAGTTATCCGCGAACACACATAAAAAGATATACGGTCGAATTGAGAAACCTCCTCCTTTTTTTGAAGTCGGTTAAAATCCTTGGGGAGTTCTTTGTTCAGCAATAGACGTCTTCCGGCTGATACTATGATGACAACGCATGAATTGGCATTAAGAAATATTCTTCTTCTTCAAATTTAAGAGCTAATGCTCTTGTCGGTGAAGCAATCACGACACGACAGCAACCTTCTTCTTAATTTGTTCTAGGTAATTTCGCTTTGGCCTTCCTCTGCTTCTCCTTCCCTCTATCTTTCCTTCTATGATTGATTGTTCTCACTAGACTGCCTTCGTACTAGAAATGTTACCGCATTATAATTCATAATTCATAACTTCTTGAACGGTAAAACAAAACTTTTAAAAATTCGTATTGGTCATTCAGCTATCAACTTTGATTGACACTTTTCACTTAATTAGTGGCTTGTCAGCAGGACTAACTGCACTCGCGTATCCAACCATATCTGGTGGCAACTGTACCTCTACCGTAACACTGTACAGGATGTTGATTGGATCAGTTGCAACTTGCGGTATTTGTGAGACTGCCTCTATCCATGAAAGGTTCTAGGCATGAAGTTTCCATTTACTTAAGTATTTCCTTATCCCCATAATAATAGAATCAATTTAGTGTTTTAGCTGATCAAGCTGTGTATATGGAGTCCAGAATGTTTTTTTTTTCGATTTAATCTGACCATGGAGCGTCAGTGGCTAGAGCCGCCGCCTCCTGTCCGGAAGGTCGTGGTTCGAATCCCGCCACGTACCAATGTGATTTCGAATTTAGATTTCATATTTACGTTTATCCGACGCTATTACGGTGAAGGAAAACATCGTGAGGAAACCTGCACACGCCTGCGGAGAAACTCGAAGGTTGTGTGTGAAGTCGACCAACCCGATCGCCTTAATTCAGGGTAGGCTCGAGCCCTTCGGTGGGGATGTATATGAGCTGATATGATGACTTTACCTACTTTGTTTTAATCATACGAACTGCCATTTTTTGCAAGATTTTTAGCGTTTTTTAAATAATTGTGAAAAAGGAAATTACATTTTTAAAATTGTGTAAGAATCAATAATTGTACAGACTCCACACTGTTCCTTGCTTTGCTCCAAAGAAAACCATTTCAACATTTGCGACTTCTTGTTGAAATTGTAAAGTGCAGAAGGATAACAGGACAGTTAACCCGACGACGCCAATGACGTATAAAAAATAACTCGGACGATGACGCGGGGTCAAATATGACCCGAGTGTTTTTTTAGTTATCAGATTATGTGCTCATAACAAAACAAAATAAGAGCTATTGCTAGACGATGAAGTCATCGTATTTAGTACCTACCAAGATATTATTTAATTTAATTTAGATTATTATTTTGTTTTAATAAACCTCAAAAAACTGAAAATGTATGGAAACTAAAAATACACGGAGCCATGTCCGACTGTCTGTCTGTCTGTCCGCGGCTTATAGACTAATAGTCTTTGAGTATATACATTCTGTAGATAATGTTGTATACTCAAAGATATTAGTAATAGAAAGCTGTTATTTGGCATGGATGTACATAATAATCACGTCGACAAACTGGTACAATAAAATCTAGAAAAAACCAGAGATATGCTATATATAAGGGGAGGTGGTAACAAATCTCTGGAAAAAACATATTTTTTAGAGTACTACCTCCCCTACATGTAAAGTATGAGTATCGTATGAGGTATTGTTGAATAGGTCTTTCACGACTACTGAGGGTTTGCTAAAACCATTTTTCAATTCAGAGATACGTTTGCAAAATGTTGAGCTTTAAAGTGCTTATTCGAATCCCCTTCACCAGCTAATCCGCTATTTCAGAACATCTTAAAAAAAATTACATGAGTAATATTCGACAACTTAAAAGATGTGAAGTTGTATTTGTAAAAAGTTCATAGATTTTCCATACAACATGTTCTATTACAAACTGCAAAAACAATTTTGTTTTGTGAAATGTACATTCATTTTATTTTTTGAAATGTCTACGGTACCCTACTGCGCGAGTCCGACTCGCATTTGGACGGTTTTATTCAAGAATTTTCCGCAAAAGGGATTTTACGAATCGTATAAATTGAGGTCGTATCTCCAGCTACTGAGAAAACCATAACGATGATATGTTTTTTTCGGATTTTTCCAAATTGAAAATCGCTCAGGGTCATAATGACCCATCGCCATCGGCGGCGGCGGGTTAATAACGTAGGACATGTCGTCCTTTAGGAAACCATCTGGCAACCCCACTTGAGGATAGCTGGTCACTTTCATAAGCAGATTCACTCTTACTAGTAAGTACAGAGGGCAGCACATCAAGCTAGACACTATGGACTTTGTACGGTTCTTATGCTGTACGCGTATGGATCCGAATTGCACTACGAGTGTCTAGCTTGATGTGCTGGCCACTGTCATCATCATATCAGCTGAAAAACGTCCACTGCTGGACAAAGGCCTCCCCCAAGGATTTCCACGACGACCGGTCCTGCGCTGCCCGCATCCATAGGCTTCCCGTGATCTTCACCAGGTCGTCGAATCGGTCCACCGCGTGGGATGCCTTTCTACGCTACGTTTTCCGGTGCGCGGTTGCCACTCGAGAACTTCATTGCTCCAACGGCCATCTGTTCTACGAGCTATGGGTCCTGCCCACTGCCACTTCAGTGAGCTATGTTGGTTACTTTGGTTCTCCTGCGGATCTCCTCGTTTCTGATTCGATCACGCAGAGAAACAACTCTGGTCTCTTTACAATAGGTTGTTTTGAACTGGGCCAAATAGTAACATCTTGTATACTACTAGAAACCTGTGTTTGGCGGGCCCCGTTTTTGCGTGCTCTTGTCTTGGTTGGAGATGATGAAGACCAGCGTGAGGAACACGAAGTATGCCGACACGTGGGTGATCAGCTTGTTCAGCGGTATGCTCCAGTGTCGGACTAGGCTGTGCCACGGCGCTATCTGCGACACCGATGAGTTTACCATCAGTATAAAGGTAATGTCTACTTACCTAGGAGTTGCTCTCTATGGGGACCAAGGTAGCGCACCAGAGGTCATCAGGGAGATTGATCCCAGGTGTATTGTACAAAGAGCGTCGGTGGCGCGACCGTAAGGGCCGCTACCTCCTATCCGGGAGGTCATGGTTCGAGTCCTGCCACGTACCAATGTGTTTTCGAATTTCGATCTCATATGTACGTTTATCAGACGCTCTTACGGTGAAGGAAAACATGGTGAGAAAACCTGCACACATCTGCGAAGAAACTCGAAGGTTGTGTGTGAAGTTGACCAACCCGCACTAGGCCCGCGTGTTCGACTAAGGCCCGATCGCCCTAATTCAGGGTAGGCTCGAGCCCCTCGGTGGGGACGTATGTATGAGCTGATGTGATGTATTGTACAGATCATCAGAACTATTGAACTTGAGGAAGTTATAACAGGGGCAGTGATCACAAAAGCTTCTTTTAGATTGTGGTTACCCACTGAGACAATCGTTCGGTCTTATTTGCCTAATCTACTAATGTGTTAGCTAATAAAAAAAAGATCATCATCATCATATCAGCCGAAAAACGTTTGCTGGACAAAGGCCTCCCCCAAGTTTTTCCACGAAGATCGGTCCTGCGCTACCCGCATCCATCGGCTTCCCGCGATCTTCACCAGGTCGTCGGTCCACCGTGTGGGAGTTTAAAATACAATACTTTCAGTTAATCCATAGATAGGCTGCTTATCCATACCGTTGAATTTAGAAGGAAATTACAACTCGCTATGCATTACTGTTTACTTTTGCGTAACAAAACGTACTCAAATTCTTAATAAAAAATAAATAAAAAAAAAACAAAATAGTGAATCGGACTGCATCAAAAAAAAAACTGAAATATGATTTCCTAAATTTCTCTCCTCTTGAAGTTTCAAAAAACCTTAGTTGTTTTGTTTTTCTATCACGTCTTCAATTTTTAATTGATCAAATTCACTAAATAAATAAGTCAATGACGCTTAAAATCTATGACGTCACTTGTGGGTATTTCAAACATTTTAAGAACAAAATTTCGTTTTTGACAGTTCAAAAAATGTTTGCATCGTTTTCATAACTGTCTTTGAGGGTGAGTAGTGTGCGAGCCGCAAGCGGATCGCGAGCGTTGTCAGGAGTTTCCTCCAGATCCCACGAAAACAATATCGGACTATTTTGATTAGCAGTCTATGGCACTTGCCACTCCCTCTCTGTGCAAAAAGTCAAGTTAATCCGCTGCTCCGTTGCGATGTTAAAGAAATCAACCAAAAAAGGTCATTTTTCTGTTTCCTCGGGAACTATATTGGACTATGCTATTTTCACGGAGTAAAAAGTAACGTATGTCCTTCCCCATGACACTCGCTACCTCCATGTCAAATTTCGTCAAGATTGGTTGAGGTTTTGAAGCGTGAAAAGGTAACAAACAAACATACACATTTTTACATTCACAAAATTAGTAAAAAATATTATGAATATTATTATGAATTAATTAATGAATAATAAGAAGTATCTATACTCCTGCTTACTGTAATTAAAATACTAGATTACAAAGTATAAAACAAGGTCAAAAAGTACGTAAATATAATATTCACCACGGTCATCAGAAGAATAAGTGGAGTTATGATGACTCGACTTATAATTATAAAAAGCTTTTCAATCGAGGACTTGCGTTTCCAACTGTACCAATCACCAATCCAGCACGACTCGAGAACCTTAAAAAAATAAAAAGAAAACATCTAATTACAAGTGACTTTTTTGAAGACACTTTTCCTACTCCTTCGCTTAGTCTAATTCTTCCGCCAGGAAGTAAGCCGAGGATAGGAAAGCATGGCGAAGGATTGTGGACACCTCGACGAAGACATTTCAGGATGGATTTAGAAATGCATCTTGAGAGACTCATTGGTGACGAAGAGCTAGTCAATGACAAGCTCCAGAACTTTGAGCATCGCGGCAAAGTCGCCTGTCTATCGGTATTTTATCGAATTCATTTCGGAGAGTGCGCGCAAGAACTTCACGACCTCATTCCCCCGGCTCCATTCCACCGTCGTCAGTCAACGAGATGCAGGGAGGGGTTGCACCTCTTTGTTGTTTTTATATTAAAGCGGAACTACGTTTGTATGGAAACTCGAGCCTCCTGGAGACCCTTAAGATGAGTATATTACCTGTATATTAAGTATATTTACCTGTTGCGTATTGGGATGAGCAACGAAATCCTTTTGTTTATAGTGCACAGCCAGAACTAGTCGGGGCAGGACGAACTGACGTCCGACGGAGCCTGTGGACTGCTTCAGTAACAGCGCCGTCTCCTCCGATGAGCGGCAGCAACCTATTTTATTTATTTTATTTTATTTCATTTGGGGAACTTACAGCCTTATTTACAAACTGGTAAATGTAAATAGTTACTACAAACTAATTAAAAGCTTCCACATAATAAAATAAAGTAACAATAAAAATTGCCTAAAGGCATTAACCATGTATATTATAAAAATCAAGGTAATATTTCACAAATAGAAATAGGAAACAAAATTCAAAAGTGGAAAAAATAATAATATAAGAAAGTAAAATAATAATAAGGTTCTACCACATTCGCTTATCACCAGGTGGTCGTGGGTTCGATTCCCGGTGGGGTAAACTTGAAAGACTCGGTTTGGTTGGCGGTAGGGCATTTTTTAAGCCCGCCTGGCTAGCTACCACCATCTTATCTAAGTCTTGCCGCCAAACATCAGTGTTAGTAACATTGACGTGTTCCGGCTTGAAGATAAGATAGCCAGTTCTCCATTGCGTTGGGGAATCTTTGTAAGCCCGCTTCCATCTTCGGCATCATCGTCACTTACCATCAGGTGAGACGATGTCAAGGGCTTACCAATTCTGAATAAAAAAAAGAGATAACTTCTACGCAAAGGGATACCTAGACAACATACTTTTAATGTTAGTAGTGCTGTTACAAAATATGAAGACAACTGGTCTGAAAAGCTATGCACAATGGGGAATATGCATGATTTTTGATGTGTAACATCTTTGTTCTCGCTTTCCTGCAAATTGTGCATGGGAGTGATTTCGTGAAATGGGACGGAAATGTGTCCCAGGGAGTCGCGTTTTTTTAGGCTTTAAAAGCGCGAAAAAGGCAAAGGTATCTATGACCATACAGCCTAGTCTGCCGTATCTTTGCCGTCCTTTTTTCAGGCTTTAAAAGCGCGGAAAAGGCAAAGGTATCTATGACCATACAGCCTAGTCTGCCGTATCTTTGCCGTCCTTTTTTCAGGCTTTAAAAGCGCGGAAAAGGCAAAGGTATCTATGACCATACAGCCTAGTCTGCCGTATCTTTGCCGTCCTTTTATAAAGTATTTTGTCACATGTTACACATCATATGCGAGTACTGTAGGTCTCGCTCGAATTTTTTTTTGCTTTAATATAAGCTCATTCATAAGAAATGGTATACAAAAAATTTGCTTGAATAACTATAAAAATAACCAAGATATAAGCCATTAAAGATTTGTGTCTATCTCTTTCTAGCAAAACAGGATGTAGCATAGAGTTTATATGGACCGTGTGTTTTATGTCGTCACATTTACATATCGGATCTCTCTGTCTAATTAGTAGTTGAAAATGCATACATCTTCCGTATTTCTTGGCCGATTTAAATTTTCATTTCACTTTTTGACATAGCTTTTTTTTACGAAATTTTCATATTTTGTTAAGAAATGCGATAAAAAAACCACGGCTATACCCTATTGTTTCGACTACTAGAACGAAACGTTTTTCAGTTTTATTTCAAATAGCTGTTTCCCGCGGTTTCACCCGCGTGGACAACGTTTCTATGACTTTTCGAGGGTGCGCAGTGCGTGGTAAAAAGTAGCCTATGTCTGAATACAGGTCCTAATCTGTCTACCTACCAAATTTCAGCCAAATCCGTTCAGTAGTTTTTGCGGGAAAGCGTAACAGACAGACAGAGTTACTTTCACATTTATAATATTAGTAGGGATAGACACTGAGACCGGAAAAATTGGATATTAGTAGGTATAATCTTTGATTTTTCGCCTTATTAGGTAAATATCTTCACGTCCCAAATACCGCAATGTCTTAAGACCAAGGTCTTCGACCAGTGTGTGTAGCCACTGTGATGACGTACGGAACTGAGACATGCTCGCTTACTATGGGCCTCATAAGAAGGCTAAGGTCACCCAAAGTGTAATGGAGCGTGCTAACAAAGAATATAACTAAATCTAAGCGCACATCATCTTTTTTATATAAAAACTAGCTTTTTCCCGCGGCTCCGCCCGTGGACATCGTTTTTATGACTGTCTTTAAGGGTGATTATGTCTTATCCCACCTACTCAACCATCTCTGTGGAAAAAAATACAACAATCGAGTATTTTTTTAGTTTCCTCAGGAACTGCATCATATTATGCTATTTTCCCGGGATAAAAAGTAGCCTATGTCCTTCCCCGTGACACAGGCTACCTGCATGCCAAATTTCATAAAGATTAGTCAAGGCGTTGAAGCGTGAAAAGGTAACAAACAAACAAACACAATTTCACATTTATAATATTAGTAAGGATTTGCGTTTTTTTTGTGTTTTCTTTATAATGAAATACACAGTTGAATTTGTTTTTTACTAATATGCTCGGAGTTTCTCTGCGTGATAGAATCTGAAATGAGGGGATCGTAGGAGAACCAAACTAACCGGCTATGTCGAAAAGAGGAGATCCGTAGGAGAACCAAACTAACGGGCTATGTCGAAATGAGGAGATCCGTAGGAGAACCAAACTAACCGGCTATGTCGAAATGAGGAGATCCGTAGGAGAACCAAACTAACCGGCTATGTCGAAATGAGGAGATCCGTAGGAGAACCAAACTAACCGGCTATGTCGAAATGAGGAGATCCGTAGGAGAACCAAACTAACCGGCTATGTCGAAATGAGGAGATCCGTAGGAGAACCAAACTAACCGGCTATGTCGAAATGAGGAGATCCGTAGGAGAACCAAACTAACCGGCTATGTCGAAATGAGGAGATCCGTAGGAGAACCAAACTAACCGGCTATGTCGAAATGAGGAGATCCGTAGGAGAACCAAACTAACCGGCTATGTCGAAATGAGGAGATCCGTAGAAGAACCAAACTAACCGGCTATGTCGGTTAGTTTGGTGCTCGTACGGATCTCCTCATTTCTGATTCTATTGCTCAGAATTGCTAAACTTAAGTGACAGTGGGCGGGGCACATATCTCGTAGAATAGATGGCCGTTGGGGTAGTTAAGTTCTCGAGTGGCGATCGCGCACCAGAAAACCTAGCGTAGGAAGGCATTCGACTTGGTGAAGGTTGTCG
The DNA here is from genome assembly GCA_947284805.1 of Coleophora flavipennella. Taxonomy (NCBI): domain Eukaryota; kingdom Metazoa; phylum Arthropoda; class Insecta; order Lepidoptera; family Coleophoridae; genus Coleophora; species Coleophora flavipennella. The sequence continues at coordinate 9,424,573 of OX369288.1, forward strand.
TGGAAATCCTTAGGGGAGACCTTTGTCCAGCAGTGGACGTCTTCAGCTTATCAGCTGATGATGCTGATATTAATTGACCAAGTGACTTCTGTTCAATTTGTTTACGTTTATTGTGTTTTTTTTTTAAATTCACGATTGGTAAACCCTTGGTATCATCTCACCTGATGGTAAGTGACGAAGATGCCGAAGATGGAAGCGGGCTCACTAAGATTCCCCAACGCAATGGAGAACTGGCTATCTTATCTTGATGTCGGAACACAGTTAGTTAATATACACGTTGTAAAGGACGCTTAGAAAACGTTTTAGTTAAATACGCATAATATTGAAATAGCAAGCAAAAAAATTTGGACTCCCCATACAAAAAAAGCTCATAGAATTTGTAAAGTATTCTTCTTCTTTGCGTGTCGATGACAAATTAAATCATTCATTGTTAAGTATTAAAATATTTTTTATGGGTGTACGGGAAAGAAGTTCAGATTTTTTTGCCGGAACACATCAATATCATCATTTATCATTAATCATTTATATCTACTATGGAACAAATGCACCTACGAAATTATAACAATAGAAAATAATAATTACCTAAAAGTTCGACGGCAAATCTACTGACTTTGTGTCTCAACTTCAAGTAAGCTGGGGCGAAGTGTAAATAGTTGCTGGCGTTGCCAGTCAACTCCTCAAAGAGCTGAAATGCCGACAGTATGGGGTCGGATGTCATCTGCACTAAGTATACGGGAGACGCTATGGCCTGGTAAGTGGAGAGACGAGCACTGCTTGTAAAGAGAGGATCTTCTTGAGCCTCGCCGACCCTGAGGGATACAAAAACATGTCAGAAAGACTCCAAGGGATCGAAGTAAGATGGTCAGCAGAGATGTGATGCAGCCTTTTTAACCGACTTCAAAAAAGGAGGAGGTTTCTCAATTCGACTGTATATATTTTTTTATGTGTGTCCGCGTATAACTTCGTAGTTTATGGATCGATTTTGATGATTCTTTTTTCGTTGGAAAGGATATTTCCCAAGGGTGGTATCATGATAAGGAAATCAAGATCTGATAATGGTATACTAAAGAAATCGAGGAGCACCTTAGTTTCCTTTTTGAAGTCGGTTTAAAAAAAAAATAATATACATACCTAGGCCATCTTTAGGTTACTTTGACTTAAATTATAGAACACCAGTTTGAGGTTGATCACAAAGAAATTTCAGCTCTAGAATGAAAGTTTATGATTAAGAAAAAAGTGCTTGATAACCACGGTATTTTTTTCTTTTTTTAACCGACTTCAAAAAAGGGGGAGGTTTCTTTGAAGTCGTTTTTTTTTTTGTTTAAAATTATCGTCCATTGCAGACGCTATTACTTCAATTCACTAACTCACAAACATTTCCGACAGCCGCACTCCGGCGCATGCGGTCTCGCTATTGTGTGCCCTCGGCTCCTCAGCACGTTGACCATCTCGAAGTGCCCCAGCTGGGCCGCCAGCGTCAAATGATTCACGTGTTCATAGAACTAACTCACAAAAATTTCCGACAGCCGCACTCCGGCGCATGCGGTTTCGCTATAGTGTGCCCTCGGCTCCTCAGCACGTTGACCATCTCGACGTGCCCCTGCTGGGCTGCCAGCATCAAAGGCGTCACGTGTTCATAGAACTAACTCACAAACATTTCCGACAGCCGCACTCCGGCGCATACGGCCCCGCTATAGTGTGCCCTTGGCTCCACAGCACGTTGACCATCTCGAAGTGCCCCAGCTGGGCCGCCAGCGTCAAAGGCGTCACGTGTTCATAGAACTAACTCACAAACATTTCCGACAGCCGCACTCCGACGCATGCGGTCTCGCTATAGTGTGCCCTCGGCTCCTCAGCACGTTGACCATCTCGAAGTGCCCCAGCTGCGCCGCCAGCATCAAAGGCGTCACGTGTTCATAGAACTCGGCCGAGTGCGTGACTCCGGCGAACTCTAAGCCAGGAGACAGCTTCTTTCTTGCGTCCAGTAACATCACTATCGACAAGCGATTAGATTAGAATCTTGAATGAAGTTACTGTTAAATATTAAATGTTTATTAGCAAGATTTGATTTTATTTTGCTAAACAAATGACCGTCGACCATCAAGCTCTGATGTATAGCTCGCCCTTCAAACTATAAGGGGTGGGTGGGTGTGGATGTAGTCCCTTTTCCCTAGTGACGTATTCCTCTTCAGTTGTTATTAAAGCTGCCTTGCATTTCTTGGAGTTATGTTGTGAACACTGCCATCTGATCTTAAGGTTCGAACTCAATTGGCGACTGTATTGAGAATTAGAGATATTTAAAATGACTCCAGCTTAGAACTACATAGGTACCTACTTTTATTTACTACTAGCTGTTTCCCGCCTGGACAACGTTTCTATGACTTTTCGAGGGTGTGCAGTGCGCGAGCCGCTAGTAGTTTATGTGTTAATTCAGGTCCTAATCTGTCTACCTACCAAATTTCAGCCAGATCCGTTCGGTAGTTTTTGCGTGAAAGAGTAACACACATACCGCATAACCGCCTCCGTGGCTTAATGGTTAGTCCATTCGCTTCACACCAGGAGGTCGCGGGTTCGATTCCCGGCGGGGTCAACTTGTAAGACTCGGTTTGATTGGTGGTAGGGCATTTTCTAAGCCCGCCTGACTTGCTACCATCATCTTATCTAAGTCTTGCCGCCAAACATCAGTGTTACAAAATTTATGTGTTCCGGCTTGAAGATAAGATAGCCAGATCCCCATTGCGTTGAGGAATCATGGTAAGACCGCTTCCATCTTCGGCATCATCGTCACTCACCATCAGGTGAGATGATGTCAAGGGCTTACCAATTGAGAATAAAAAAAATACATCCATACATTCTTACAAACTTTCGCGTTTATATTATTAGTAGGATTTAAACTAACCCATCAATTTTATATTGTTATTCTTAACCGCTTGCAAGACAGCGTCTCCAATATCGATTTTATGATGCTGCAGAAAAATGTTCACCATTTCCTCTGAGCCATTCTGCACTGCCAATTGAAGTGCTGTTACTCCCTGTGCAGAGTGAAGAGCCTTTAGGATTTTATGGCAACATATAAAGACCTACAATTACCGGTTGAATTAAAAATAATTTTCGAAAAACCTTAAAATTTTTAGGTACAAACTTCTGATATTGCATTGTCACGCGAAATACATATGCATGCAAAATTTCAGCTAAATCGGAAAACGGGAAGTGGGTCAAATTTAACTTGCAAAGTTTCACCCGAACAAACATACATACATTGCAAGTTAATTAATAGCTTGTAAAAATATACTGTTATCTAATAATGTATTTTATTTATAGTATCTATGTCTTGTTATTTTTATAAGTTTTGCCTGAAAATAAATGAATAATATAATAATAATAATAATAAACATTTATTAGTTTTTATGGTTCCTTAACCATATATTTTACGGGACCCTATTATTAGTACTTCGCTGTCCGTCGTCGGTCTGTCCGTCTGTCACCAGGCTGTATTTCATAAACCGTGATAGCTAGACAGTTGAAATTTTCACAGATGACGTATTTCTGTTACCGCTATGACAAGAAATACTAAAAAGAAAAAGTAAAAATTTTAGGTGTCCATACAAAAAACGTGTTTTTTAAACGTTAAGAAACTAGCGCCATCTAGTATGATGGTACGGAACCCTTTGTTCTAGCGCCATCTAGTACGATGGTGCGGAACCCTTTGTTCTAGCGCCATCTAGTATGATGGTGCGGAACTCTATGTGTGAAGTTCTGACTCGCACTTGGCCGGTTTTATTACTTTAGTTACTTAACTATTATCTGAGTACTGTTCTAGATGTAACAAAACACCAATGTGATGACGCTGTCATCATCATATCAGCTCATATACGTCCCCACCGAGGGGCTCGAGCCTACCTTGAATTAGGACGATCGAGCCTTAGTCGAACACGCGGGCCCAGTGCGGGTTGGTCGACTTCACACACAACCTGCGAGTTTCTCCGCAGGAGTGTGCAGGTTTCCTCACGATATTTTCTTTCACCGTAAGAGCGTCAGATAAACGTATATGTCGGAGCGCAAGGACGTGGCGCCATCTATGCATGCGTCGAAGAACCGTGTGATTTATCTTATAGGCCTACTTATCAGTAGTAGATTTATGATAAGTTAGGTAATCTGAATACCTAACTTAAACACATATCCACTCCTCATTATTGATTATGGCAGCTGCTGGGCACGCATCGCCGTCAAGATGGCCGTGTCGGAGCGCAAGGACGTGGCGCCATCTATGCATGCGTCGAAGAACCGTGTGCTTTATCTTGAAACGTCAAGCGCTTAGCTAGGGTAGTAATAATAGTCATCTTAGGCCAAGGCGTGGTCGGTGCGGGACCGGAAACCGGAAGTTGGTAGTGTTGGTACTTGTTTGTTAGCCAATCAGAATCGTTGTGATTATCGAACCATTAAATGACAATGCAGCCAACCTAAAGAGGCTACGACAGAGGCGCCAATTATTTTACGAGCACTTTTGATCGAGCAGCTGAACTGTCAACTTGGGAAGCCAGCCCCGTGCCGAACTCATCGCAGTCTATAAAATAATCGGTTTTTATCCGAATCATCGTGAAGCCTCGTGTTGCAAACGTGTGTGAATATTGATTGTACACTCCAAAACTTCTCAAAGACAAGTTTATTTCTTAGATCCGGCCAAAACCTTTCTGATGATCCGAAATCAGAATTGGGATAGGACATGGACGCCCTACGTGTTCCAGATAGTGATGTGAGCAACACAAAATAGAAAGTGCTTCTGGAACAATGAAATCAGAATTTTCTGACGCTGTTACTAGCCACGCGGACGCCATAATCGTCCCATGAATTGAGGTTACCCGATTTCAACCCCGATAGATTGGATGTGAATGCACGTGCATGGATTGCTACTACGGATCTGTGTATCTACGACCCATATCGGCAAGGGGCAGGGCCACTACATGTCTAGCTGCTTGAAGCGATGTAGCCAAGAGGGAAGCACCTGCGAAGCTGCCCCAGTGATGGAGAAGAGAGTCGACCTTTGCGTGGTTGATGCACAATACTGGAATTCCATCGGGTGAGCAGTTTTCATTAAAGAGAAATATGTTATCTGTTGCGTCAGTGCAAGTTAAGAGGCACTGAGTAGGTACACGACTACCATTGACAATGCTACAGACTGACGACAGCTGGTTGTCCGACTCTTTAGTCTGACGACTCAATGTCCGCACGGAGCCGACACGACACCTTGGTTCGAAACCATCACAGACTAACTGACCATAAACTATAACAAAGAAAAAGATGGTGCCGACTGTATGATTTGGTCGTTTCCGTGTAGATTTGTTTACAGCCAGTGTTGTTTGGTCAGGTTTCCTGATGATACTTGTAGTGACGACTGCAAACTATTTCACATTTTTACCGTCATTCCTTTTCCCCTGTGTACCACGGCGTACAAGACCGCCCAGAGCACAGCATCGACCTTTCCTTTTTTTTTTAGGGCCCCTGTGTACCACGGCGCATATGGACATATGCGCCTAGAGCACAGCATCGACCTGACCTTTATCATTTTAGAGCCTCTGTGTGTCACACAGCATCGACCTTTACGCATTCCCTTCATTTTTATGAGCTTTGCCCTATGGAAGGGGAGTTCAAGTACCTACCTTTTTTTCGTGAGCTTTGCCCTGTGGAAGGGGAGTTCAAGTACCTACACAGCTCATCGTCATCGCATCAGCCAGGCAACGTTCACTGCTGTACAAAGGCGCAATCGCTTGGCAGGCAGGAGGGCGATCGCGGTGTGAGGCACGGTACGCAGAAAAGACGCTGCTGCCCTTCCTCCGGTCTTTGATCCATTAGTCACCTCTTACCACACCCTCGGGAAGAGATGGGTGGTGCTATTCTAGGGCCACACCACAGGCCTACTTATCAGTAGTAGATTTATGATAAGTTAGGTAATCTGAATACCTAACTTAAACACATATCCACTCCTCATTATTGATTATGGCAGCTGCTGGGCACGCATCGCCGTCAAGATGGCCGTGTCGGAGCGCAAGGACGTGGCGCCATCTATGCATGCGTCGAAGAACCGTGTGCTTTATCTTGAAACGTCAAGCGCTTAGCTAGGGTAGTAATAATAGTCATCTTAGGCCAAGACGTGGTCGGTGCGGGACCGGAAACCGGAAGTTGGTAGTGTTGGTACTTGTTTGTTAGCCAATCAGAATCGTGTGATTATCGAACCATTAAATGACAATGCAGCCAACCTAAAGAGGCTACGACAGAGGCGCCAATTATTTTACGAGCACTTTTGATCGAGCAGCTGAACTGTCAACTTGGGAAGCCAGCCCCGTGCCGAACTCATCGCAGTCTATAAAATAATCGGTTTTTATCCGAATCATCGTGAAGCCTCGTGTTGCAAACGTGTGTGAATAATGATTGTACACTCCAAAACTTCTCAAAGACAAGCTTATTTCTTAGATCCGGCCAAAACCTTTCTGATGATCCGAAATATACATATGAAATATAAATTCGAATTCACAATCGTACGTGGCAAGATTCGAAACACGACCTCCCGGACAGGAGGCCGACGCTGTACAAGGTATTTAAAATAGTCATCATCATATCAGATACTAGACAAAGGCCTCCCCCAAGGATTTCCACGACGACTGGTCCTGCGCTGCCCGCATCCAGCAGCTTCCCGCAATCTTCACCAGGTCATCGGTCCACCGCGTGGGAGTCCTTCCCACGTTACGTTTTCCGGTGCGCAGTCGACACTCGAGAACTTTACTGCCCCAACGGCCATCTGTTCTACGAGCAATGTGCCCTGCCCACTGCCACTTAAATTTAGCAATTCTGAGAGATAATGTCGGTTACTTTGGTTCTTCTGCAGATCTCTTTGTTTCTGATTCGATCGCGCAGGGAAATTTCGAGCATGGCTCGCTCCGTATCAGTTCCGTATGTTCATCACTGGCAACACAAACTGATCAAAGACCTTAGTCTTTAGACACTTGAAATAGTAAATCACAAGAATGAAAGTTAAAATTACCTGAAAATTAACACAGTTTATATTTAAGTCTTGATGATCGCGGATGAAACGTTCGACACGATTGACATCATTATTAGCTACCAAATGCATGAACTCTATATCAGCCTGTTGCAGTTTTGGCAACATCACGAAATCGTTAACTTGCGACTAAAATTCAAATAAAAACAGAATGTAATTAAACTTTATTACACAGTAGGTAAGTATCATCATCATATCAGCTCATATACCTCCCCACCGAGGGGCTCGAGCCTACCCTGAATTAGGGCGACCGGGCCTTAGTCGACCACGCGGGCCCAGTGCGGATTGGTCGACTTCACACCCAACCTTCGAGTTTCTTCGCAGGCGTGTGCAGGTTTCCTCACGATGTTTTCCTTCACCGTAAGAGCGTCGGATAAACGTACATCATCATCATCATCATCATATCAGCCACAAATCGTCCACTGCTGGACAAAGGCCTCCCCCAAGGATTTCCACGACGACCGGTCCTGCGCTGCCCGCATCCATCGGCTTCCCGCGACCTTCACCAGGTCATCGGTCCACCGCGTGGGAGGCCTGCCTACGCTACGTTTTCCGGTGCGCGGTCGCCACTCGAGAACTTTACTGCCCCATCGGCCATCTGTTCTACGAGCTATGTGCCCTGCCCACTGCCACTTCAGTTTAGCGATTCTGTGAGCTATGTCGGTTACTTTAGTTCTCCTGCGGATCTCCTCGTTTCTGATTCGATCACGCAGAGAAACTCCGAGCATAGCACGCTCCATTGCCCTTTGGGTGACCTTGAGCCTTCTTATGAGGCCCATAGTAAGCGACCATGTCTCAGTTCCGTAAGTCATCACTGGCAACACACACTGGTCAAAGACCTTAGTCTTGAGACACTGCGGTATTTGGGACGTGAAGATATTGCGAAGCTTCCCGAACGCTGCCCAGCCGAGTTGGATTCGTCGATTGATCTCTTTCTTGAAGTTGGACCTACCTAACTGGACTGTTTGTCCCAGGTATACATATTCTCAACAAGTGGGTCTTAAAATGAACATGGACAAGACGAAAATAATGTTAAATGTCCGTGTCGCACCCACTCCTCTAAAGGTTGGAGACTCTACACTGGAAGTTGTTGACGAATAACGTACATATGAAATCGAAATAAGAAAACACATTGTTGCATTACAGGATTCGAAACACAACCTCCCGGACAGGAAGTAGCGGCCCTTGCCATTGCGCCACCGACGCTCCAGATAAGTAAGTAAGTAAGTATACAATAAGAAAAACAATTCCTGTTCATCATTTTGAGGTATCATTCTGTTGAGTGCAGTCAGGCGGGTTTATTAGAAGTTTAGTTATAGGGGAGGGAGGCCTATCTTTAACAGTGAAATATCTTTTGGTTGATGATGAGATGAGGCAGGCCACTGCTACTGGCCACTCAAACGATAACGAAACAATCCTTCTAATATTATAAACGCGAAAGTTTGTAAATGTACTCGTATAGATGTATGTTTCTTACTCTTTCACGCAAAAACTACTAAACGGATCTGGCTGAAATTCGGTAGGTAGACAGATAAAGACCTGAATTAACACATAGGTTCTCGAAAAGTCGTAGAAACGTTGTCCACGCGGGTGAAGCCGCTGGAAACAGCTAGTCTACTGTGAAACACCTCTATATCAATAAAATAAAAATGCCTAGACTTGATAATCACACCCTCAAATTTTCATTTGTTACTAATAAACAGGTTTTAATGCAGAACCGGTCGTCGTGGAAATCCTTGGGAGAGGCCTATGTCCAGCAGTGGACGTCCTTCGGCTGCTGATATGATGATGATGATGATAGTTACTAATAGGTAGTGAACATTTAAATCTGTCTTCCTGTCAATATTTACATTTTCTCGTTCCCTTTCCGTGTTTAATCTGTTCACCAGAAACTGGTTCTTAGATGACACATCACCAACAAAGTTTCCGGCCGTAAACTCCTTGATCATCAGTAAGGGCTCACGGTCTGTCCCCACGCAGGGCACGCTCGGCAGGCTGTGGTATTCTATCGAGTCCGTCTTGTTGGATTTCTCTGAATACATTATATTAATAGGTAAGCCCTGCACCAAGTTCTCAAGTTCGTGTAGTTTCAGAATTAGTAGCTTTCAACTAAATATCTTTTAAATATTTCCCAACTTAAAAAAGGGATCGGGTATTTTTTTCTTACGATATCTATCAACAAACACAGTTTTATTGTGACACCTGTCTCTCATTGATAAATACATTTCAAGAAGATTTTAGTAACGTATCTCCGAAAAAAAAATTGGCCAAGTGCGTGTCGGAAATAGATTTATTTTCACTATAAGTCGCATTAAAAATGTGTGAAGTGTGACTTTGTGACTACTTTAATTAATTTTGAACTGTAATACAGTATACTAGCTTTTGCACATGGCTTCGCCCTCGTGGATGTCGTTTTCAGGGTTCCGTACCCAAATCGAAACACAGTAAATATTTTTTTCTGGATTAAATAGGGTATTTTTCAACTCAGAGAACAATGCAAATCAGCACTGTTCTCTGAGTTGAAATAATCAGCAAAATCGGTCCATTAGTTTTCAAGATATGGATTGTTAGCCTCTTACCGTTTTCAGCGTTGTTAGTTTTTAGGGTTCCGTACCCAAAGGGTAAAAACGGGACCCTATTACTAAGACTCCGCTGTCCGTCCGTCTGTCCGTCTGTCCGTCTGTCACCAGGCTGTATTTCATGAACCGTGATAGCTAGACAGTTGAAATTTTCACAGATAATGTATTTCTGTTGCCGCTATATAATACTAAAAAACCGACCCCACTCCGCACCCGATCCCACTGTCGCTCCTGCATCTGCTTCCGCTCCTAATTCTTCTTCCACTTCTAATTCTCCTACCGCTCCTGCTTCTACCCCTACTACCGCCCCCCCAGCCTTAGGGGATGAATTTTGTAAAACCCTTCCTTAAATCCTTAGTGGATCAACAGATGGACATGTCGCAAGTATATTGTCCAGGTCGTGATATTATAATTTCAGTAGTGAAATTTAGTGAAATTATAATTGCACGGTAATCGCCTCCATTTCTTACAATAGGGATGACGAATGCTAGTAATCTGATTTACTTTTTATCATCTGTCAAAAACGACATTTTGTTCTAAAAATGTATGAAATACCTAGGCGTGACGTCATAGTATTGCAGCGTCATATATGTACTCATTTTGTGATTTTAGTGAATTAAAAATCGAAGACTTGATGGAAAACAAAACAAGTAAGGTTTTCCGAAGTTTAAGTAGGAAGGCAATTTAGTGATCAAGAGTTCATAATTTATTTCTGATGCTGTCGTCATCCCTATTTCACGGCCACTAAGTCATCTATGTTATCTAAGTCATCGGTGGCTCAACCGGTAACGACTCGGTCCATCTAACCAGAGGTACCGGGTTCAAATCTGGATGGCCAATGTACCAATGAGTTTTTCAAAAAACTTACGTACATACTTACCGATTGCTTTAACGGTGAAGGAAAACATCGTGAGGAAACCTGCTCACGCCTGCGAAGAAACTCGAAGGTTGTGTGTGAAGTCGACCAACCCGCACTGGGCCCGCGTGGTCGACTAAGGCCTAATCGCCCGGATTCAGGGTAGGCTCGAGCCCCTCGGTGGGGACGTATATGAGCTGTAATGATGAAGTCATCTATGTATCTCCGAATAAAACCGATGATTTCTTCTTCTTCTTATCTACTCGTATCAATTAAAAAATATTATTTAAAATCGGTTTTCAACCGGCGGAGTAATCACGTAACACACACTTATCATTATCATCATATCAGCTCATATACGTCCCCAACGAGGGGCTCGAGCCTACCCTGAATTAGGGCGATCGGGCCTTAGTCGACCACGCGGGCCCAGTGCGGGTTAGTCGACTTCACACACAACCTGCGAGTTTCTCCGCAGGAGTGTGCAGGTTTCCTCACGATATTTTCTTTCACCGTAAGAGCGTCGGATAAACGTAGGTACATTATAAAATCTAAATTCGAAATCACATTGGTACGTGGCAGGATTCGAACCACGATCTCCCGGCCAGCAGGCGGCGGCCCTAGACGTTACGCCACCTTCGCTCTACATAATATTGTAATATATACATAAAATTGTGAGTAAAAATATGCAGTCTAATTGAGAAACTTATCCTTTTTTGAAGACAGTTACATGTTATTCAATCTTCGCTCTGTACTTAAGCTTTGTGCCAAATTTCAGCGAAACCGGTTAGTTACTTTAAGCATAGATAAGAGAGGGTAACAGACAGACAGGCACACTTTCGGATTTATATATTAGTAAAGATTTTTGTTTATGGCTAGAAGAATATTTATTAAAAACTAAACATTTTTTTTAAAATTATTTTCATAAATTTTATGATTCAAATAAATAATTTTAGGAAGGTACCACCAATTTTATTTGTAATATTAGTCACATAAATTAAATTGAGATTCGCGTTAATGTCTTTTACATGGATAAATATATGCCATACAAAAGACATCAACGGGATCTACAGAGGTACATTTAATTTTAAACTTATACGTATGTATGTATTATTACATGCCTTCCTTAAAATAACATTAATTGAAATATATAGTGTAGAGCAAAGCAAAGTAGGAATAGGATCTCTTCAGGATCTGTAACAAAGTTTAAACATTTCAGTTAGAATGTCCAGTTAATTTTATTAAAAGCTTTTAATTAACTTGCAATGTACGAATATGTATGTTTGTTCGGGTGAAATCTTGCAAGTTAATTTTGATCCACTTGTCGATTTCCGATTGAGCTGAAATTTTGCATGCATATGTATATCCAATGCAATATTAAAAGCTTGTACCTAAAAGTTTTTAGATTTTCGAAAATTATTTAACGTGCAATGTATGTATGTTTGTTCGCGTGGAATCTTGCAAGTTAATTTTGACCCACTTCCCGGTTTCCCATCAAGCTGAAATTTTGCATGCATATGTATATTAAGTGACAATGCAATATTAAAAGCTAGTACCAAAAAGTTTTTAGGTTTTTCGGAAATTATTTTTTAAAACTAAGGAGCAATTATCACTAAACAATTCCAAAACAACTTATATGAGTGAGCCACGGTTCCCTTCCCAAACAGGGCCTAGTCCGGGTGTGTGGAGGTTGTAGTGTAGGACCAGTGGCTGACCCGAGTGACTCGACCAAAGTATATAAGGTCTAACAAAATTAGCTGAAACTATTTTAACTGGCGCTTCTACTCATAAAACTGAACAACTTGCCCCATGGAACCCATAGTCAAATCGCAAAAAAAATTTGGCTCTCCCATACTACCTCGATCAGCTGATCAGCCAACTTAGTATGGGAAGTTCAAATTTTTTTTTGAGATTTGACTATGGGTTTCATGGGGAAAGTTGTTCAGTTTCATGGGTAGAAGCACCAGTCAAAATAGTTTCAGCTAATTTTATTAGACCTTATATATATAAGTATTAACATACAGTATGGACACTCCCTGCCGCTCTCTAGATTCCGACCTCACCCCCTCGTCACCATTGTATTGTATTACCATTGATACAGAGTGGTTGTCGAACGTATAGTAATTCGCCGCCATTTTGTTTCCGTCATTAGTTTTTTGAAATGTCATTTCTAGCCCGTTGTATGAAGTGTCCAGGGTGTGACTCGACTAAGTATCAGAAGTTTTCAAGCCACCTTTAAAGCCTCCGACACGACTTATCTAGAGACAGCAACCAGCACCAACGGCTTATCGTGCCTTGATAAGCACGGAAACAATCGAGATTCATACCACTAACAGTCAAACCCATCGAGTTAAAGACCGTGCTTCTGGTAAGTTAACCTGATTGATCGTCTCAACCACGCAAGTCACAGTGAGCTACGGCCGCTTCAATAAATCAGATGATGATGATGATGATAATCTATCCGACCGATTTCGGTCATGGCGACCACTTCGACTCCTATAGTCGGTTTGCCGCGCGTGCGCTCGAAGATGGTTTATGTAGCTAATCTTCGCAGCGAAACTCCTCGCGCACTGAGGGTATTTAAGTAAGCCACCACAGAACAGAAGAATGACTGAAACCAAACTTGACTGAAAGCTCCAAACTAATCCACCAGAATTTTTTTCTGAGCGCCGTGAGCTCTGTACTTTGACCCCCTCTTCCCCCCACCTGTCGCGGATTTAAAGCTGGCTACCGGGCGTTTTGGGCTCAGGTGGACGTGCATAATACCCGTACCAAATGGCTTTGTTTTACTCAAAGAGGTATATAATCCTCTCCATACAAGCATTCCCAATAGAAAACGGACTATATAGAACGCCGAAGATGTCTTGTTGTACAAGAAGCTAACGCGTCTGCCACGCCTCCTTAAACCATCTATCGGAGCGGCATTTTTTTTTCTTATCTGTGTATGCCACCGTCGTAATTGTATGAAATGGTCGCAGGTGGTCGGGCCTTTAACTGGTCGTGTTTAGTATCAATGTCAGCTTTACGCTGATCCTCGAACTCGCGCACTTGCCTATTTACAATCCTGCGCCATTCTGGCCGTTCTGCTGCCAAAATCTCCCATTGAAAGGGTTCTATGTTGCATCCTTTCATATGTCGCTTCAGAACACCTTTGTACCGGAGGACATGGCGGACAGCTCCTCCATATATATCTTTATATATAAAAATTATGTGTCACGTTGTTTGTCCGCGATGGACTCCTAAACTACTGAACCGATTTTAAATTTGATTTGCACACCGTGTGCAAATCGACCCAACTTGAAAGATAGGATAGCTTACATTTCAATTTATAGTCTAACTTATAGTTTCTAACAGATGGCGATATCTGTTGACTGGATTGAGTAAATATTCCATAGATGGGTAGGGTAGGGTAGGGTAGTGTAGTGCAGTGTAGGGTAGTGTAGTGCAGTGTAGGGTAGTGTAGTGCAGCGTAGGGTAGTGTAGTGTAGGGTAGGGTAGGGTAGTGTAGTGTAGTGTAGTGTAAGGCGGAACGTAGTTCGCCGGGACAGCTAGTATATATATATCATCATCATTACAGCTCATATACGTCCCCACCGAGGGGCTCGAGCCTACCGTGAATCAGGGCGATAAGGCCTTAGTCGATCACGCGGGCCCAGTGCGGGTTGGTCGACTTCACACACAACCTTCGAGTTTCTTCGCAGGCGTGTGCAGGTTTCCTCACGATGTTTTCCTTCACCGTTAAAGCAATCGGTATATATAGTTATAGTTTAGTTATTATTGTGTTAAGGTATTTAGAATAATATATCCTATTCTAAATACCTTAACACAATAATAACTAAACTATAACTTAATACTTACCTGTCCAATGTATCACATATGATTCATGGGCCAAATTTTTTACCAATTTTAACAAGTTCATGAATCATATTATATGATCAAATTCATAGTCAATTTCATGGGCCTTTTTTAATGGACGTGAGCGAAGGAATTCCATTTTTAGTACGGTCACGTGTGGGGCATGTCTTTAAGTTTGGAAAAAAAATTAAAAAACCCTGGTGATTTATCAATATTTTTTTCATTATTTGAGGTGAAAGTGGTTTCATTGATGTCTAGAGTGCACTGGAGTACCAACAGTATTCTGAGGGTGATCGGGGATAAGTGCGAGTGCCCAATCATTAGGCACTCGAACTCACTACATGTGACCTGATATTTTGTACTGACATTGAAATATTGTTTGACATTGAATATTATTTAATTGGAATATTATTGTAGTTTGACTGCTTGACATTATTATAATTGATATTTTTGACATTTCTGTTGATACTAACTTAGTTTTATAAGATGTCTGTTACTAACACAATATTATGGATTGACTATCTGAAATAAATAATTTGAATTTGAAATTAGTAGTCAACAGTAACAAAATTACAGCATTTCATCACTCAGGTCATATACACGTCCCCACCGAGGGGCTCGAGCCTACCCTGATCGGGCCTAAGTCGATCACGCGGGCCCAGTGCGGGTTGGTCAACTTTACACATAACCTTCGAATTTCTTCGCAGATGTGTGCAGGTTTCCTCACGATGTTTTCCTTCACCGTACTTTTACTTCAGCATTTATTGCTCTAAAAGTAAAATCAAAAATAAATGCTATTGTCAAAGATATTTAAAAAATTATCAATGTTGATATCATTGGTGTGTTCCGGCATAAATATAAGATAGCCAGTTTCCCCATTGCGTTGGGGAATCTTGGTAAGCCCGCTTCCATCTTCGGCAACATCGTCACTTACCACCAGGTGAGATGTTGTCAAGGGTCTACCAATTGTTAATAAAAAAAATAAAAAAAAATTGTCTGATTTTCTTTATTTCACTGATTATAAACACGTGAATCATATGTGAACATGGACGCTGTAGTAAGAAGTTGAAACATCACGCTCGTGTATCATCATGATTGATTCATATTTTTTTACTTTGTATCACAGTTCAGATATGCATTAGTATATAAAAATATCAAAATATAAGTATATAAATCATGAGTATATAAAAAACTCAAGACATATGTATGATGGTCCAAAACCCAACCAATTTTTATGATTTTTGTGTTTTTGCATTTGTTTTCGTCGGGAATAAGATAATATAAGTATTAAGTATTCATGATATTCATCAATAAAAAAAAATCAGTCATAAAATAATTGGTTTTAGGGTAGGGTAGGGTAGTGTAGTGTAGGGTAGTGTAGTGTAGTGTAGGGTAGGGTAGGGTAGGTTAGGGTAGTGTGGGTAGGGCAGTGTAGGGTAGAGTAGTGTAGGGTAGGGTAGTGTAGTGCAGTGTAGGATAGGGTAGTGTAGTGTATGTAGGGTAGGGTAGGGTAGTGTAGGGTAGGGTAGTGTAGGGTAGTGTAGGGTAGGGTAGGATAGTGTAGTGTAGTGCAAGGTGGAACGAAGTTCACCGGGACAGCTAGTATAATGTACTTACTGAAGAATATGTGACTAAAGATATAGTAGTGAACTTCATTGCTGTGAAGCCGATTGGCTTTTGAGCCCTGGAACAAGAGGGGTTATACTCAATTATTTATATGGTTCCGTACCATTAAATGTAACTACACATTGTTAGATCACTCTTATGTCCGTTTTTCCGCCACTTCGTATATAGGGTGACTTAATTAGTTCTTGATAGCAAAGGATATGAATGTACTCGTGATTACAAACAACTTTCCCAAAGAAACTATGGCAAATATGAAAAAAAATTGTAGGTCCTCGATACATAATAAGTTATCAAATCGGCAAAAATGTATCGAGGACCACAATTTTTTTTATATATTTGCCATATAGTTTCTTTGGGAAAGTTGTTTGTAATCACGAGTACATTCATATCCTTTGCTATCAAGAACTAATTAAAAGTCACCCTGTATATATAACTATGTTAAAGACCATTTTTAGGGTTCCAAAGTCAACGAATAACTACTAATGTCTTAAATAAACTACTGAAGGTTTACTGAAACCATTTAATTAAAATTTTTATTATTAGATTAATATATATAATGAAGTTTAAGGTTTTAAATTAGATTTCTAATGTTTGGGGTTGGACATTGGTTTTTGATGTACTCTTAGCTATATGTGTTTCACTAAAAACCAAGAATAAAGTACATATTTTTAAATTTTTAAATATTAAGCTTTAATGTGCATATTTTTGTTAGAGTCAAACCTTTCCTTCACCGTATAAGAGCGTCGGATAAACGTACATATGAAATCGAAATTAGAAAACACATTGAAACGTGTCAGGATCGAACCACGACCTCCCGGACAGGAGGTAGCGGCCCTTGCCATTACGCCACCGACACTCTTACTAATATTATAAAATATTAAAATGTGTTTGCTTGTTTGTAACCTCTTTACACTATAACGCTTCAACTAATCTTGACGAAATTTTGCATAAAAGTAGACTGTGGTCATGGTGAAGGACGTAGGCTACTTTTTATCTCGTGAAAATAGCATAGTCTGATACAGTCCCTGAGGGAACTGAAAAAAAAACTCGTTTTTTTGTTAACTTCCCCACATCGAAACGGAACAATGGATTGTTGTGATTTTTTTGGGGTGAGAAATGACACAGACAACTAATTAGTATAGCCCGAAATAGTTCCCGAGGGATCTGGTAAAAACTCATTTGCAGCCTCGCGCACGTCGGCGTCGCAACAGAGCAACAGATTGACGTGATTTTTTACAAAGAAATAGTTAAGGGGGTGGGAAGTAACATAGACTGCTAATCATAATAACCCGATATATATAGCTCCCGAGAGATCTGGAGTTAACTCCTGTCTACGCTCACGAGTCGCTAGCGGCTCGCGCATCACTCACCCTCAAAGACAGTCATAAAAAGATGCCCAAGCGAGCGAAGCCGCGGACAAAAGCTTGTATTATAGTAAACAAAGTATGTATATCTCTTCTCTTTAAGTTCTCGAGTGGCAACCGCGCACCGGAAAACGTAGCGTAGGAAGGCCTCCCACGCGGTGGACCGACGACCTGGGGAAGATCGCGGGATGCCGATGGATGCGGGAAGCGCAGGACCGGTCGTCGTGGAAATCCTTGTGGGAGGCCTTTAGCCAGGAGTGGACGATTTTCGGCTGATATGATGTGCACCTGATAATCAGGAAGAGCAATGCGCGGCGACACTTAGGGCCAGTGCGGTACCAGCCGCTGTTGTACGCCGACGCCGCCACGTCCCCGTTCTGCAATGCAAACAAGACACGCATGTACAAGACACACTTCATTTTGAAATAGACCCTTAACAGTAACAATAATATGTACAGCCACGCTGTGCATATTATATCGCGAAGCCTTAACCATCTTTTGTAGTCGAGCATACACAAATCAATTATAAACATTACACTTACTTAGTAGCAAAGAATCATCATTACAGCTCATATACGTCCCCACCGAGGGGCTCGAGCCTACCCCGAATCAGGGCGATTAGGCCTTAGTCGACCACGCGGGCCCAGTGCGGGTTGGTCGACTTCACACACAACCTTCGAGTTTCTTCGCAGGCGTGTGTAGGTTTTCTCACGATGTTTTCCTTCACCGTTAAAGCAATCGGTAAGTATGTACGTAAGTTTTTGAAAATCTCATTGGTACATAGGCCGTCCAGATTTGAACCCGGTACCTCTGGTTAGATGGACCGAGTCGTTACCGGTTGAGCCACCGACGCTTTAGTAGCAAAGAATACAGTAAGGTATATCACACGCTTGATGAAATATTTCCAAATAATTTCGGTTTGTATGGGAGGTACTTTACATCGATTTTTCCAAGAATAATTAAGCACCCAGTGCAGTAGGCCTTATTAAGTCCTAGATGAAAAGTAAAATCTCAACATGAGAGGCATTAGACCGGATCTGCAAAACATCAACTTTTCAGGAGAGCAAAAATAAAAATGTTATACATTTTTGTTAATATTTTAGTTAACTGATCCTAGAGTTGTGGGTTCGATCCCCACCCAGGGCAAACATTTGTGTGATGAGCAGATTTGTTTGCTCTGTGTCTGGGTGTTAAATATCTATATATGTATGTATTTAAACGTATATAAGTATGTATATCAGTCTCTGGATCCCATAACACAGGGAATCCTACTTTGAGGCCAGATGACCATGTGTGATTTGTCCCAGAATATTTATTTATTTATTTATTATACGTTTTTTTTACTTTGGCCACTAACCAATTGTTAGCTTTTTTTCACTATTTTTAAAGTTTTTTTTAATTTCACACAAAATTCATAAATATTTTTTTTATAAAATCAGTCTGAACCGATCTTATGCCTCGAATAATTTAAGTTCAAACATAAATCGTCTGGTATTTCTTTACATCCAACTTTTTGCTTGCAATTTTTGCTGATAAATTGAAATTTAACTCGAAGTGATTTGCAAACGATTCCTTCTACTTCTAAGATTATCTTTTATGCAAGGTCGTAAGTATCCTTCTTCTTTGTCTACATTAGCCCATTGCAGCATTAACTACAACATATCTACCGATGGATGTAGACCTTTGACGAAATTGGGGTTCATTCTACGCTGCTAAATCGTCAGAAAACCTTAATGAACAAAGATTTGTGCTTGTTAAGCGTACAAAAAGCGCAGTGATACTGTCTAAACTGCCGCTTACTTTATCTGCGGCATATCAGTATTCAAGACGAATGTATCTGCAAGTATAAGCATGGCTGGGAAATGTATTAAAACCAGAAGATTTGGACGCTTCCTTGAATCCTATGCTCACAACAGAAGCATCAAATCCAGAAGAATGGGACGCTTCCTTGAATCCTATGCTCACAACAGAGGCACCAAATCCAGAAAAAATTGACGCTTCATTGAATCCTATGCTCACAACAGAAGCACCAAATCCAGAAGAATTTGACGCTTCCTTTAATCCTATGCTCACAACAGAAGTACCAAATCCAGAAGAATTTGACGCTTCCTTGAATCCTATGCTCACAACAGAAGCACCAAATCCAGAAGAATTTGACGCTTCCTTGAATCCTATGCTCACAACAGAAACACCAGCTCCCGCTTAAATTAATATCATGTGCTTGCAAGCTAGACTGCGAGAAAAGATGTGGCTGCGTTGAATGAAATTAGCCTGCGAAGTACTACATCGTGTAACAGTTGCCGAGGACTAATCTGTTTTAATAAAAATCAGGATTGTGAAGATCCTGAGCAAGATGAGAAGACATAGGACATAGTTCTCCGCAGAATTGAGGGGTTTTGCCGTAATGGCCTCGCTTGGTTTGGCGATCGCAGTGTGCGATGTGGTGCCACAGGTACCCGAGAGATTATTCTGTTTAGTCCCTTAGTCGTCTGTTACGACACCCACGGGAAGAGACAGGATTGCCCTATTCTAAGCCAGGAACCATAAGCGGTACTTACCTAGCATACAAAAAAGGTTTTTAAGCTATTGTATAGCTTTTATCGCGGGCTTTGAGGGGGCCGAATCAAGAAATTTCGTAACGAAAATAAAACAAAAAAATATATATTGAGTTCTAAAAAAATTACAGTGCCTATCTATCTATCTATCCATCATGATGATGATGATGTTGACGATGATGATGATGACGACGATGATGATGGCGACGACGATCACGATGACGGATGATGATGATTAACTTTCTTAGTTTTAATTTATTACATAAATATCCCGCGCCCCAATGACTATATGGTACTGGTAAATACTGCATAAATAAAAAATAATATAAAAAGTGGCCGCCATTTTGAACTTTTCAGTTACTGGACCGATTGCTTCCAAAATTGATATCTGAGGGTCACTGAGGTCCCTTATCACGAATCCGCTGCCCGAATTGAAAAAAGTGGCCGCCATTTTGAACTCTTTAGTTACTGGACCGATTGCTTCCAAAATCTATATCTGGGGGTCCCTGAGGTCTCTTGTCACGAATCCGTTGTCGGAAGTGAAAAATGTGGCCGCCATTTTGAACTTTTTAGTTACTGGACCGATTGCATCCAAAATTGATATCTGAGGGTCCTTGAGGTCCCTTATTACGAATCCGCTGCCCAAATTGAAGAAAGTGGCCGCCATTTTGAACTTTTTAGTTACTGGACCGATTGCTTCCAAAATCTATATCTGGGGGTCACTGAGGTCCCTTATCACGAATCCGTTGCCCGTATTGAAAATAGTAGCCGCCGTTTTGAGCTTTTTAGTTATTGGACCGATTGCTTCCAAAATCGATATCTGAGGGTCCCTGGGGTCCCTTATCGCTGCCCGAATTGAAAAAAGTGGCCGCCATTTTGAACTTTTTAGTTACTGGACCGATTGCGTCCAAAATCGATATCTGGGGGTCCCTGAGGTCTCTTGTCACGAATCCGTTGTCGGAAGTGAAAATAGTGGCCGCCATTTTGAACTTTTTAGTTACTGGACTAATTGCCTCCAAAATCGATATCTGAGGGTCCCTGAGGTCCCTTATCACGAATCCGCTGCCCGAATTGAAAAAAGTGGCCGCCATTTTGAACTTATTAGTTACTGGACGGCTTGCTTCTAAAATTGTCGGCCACTTTTTTAAATTATGGCAACGGATTCTTGATAAGGGACTTCAGGGGACCCTTCAGGGACCCTCAGATATCGATTTTGGAATCAATCAGTCCAGTTACTAAAAAGTTCAAAACTATATGGTCCTTTAATCAAAAGAAGCACGTGAAAACAGTAAAACATCAAAAAATAGTGTATAAATACTGCATAAATAAAAAATGAATAAATAATTATAATTGCATTAAGTTGATGAAAAATGCTATGCAATAGCTTTACCGCGGCAGTCCCCGAATGCCACACGCTTTTTTTTTTTTAATGAAACTAAGTTCATTTATCAAAATTACGCAACATTTCTAGCGGCTATAATAAGCTGTCAGTGGTATGTCTAAGAAAATCCTTAAAAAGGTACGTCTCAATAAGTAAAGTTCGTTTGCTGTATTACCGGCTCATGTCAAACACGCCGTCAAGGGTGCTGCCCCGAGCTCCGAAAACATCGGCGATGCTGCGGGCGGCGCGATTGAACTCAGGGCGGCCCCTTTGTCGGAGTGTTTGACGCGAGACGTCAAAGGCGCAGTTAATTCAGCAAACGAATTATAGGTATGTTCTCCAATGGTAGCACAGTTTAGTTATGGCTGGGCTGGGATGGTGCCCTTTGAATATGGAAACTCACCGCGTGTAAAATGTCGTCCCCGTACCAGCAAATGAGGCCAACTTGAATTAATGCCGAGCCCAGGAAAAGTTTATTGCTCATGGCTAAAACCGGTTCTAGCAGCTGAAATGATAAAAAAATTAAGCAACATTTATATTAGTAAAAAAAAATACAAGAAGCGATCGCAGCTCAGAGCGACTTGCATGGTTAGGTCGATCACGCAAGTTAACTGACCCGATGCACGGTCGTTACCTGGATGGGTTAGACCGTTTTCGTACTTCGCAAGATACGTTAAGCCGGTGGTGTCGGTTGCTATCACTAGATGGCCGTCGTTAAGCCGTGTCGGATGCCTTAAGAGTCCCCAGGAGGCTCGAGTTTCCATACAAACGTAGTCTCGCTTTAATAAAAAAACTACATACCGGATTAATCCAAACTTTGTAAATATTCTGACTAGACACATATCGATGTTTGTAATTAGTTTTCATCGTAGTAAATTCAAACATAACTAAACGAAGTCTTAAATTAGTTTTGTACTGAAAGCTTGAAACTGCTCTTATTTTTTTCCGTTTTATATCAGTACATCGAAAACTAATTACAAACATCGATATGTGTCTCCTCAATATGTGTCTCATCGATATGTGTCTCCTCAATATATTCGCAAAGTTGGGATTCAATTTGGCATGTAGTTTTTGTACGAAAGCGGAACTACGTTTGTATGGAACCTCGAGCCTCCTGGCGGCTCTTAAAGGTGGCTTGAAAAATTTCTGACAGTGGGTTGCTTACTAGAACTACACGTCTTCCTAGTTTGGGAAGATATAGTGTCTTAGCAGTTGGGACGTATCATCGTATCAGCCCATATACGTCCCCACGGAGGGGCTCGAGCCTACCATGAATTAGGGTGATCGGGCCTTAGTCGTACATGCGGGCCCAGTGCAGGTTGGTCATCTTCACACACAACCGTCGAAGTTCTTCGCAGGCGTGTGCAGGTTTCCTCACGATGTTTTTCCTTCACCGTAAGAGCGTCGGATAAACGTACATATGAAAACTAAATTCGAAATCACATTGGTACGTAGCAGGATTCGAACCACGACCTCCCGGGCAGGAGGCGGCGGCCCTAGCCGTTACGCCACCGACGCTCGACGTTGTTAACTATTAAGACATTTTCAAAAAACTTACAACAATTACGAATAAGACGCAACAAATGTTCGCTGAGCTGAGCACAATATTGACGAAGTTTGAAACTGAAAATGCACCTTCCAGGTCATTACAGTACCTAAAAAATAAAGTAACATATTAAATTATAATTTTAAACAAAAAAAAACGACTTCAAACGCACTAGTCCCCACTACGAGTTTTGAAGGTTCCCCTCGATTTCTCTGGGATGCCATATCAGATCCTGCTTTCCTTATCATGGTACCATCCTTGGGATATCTCCTTTCCAACAAAAAAAGGAACATTAAAATCGGTTTATAAACGACGTAGTTATGCGCGAACACACAAAAATATACATATAGGGTGACCTTAAATTAGTTCTTGATAGCAAAGGATATGAATGTACTCGTGATTACAAACAACTTTCCCAAAGAAACTATATGTCGAATCAGAAAAAAATTTTAGGTCCTCGATACATAACAAGTTATCAAATCGACAAAAATGTATGAAGGACCAATTTTTTTTTTCATATTTGACATATAGTTTCTTGGGGAAAGTTGTTTGTAATCACGAGTACATTCATATCCTTTGCTATCAAGAACTAATTAAAAGTCATCCTATATATATATATATATAAGGTCTAATTGAGACACCACCTTTTTTTTAAGTCTGTTAAAAGTTAAAATAGTAATTAAGTTAAGTCGACACCGCACCCAAGTGAAGAAAAAATACTTTAGCTCCTAATTAAGATGAAAGATAGGCTTTTTGGTTTATTATTGTCCTTATATGTACAAGTTCCAGGTGTGCAGTTATTTGATCAATCTTAAGGACAGAGGCGTATTTAAGAATCCGGCGACCCGGGTACAAAAAAAAATCAGCCCCTCTAAGTGACAAAAAGCCGGCAAAGTTCGAGTCGGAGTTGCGCGCTTAGGGTTCCGTACTGCCACATGATAAACGTCACCTTATACTGTAACCTTCTGTTTGCAAGTTCGTAGTGGTTTGTCACCCTTATTACCGCTAGTCCGACTCCCACTTGGCTAGCTTTATTATTTTTCGGTGAACCAAACCTCCGGCCGCCCCTCACCTCGTGCCGCCCCGGGCCAAGTGCCACCCTGGACAAAGGGTGAATACGCCTCTGCTTAAGGACTCACAGATAAGAAAAAATCGGCCAAGTACGAGTCGGACTAGCATTCCGAGGGTTTCATACCACCACACAACTACATAGCATAAGTACAATGATACCTGTTCACATCACAAAAAAAACATCAAGTAGTAGTTTGCAAGAGCCGTTGTCGAACACGTGCACTATCAAATATATATACAAATCATATTATAATTACAAACGTAAGTCTACTTTACAAAAATTCTTAAAAACCTTAATAATAAGCTGTAAAGATACTGAGACACTACTGGAAATTATTAAATAAGGGCACAACACTCACACAGACACACACACACACACACACATACACACGCACCCTTTTACACTCACGCTCACTTATATACCTACTTTCAAGACACACGCGCGCACTTTTCAGGATATGAACAATGGATGATTACCACAACTCCATGGTAATCTCCACGATACAGGCTCGAGTGCTTACTATGTATCCTTATATTGTTTTATCTAAGAAATTTATTTGTATTTGTATCTTTATAGGCGTATTCACAAAATCGTTCCCCATACAAAATTAAAATTACTAGTTTAATACTATAGGATATATATAGGACTCGAGTGGCGACCGCGCACCGGAAAACGTAGCGTAGGCAGGCCTCCCACTTGGTGGAACGACGACCTGGTGAAGAACGCGGGAAGCCGATGAATGCGGGCAGCGCAGGACCAGTCGTCGTGGAAATCCTTGGGGGAGGCCTTTGTCCAGCAGTGGACGTTTTTCGGCTGATATGATGATGATGCCTATAGGATAAAGGTTCCCTGGAGTAAAAAGGGTCCTCATGACCTCACCTTCTCCCAAAAAATACCGTCGATCCATGTGCCGAAAACCCTGTGTTATATATATATATATATATATATATAATTATAAATATTAATAATATATAAATATATATATTAATTATTTATTTGGGGAAATATTGATTAATTATATTGATTTGGGAATTGCTTTTTTAAGATAGGATATTAATGAAGGGTACAGGAAAAGAAGAGGCTCATCGACATATTAATTGTCCAAATCAAACAAAAAAATTGCAGTTGATACATTTTGAACGGGCCTTTAGTATGATGTGTTGAAAACAAACTAAAAGGGGCCTTTTCCCTGTTAAATGGGCGTAACAAAAAATCTATAAAAAGACTAAAAGGAGCGTCCGTTTCCCACCTTACTACCAGACCTTACTACCAGTAGTAAAGGGGGCAAATTTTATTACCTACCTTACAACCAACGCTTGCAGTAGTAAGGTCGGGGTTTTTTATTCACCCTCCTTACTACCAGGTAACCCAAGAGCCTATTACGACGTAAACCGGGTTAAAAGGTGCGCATTTCATTCGATACTGGCGCCTTTTTGTATGTAAATTGGTGACTTACTAATAAAAAATTATATTATTGAGCAATTACAAATAAAAATCATATTATTACTATGCTTGTGCCAATATACGGTGTAGATACAATTTTATATTCATTAAAATCATTTAAGAGACTCGGGATAACCTTTAAACAGCTTTTTCTCGAAATAACATAAATGTCGATTAGCCCCTTCTTTCCTATACCCTTAATTTATTATCATACTAGCTGTCCCGGCGAACTTCGTACCGCCTTACATTACATTACACTGCCCTGCCCTACCCTACACTACCCTACACTACACTACACTACCCTACCCTACACTACCCTACCCTACCCTACATACACTACACTACCCTACCCTACACTACTCTACACTACCCTACACTACACTACCCTACCCTACCCTACACTACCCTACCCTACACTACCCTACCCTACCCTATCCTATCTCTCAAGTTGGATCGAACTGCACATGGTGTGCGAATTTTATTATAATCGGTTAAGTGGTTTAGGAGTCCATTGAGGACAAACATTGTGACACGAGATTTATATATATTAGAAAATAATCAAAGATCATATCATTGTACCACGATTGATCCTGTTTGTCTACGCTCTAAACATCGTATTTGGTGATGCATGTGATCTTAAACCGCCTCCGTAAGTAGTCATTCGCTACTCACCAGGAGCTCGGTGTCCGATTCCTGGCGGGGTGACACTTATTAAGGCGCTAAGATCCCTCAATCCTAACAGGTTGATACCTATTTCAATAATATCGAACGTAAGCCTATTCATTTTAAGTTCAAATCAATGCGGGCTTCAATGCGGCTGTTACGTTGAAACCAAAACGGCCAATTCTCGATTTTTACATGTTTTTTCATAACTTTCAAATAAGTTTAAAAAAAAAGGTTCAATTAAAATTAAAGGTCTTAAAGTTACCAATTTTTGTGTGTTGGTTTTTATTAAACATTAATTATTCGTTTTCTAGAAATTTTGCAATTAATGCCAAAAACCAGGGTCTACAGTAACAGTACTTACTACTAATACTTTTTTAAATCAAGTGATAATATTTTTAAAATTGTATTCAATTTAACCGATGTTTTATTACTTTAAGTACGAGTATATTATATATTTTTTCCACGGTGATAGCTTCACACAGTCTTTCAATAATTTGAATCGAATATTGTCATTTGACCCATCTTAAGGCCTTTAGACTTGGTTTGGTTGCTGGTTGGTATTTTCTAAGCCCGCCTGGCTAGCTACCACCATCTTATCTTTCCGCTATCATCAATGTAAATAGCATTGATCTGTACCGGTTTGAAGTTAGGATAGCCGTTCCCAATGGTGTTGGGGAATCTTGATAAGTCCGTTATCATGTCTTACAAGTAGCATCAGGCGAGATGATGGCAAGGGCTTATCAATAGTGGATAAAAAAATATAAAATTTAATTACAGTTTTTTTTATTCACAATTTGTAAGCCCTTGGCATCATCTCACCTGATGGTAAGTGACGATAATGCCGACGATGGAAGCGGGCTTACCAAGATTCCCCAACGCAATGGAGAACTGGCTATCCTATCTTCAAGCCGGAACACATCAATGTTGTTAACACTGATGTTTGACGGCAAGACTTAGATAAGATGGTGGTAGCTAGCCAGGCGGGCTTAGAAAATGCCCTCATCATCATCATCATATCAGCCGAAGGACGTCCACTGCTGGACATAGGCCTCCCCCAAGGATCTCCACGACGACCGGTTCTGCGCTGTTCGCATCCAGCGGCTTCCCGCGACCTTCACCGGGTCATCGGTCCACCGAGTGGGAGGCCTGCCTACACTACACTTTCCGGTGCGTCGTCGCCACTCGAAAACTTTACTGCCCCAACGGCCATCTGTTCTACGAGCAATGTGTCCCGCCCACTGCCACTTAAGTTTAGCAATTCTGTGAGCTATGTAGTAACCGTACTTTGGTTCTCCTACGGATCTCCTCGTATCTGATTCGATCACGCAGAGAAACTCCGAGCATAGCACGCTCCATTGCCCTTTGGGTGACCTTGAGCCTTCTTATGAGGCCCATAGTAAGCGACCATTTCTCAGTTCCGTATGTCATCACTGGCAAAACACACTGGTCGAAGACCTTGGTCTTAAGACACTGCGGTATCTGGGACGTAAAGATATTGCGAAGCTTCCCGAACGCTGCCCAGCCGAGTTGGATTCGACGATTGATCTCGAAGTTGGACCTACCTAACTGGACTGTTTGTCCCAGGTATACATATTCGGTAACAACTTCAAATGTAGGGCCTCCAACCTTCAGAGGAGTAGGTATGACACGGACGTTTGACATAATTTCATTCTAAGACCCACTTGTTGAGAGGCTCTTCTAAGGCCATCTAGCATTGTGCCTAAGTTGTCCATAGTCTTAGCCATGACCACGATATTGTCAGCGAATCGAAGGTGGGTGATGTATTTGCCGTTGATATTGATGCCGAGTCCACCCCAGTCCATAAGCTTAAAAACATCTTCCAGGTCGGCGGTGAACAGGTTCGGAGATATAACGTCTCCCTGTCTCACCCCTCGCTGCAGCTGGATAGGTTCCGAGTTTTGATCCTGGAGGCGAACCGACATCGTGGCGTTTTCATACAAATACTTTAGTACTTCGATATATCGATAGTCAATTTGGCACCTCTGGAGAGACTGTAACACAGCCCAAGTTTCGACCGAATCGAAGACTTTCTCAGAGTCCACGAACGCCACGCATAGTGGCTGATTGTACTCTTCGGTCTCCTGTATAATCTGCCGCAGCGTATGTATTTGGTCTATGGTACTAAATCATTTTCGGAAACCGGCTTGTTCGAGAGGAGGCTGGAAGTCATCAAACCTGCGTGCGAGACGATTCGTAATGACTCTCGAAAACAGTTTGTAGACATGGCTCAGAAGTGAAATGGGTTTGTAGTTCTTCAGCAAGGTATTGTCGCCCTTTACGAAGAAAAGCATGACCACACTTCTGTGCCATGCCTTAGGCGTTGGTGCCTCAAGTATAACATAATTAAATAATTTCTGAAGAGCTTTAAGTACCGGTGTTCCACCTGCTTTCAGAAGTTCAGCCGTAATTCCATCATCACCCGGTGCCTTTTTGTTTGTAAGCTGTTTAAGAGCCATTCTAATCTCGTACAGGCTGACGTCTGGGATATCTTCGGTATAGTGTCGGGTAAGTCTAGCTCTTGAGTCTTAAGCCAGATCTCTGACAGGCAGACGTGTGGTCATGTACAATTGTCCGTAGAACTTCTCATTTTCTTCCAGCAACTCAGTCTTAGACGATATGATCCTGCCATTCTCAGTCTTCAGCTTGGTCAGTTGGCTTTGTTCAACAGACAGATCTCTCGCAAACACTTTTGAGCCATTATTGTTCTCAATCGCCTCTTTAATACAATTTGTATTATAGTGGTGCAAATCGCGAGTTAGAGACTTAGATATCTGACTGTTTAGTTGCCTAAAATGTAGAAAATGCCCTACCACGAACCAAACCGAGTCTTACAAGTTGACCCCACCGGGAATCTAACGCGCGACCTCCTGGTGTGAAGTGAATGGGCTAACCATTACGCCACGGAGGCGGTTATTGTAATCTCTAAGTCCTGGAGGTACCTAGCTGAAAGGGGCGTGTTTACACGTATAGCATGCACGTGAATACGCATTACAAGACTGTTTATCCAACACCAAAAGCATGACAGTACAGTACATGATCAGCTTTTGATGCAGCTTGATATTTGCCAGTATTTCCTCGTAGTACTCGTCGTCAGTGCCAGGAGTGGCTGCGAGCGACTCCAGTCGCTTCTGCAGTAGCTTCAACAGCAAACTAACGTGGCTCGCAAGGGTTGAATACAGCAGGTCCGTGCTCACCATAATCCACACGCATGTCTGTCCTGCAATAATTTGAAATAATATATTTAAAAACATAAGTAGGTATTTTGACCTCAGTAGATCAACTTAAACGCTGCTCTAAGTAGTAGGATTCCTACGATACATCATCATCATCATCATATCAGCCTAAAGACGACCACTGCTGGACATAGGGCTCCCCCAAGGATTCCTACGACGACCGGTTCTGCGCTACCCGCATCCAGAGGCTTCCTCATTTCTGATTCGATCAAGCAGAGAAACTCCGAGCATAGCATGCCTCATTGCCCTTTGGGTGACCTTGAGCTTTCTTATGAGGCCCTTAGTAAGCGACCATATCTCAGTTCCGTAAATCATCACTGGCAACACACACTGATCAAAGACCTTAGTCTTGAGACACTGCGGTATTTGGGACTTGAAGATATTTCGAAGCTTCCCGAACGCTGCCCAGCCGAGTTAGATACGTCGATTGATATCTTTCTTGAAGTTGGACCTACCTGGACTCTTAATTTCTGGACTGTTAATTATCCCAGGTATACATATTCGTCAACAATGTCCATTGCAGAGTCTCCAACCTTTAGAGGGGTGGCTGCGACACGGACATTTAACATTATTTTAGTCTTGTCCATGTTCATTTTAAGACCCACTTGTTAAGAGACTTTACTGAGGCCATCGAGCATTGTGCTGAGCTCTTCCTTAGTCTCCAAACAAACTACATTGTTCACCGAATTCACAAAAAACACACCGGTAGCACTCCGGGAGTGCCGGCAGAAGTGAAAACTTTAGTATTAACGTTGTGTTTAATTATAAGTACAAAAATACTATCATTTATGAGGTAGAATACAATGTTTATTTATTGCGCTATCGTACACAAATATGACAATTTACATGTTATTATTCATAATTTGTGTTTTATCGTGTCGAAGTTATTCAGACAGACGTTCTGATGCTATGAATGGTATCACATTTCATTTGTAAGTAATTTTATACGTAATTATTAAAATAGTTCTAGAAAATTCTCGGCTTTCAAGTATAAATTATACTTCTCGACACTAGGTGGCGTAACTTTTGTGAATAAATAATTTGTCTATTATTTTGTGCTAGAAATTTTAAGTACGTCAGTACACATACAAAACAGTAAAAATGTTAACCCTCATTTTATTCATTTATTACACAAACTTTTTAAAGCTCATAGTTCTGAGTACGTCCCATTACTTTCTACACTTATTGACATCTAGTGTGAAATAGCTGAACTACGTAGTGACATCAATATGTCGATGTTAGGTCGCTAGGCGAGTAGTTTTGCTACTAACCGGCAGATGGAAAATTGAGAAAAGCGCCCTGTGCTGCCTAAGCGGTGCAGCACACTCAGGCACGGTAGAAAGAGTGGGAGATACTTGTTCCTCTCCCTTCCCTCGATCTTACGCTTTTTCGATCAGCATCACGTGACCCTGACGCGAGTTTGGAAGTTTTTACCCATCCAACAAAAAGTGCTCAGCGCCACTAAAGAAGTTTTCACTTCAAAAAAACTAGCAGTATTAGCTCCGTAGTAGCTCCGTCTACTAGCAACCCCAGTATTTTTACTTTTTTAACCAGCGTTTTAATTCTTTAAGTTCTTTTGAAAGGTCTCTGTATATTTTTACGCACATCACATAAAAATTATTGGAATAGACCGTATTTGTCAGTTTTGTGGCGTAAACGAGGCGATTAGACTGTCTAACAGTACGTGAATGCGTGTTACAATTTTTTCCTTTTTTTTTTTCTTTTTTGTTGTTTATTTTCCCAGTTCATAAACATACATACACTGTAATGTCAGCATTCCTAATCGATGGAAGAGGAGGCGAAAGGGTTCATTAGGCGCTACACCACAAATAGCTCTAATGCATTTCTTTTGGGTTTTTAAGTCAGCTTAAAGATACTTATTAATGCAGAATCAGTATTTTAACTCCTTGAGGAAAGTTGATTATTTTCTGTGTTTCCGGGGTAGTCTTTGTATCATCATATCAGCTCATATTCTTTCCCACCGAGGGGCTCGAGCCTACCCTGAATTAGGGCGATCGGGCCTTGTTCGACCAAGCGGGCCCAGTGCGGGTTGGTCGACTTCACACACAACCTGCGAGGTTCTTCGCAGGCGTAAGCAGGTTTCCTCGCGATGTTTTCCTTCACCGTAAGAGCGTCGGATAAACGTACATATGAAATCTAAATTCGAAATCACATTGGTACGTGGCAGGATTCGAACCACTACCTCCCGGAGAGGAGGCGACGGCCCTAGCCATTACGCCACCGACGACCTTCGACTCTTTGTATACCCTATATCATGTATTTATTTATATACTCAGGGTAGGCTCGAGCCCGTCAGTGGGGACGTATATGTGCGGATATGATGATTTATTTGCAACATATGAAGTTATACTCACCAACAAACATTTCAAAAATATAAGTGAAGACATGGTAGACTGGGTTGTGCTTGTCGAACGGGTACCAGGAGACCCACACAAAGCCGATACTACTCTCCTGCCCTTGCAGCCACCAGTAGAAGTAGATTGCAAAGGGCGTCAGGTTGTAGAACCAGACACCTAACAGGTTAATTGTAAAGTATGCTGAAAGAATATCGATGCGTTATTATACACTGGCAAAGTATATATATTAGTACTAATATGGACACTCCCTGCCGCTCTCTAGATTGCGACCTCACCCCCTTGTCGCCATCACTATTTTAAATTTCAACATAAATATAAATAAGCATAGCAATAAAATATCTTCAAATTATTCACGTTACTAGAAAAAAACTAGTTAATTTAATGGCAGCCCCGGACGAATTTTCTTAGGATTTTTATTAAGTTCATATGGAGTTGAATATGTTATTGCCACATCTACATCTTCGTGAACCAAATAGGTAAGTGCTATGAAAACTGATACTCTATTGTTCATAATATGTCCGACTCTGTGAGAGATCAAATCTACTTATCAAAGCTTTTTACGTTTATTATCTCTTTATTATTTCTTTAAGTAGGGGTTTTTTTTTTAATTATTATATCCTTTTTCAATTACATTTTTACCGACGTGGGTTTTTTCAAAATTTTTAATTAACTTTTTATTTACAAGATTTTATTTAGTTTCACCTTTCCCGGTGTCTGTAATGAAATCATGCAAGTTAAATTTGATTCACTTCCCGGTTTCCGATTAAGCTGAAATTTCGCATGCGTATGTATTGTGACAATGCAATATTAAGATGACATGGAGCTGATCTAATGCTGGAGCTGGAAGGTGGCCATAGGAACTCCGCAACCCCATCGAGCTTAAGCATAAAAACTATTTTTAAATAAAATCTTGTACCTAAAAGTTTTTAAGTTTTTCGAAAATTAATAAGGTTTCTATACCCGTCAACGGACCCTTATGTCATTTCCTCTCTTCTACGTACTAATGGGTAAAAATACATTTTGGTGTCGATTACATAAAATTTTGCATAAAGATAATCTATATACAAAGGGCTTAATGTCGGATTTTTTATGGGAGGTGGTGTCTTTTTTTCTTGGCGCGACCACCAACCAAACTTTGTTTTTTGGATACACGTTAACGTTACAAACAAAACTTAGAATAGGATATATATCGCTAAACTGAGTCCGAGCTGAGTTATGGTTATAAAAGTTAAACTAAGAAATATATTTTTTTTCGCACGGTCATTAACCAAACCTTGTCATTTGGGTGCAGGGTAACGTTACTAACTAAACTTATTTTAGCATATTGTATATTGCTAAACTCTATCCAAGCTGAGTTATGAATGTTAAAAAATACTTCTTTAAAACTCGACTCAGACTGAGTTTAGCGATATAGATGCTATTTCTATTCAATTCAATTCAATATATTTATTCAAAATAGGTGCAACACTCTTTCTGATAGTTATAAATTAATAAAAACAATGTCATTTGTGAAAAATCAAGAAATAAGCAATAATTAGTTAATAACGTCAAAATTCTATCTTTGATATAAACCAGATTATGTCATTAAAACATGAAAACAATATTACACGAAAAGTTATACATAAAAAGCATTGAATGTCATGTATACCTTTGACAAGAGTAGGCCAGTTCACACGGACAGCACCCGGTCACAAGTATAACGCGAGAGTCAGCCATCGCTCTTATCAACCATATTCGATGGAAAGGAATGACCCGGCTTCCCATGCGCCACCAGCCACACGAACATTTAGGCGAGCATGCACTATATACATTATTTGTTTTCTGTATCCAAATAACAAGTTTTGGTCAAAAATTGTGTCTTTTTTTTACCTCTAAGCTTCTAACCTTTATAGCTTAGCTCGGACTGAATTTAGAGATATTGATGCACTGTTAAGTTTTGTTTGTTACGTTATCCCGTATCCAAATAACAAGGTTTAATTAATGGCCGCGCCAACAAAAAAAAAACAATTTCAGGTATTGCCTATTATTTTTTTTAATTTTTTTTTTGATCAATGAACTGTGATCAATAATAAATAAAAAAAAGACGTATGGCACTCGGGGACTGCCGCGGTAAAGCTATTTCATAACATTTTTATCAACTTATGCAATTATAATTATTTTTTTTATTTTTTTTAATGCAGTATTTACCAGTACCATATTATAGTCCTTGGGGCGCGGGATGTTTATGTAATAAATTAACACTAAGAAAGTTACACCAGTAAAATTGACTAAGTCCTTTTAGTACCGCAAATCGCTAATAGATGGCACTGTAAGTTTTTAGAACGCGGTAACGTTACATTACGCTCGGCCGAGCTACATGGTAGGCGGAGTGGGGTGTGTTACGTTTTATTTGTGTTACGGATTTTCTTGATTCGGTCGCCGCGCTCAAAGCCCGCGATAAAAGCCATGCTATAGCTTAAAAAAAATACATGAAAACATCGAATATTATTAAAGTATTATATCTACACAAATAGTTACCTACATAATAAGGTACAGTCAAGGAATTTAATTCCCTACCCATTTCGTTGAAATGTCTTTAGACGTTCGCAATGCATGAAGGTCGAAAATTCTATTTCAGTAATAGTATTGACATCTCAATACGTATTATTTGTCACTTTACATTACAGATAACCTCTTTGCAAAAAGTTATCATTTGATTTTCTATGTGTCAGTGTCAATCGAAAATAGCTTAAGATTACTAAATAGTTACTTTTATGGTGACAGTTTGCTATATAATGTTGAACCTTAAGTGGGTTGGAAATTAAACTCCTTGGCTATACCTACTATGCAAATAAATTCGTCCGTCCAACTAGCCTAGTATCAGTTTCTCAAGTCCCTCAAAAAGTAAATATTCATATCAAATAACAAGAAGTGTATTAAAATACTAATACATTTCGAAAAAACTACAATCTTTTAGGTACAAGCTCATAATTAAAGTTTTTTGCTTTAAAAACCAAATGCTCAGTGTACCAGACAGATGTGCACACATAATCAAAGTATATACATTAGTGCTAACGTATGTACACGTTTCAAAATTCAAAAAATACGAGCACAGCATTTCCTACGAGTCTATTGAAAATAAAAAAAATTTCTGGGACCTTGTATTCACCCCCTAAGTTCATCATCAGATAAACTTTGAAATACCAAAAAGATCTATTGTTACCGGGAATACGGCTTCATACCAAATTTCAAATCAATCGGACACCTAGAATTCACTCTAAAATCGATCGCAAAATTTTGAAATATATAAACAAACTAACATACATACACACATTGCAAGTTAAATAAAAAGCCTTTAAAAAGAGTATGACTTTCATTCGTAAAACTGTCGATTATAAGTGGTGGCTATGTGTGATATACTCACAACGATGTGCGAGCCGCAATTCAAGCAGGCTTTTAGTTTTCAGCGCTTGTGCTTCACCATCCAGCGGTGGAACTGGCCAGATGCCATACAACTCCTGTATGAGCTTTGAAAAAACATCCTTCTTGTACCACAGCACAAACACTTTAGCAATACCTAGAAAGTTCAAGGCAAATAAAACTGCTGAAGATAAAAACATGAAATGTTGAACATTTGTAGTCTTTAGCATGAAGTAAGTTTACGTGATTGATCATGCTACATGATGGACTCTTCATGCAGCATGATCCATCATTTTATTGCACTTCAGCCCGAGCAGTACAATGAAAAGGTCGTCTACCATGCGCTGTCCATGACGTCATTCCCAACAAACAGACGTGTTGCATGGCCCGCCGATCTCGAAGACGTTCATGCGTGCATCTCAATCGTAGTTTGCAGGATGAAAGAATGAAGGAATTGTCAATCATTGCCAGCACGTAGCGTGCATGTCATTCGCCTTAGTCAATACATTTAAACCATCATGCATGCATGACAGCACGTAAAGCATGTCTTGCAGCATGATCATCTAGGAGTAACTATTTAGTAATCTGTGATCTAGGGCCCGCATTAATCATGCAGCATGATCGTCTAGGGCTCGCTTTTTCAATGGAAACCAGTACGTATCACAAAGGTCTGTTTTAGGTAGGTGTGTTGTTAAATATTGTCAAAACGAGCAGGGAAGTGAGTATGTAATTTCATTACTGGAGAGTAGTAATATTTTAATTGCAACAATCTTATAACACTCTGAGAAGCACAGAACACAAATTTCATACAGCTAACCGACAACACCATACTCGGATAAATAAAAGCTCCTTGGTCTGAGGTTTGCTCGCTGCTTTTTACAAATTTTGAACGGACCAGTGCCAGCGCGCCGGCGCTGTAATAGGGATGAAGACAGCATCAGAATAACTTATGAACTCTTGATCACTAAATTGCCCTCCTACTAAATCTTCGGGAAATCTTACTCGCTTTGTTTTCCATCAAGTCTTCGATTTTTAATTCACCAAAATCACAAAATGAGTACATTATGATGCTGCTAAACTATGACGTCACGCCTAGGTATTTCCAACATTTTTTAAACAATTTTTGACAGATGATAAAAAGTAACCAGATAACTAGCATTCGTCATCCCTATTGAAAAAAGTAAATCTGCGGAATAACAAAAGTGTGCGTCACGACATTCCCTACTCTTTGCTCACGGTTTTAAATTATTTTAATTAAAACTAATTAATGAATGTGTTAATATTCCTGCTTTGCTTGAGTAAAGTACTATACAGGCCTCAGACGGAACGGCAATTGCTGGATTCGTATTATTACTCTACTCATTCAGCAATTGCTTTCTTTCCCGGCTACGATACGAGTTGACGGCAAAGCAAATATATGTAATACCCTCAGATTTGGTCAAGTGTTTTCAGAAACAATTGCTAAATCAAACATACGTAAAAGAATATTATAGATAACTACTTTAGTACTTCCTATTGTTATACCTAAATAGAACTGACTTGTCCTAAACACTTACTCAAAAGGCCGTAACCGAAAGTATGAAAATGCGAAACGACATCCTCCATCACCCCCAGCGAATTCGCCAACGTGATGCCGATGTAGACAATGTCACTAAAAACGTGGTACACGATGGTGAAGAGAGACACCACGAACATCAGAGTCTGTAGTAAGGACGTTGTCTGGGTTTTCGGGTCCACGAAAGAAAGCCCGATGCGTCTCATACTGAACGTACAGAGTATCAGAGACTCGTCGATTTCTCGCTGAGCTGCTTCTATAATTGTTTCAGACATGATTGATGGTGTGTTACTATTGTTGCTGTGTTTAAAATTTGGAAATGCCTCTTAAATTATGTGCCGTTTGAATTTAAACAGCTTAAATAACATTGTAACCTTCAAAGTGTCGGGGCGTGATCGCTTGATCAAATATTTTATTGTAAAGTTCAAAAGTTTCCAGTTAGAGTAACTATGTACAGTTTACAGCAAAAGTAAGTGATCAAAACTAATATTTCAAAACATCTTCTAGTATGACGCCCCGGATATAACAAGTTATAACAAAGTGTCAGTTTAAACTGAAGTTTTAATTAGTCAAAACAAAATGATCATAACAACATCGAGACACAGAAACGAAGTGATCACTTACTTATGACACATTACGAGTTCATTTACTTCTAATAAACTACAATAGTCAGTAACATTTATTGTATATATTGTACGATCAGGATATGGATGGCCTTGTGGTTCAGTCCAAAACTATTTCGGCCGTGGGCGTCGAAATAACAATGCAGTTAAATCTCAGAGGTCCTCCTTCAAGTGTCTTGACCATTCGGCAATTGAAATTGTACAGGATGCCTTGGATAACAATTAATGCAAACGTGGTGATCCCAGCGATAGTGTGACACGTCCGTTCTGCTCGATGATCCGTCAAAAAGTGTCTGCCCCGTGGTATTCCTAACGTGGTAAAATAAAATCACAATAGTTAACATCCGGAGCAACATAAATTAACCTAAGGGTATACTTAAATTTTCATGGGCTTACTTGATACTTCGTTCAGTGCTTGCAAATTGCATCTGTCGTCTTGCGTTCTCGGTATTTAATATCTAATGTAACAAATCTAAGTTAGATAGGGTTTTAAGTTTAGAAATCAGCTTGTGGTGCTACCCCAGAGCAGTACACCACCTCATCTCTTTCCGAGGGTTCCACAAGAAGTGACTAAGGGACCAAAAATCTGAGGATGAGCAGCAGAGTCCTTCACGCTTATACTGTACCGCAAACCCGCCCGCCAAGCGTAGCGTTTTTTTACAATTGATAAAACCGCCCCAACATGCAAAAAGCTGATTAACAACTCCAATCATACGATGCGTTACTCTCCGTATTATTAGTAGTCTGTTGTCGTGCTTCACTTAGATAAAAATTACATACGTTATCAACAAACATGACATTTAGAGATCGAGCTACTTTACTTATAAGCAATTCCAGGGGGCTATACTACGTAACTCGGTTAACCCAACAGTTCGGTTGGTGCCAAATGATCGTCATGGGGGAACTCGTACCATGAAATCTCAAAGGAAGTGAACATATTTTAAAAGATGCTTAATTATGAGCGCTTAAAAGTTAAACGCACTAAGATTCACCTGACCGTTGCCACGCAAATACTTAGAGTAATCACCTAAAGCGTTTATGAATGTGAGTTAAAACACAAGGGGGCATTACGTAGATTGAATGACACATGGACGTATTGGAATAGATTTTTTTTCTTTTTTTTCTTTTCAATTCAATATATTTATTCAAAATAGGTGCAAATTACACTCTTTCTGATAGTCATAAAATAATAGAAGAATCAAGAAATAAACAATAATTAGTTAATAACGTCGAAATAAAATCCTTGATTCAGGGTAGGCTCGAGCCCCTCGGTGGGGACGTATATGAGCTGTAATAATAATAATAATAAAAATCCTTGATATAGACCAGATTATGTCATTAAAACATGAAAACAATATGACACGAAAAGTTATATACATAAAAATCATTGAAAGCATTTAACAAGAGCCCGGCTCCCGATGCGCCACCATCCGCACGAACATTTAGGCGAGCATGCACTATATACATTATTTGTTTTCTGTATGCACCACTCATGTCAATGCTAAGATACAAATATTTATTACAAGAAGTACTAGACTTGTCATGTCTCATCGCTTCCACATCAATTCTAAAGTTGGTCATCATTTTATTACTATTAAACACGATTAGTAGTGTTGATAGAAGAAACACTCTCTACCCATACATTTTTGTCATTTAAATATTCGGATGTCTTATAATAACCTTTTTTACAAAGAGTTCTTTTGATACAATTTTTAAACGGTTTTTCTGACAAATTTAACACATCATTGGGTAATTTGTTATACATGAGTGAGCATTGTCCCACAAAGGATTTATTGATTTTGCTAAGTCTGGTATAAGTTACTTGAAGTTTATTCCTATTCCGAAGATTTCGACTGTGCCTGTCACTATTCAGTGAAAAGAGATGCAGATTTTTACGCACATATATTATATTTTCATAGACCCTCCGAGGTTACAAAATCAGCCATTTTGATTTAATAGGGATAGAATGCACCTGATGTAACCACTAGCTATGGCTGCCGTGGTGAAATAGTCACTACCTATGAAGTCAATCGATGTGTTTAACTATCAGTGGAAGCAATTACCGTTCAGGAATGTTGTCGTCGTTTTATTCACGGTTATCAACACACTTGCGTTCTATGCCATCCTTTTTCTTTACCAGCATAATAAGGCCATCAAAAAGGGAAAGCTTCGGGGCGTATGACATTCGCAGCCTCCAGCTCATGAATCCTGCATCATTATCACATCAGCCGAAAGACGTCCACTGCTAATAAAGCTATTAAAAATAGACAACAATTTTGGCCCATGATCAAAGAGGATATCAGTCCCAATACTACGAAAGCTAATAACCTTGTAATACTCCTTATAAAAATGACAGTCTCAATATTATGAAAAGTTAAAGAGGTTTCAATGCTGGTTTAAGTTTGTATAACCGAAACTCTATTTGAATTCCAAGATTTGAATAAATAAATCGACATTTATTTTTAAATGAGTCTTCGTTCTAAATCTTCCGTTAAATCACGACGTTGTGTCACAAGCAATGATCCGAAAGCACGTGAAAGAGTACTTTGAAGGACAACAAGGCATTATTTTAGCTGCTAATGCAATCACAACTAGAAGGGTAAGGGACTATTCTATTCGCATCCTTTCTGACAGTCGAGCTGTTTTGTTATTGGGAGAAGTTTTTGTTATTAAGTATACCGTCAAGCCTAGATTTAAAATATCTGAACCGATCATTATATCGTTCGACACGTAAGTACTCGTCTGCGTAACAATAAATGACAACTCTGGACAATGCCAGTCAATATTACCCTCACCCAATATTTATTATGTACAGTAAACGTAAGCGTTGCCTACAAAAATCAATCGTGCGTTAGTATTTGAACACACTCCCGAAAGTCTATACACGAAACTTTTTTTAACGTGAGAACACTCGGCACCACCACATATTAGGTAATAGTACTACGTACGAACTACTACCACTATCAAAACAAAAGGGGTACGACTCACCGGACTTTCGTAGCTCCGCGTACACCACGAACTTCGCAGAAGCCGACGCGCCGCTCGCGTGCATCTCCGCCGCTGCCATCGCAGCCCATGCTGTCACCCATTCCCAAAATGCGCGTCAGGAAGCAGGTTTTAAAGCTGGCTCCGAGTCATTCTGGACGCATGTGAAAGTTATTAGCCACGCCTAGGCGACACATTTCAACAATTTTCTAAGTGAAATAAGCATTGCACCTTATTGCAACTGTCATTCCATAAGGGAGATGTCGACAGTTGAGCACCGTGCACGTGGATGAGATTCAGGTATTCGGGTTGAATTCTACCAATGTGATTGCAGCAGATGTAGGATGGTGCTCGCATAGCCTTAATCAATCGCAGTATGTTCTGGTTCTGTAGCGCGAACAATTGTTACTAGTGGGTTTTTATTTAGCTGCTCGTGCTCCACCATCATATGTCAGATTTTCCCGTCGTTGTCCTTTTATTGCGAGCGCTTGAAAGGTTCTTCTTCTGTTGTCGGATGGGTGCTCAGGTTATGGATGGCCTTGTGGTTAAGTCATTAACTATTTCGGTCGTAGCGGTCGAAATAACAATGCAGCTATATCTCAGAGGTCCTCCTTAAATAGTCTTGATCATTCGGCAATCAAAATTGTACAGGATGCCTTGGATAGCAACGGATGCAAAAGTGGTGATCCCAGCGATAGCGTGACGCGTCCGTTCTGCTCGACGCTCCGTCAAAAACTGTCTGCCCCGAGACTGACGGCCAGCTAATATGGCTTCTCAACTCAGTGTTGCCCCCTCAATCACAAACAACCTACCGTTCATAGGTCATATTTACTACCACATACAATCGGCTCACGAATACAAGCGAGTGTCACGCCACCACCGGTTTCACTACCACCACCGGTACTAATACCTGACGTTTGATTTAAATAGAGTGTAACGATCTATGTAAACATATCTTGAGCTGGTATTTGGTCGCATTTTCAATGAGGCTCCGACATAATATATATTATTTCATCAGTTTATATTGCTATTGACTGTACATGACGAAGTTAATGATTCACTAAGTACAGTCCAAGTTGAGTGCTCGTTTGTCACTTCTTCTGAAGAAAATAAATTATGTATCTATAAATATTTTAAAACAAAGCCCCTGCGTCTTTTTATCTGTCAGAACGCGACAAACTCCAAAATTTTTGCGTTGCTTTGGAAACTTTGGTCGCAGGGATCTTGATTTTTGTCAGTATTTACAAAACATGTGAAAGTATTTTGTAACGTAATTATTTATTTCATTAATGAATTTATTTTGTCAGTTGCAGAAACACGATTTGTTAACTTTTGTGAAGAAAAACGTATCACAGAAACCTCTTTTAAAACAGAGATTCGCATTCTACAGGCAAACCAGACCGATTTAAACCTCTCAATTTTCTTAGTCGATTAGTCTAAACAAACACAGTTCGATAGGCCAGTTGGATTTTGAAAAAAATATTGTAGTTTTAATTGAAACGAAAAAACAGTAGAAAAGTGCAAAAGTGTGGTTATTTTCTTTACTCTTTACATGAAAAGAAAAAAAAAGACAACTTTTCTAATAAATGCCTCGCCCTAAGTGCAACACGCTTACGACTCGCACATTGCGGTCCCTCTAAGACTTACCAAACCCTAAAGAGTACCAGAAAGTACTTATACCTTCCTTTAAATCGACAATCTCATTTGTAAATAGCCTTCACTGTAGTAGTCGTGTTGAATTTTTTAAAACCAAATAAGAAAAGACAAGTTACCAAATATTTGTTAAAA
This sequence comes from Coleophora flavipennella, assembly GCA_947284805.1. Lineage (NCBI taxonomy): Eukaryota > Metazoa > Arthropoda > Insecta > Lepidoptera > Coleophoridae > Coleophora > Coleophora flavipennella. The sequence goes on from OX369288.1 coordinate 9,466,549, forward strand.
CTTCCCTGAACTTGTCCTGTGCATTTTTGGTGCATTTCTGTCTTAATTTTAACTTCTGATAGGCACTAGCTAGCATTCATTTTATTTTCAAAAGTCTAGATACGGGTGGGATGACAAGTAATTAGCCTAATAAAGAAATATTCAAGTTGGTGTGATAAAATAGTTTTTATTTTTGGACATAGTCTCCATGTAGCTCTAAGCACTTATTACATCTTCGTTCTAAAGCTGAGATGCCCTCCATAAAATTACTTCTTTCAAGGCCTGCAAAATATTTCTCTACAACGGCTATGACTTCATCATTTGTGGCAATCTTCTGTCCAAAATGTTTTGAGTTTAGGGAATAGGTGGAAGTCTGATGACACTAGATCCGGCGAATTAGGTGGATGGGGCAGCAAATTATAGTTCAATTTGTTGATTTTTGTCATAGCTTTAATACATGTGTGAACCCTACCGTTGTCTTGATGGAAGATGTTTTTTTTTTGGGTTAACCTGGTCGTTTTTGCTGAATACCTTGATGAAGCTTATCTAAAAGATTAGCGTAGTATCTCCATTGATAGTTTGACCCTTGGGAAGGTAATCTATCATCAAAATTCCCATTAGCATGTTTTTTATGCACTATTGGTAAACCCTTGACAACATCTCACCTGGTGGTAAGTGACAATGTTGCCGAAGATGGAAGCGGGCTTACCAAGATTCCCCAACGCAATGGGGAACTGGCTATCTTATCTTCATGCCGGAACACACCAATGATATCAACATTGATATTTGGCGGCAAGACTTAGATAAGATGGTGGTAGCTAGCCAGGCGGGCTTAGAAAATGCCCTACCACCAACCAAAGCATAGCATCCCGAAAGACGAAAGCCATCACATTTCCAGCCGACTTTAATAATAGGGTGAATCTCTATGATACAAGCAGAGATGGCACCCGCTAGGTTTACACATCACAACACATTATAATATCTCAAAGAGGCCTCTGCGTGTTGGATCTTTATCCCCACGTACGCCTTCCAAAATAACGGTCTTATAAAAAGCCGAGTTTAAAAAACCTAAGATAAACATAATAATTATAAGTATTTTTATTTCAGACATAGTCCATAAGTGGTTAGGAACATTGGTACTTATAATCTAGTGTTAGTAAAAAAGGGAACAAATCAAATAATCCAGCGCCCCAGCATCGGAGAGTCTCATCGGTCCACTAGAGTGCACAGGATACTGTTGGTGCTGGCGCGTGTTCGACTCATCAAGGAGGCGGACCGCTTTCGCATAATAGCCTCGAAGCTGTCAGTCTTTGCCTCCGCAAACATGCCAGAGGCACTGCAGAAGCGCGCCAGGCCTATCAATACCCTGAACGCTTTATTTTATTGGATTCGTAAGTCGCTGTATGCTCTCCGCGTGTAGCTAACCCACAGACTGCACGTGTAGAAGGACTGGCAATATGCTTTAAAAAGCGTTGCCTTAACCTGTTTAGAACAACGTGTAAATCTGCGCGCCAACATGTTGCATCGAACTGCCAGCGACCTGCGCTCCCTCTCTATATCAAAATGGTCACTCAGGTCCTTGAATCCCAGTGACCCAAATATTTAAAGCCAGCGACTCTGTTCTTAAAGCCATAGCTTTTTTTGGAGCCAAAATCCAGATTCAGTCCACTGTTTTGAATGCAGTTGAGCATTTTTTATCCACAATTGGTAAGCCCTTTACATCATCTCACCTGATGCCGAAGATGGAAGCAGGCTTACTAAGATTCCCCAACGCAATGGGGAACCGGGTATCTTATTTTTAAGCAGGAACGCAATCCATGTTGTTAATAATGATGCTTGGTGGCAAGACTTAGATAAGATGGTGATAACTAGTCAGGCGGGCTTAGAAAATGCCCTTGCGCCAACCAAACCGAGTCATTCAAAGTTAGACTTGGACTAGAATCGAACCCGTGACCTCCTGATGTGAAGCTAATGGACTTAACCATTGCACCATGGAGGCAGTTAAATAGCGACATAAGTTGGTTGGTCGACTATTCCTCGTAAAGTAAGAAAGCTTAGCTGTGACAGTTCTTCTTTCACATTCAATGTAGGCATCCTTCCTGAAAAAGCAATCTTACTAGTAGGGCGAGGGGGACATGTACGAGTAACTCTCACAAAAATTACTACTGAGCAGGAGAGATATGACTTGTCGTAGACACGATAGAAAAAGGGTTACTACTTCATTTTTTTTTCATTAATTTATTTCAAGAACAAATTACATTGTGTTTGAAAGTACCTACACAAATAATAACAAAATATAAAATAACAATTATCAATACCTAAGAAAAATATAAAATGTGAAATTTCCTAAAAGACATAAATAATAATAACAATGAAATTCGTAACATAACATAATTTCGTAGTAAAAAAATTCACAAATACCACAAAAACAGCAAAAAAACTATAATATATATTAGCATGTCATTGAGTAATAATAGTTTCAAATAAATTTCGCAAAAATAATAATAATTGAGCGTCGGTGGCGTAACGGCTAGGGCTGCCGCCTCCTGTCCGGGAGGTGGTTGTTCGAATCCTGCTACGTACCAATGTGATTTCGAATTTCGATTTCATATGTACGTTTATCCGACACTCTTACGGTGAAGGAAAACATCGTGAGGAAACCTGCACACGCCTGCGAAGAAACTCGCAAGTTGTGCGTGAAGTTGACCAACCCGCACTGGGCTCCCGTGGTCGACTAAGGCCCGATCGCCCTAATTCAGGGTAGGCTCGAGTGCCTCGGTGGGGACGTATATGAGCTGGTATGATGAATAATAATTTACAATGTCTTCATGTTTGAAATAGTCATCCAGGCTATAATATTTTTTTCTAATAAAAGTGACCTGAGCTTGGACCGAAACTAACTTGTATATAATAAGTTTTTTACATCCATTGGCAACTTGTTAAACAACCTAACAGCCTGATATTGTGAGCCGTGCACAACAACCTCGAGTGTTGGTTGTATATTATTTTTAATGTCTCGTTTTAATTCTCGTAGATTCCCTTACTTGTCTACTTTCAAATTCTGTAATGTTTTTTGCATTACACAGAACTACCCTTATATATAAACTAGTGCAACGAAAACTCCTTTTCGGCGAAAAAATTAAAATCTCTTTGGTTCTGTTTCCAGCTAATGCGCTATAAGATTTTGAAATTCGGCAGCTGTCATGTTTTTTTCTTGGAAATCAAATGAAGAGAATTAGTCTTTTACTATCTTGTATCCTTTTTATATTTTTTTGGCGTTTTTTCGTTGAAATCATGCTTAATAAATTAAATTAGACGATTTAAGAAGTTCACAGAACCGTGCCCTCGAGTTTTGCAAGAGATGAGGAATTTTATTTCTCTTCTGTTGGTAGTTTAGTCTGGCTTCGTCGTGTTATAATACGTAGTTTTTCATAGAGCGTCACCCATCCCCTTTTGGGATATTCACCACTCACCACTTTTGGCCATTGAATTACTACTACTACGTAATCTTTTGGCCTTTCTTCGTCTATTGCGGGTGTCCACTTCCTTCGAGGCAGCTACCATCTGGCCGCCAGCCGTGGTCCGGCGATTCTTCGGAGCAGACTCAGGCTGCGGAGAGAACCCCGCACACTGCCCAGCCCTTTTCCGTCTCCCCAGCTGAAGGAAAGTAAAAACTCTTTTTTGCTTTTTAACCACAAGTGATGTCCGACCACAACTTTCTGTTTTCACCCTTTTAAAAGCTTTTAATTAACTTGCAATGTAGGTATGTTTGTTTGTTCGGGTGAGATCTTGCAAGTTAATTTTGACCCACTTCCCGGTTTCCGATTGAGCTGAAATTTTGCATGCATATGTATATCGCGTTTGTCAATGCAATATTAAAAGCTTGTACCTAATAATTTTTAGGTTTTTCGAAAATGATTTTAATCTTAAGAAATTAATTATTTAAATTTTAAGAAGAATTCGAATTCTGGGGAAAACAGTGATCGTTGGCTAACCGGGATCCAATAAAATTTATTTACTACCGAAATTTAAACTAGGTTTGGCAACTTAACTTAAATGAATTTTGTATTTCTTCTCTTGGAAATTGTATCTTATGACCATCTCGATTTTATATTCTATTTACCCTTATTGACCTTCAAACATTTTAAATGTATTCCTTTCTACCCTAAAATAATTCTTTTCTTAAACTCTGGTAAGGCCCAATTCCAAAAAATTATTTATTTCTTTAAACTCCGTTTAGGCCCATTTTCACTAAATTTCACGTATCATGTCATGTAGCGATACCGTAAATGACCTCTTATCAATAACTGAACTCAAACTGAGACTTATCAATAACATATCCAAAAAACTATGTGGATATAGTTTTATGTATTTTAGTGTTATTTAAATAAGTTTATAAATATTTAGCATTTACTGTACATATTTAGTTGCGAATAAAGAAAATGTAAATAAAATATATTATTTTTGGAGATTTAAAACCTACAATGTCATTGTCGTCGTAAAAATAGTCCCGAACCTTTTAATATGGCTTAATGTACATCGCCTTTCCAAGAGCTATGGATTCCATCATTTTGTTATAAATAACGTTTAAATAATTTTAACGTGTAAATAATTTTTAGACGCTTTGTTATCATTAACGGCTTTTGCAATACCAGCTGTACCTCCAGCTAATGCGCCTAATGCTGACAACCCTGCCAATACACAGTCAATAAACAAATATTGGAATCAGTGGTTGAAACCTTTTTTTGGCATCGGAATCACACGTGGCATAGGCATTCTCGCATTTTTAAATTCTAATTTTTTTGCAGCAGTGTATCCAAATTTAATTGCTGTTTTGTTGTCTTTTGGTTTAAATTTTCGTAATTTTGATTTTATTTTAGATATGATAGTATTTAGTGTGTGTAACCCAGCATCCATTTTTAATTTTGTTTTCATATTTAAGACACCAACCATGATTCAAACTTTTCCCCTCTGCTTGAATCGCTTGCTTTACCTCTTCTTTACGCCATATTTAATAACTTCAAATCAACTTTATGACGATCCTCAAGTCCTGAATATTGTGAGTATGCAATATCGTGACGCATACAAGCGTTATCTAACTGATTAATTCCTTTATCACCCCGTAATAACAGCTCTTGTAGTCTGGTACATTGTAAATGTGACTCGAAAGGTAAATTATTTATTATATTTTTGAGAAGACCTCCTCCTTCCAATACAAAAAATGAACAAAAGATTTTTTTTAATTAACTAAAATGTATACTGTCAAACAATTGCTTTTTTATATATCCAACAAGTTTCATTGGTACTAAGACCAAACCATTTTACAAAAAGTTTACTAACTTTCTTTTTGAACACTCTTTCAACCAAATGTGTGTTAGGATATTTAGTTTTTTTTTTAATTCTTGTTCATAAAATGTTCCTATAGTATTATTTGTTTCAGTTGGTCTTTTTTTTGTAAGTAACTGGTATTGTTTTAATTACTTTAAAGATTTCGGTAGACCAATTAGGTGTATATCCTTTTTGAATGAGACGTTCAACAATAGATGCCTTCTTAACAGAATATGTTGAATTATGATTTATTTTGTAGGTTTTCATTTATATTAAAAAGGAATCATTATAAAATTCTGTTTTCAAAATCAGTTTGAAGATTACCAGGAATATATCCTTGTATAAGTATATCTTCAAAAGCATTAACAATCTCCGATTAAATTTTTGATTATACTGGAACACACCATGCATATTTGGAAAATGCGTCTCTCTATGACAATTAAGATATATTTAAACCCCTTGTTGTACTTCGCATATTTTTGCATATCGATCAGATCGCCTTGCCATATGTCATCAATAAGTCATATATCCCATCGACGCGCAATTTTTTTCGTGCATTTTAACGTTAGTAAAATGAATGGACGGGCGATATTAAAACTATTATTATTACTAGCGAGCGAAAGGAGCATTATGTGAGTAAGAATGCCCAATAATACCCTACTCATGATATTTTCCATTTAACATTTAAAATTTTATACAATGGCCCTCAAACTTAACTGCAATAATTAACCACGCTTATCATTGCTTATCTGTTGACTGCTTCTTCATTACAATGCGGAAAAGATGCGCGTCCCTGGTGCGCCGCGTGCGGGCCAGCCCCAGTCTCATCCTGAGCTGCGTCGCGAGCCGGCTCGACTGCTCGTATGTGAATCGCTGCTGCAGGCTCTCCACTTCTGTGGTGATCTTGTAGCAGGGTTTCACATACTCAACTACATTCTGTTTTTACCAGGTTCTAGGTTAAGAAATACTAACATAGTTTTTAAGCACATTGTCACTAACATTCTATGAGTCTTATGTTACTTTAATAAATGAATTTTTTGATGTGTAACATCTTTGCTCTCGCTTTCCTGCAATTTGTGGGAGTGATTTCGTGAAATGGGACGGAAATGTGTAACAGGAAATGCGAACGTTTTTTAATTCTCGAAAACTAAGGTTGTCATAGCCATGCAGCCTAGTGTGATGGCAAAAGCAAAGATGACATACTACTATTCGAAGGGTCGGCCCGTGAATGTACGACCCGATAATTAATTAATTTCTTAAGTATTTTGTCACATGTTACACATCATATGCGAGTACTGTAGGTCTCGTTTTTTTTTTATTTTATTTATTTATTTATTACTGTACAATTTTGCTACTTTTTTGTTTTCGTCATTTCAAAAAAGGGACATAACCGATTTTAATAAAATTTATATAGTACCAACTAAGAGACATAATCTATTAAATAAAAATATTCATTAAAATCTGTTCTCATACGGTGAAGTCATCGAGTAACACACACACACACACACAAAACGTAGAGTCTAATTGAGAACCTGCTCCTTTTTCCAAGTCGGTTAACAATGAGTACTTTCTGTGTTGTTCTCTGCCCTCTACTTAAGCTTTGTGTGAAATTTCAGCGAACCCGGTTAGTTACTTTAAGCATGGAAGACAGAAAGGCACACTTTCGGATTTATATATTAGTAAAGATTTTTGTTTATTGCTAGAAGAATATTTATTAAAAACTAAACAACTTATTTCAATATAATTTTCATCAATTTAATGATTAGAACAAGAATTTAAGGTAGAGAACAAGAATTTAATTTGCAGTATTAAACACATTAATTAAATTGAGATTCGCGTTGATGTCTCTTACATGGATAAATATTTGCCATACAAAAGACGTCAACGGGATCTTCAGACGTATATTTGATTTTAAACTTATACGTATGTATGTATTATTACTCGTACATACCTTACTTAAAATAACATTAATTAACATACATTGTGTAGAGCAAAGCAAAGTAGGAATAGGATCTCTTCAAGATCTGAAACAAAGTTTAACCATTTGAGTTAGAATGTCCAGTTAATTTTCTAGTTCATCTGTTTAGAATGATTTGTTTTTAATACTAAGGAGCAATTATCACTAAACAATTCCAAAACAACTCATAATGTTCCCACTGCTGGGTGAGCTACGGTTCTCTCCCAAACAGGGCCAAATCCGGGTGTGCGAAGGTGGTAGTGTAAGGCCAGTGGCAGACACGAAGTTCAGAAGTTCCAGCCGCCTATAAGGTCGCTTACTATGGGCTTCACAGAAGGCTCAATGTCACCCAAAGGGCAATGGAGCGTGCTATGCTCGGAGTTTCTCTGCGTGATCGAATCAGAAACGAGGAGATCCAAAGTTGCCAACATAGCTCTCATAATTGCTAAACTTAAGTGGCAGTGGGCGGGGCACATAGCTCGTAGAACAGATGGCCGTTGGGGCATTCCCTCTCGTATATCTACCAGATACGCTAAACCTACCAGGTTTATGATATAGCGTTAACAGTAATAGTTGGGGCAGTAAAGTTTTAGAGTGGCGACTGCGGTTGCGTAGGCAGGCCTCGCACTCGGTGGACCGATGACCTGGTGAAGGTCGCGGAAGTCGCTGGATGCGGGTAGCGCAGAACCGTTCGTCGTGGAAACCCTTGGGGGAGGCCTATGTCCAGCATTGGACGTCCTTCGGCTGATATGATGGTAAGGCATCTGACACGTGACAGTAACCAGCACCAACGGCTTATCATGACTTGATAAACACAGAAACAGTCAAGATTCATGGTTCAGTGACGCTATAGACGCTCAGTTCGAAAGGCCACCTTTAGGGTATAAAGTGAGGGCCGCTATTCCTGCCAACACCATGAGGCGAAGGCAAGACCAACCGCGGTAGGTCTTGCCGCCAAGACGCTTGTCCTGGTACTCTACAAGGCGAGTGCCTCGTGGAAAAGACCACTAAAAAGACCATTCTGTCCGTTTGTCCGTCACAAATTTAAAAAACTGAAAATTCTCTCATTTTTGGTGAAATTTGGTACAAAAATAGATTGAATGTATCTCTATTTTGAATAAATATAAAAAAAAACGAAGAATTAAAGAGCATCGGTGGCGTAACAGCTAGGGCCGCCGCCTCCTGTCCTGGAGGTCGTGGTTCGAATCCTGGCACGTACTAATGTGATTTCGAATTAAGATTTCATATGTCCGTTTATCCGACGCTCTTACGGTGAAGGAAAACATCGTGAGGAAACCTGCACACGCCTGCGGAGAAACTCGTAGGTTGCACTGGGCCCACGTGGTCGACTAAGGCCCGATCGCCCTAATTCAGAGTAGGCTCGAGCCCCTCGGTGGGGACGTTTATGAGCTGATATGATGAATATTTAGTATCTTATATATTGAAGCGGCCGCAGCTCACTGCGACTTTCGTGGTTGCGTCGATCACGCAGGTTAACTGACCAGAAGCAAGGTCTTTACCTGGATGGGTTTGACTGTTAGTGGTCTCTTCCACGAGGCACTCGCCTTGCAGAGTACCAGGACAAGCGTCTTGGCGGCAAGACCTACCGCGGTTGGTCTTGCCTTCGCCTCATGGTGTTGGCAGGAATAGCGGCCCTCACTTTATACCCTAAAGGTGGCCTTTCGAACTGAGCGTCTATAGCGTCAGTGACGCCGCGACTGTGACGCCGCGACAGAGCGACAGATCGCTGTTCTATGCAAATGTATGAAATTATAGGGAACGGCTTTCGAAAGCCTCCAGTAAATAATATATGTACTTACTGAAGCATATGTGACTAAAGATATAGTAGTGAACTTCATTGCTGTGAAGCCGATTGGCTTTTGAGCCCTGGAACAAGAAGGGTTATGCTCAATTATTTAAATGGTTCCGTACCATTTAATGTAACTACACATTTTTAGATCAATCATGTCCGTTTTTCCGTCACTTCGTATATATGTCGCAGCCATCTGGTTAAATCTGCCATTTGATTGAAAGGGTAGCATGTTGATTGAATAGCGATATTGAATTATGAATTACAACAGATTGACATGATTTTTTACAAAGAAATAGTTGTGGGGGTGGGAAGTGACATAGACTGCTAATCACAATAGCCCGATATAGTTCCTGAGAGATCTAGAGTAAACTGCTGTCTACGCTCACGAGTCGCTAGCGGCTCGCGCATCACTCACCCTCAAAGACAGTCATAAAAAGATGCCCAAGCGAGCGAACCCGCGGACATAAACTTGTATTATAATATAAACAAAATATGTATATCTCTGCACCTGATGATCAGGAAGAGCAATGCACGACGACACTTCGGGCCAGTGCGGTACCAGCCGCTATTGTATGCCGACGCCGCCACGTCCCCGTTCTGCAATGCAAACAAGACGTGCATATACAATATGGTGATCAGGAAGAGCAATGCGCGGTAACACTAAGGGCCAGTACGGTACCAGTCGCTATTACACGTCGACGCCGCCACGTCTTGATTCTACAATGCAAACAAGACGCATATACAACATGGTAATCAGGAAGAGCAATGCGCGGCGACACTTAGGGCCAGTGCGGTACCAGCCGCTATTGTATGCCGACGCCACCACGTCCCCGTTCTGCAATGCAACCAAGACGCTTAAACAACATGGTAATCAGAAAGAGCAATGCGCGGCGACACTTAGGGCCAGTCCGGTACCATTCGCTATTATACGCCGACTCCGCCACGTCCTGGTTCTGCAATGCAAACAACACACAAATACTCAACACCTAAGCTTAACAGTTCATTTTGAAATTGACCCTTAACAGAAATAAAAAGACGTGTGGCACTCGGGGACTGCCGCGGTAAAGCATAGCATTTTTGTATCAACTTTTGCAATTATAATTATTTATTTATTTTTTATTTATGCAGTATTTACCAGTACCGTATAGTCCTTGGGGCGCGGGATATTTATGTAATAAATTAACACCAAGAAAGTTAATCATCATCATCCGTCATCCGTCATCAGTCATTCGACATCCGTCATCCGTCATACGTCATCCGTCATTCATCATACGTCATCCGTCATTTGTCATCCGTCATACGTCACCCGTCATCCGTCATTCGTCATCCGTCATTCGTCATCCGTCATTCGTCATCGTCATCGTCAGTCATCCGTCATTGTCCCCTCAAAGCCCGCGATAAAAGCTATACAATCCCTACTTCCCTATCCCTACTTAATAATATTATAAATGCGAAAGTAACTCTGTCTGTCTGTTACGCTTTCCCGCAAAAACTACTGAACGGATTTGGCTGAAATTTGGTAAGTACACAGATTAGGACCCGGATTAAGACATAGGCTACTTTTTACCACGCTCGCGAGCCGCTTGCGGCTCGCGCACTGCGCACCCTCGAAAAGTCATAGAAACGTGGTCCACGCGGGTGAAGCCGCGGGAAACAGCTAGTAGCTTAATAAAAAGAGAGGCTGAATACTTTCAGAAGCTACCAACAATTAAAGCCCTTGGGGCATATAAATGGATACAGAGGGACTCTCTTAATTAAGGCCTTATTTAAAGTGAACCCTAAATAAAGAAGGTAAATATGTTAGTTAAGTTCCAATCCATTTTCTAATGGAAGCTAGAAGGTTTAGCTTACTTATACCACAACATATCACCTTCGTAGCCATAAAGGTAATGTGATCGTCTGAAAAATTATTTAAAGCCCTTGGGGCAAAAAATATAGAGGGACTCTAAATTAAGGTCTTGGAATTTCTTGTCTAAAGTTAACAACACAGACTTATTTTGATGATCTACGGGCACTTTAGGATTTTTTAAGAAGATACGATATGCATTTACTCAGACAACGCCTACACAAGCAAATAACAGGTAAAAAAAAATGACACTAAGGTTGTTTTCCAAATTTTTGTCATCGACAACAGTATTAACACATAAAATATGCTAATGTGGTATATTTGGGAAATCTCTAAAAATGTTACTACTAATCAGGCTTAAGCATAATAAGTAACTAGTATCTCATCTGTGGCATAAGAGCGTCGGTAGCGCAATGGTAAGGGCTGCTACCTCCTATCCGGGAAGTCGTGGTTCGAGTCCTGCCACGTACCAATGTGTTTTCGAATTTCGATCTCATTTGTGCGTTTATCCGACGCTCTTACGGTGAAGGAATACATCGTGAGGAAACCTGCACACACCTGCGAAGAAACTCAAAGGTTGTGTTCGAAGTCGATCAATCCGCACTGAGCCCGCGTGGTCGACTAATGTGTTAATACTGTTATCGAGGACAAAAATTTAGAAAACAAGCTTAGCGTCATTTTTGAGAAAAATCACGTTTTAGTAAAAAAAATTACCTGTTTTTTTGCTTGTGTAGGCATGCATGCAAAAACAAGTATGCATTTACTCAGACATCGTATTTTATCTTGAAAAATCCTAAAGTGCCCGTAGATCGTCAACATTAGTCTGTGTTGTTAACTTTAGATAAGACCTTAATTTAGAGTCCCTCTGTATTTTTTGCCCCAAGGGCTTCAATTCAATTTTACAATTCAATCACGCTGCTGACTATTGTCCGGTTTTGTCCCTTTTGTCTCTTATGACACCCACGGGAAGAGATGGGATAGCCCTGTTCTAAGCCGGGGAGCCATGTTTTAGGAACGATGTGTTCCTACTCTTTGAGATCAAAGGGAGATGCCGCCGCCAGGGGTCCGGCCGTGGACTAGCCTTTGATGGTTGACAGTAATTTAAATGCTTCATCATCATCATCAACATCATATCAGCCGATAAATGTACACTGCTGAACAAAGGCCTCCCCCAGAGGATTTCCACGACGACCGGTCCCGCGCTGCCTGCATCCTTTGGCTTCCCGCACTCCTCACCAGGTCGTCGGTCTACCGCGTGGGAGGCCTTCCTACTACTCGTATATATGCTTAGTAGCAAGGAAATGTTGAAAGCGCGTTGTAGATGCTTTGTTTATAGTCTTCTTGCGACGATGGTGTCATCTATCGAGGTGTGGATGTTGCTCCATATAGTTTTTACAGATGGTTTACTCTTGAGCTGTGGAAATGTAGTTGTTCGCGGCACTTACTGTAGGTGTCGCTACAATGTGATGGTACTTACCTGTCATACAAAAAAGTTTTTTTCTCTCCAAAATGAGACTAACTACGATTATTTATCAAAATTACGCAACCGAGAAACCTTATTATGTGTCGTAAAATTTAGCTTGATCGCTGCGACAGCAGGTAAGAAAGATGGAAGTTCAATTGGTGTAAAAGAGATACAACATATTATGACAGCTGTCGCAGTGATCAAGCTAAATTTTACGAAGTATATATAGCGGCTATATTATGCTATCAGGGGTATGTCAAAGAAAACGCTTTAAAAGGTACGTCCCATCCCGTAAATATTGAATAATGCGAGGAGGTAGGTACGTTCTCTGATGGTAGCACAGTTTAGTTATGGCTGGGATGGTGCCCTTTGAATATGGAAACTCACCGCGTGTAAGATGTCGTCCCCGTACCAGCAAATGAGGCCCACTTGAATTAATGCCGAGCCCAGGAAAAGTTTATTGCTTATGGCTAAAACCGGTTCGAGCAGCTGAAATAAAATGATAATGATAGAAATATTGACCGAAATTTGCATAATTTCAAAGATAATATTGAGAAATTTTCGAAAAACTTACAACAATTACAAATACGACGCAACAAATGTTCGCTGAGCTGAGCACAATATTGACGAAGTTCGAAACTGAAAATCCATCTTCTAAGTCATTACAGTACCTGAAAAATAAAGTAAAGTCATCATTAACATCACATATAAACAAAAAAAACCGACTTCAAACGCACTAGTCGCCACTACGATTTTCGAAGGTTCCCTTCGATTTCTCTTGGATGCCATCATCCATCATCATGTCCTTATCATGATAACACCCTTGGGATATGTTCTTTCCAACAAAAAAAGAATTATTAAAATCGGTTCATAAACAACGAAGTTATCCGCAAACACACATAAAAATATATACTCGTACTAGCTGTCCCGGCGACTTCGTACCGCCTTACATTACATTACACTGCCCTGCCCTACCCTACACTACCCTACACTACATTACACTACCCTACCCTACACTACCCTACCCTACCCTACATACACTACACTACACTACCCTACACTACACTACTCTATACTACCCTACACTACACTACCCTACCCTACCCTACACTACCCTACCCTACCCTATCCTATCTCTCAAGTTGGATCGAACTGCACATGGTGTGCGAATTTTATTATAATCGGTTAAGTGGTTTAGGAGTCCATTGAGGACAAACATTGTGACACGAGATTTATATATATTAAGATATACGGTCAAATTGAGAAATCTCCTTTTTTTGAAGTCGGTTAAAAATGGCCAACAACCAACCGGCCAAGTGCGAGTCAGAACCGTACACATAGGGTTCCGTACCATCATAGTAGATGGTGCTAGTACAAGGGGTTCTGTACCATCATACTAGATGGCGCTAGTACAAAGTATTCCGTACCATCATGCTAGATGGCGCTAGTTTCTTCGCGTTTAAAAAAACACGTTTTTAGTATGGTGAGGTCCCCCCCCTATTTTTTCACTTTTTCTAATTTTATACATATACAGAATGTAACAAAACTGGTGTAGGTCCCGTTAACTGGGGCTTCTACTCGTCATACTGAACAAATTTTGTTCTACGACTTCGCTGAAATCGCAAAAAAAAATATTTGCTTTTCATACAAAACGATCAGCTGATCGACCAATTTTGTGCATTTTAGTATGGAGGGTTCAATTTTTTTTTTTGAGAATTGTCTATGGGTTCCTTGGGGAAAGTTGTTCAGTATGACGAGTAGAACCCCCAGTTAACGGGTCCTACACCAATTATTTCACACCCTGTATACATCATCTGTGAAAATTTCAACTGTCTAGCAATCACAAAGCACATCCTGATAGACACTTCATACAACGGGCCAGAAATTACATTTAAAGAAAAGAAATGACGGAACAAACAAAATGGCGGTGAAATCCTATACGTTCAACAACCAAACTGTAACCAATCAATGGGTGACAAGGAGTTGAGGTCGCAATCTAGAGAGCGGCAAGGAGTGTCCGTATACAGTATGTTAGTACTAATAATTGGTTAAAGTAACATATTAAATTTAAATAGTAATTAAGTTAGAAATATATATTTTTTAAAGGCATAATAAACATTCGGTCCGCAAAATAACTACTTGAGCGGCAAGATTTCATGATTGAGCGGCAGAAAAACATGTCTATAAGCAGCAACTCAACACTGTAGGAAGAGTGTGGTACGGGGAGTTCTAAATGGAAGCGGGAAAAAAAAAAGTTAAAAATACTTTAGCACCTAATTAAGATGAAAATTAGGCTTGTTGATTTAGTTTTGTCATTAAATGTACAAGTCTCAGGCGGGCGTGCCGTTATATTGATCAATCTTGCCTCTAAAGCAACGGTTTCCAAAGTGGGGGGGGGCAGAAATATTTTTGGTAGAAAGGGAGCGCGGCACCAATTAGTTAGGGAACCCTTGCTCTAGAAGTTGTATTTTTTTGTAATTCTTTGAGTATTGTAAGCATTATAAAAGCTTGCAGTAAAACGGCTGGAATGGCAAAAGCGTATTGCGGAGGGTCGCAAACTGTGCGACGAGGCCTGGTTTGAGGCGCTCGCTGCCAAGAGGGAAAAGCGCCACCAGAGCGGCAATATTCCATCGGCCGCAAATTTCCCTGCCAAGCGTGCGGGCGAGTCTGCCGTTCGCGCATCGGGTTGCTATGCCACCAGAAGCGTTGCCTCTAGTCCAGGACATGGTAGTGAATCGTCTGTAATAGACGCAGAGGCCAGTGATGATGATAACATAGAATAAAGCACTGTGAAATAAAGGTTGTCCCAATTATTTAATTGTTCAGTTTATAATAAAATGAAGAATCCGGCCAAGTGCGAGTCAGAACTACACACATAGGGTTCCTCATACTAGATGGCGCTAGTAGGTACAAAGGGTTCCGCACCATCATACTAGATGGCGCTAGTAGGTACAAAGGGTTCCGCATCATCATACTAGATGGCGCTAGTTTCTTTACATATATATTTTTTTTGTATGGAAATAAAGGGGTTATTTGTTCACTTTTTTGTCTTTGTTCTTATAGCGGCAATAGAAATACATCATCTGTGTGTTTTGTGTGTTGTGTGGTTTGTGTACGCATATCGAGACTGTTTGTCTAACACCAAGACCATAAAAGAACAGTACGTAATCAGCTTTTGATGCAGCTTGATATTTGCCAGTATTTCCTCGTAGTACTCGTCGTCAGTGCCAGGAGTGGCTGCGAGCGACTCCAGCCGCTTCTGCAGCAGCTTCAACAGCAAACTAACGTGGCTTGCAAGGGTTGAAAACAGCAGGTCTGTGCTCACCATAATCCACACGCATGTCTGTCCTGCAATAATATAAAAAAGTCTTATTTAAAACACCATAAATATTTTGACCTTAGCAGAAAAACTTTCAACTCTGCACTTAATAATTGAGTTCTAACCACACATGTCATTCATCTTAAGAGGAGAGGCGGGCACTGCTTTTTCCATACAAACGTTCTCGACAGTTTTCTCATTGATTTTTAACACTAAAGAAATGATTTTAATACATAAAATAAATATTCATTTCTTCTATGCTCCTATATCTTCCTTTTTTCAATAACAATATTTTTTGAGCAACTGGAACCCTTCAAAAATGCTAGAAAAATAACTTATTTTTATCACCACTAAAGACGTCTAAAGTGGAGATTCAAAAAGTATTTACAAAAAAAGCTAAACATAGGGGCCTAGCACAACTAATTATTATTCTATGTGAACAATTTCTTTAACTTAGGTCTAATTTTGGAGGAGAAAATCGTAAAGAGCCAAACCTCGAATTTTGCAATTTTTAATCGAAGTATTCACCGGGAGCTGCAGTTGTCTTTATCGCACGGTATTTAGAGGCGGTTTAGTCAAAGCGCAACAGCAACAGTTGTTTTAAATACCTATTTTCCAAATGTCTCTCAGCTAGCGTCGGCTAATAGAGCTCCTACCAGCGTAAAGCTGACCTTGATACCAAACGCTACCAGTTAAAGGCCCGACCACCTGCGACCATTTCATACAATTACGAGGGTGGCATACTTTTTTTTTATTCACAATTGGCAAGCACTTGACATCATCTCACCTGATGGTTAGTGACGATGATGCCGAAGATGGAAGTGGGCTTACCAAGGTTCCCCAACACAATGGAGAACTGGCTATCTTATCTTCATGCCGGAACACATCAATGTTGTTAACACTGATGTTTGGCGGCAAGACTTAGATAAGATAGTGGTAGCTAGCCAGGCGGGCTTAGAAAATGCCCTACCACCAACCAAACCGATTCTCACAAGTTGACCCCACCGGGAATCGAACCCGTGACCTCCTGGTGCGAAGCGAATGGACTATTACGCCACGGAGGCGGTTAAATACTTAAATGTCCTCAATCCGCGAGGAGTTTCTCTGCGAAGATTGGCTACATAAACCATCTTTGAGTGCACGCGCGACAAACCGACTAGGAGTTGCCATGATCGAAATCGGTCGGAAGATCATCATCATCATCAGAGCTCCGACCATAAATATCATTCAAATGTGACATTGCTGCTTTGGTTGATACAATGCTCATAATGATGATCATCATCAAATCAACCAAGTGAAGTCCATTGCTGGATGTAGGTCTCACCAAGTCAGGGGATTTTGACGTGATCACAGTGGCAGTTGGCGATCGCAGAGTGTAGTGTGGTGGCACAATATGAAAAGGACGCTGCTGTCCTTCCTCCAGTTCACGAGAACAGATGGGTTAGTGCTATTCTAGCGCCACTCCAGAGACCAAAAATAAAAATATGTCATTGGCGATATCGTCATCATCATCATCATATCAGCCGAAAATCGTCCACTGCTGGACAAAGGCCTCCCCCAAGGATTTCCACGACGACCGGTCCTGCGCTGCCCTCATCCATCGGCTTCCCGCGATCTTCACCAGGTCGTCGGTCCACCGCGTGGGAGGTATGCGTACGCTACGTTTACCGGTGCGCGGTCGCCACTCGAGATCGATTGGCGATATAAATATATATTACGACATTTGCGATAGCAAATTCCTATCATCGCAAACATCACCAATAATAATTTTGATTGTACGCACTTTTCTGACCTCTCGTGTTGACTTATATCATATCAGCTCATATACGTCCCCATCGAGGGGCTCGAGCCTAGCCTGAATTAGTTGACCACGCGGGCCCAGTGCGGGTTGGTCGACTTCACACACAACCTTCGAGTTTCTTCGCAGGCGTGTGCAGGTTTCCTCACGATGTTTTCCTTCACCGTTAAAGCAATCGGTAACTCGTATGTACGTAAGTTTTGAAAAACTCAATGGTACATTGGCCGTCCAGATTTGAACCCGGTACCTCTGGTTAGAAGGACAGAGTCGTTACCGGTTGAGCCACCGACGCTTTATTTGTGTTGACTTGGTAGGTTATAATCAAATGTTTAATCTGGTACAATTGCTACCTTTATGTGTTTAAGCTTCTAAAAGTGTTGCTCCAAATATGATAATAGTTGTCTTGAGATAATTCTATATCATCAGCGCAAAAAAAACTTTCACAAATCCCATACAAGCATCGTCGGTTGATTTGTAACACATTAAAGTCTAACTTAATGGTCTTTATTAAAATTTTGACGTGATAATTTGCAACAGTAAACACCAATGTCAGCTTGGCCCCTGCGCAAGGATGACACGCAAAAACGTGAAGCGTTCCACATTTTTAAATCCTTACTTAATATTATAAATGTAAAAATGTGTTTGTTTGTTTGTTACCTTTTCACGATTCAACACCTTGACCAATATTAATAAAATTTGGCATGCAGGTAGCCTGTGTCACAAGGAAGGACATAGGCTACTTTTTATCCCGTGAAAATATCAAAGTCCGATGTAGTTCCTAAGGGAACTGAAAAACAAAACTCTTTTTTTGCTTAATTACTTAAACATCGCAACGGAACAATGGATTGTTGTGATTTTATGCACAGAAATGGTTGAGGAGGAAGAACATAAAATGACATAATTTACTAATTAGTATATCCTGAAGTAAGTTCCCGAGGGATGTGGGGAAAACTCCTTTCTACGCTCGCGCACGTCTGCGTCACAACGAAGCAATGAAGTGATTGAAGTGATTTTTTGTATAGAAAGGTTTGAGCGGTGGTAAGTGAACATAAACTGTTAATCAGAATAGCCTGATATAGTTCCTGAGGGATCTGGAGGATACTCATGTCTACGCTCGGCTCGTGCACTATGTTATTTACCCTCAAAGGCAGTCATAAAAAAGGATTTCCATGCGGGCGAAGCCGCGAGCAAAAGCTAGTTATATTAGAAGTTATTTATCATTTAAGTACTTATATCTAACTTATTTAAGTACATACGAGTATAATATAACTATCCAATAATTTATCATTATGTGTTCGTGATAGTATTTGTGTTGTCTTTGTTTTAGCCTATCGTCAGGAAAACATTTAAATTCCGCAAAACCGCCTCCGTGGCGTAATGGTTAGTCCATTCGCTTTACACCAGGAGGTAGCGGGTGCGATTCCAGGCGGGGTCAACTTTGCAAGACTCGGTTTGGTTGGTGGTAGGACATTTTCATAGCCCGCCTGGCTAGCTACCACCATCTTATCTAAGTCTTGCCGCAAGCATTAGTGTTAACAGCATTGATGTGTTCCGGCTTGAAGATAGGATAACCAGATCCCCATTGCATTGGGGAATCTTGGTAAGCCCGCTTCCATCTTCGGCATCATCGTCACTTACCATCAGGTGAGACTTAGGTACCAATTGTGAAATTTAAAAAAAACTGGTTATCTGTAGAGTCGGTTTACGGGCGATAATTTTACGTGATAGCGTGTCACAAGCCTAACGCTTAGGCCGATCGTGCTTCTCTATCGCTTGTTCCGCGCTCTCGCTTGCACGTCGGCTCAGGCGGGACGTGACAAGGACGCGACACGTTTTCGTGAGTGCAGCCGGCGTTCATCGATTTATAAGACGTTCATCACATCAGCTCATATACGTCCCCACCAAGCGGCTCGAGCCTACCCTGAATTAGGGCGGTCAAGCCTTAGTCGACCACGGGCGGGTTGGTTTCACGTACAAACTTCGAGTTTCTTCGCAGGCGTGTGCAGGTTTCCTCACGATGTTTTCCTTCACCGTATTATAAGACGTAATCACGTCAAAAAAAAACCGGCCATCTGCTGAAGTGTCACTCCCATGACTAGCATGACATTGGCAGAATTCTTTAAGAGACGCAAAAATTTTAAGAATAGAACACCAATGTCAGTATCTGGGTGACCGATCGATGCTCGGAGTCTCCTATATAACGGGTATCATACCAAATCGGTAACTTTCCTGTTTATAGGGTTTTTTTATTTTTTATTCACAATTGGTAAACCCTTGACAACATCTCACCTGGTGGTAAGTGACGATGTTGCCGAAGATAGAAGCGAGCTTACCAAGATTTTCCAACGCGATGGGGAACTGGCTATCTTATCTTCATGCCGGAACACACCAAAGATATCAACATTGATATTTGGCGGCAAGACTTAGATAAGATGGTGGTAGCTAGCCAGGCGGGCTTAGAAAATGCCGTACCACCAACCAAACCGAGTCTTACAATTGACCCCGCCGGGAATCGAACCCGCGACCTCCTGTATAAAGCCAGTGAACTTTGCCTCTGAGCTACGGAGGCGGTTATAAGTTTGCGTTTTATGATACAGTTTAAGGGTGTCTTGCCAACGTCGTACTTTACACACGGAGGCCAATCCCGGGTTAGTGGAGATTGTAGAGCTAGTGCTAGTGACAAACCTCACTGTGCGACATTGGACTATTATTACTAAGTATAGGCCTCATAAGAAGGCTCAAGGTCGCCCAAAGGGCAATGGAGCGTGCTATGCTCCGAGTTTCTCTGCGTGATCGAATCAGAAACGAGGAGATCCGTACGAGAACCAAAGTAACCGACATAGCTCTCACAATTGCCATACTCGTAGCTCTCACAATTACCAAACTTAAGTGGCAGTGGGCGGGGCACATTGCTCGTAGAACAGATGGCCGTTGGGGCAGTAAAGTTAGAAAACGTAGTGTAGGCAGGCCTCCCACTCGGTGGACCGATGACCTGGTGAAGGTCGCGGGAAGCCGCTGGATGCGGGCAGCGCAGAACCGGTCGTTGTGGAAATCCTTGAGGGAGTCCTATGTCCAGCAGTGGACGTCTTTCGGCTGATATGATGATGATGATAGAACAGCTATACCTTATACCAATAAAAAAAAGCACAATGTAAACAAACTTAGTAGAGATTTGACAGTTTCAAATGTCAATTCCATAGTACTTTTGTTTACCTTTTGTTTTTTTTTTGATAGGTAAAGTATAGTCAAAACAAATGCCTTGCTCTGCTCAGGGGTCGCGAGGAGTGCGCGGGGGTGGGACTATCGCATGACGTTCATGAAGAATAAATAAACAGATGCGACATTGACTGTAATTGAGTTATCTGCCTAATTAGCACTAAAACTTGAGCAAGCCGACTGCTCACCCAGGCGTTTTTCGGGTGTGTATGTGTGTGAATATGTGTGTGTGTGTGTATTTGTGTGTGTTGTCCATTGCATTGTTACCGCAAGTAGCCCAAACGGCTAGTTGGATTTTGGAATGAGAGGTGTCGGTAGATACAGATTAACAGGATTTTTTTGCCGACTACAGAAAAAACAAAAATACCATCGCTAGTAATATAGTTAAATGGTGCTTAGTTGTTATTAAAGTTAATTATTTAGATATTGTATCAATGTTTGTTTTCCGAATAAAATAAAATAAATGCTGTCAAGTTTTTTAAGCCGCCTATAAAGTATCTGACACGGCTTAACGACTGCCACCATCTAGAGATAGCAACCGGCACCGACGGCTTAACGATCCTTGTGAAGCATGGAAACTGTCGAAAAAAATGCCCAATAACAGTCAAACCCATCCATGTAATGGCCGTGCTTCAGGTCTGTTAATCTGCACGATCAACCCAATCACGCAAGTTGCACTGAAATACGATCGCTGTTGCTCTGATATACAGGAGTAACAAATTAAAAAGCGTCGGTGGATCAACGGTAACGACTGGTCTCCTCCTAACCAGAAGTCCCGGGCTTCAATCCTAAATGATGCTATAAAGCATCTGACACGTCTTAACGACTGTCACCATCTAGAGATAACAACCAGCACCAACGGCTTAACGATCCTTGTGAAGCACGGGAACGGTTGAGATAAATGCCTTATAATAGTCAAACCCATCCATTAATGGCTGTGCTTCAGGTCTGTCAATTTGCACTATCGACCCAACTTCGCAAGTCGCACTGAGCTACGATCGCTGTTGCTCTGATATACAGGATCATCATCATCATCATCATCATATCAGTCAAAAATCATCCACTGCTGGACAAAGGCCTCCCCTGAGGATTTCCACGACGACTGGTCCTGCGCTGCCCGCATCCATCGGCTTCCCGCGATCTTCACCAGGTCATCGGTCCACCGCGTGGGAGGCCTTCCTACGCTACGTTTTCCGATGCGCGGTTGCCATTCGAGAACTTTACTGGCCCATCGGCCATCTGTTCTACGAGCTATGTGCCCTGCCCACTGCCACTTCAGTTTAGCGATTCTGTGAGCTCTATGTTGGTTATTTTAGTTCTCCTGCGGATCTCCTCGTTTCTAATTCGATCACGCTTACTATGGGCCTCATAAGAAGGCTCACGGTTACCCAAAGGGCAAGGAAGCGTGCTATGCTCCGAGTTTCTCTGCGTGATCGAATCAGAAACGAGGAGATATACAGGATGTAACAAATTAAAAAGCTCCGGTGGATCAACGGTTACGACTACGACTGTTCTCCTCCTAATCAGAAGTCCCGGGTTTAAATCCGGACGGCCAATGCAACAATGAGCTTTTCGAAACTTACTGGCATTCACTTACCGATTGCTTACAGTGAAGGAAAATATAGTGAGGAAACCTACACATCTGATTCCAAGATGCGTAAGAAGGTCGAGTTGCACACGTCCGTAGGTGTGAATCTAAAATGCCCTACACGTGACCGCGGGTGATGCTAAGTGCAACACAAGGCAACTGCCGTCTGTCCCTTGGATGGCACAGTTAATAATTGTACCACACGATAAGAGAGATAAAAAAATTGGTGTAAGTACCGTAAGCTGAGGCTTCTACTCATCATAGTGAACAACTTTCACCAAGGAAACCATAGTCAATTCAAAAAAAAAACTGGACCCTTCATACAAAAATACACAAAATTGGTAAATCAGCTGATCAATTTGTATGAAGAGTTAAAAAAAATGCGATTTAAGCGAAGTCATAGAACAAAATTTCTTCAGTATGATGAGTAGAAGCCCCAGTTAACGGGACCTACACCAATTTTGTTACACATTGTGTAATAATGTTACGTAACATTAGGGATGACGACAGCATCAGAAATAAATTATGAGCTCTTGATCACTAAATTGCCCTCCTACTTAAATTCGGAAAACCTTACTCGTTTTGTTTTCCAATAAGTCTTCGATTTTTAACTCACTAAAATCACAAAATGAGTACAGAAATGACGCTGCTGAACTATGACGTCACTCCTAGGTATTTCAAACATTTTTAGAACAAAATGTCATTTTTGACAGATGATAAAAAGCAACTCAGATGCAGAGATATGCTATATATAAGGGGAGGTAGATAGGTTACATGCGTCCTAAAAGTGAAGCAAAAAAAAGATGCCAATTGGCATCTCTTTTCATAGTAGCATTCGGTAGGTACCTATTATAAAGTGTGTGTAAATGGATTCGATTTTCAAATGTGGTTTGTTAGTGCATAACCCACCTATGGTAACAAATCTCTGCTCAGATGACTAGCATTCGTCATCCATCCTTGAGAAAAGTTGTTCAGTTTCTGCATCCGGGAGTGACCTTTGTACAGGACCATGTATATATGTACGTAATGTAACGAAAATGATTGAAAATTGGTTTAAATACCCTTTTCAAAAGTCCGTTACATTATACGTAGAATTTAGGGGGTTATATGGCCAATGTTGAAAAATGGAAAAGAAGATTTTGTGGTAATAAATAAAAATATAATTTAAAATTTGTAAAGTTTGAACAGCTGGTTTAAAAAAATATGTTGGTCCCCTTTTAAACGTACACATAATAACATTAAATTTAGTAGTTCTAAAACTATGACTAAAATTGAATAGAAAATTTTTACGTGTGATTACACCTTTAGTCCATTTAGAAATTTTATCAAAAGTAGCAAAGACGATTTATACGTATAGATTGTTTCCAGTTATTTTAGTGAAAATACCTCGAATTACCTGTAAAATAGCACACATAAAAAAATCACACTGTTAAATTTATAAAGTTCAATATAAGCAGAAGGAATCTTGCCCGGGAAATAGGAAAAATAGATAATAAAGGCGAGTACTTCCCTTAACAGCTGACGAGAATATGGTATATTCCTTTCGCAGCTGGCACGATGGTGGTGGCTCAGCCGAATAAAAGTTTCTGCATATGAGATTTATCAGTCGGGATTTTATCGGCTTGGAACGACCTTGTTAGTCATAATTTTTTTTTTTTTTTTTTTTTTTATTCACAATTGGTAAACCCTTGACAACATCTTACCTGGTGGTAAGTGACGATGCTGCCGAAGATGGAAGCGGGCTTACCAAGATTACCCAACGCAATGGGGAACTGGCTATCTTATCTTCTTGCCGGAACACACCAATGATATCATCATTGATATTTGGCGGCAAGACTTAGATAAGATGGTGGTAGCTAGCCAGGCGGGCTTAGAAAATGCCCTACCACCAACCAAACCGAGTCTTACAATTAACCCCGCCGGGAATCGAACCCGCGACCTCCTGTGTAAAGCCAGTGAACTTTGCCTCTGAGCTACGGAGGCGGTTCCTCTGAGCTACGGAGGCGGTCCTTCCCCACTGGACACGTTAAGGGTATGATAAAAACCCTTGAAACAGCGGCAAGGGTTCCGTTGTATAAATTTAATTCAAGTTGTATAAGTTGATTCAAATTAAATTTACAAGATAAAAATACGCAATATCATCAAAACTGTTCTCTCCGGTGACCAACATTCTTTTATTCTTCCCTACAATCAATCCACCTCTGTCAGAAAACGCCTTTTTAGAATTTTGCATGAAAAAGATTCTGATCCCAAAAGAGTTTTATTTTGTTACGAAACCAAAAAGATTACGTTACACTAAGTACTTACCTATTAATTTATACTAACCAGCAAACACTTCAAAAATATAGGTGAAGATATGGTAGACCGGCTGGTACTTATCGAACGGGTACCAGGAGACCCACACAAAGCCGATACTACCCTCCTGCCCTTGCAGACACCAGTAGAAGTAGATTGCGAAGGGCGTCAAGTTGTAGAACCAGACACCTATCACGTTCAATGCAAAGTAACCTGTAAGAGTATCGACAGGTTATTATATTACACTGGGCTTGGTTTTTTTTAGGGTTCTGTAGCTAACTAGGTACCCTTGTGTCTGTTCATCCCTCCCTTTTACATACAAGGTAATAAATTTTACATTTTTGATGCAATTACCTATACAGGGTGACTCCTAAGTCGTGAACCGAAATTAAGATTATAATTAATTAAAAATAATTCAGTGCATTTACTCCAAAAACCAACAATTAAACTTTGTTGTAGTAAAACGTAGTTTCTTTAATAAGAGTAAAAATTACCAACCGTGTGGTCACTCTATTCTACTAGAAAAACAAAAAGGTTGAATTGAAAAATCTGAAAGACGTGTTAGGAGTCTATGATAGTTCAACGTTATAAGTAGGGTAACCACGAGACTCGATAAATTTAAAATTATTTTTTATGAATTATTACAAAATATACATTTACATATTTTTCATCGTGTTACGTACGAGTGCTTTAAAGAGCCAGAAAAACATATTTAGGTTGACGACTTAGGAGTCACCCTGTATAAAATTTTGCACAAAAGTAATTTAGATATAGTAATGATTTTTCACATCTTCTCCACCTAAAGGTTGTCTGAAAGAGATCGCTTGTTAGCAATAAGTCCGCCTTTATATACAACTTCCTCAATCATTTTACCAGTTTTTTCTTCTTACGTTGTGCAATAAAGTGTTTTTTTAATCAATCAATATAAATTTCAATTTATTTATTTTCAGAAAAATGATGGTATCTAATAATAAATTAATAAATATTTATTTAAAAAAAGAACATGTACCTACATGTACTTAAAACACAATTTTGTTCGTCCAGCTAGGCTAGCCTAGTTACTCGCGTCCCCCGAAAACTAAATATTATGAAATCTTAGGAAATCTATTAAAATACGAAAAGACAGCATATTATTCGTGTTATATTCGTAACACTGTTAATTATAAGTAGTGCCTATGTGATATATACTCACAGCGATGTCAGAGCCACAATGCGAGCAGACTCTTAGTTTTCAGTGCTCCAGCGGTAGAACTGGCCAGATGCCAGACAACTCCTGTATGAGCTTTGAGAACACGTCCTTCTTGTACCACAACACAAACACTTTGGCAATACTCACAACGATGTGCGAGCCGCAATGCGAGCAGACCCTTTGTTTTCAGCGCTTGTGCTTCGTCATCCAGCGGCGGAACTGGCCAGATGCCAGACAACTCCTGTATGAACTTTGAGAACAAGTCCTTCTTGTACCACAACATAAACGCTTTGGCAATACTCACAACGATGTGCAAGCCGCAATGCTAGCAGACTCTTAGTTTTCAGTGCTTCGTCATCCAGCGGTAGAACTGGCCAGATGCCAGACAACTCCTGTAGGAGCTTTGAGAACACGTCCTTCTTGTACCACATCACAAACACTTTGGCAATACTCACAACGATGCGCAATCCGCAATGCTAGCAGACTCTTAGTTTTCAGTACTTGTGCTTCGTCATCCAGCGGTAGAACTGGCCAGATGCCAGACAACTCCTGTATGAGCTTTGAGAACACGTCCTTCTTGTACCACAACACAAACACTTTGGCAATACTTACAACGATGTGCAAGCCGCAATGCGAGCAGACTCTGAGTTTTCAGCGATTGTGCTTCGTCATCCAGCGGTGGAACTGGCCAGACTTTGAGAACACGTCCTTCTTGTACCACCACAACAACAACACTTTGGCAATACTCACAACGATGTGCGAGCCGCAATGCGAGCAGACTCTTCGTTTTCAGCGATTGTGCTTCGTCATCCAGCGGTGGAACTGGCCAGATACCAGACAACTCCTGTATGAGTTTTGAGAACACGTCCTCCTTGTACCACAACACAAACACTTTGGCAATACTCACAGAGATGTGCGAGCCGCAATGCGATCAGACTCTTAGTTTTCAGCGCTTGTGCTTCGTCATCCAGCGGTGGAACTGGCCAGATGCCAGACAACTCCTGTATGAGCTTTGAGAACACGTCCATCTTGTACCAGAACACAAACACTTTGGCAATACTCACAACGATGTGCAAGCCGCAATGCTAGCAGACTCTTAGTTTTCAGCGCTTGTGCTTCGTCATCCAGCGGCGGAACTGGCCAGATGCCAGACAACTCCTGTATGAGCTTTGAGAACACGTCCTTCTTGTACCACAACACAAACACTTTGGCAATACCTAGAAATGTCAAGGAGAATAAAACTGCTGAAGATATCAACATGAAATTAAAACAAAGCTCTCCGTGTAAACTGGCCTACTCTTGTCAATGGTATTACTTTTCGTGTCACATTGTTTTTATGTCCAAATGATATCATTTGTTTTTCACATGCTAATATTAGCTTTGTCTGTATGTATGTATGTTTGTAACCGACTCCTTTGCAATCGATTTTGACCCACTTTAAACTGACAGATTTACGAGTGATTCATACTTTGTACATTTATCAAGAATCAGTGACAATACACTAATTTCGTATATTTATCTCATTATCCTGAACTAAAAACTGAAAAATAATTCTTAATATAAGCTGAAAACAATAATGAACGAAAAATACTAGTATTATTGTGAAAAAAGCGTGGGTTGCTCGATATACGAAAAATATGGCACAAAGCGCCCCACGCTTTTTTCACAATTTTATTGTTTTTAGCTTATATTTAGAATTATTTTTCACTTTTTAGTTTGATGTGCTTTAAAATCGTGTTTTTTTTAGTTTTTTTTTATTGACATTATTAACTTATTGTTGTTTGTTTATATCTTTTTCACAAACTGACAAAATGAAATGTAATCGCTATCTTAACTAAAACATTTGACGTATCAATTATTGCATTGCTGACACCGACATCAAAAAATTTAATTCGTACCCACCTTCGATTTCGTTATTGTTGGTTAATGTCGTGTATCTAAGTATAATAATATTATTTCATACTTTTGAGTGAATTTCATTTTGACGTCGGCTTTTAAGTTTTTTAAACTTTAATTTTGATATTCACAATTGGTAAGCCTTTGGCATCATCTCACCTGATGGTAAGTGATGATGATGCCGAAGATGGAAGCGGGCTTGCCAAGATTCTTACTAACTATCTAATTTTCAAGCCGGAACACATCAATGTTGTTAGCACTGATGTTTGGCGGCAATATTTAGATAAGATGGTGGTAGCTAGCCAGGCGGGCTAAGAAAGTGCCCTTCCACCAATCAAACCGAGTCTTACAAAGTAAGAGCGCCGGGAATCGAACCCGTGACATCCTGATGTGAAGCTAAAAGCCTTAACCATTACGCCACGGAGGTGGTTTGATTAGGTCAACTGTTTTGATGAAATTTAAAAAAAATCTTAATGTAACATATAAATAGAAATTTACGGGTAACTACTATGCACTTCCTATTGTCACACCCTGGACACTTCATACAACGGGTCAGAAATGACATTTAAATAATTTTCGAAAAACCTAAAAACTTTTAGGTACAAGCCTTTAATATTGCATTGTCACGCGATATACATATGCATGCAAAATTTCAGCTCAATCGGAGACCAAGAAGTGGGTCAAATTTAACATGCAAGATTTCACCAGAAAAAACATAGGTAAATACATTGCAAGGTAAATAAAAGCTTTTAATTACCACGGCCCTCGACCACAGATTACTAATTAGTTCCTCGACTGTTCAAGATTAACACTGGCCTTGGTATTAAATAATATAATTTTCGAAAAACCTAAAAACTTTTAGGTACAAGCTTTTAATATTGCATTTTCACGCGATATACATAAGCATGTAAAATTTTAGCTTAATTGGAAACCGAGAAGTGGGTCAAATTTAACTTGCAAGATTTCACCCGAACAAACATACATACATACATTGCAAGTTCATTAAAAGCTTTTAAAAAAGGAATGACGGAACAAACAAAATGGCGGCGAAATCCTATACGTTCGACGACCAAACTGTAACCAATCTGTATCAATCTGGATGACGAGGGGGTGAGGTCGCTATCTACAGAGCGGCAGGCACTCCCTGCTGTATATTAGTACTAATATATATACTTCGCTATTGTTCTACTTAAATAGAACTGACCAGTCCTAAATACTTACTCAAAAGGCCGTAGCCGAAAGTATGAAACAGCGGAACGACATCCTCCACCCGTGGCGAATTCGCCAACGTGATGCCGATGTAGATAATTTCACTAAAAACGTGGTACACGATGGTGCACAGAGACACCACGAACATCAGCGTCTGTAGTAAGTACGTTCTCGGATTTTTTGGGTCCACAAATGAAAGTCCGATTCGTCTCATACTGAACGTACACAGTAGCAGAGACTCGTCGATTTCTCGCTCAGCCGCTTCTATGATTGTTTCAGACATGATTTGTGGTGTTTTAGTCTTGCTGCTGTGTTTGTAAACTTGGGAATGCTTCTAAAATTATGTGACGTTTGTATTAGAGACACAGTAGCAGAGACTCATCGATTTCTCACTCACAATCAGCCGCTTCTATGATTGTTTCAGACATGATTAGTGGTGTTTTAGTCTTGCTGCTGTGTTTGTAAACTTGGGAATGCTTCTAAAATTATGTGACGTTTGTATTAGAGTCACAGTAGTAGAGATTCGTCGATTTCTCGCTCAACCGCTTCTATTATTTTTTCAGACAAGATTGGTGGTGTTTTACTCTTGCTGCTGTGTTTGTAAACTTGGGAATGCTTCTAAAATTATGTGACGTTTGTAATAGAGTCACAGTAGTAGAGATTCGTCGATTTCTCGCTCAACCGCTTCTATGATTGTTTCAGACAAGATTGGTGGTGTTTTACTCTTGCCGCTGTGTTTGTAAACTTGGGAATGCTTCTAAAATTATGTGACGTTTGTATTAGAGACACAGCTGCAGAGACTCGTCGATTTCTCACTCACAATCAGCCGCTTCTGTGATTGTTTCAGACAAGATTGGTGGTGTTTTACTCTTGCTGCTGTGTTTATTAACTTGGGAATGCTTCTAAAATTATGTGACGTTTGTATTAGAGACACAGCCGCAGAGACTCGTCGATTTCTCACTCACAATCAGCCGCTTCTATGATTGTTTCAGACATGATTAGTGGTGTTTTAGTCTTGCTGCTGTGTTTGTAAACTTGGGAATGCTTCTAAAATTATGTGACGTTTGTATTAGAGACACAGTAGCAGAGACTCGTCGATTTCTCACTCACAATCAGCCGCTTCTGTGATGGTTTCAGACATGATTGGTGGTGTTTTAGTCTTGCTGCTGTGTTTGTAAACTTGGGAATGCTTCTAAAATTATGTGACGTTTGTATTAGAGTCACAGTAGCAGAGACTCGTCGATTTCTCGCTCAACCGCTTCTATGACTGTTTCAGACAAGATTGGTGGTGTTTTACTCTTGCTGCTGTGTTTGTAAACTTAGGAATGCTTCTAAAATTATGTGACGTTTGTATTAGAGTCACAGTAGTAGAGACTCGTCAATTTCTCGCTCAACCGCTTCTATGATTGTTTCAGACAAGATTGGTGGTGTTTTACTCTTGCTGCTGTGTTTGTAAACTTGGGAATGCTTCTAAAATTATGTGACGTTTGTATTAGAGACACAGTAGAAGAGACTCGTCGATTACTCGCTAAGCCGCTTCTATGATTGTTTCAGACAGTGGTGGTGTTTTAGTCTTGCTGTAGTGTTTGTAAACTTGGAAATGCTTCTAAAATTATGTGACGTTTGTATTTAAAATTGTAAACTTCAAGGTTGCGGGGCGTGATCGCTTCATCAAATATTTTGTTGTAAAGTTCAACAGTTTCCTGTTTGATTGACGACTTGACGAGGTGTGATTCTCTAAGTACAGACCAACTTGGGTGCTCGTTTTACACTTCTGAAGAAAATAAATTATGTATACTTACTAAACCCAACTTAAAGAGGAAGAACTACTCTACTTAACCTCGGGTAGTCGCGCATGGGTCGAAAGGACCCAGTACCCTATTTCTTCTTCCATAACTTTTTAAATATTGGTTACTACGCAAGATCGTACTCAGTACCTTTAAGCTACTTATGTATATATACTACAGGCACACCCCGCCTCACCAAGTTCGCGAGCGGTGCTTGGACAGCATGGACGCATAAAGTAAGTATAGGTTGTTTCGACCCTCACGCGTTTTTTTTCGTTTTCTTTTGTGATATTGATTAAAATTGTTACGTAAAGACATAAATATTTCTGATCTTAATATTGTTTTATTACCATCCTTCTATTTAGTTTATAAAAAATGTGTTATTTTCTTTATTTGTAGAAAAAAACACATTTAAACTTTTGGGTCTTTTAGACCCTGTGCGACTACTCACGTCACAAAATGAGGCGCGCGTGCCGGCGGGTTAACCTACAAAACATAAGTGTAAACTTTATCGACAATCTGATTTGTAAATATCTATCATTATCGTAGTCATATTGGTTTACTAAAACCAAACAAGGAAAAGATGAGTTGACAAACACTTGTTAAAACTTCCCTAAACTTGTCCTGCATTTTAAGGAGCATCTCAGTGTTAACTTTCAATTTCGATAGGCACTATAGCGGTCATTTTATTTTCAAAAGTCTCGATACGTCGTAGCAAACACGATTTTACATTGCAACCATGGAAGATCGTGCACATGTTAATGTTATAAATGTTGGCTGCACGCGCTTCCGTCACCCCACCTAAGAACGCTACTGGACAACGACTCTTTGCGTATGTGGCACTTCGCCTGGGCTGCAATTTCTGTGAACCACACACATGTATTTGCGGTTCCATGGTGGAGGCCAATGGGCATCACGCTCTGTGTTGCTGCCGGTGTGGTGTAGATTTCCCAGGCACCATGCCCTCAACTATATCATCCGCAGGGCTCTTGTGCCTGCAAACGTCCCAAGTGTGCTCGAACCGCCCGGCCTCTGTCGCACGGATGGCAAGCGTCCTGACGGGTTGACTTTGGTGCCGTGGCGGAACGGGATGTGCTTACTGTGGGATGTAACCCGCGTACTTTCGCCGCTAGCCACTGGGGACGCACGACACATGTTGCCGGGGCGGCCGCAGAGTTTGCGGCCATTAAAAAGGAGGAAAAGTATAGCACACTCCGTGACAAATACTTATTTAATCCATTTGCGGTGGAGACAGCGGGGAGCTGGAGTGTGGAGGTACGTCGATTTGTGAGGGAGTTAGGGCGTCGTCTAGTTCAGAGGGGCTTTGACTCCCGCTGCAGATCGTTCCTGGTGCAGAGGCTGTCCGTAGCCATTCAGCGCGGAAATGCAGCTAGTGTTATGGGCACCTTTGCACCGGGGGTGACGATTTTATGTAAGTTATTTTAGGTATTTTATTTTAGGTGTAATTTGTAATAAGTGAGATATTATTTTTAGTACCTACTGATTATTTAATAATTTTTTTATGTAAATAAACATACTTATTCGATATTTAAAAAAATGAAAATGTGTTTATTTTTTACCTTTTCACGCTTCAACACCTCAACCAATCTTGACAAAATTTGTCATGCAGACTGCCTGCGTCATAGAGAAGGACATATGCTACTTTTTATCCCCTTCGACGATGAAGTTTCTGAGGGAACGGAAAAATACTCTTCAATTGGTTAATTACTTTAACATCGCAACTGAACAATGGATTGTTGTGATTTTTTGCACAGAATAATAATAATTTGCACTGCTAATCAGAATAGCCCAGTAGAGTTCTGGAGTAATCCTCTGACTACGATCGCGAGCCGCTTGCGGTTCGCGCACCACTCAACCTCAAAAGACACTCATAAAAACGATGCCCACGCGAGCGTAGCCGCGGGTAAAAACTTATCTAATATATAATATAAAAAATAATGTTTGTTGTTGCCCACCGCGCACTATCGAAGCGGGTACTCACTAATTACCTATCTTATATACAGGGTGCGAGGGACCAAGTGTTACTACGAAAAAACTCCATAACTCCGTCAAATGTTGATATTTCTATTTGAAAATTTATGGTCATTACAGCTCATATACGTCCCCACCGAGGGGCTCGAGCCTACCCTGAATCAGGGCGATTAGGCCTTAGTCGACCACGCGGGCCCAGTGCGGGTTGGTCAACTTCACACACAACCTTCGAGTTTCTTCGCAGGCGTGTGCAGGTTTCCTCACGATGTTTTCCTTCACCGTTAAAGCAATCGGTAAGTATGTACGTAAGTTTTTGAAAAACTCATTGGTACATTGGCCGTCCAGATTTGAACCCGGTACCTCTGGTTAGATGGACCGAGTCGTTACCGGTTGAGCCACCGAGGCTTTTAAAAATTTATGGTAATTGGGAAAATTTGCCTATTTTATAGAGTTAGACACAAAAAGTGCAAGACTTAACTCCGGAGCAGAAAAAAAAACAGTTGGAGAGAGCCCAGGCACTAAAACGCTTGCACTCGAGTGAAGCTTTGCCAAACATTGTCCTTTCGGATGAAAAAAATTTCACCGTCCAGCAATACGTGAACTAGCAAAATGACCGTGTTTGGTTAGAGGGGAAGTCCACCGATAATCTCGAGCAAAGAATAGCTGTCAGAAAGCATGGAACAGCTTTTTTTATGGTTTGGGCCGCAGTGACTGCTGAAGGTCACTCTCCGGTCGTTTTTATTGACCAGGGTGTTAAAATTAACAAGACCATGTATCGCAAAAAGGTGTTTAAAGAAGCGGTAATACCGTGGGCATTAAACAATTCAGAGTCAGGACATGGACATTCCAGCAGGAGTCAGCACCGTCACACAAAGCCCTTGAAAATCAACAATTTCTTCGTGAGAATGTTCCAAAGTTCATTTCGGCGCAACAGTGGCCCCCTCATTCACCAGACGCCAACCCGTTGGATTTTTTTCATTTGGAGCATTTTGGAGACTAGGGTGTCCACTATGAAACTCCATAGTTTGGATACGCTGAAGGCATGTCTTCGTCGAGAATGGCAGCGAATCCCGCAGGCCCACATTCATGCAGCGTGTGATGAGTTCATCGGCAGACTCAACGCCATAATCAAGGCTAAAGGCGGTTATATCTAAAAATGAGTATATCTTTTAGAAAATAGATAAATTTTTCCAATTACCATAAATTTTCAAATAGAAATATCAACATTTGACGAAGTTATGGAGTTTTTCCGTAGTAACACTTGGTCCCTCGCACCCTGTATAAAAAATTCTCGTGTCACAGTGTTAGTTGCCATCATCACTTCAGCTCATATACGTCCCCACCGAGGGGCTCGAGCCTACCCTGAATTAGGGCGATCGGGCCTTATTCGACCACGCTGGCCCAGTGCGGGTTGGTCGACTTCACACACAACCTTCGAGTTTCTTCGCAGGCGTGTGCAGGTTTCCTCACGATGTTTTCCTTCACCGATAAGAGCGTCGGATAAACGTACATATGAAATCTAAATTCGAAAACACATTAGTACGTGGCAGGATTCGAACCACGACATCCCGGAAAGGAGGTAGCGGCACTTGCCATTACGCCACCGACGCTCCTTGCCATACTCCTCCGAAACGGCTGGAGGGATTTGCATGAAATTTTAGGTATAGAATTTTTTATATAAAATTGAAGTTGTGTCATATAAGAGGTGAATACAGCCACTTCCTAAAGAAACAATAGCCAATTCGCGTGGAATAATGAAGTCATCCGAAACATTAGCCTCATTTTCGCAAATCGATAAGCTGGCATTGTTATCTAGTTTAACTGCTACATAGTCATAGCGGAGTTCGGCACCAATGAAATTGATTGAAGGTGAGGATTTTCCGGCGGTAAATTGAAGTGTTTCGGCAAATTGGGCGCACGGGCGTACTCGACGGGCGGCGGCGGTGCGCGGCGGTGCACGGTGGTGCAGGCGGGCGCCGCGAGTACGATTCCACCGTTACGCGACTATTAGGCGCACGCGCACTGCACCGTCACACCCTGGATACTTCATACAACGGGCCAGAAATGACATTTCAAAAAAGGAATGACGGAACAAACAAAATGGCGGAAAAATTCTATACGTTCGACAACCAAACTGTAATCAATCTGTATCAATATGGGTGACGAGGGGGTGAGGTTGCAATCTAGAGAGCGGCAGGGAGTGTCCATACTGTATGTTAGTACTAATATATATACTTTACATTACATTCATTCTCTTTGTCTCTCTCCCTTTTACACACACACACACACCCCCACACACACACACACACACACACACACACACACATACACACACACTGTGTTTCTCTTGATTTTGTTCACTTTACTTTTTTTTCTTTGTTTATATTTGTTGTTTTCAATTATTTATCATTGTTTTGTAAATATGTGGTTACTTTTTTAAGCCTGGGGAAGAGACTAGCACCCCCAACACAGGGAATCCTAGTGGGGGTTCTAAAGAGCCCAATCCAACGACACTTATAACATTTTTTTTTTATTCACAATTGGTAAGCCCTTGGCATCGTCTCACCTGATGGTAAGTGACGATGATGCCGAAGATGGAAGCGAGCTTACCAAGATTCCCCAACGCAATGGGGAAACTGGCTATCTTATCATCAAGCCAGAACACATCAATGCTGTTAACACTGATGTTTGGCGGCTAGACTTAGATAAGATGGTGGTAACTAGCCAGGCGGGCTTAGAAAATGCCCTACCACCAACCAAACCGAGTCTTACAAGTTGACCCCACCGGGAATCGAACCCGCGACCTCCTGGTGTAAAGCGAATGGGCTAACCAATACGCCACGGAGGCGGTTAAACAACAATAAAGCTATCATTGCTATCAGCTATCACTTTGGCACCGTGGTGCTTCTTGTATCGTCCGTGCACTTGACATCATCATAGCTGCTAATATTTATATAGCTGCTTTTTTTATAGTATGCCAATACCTACCAGTCGCCTCCGTGGCGTAATGATTAGGAGGTCGCGGGTTCGATTCCCGGCGGGTTCAACTTTGTAAGACTCGGTTTGGTTGATGACAAGGAATTTTCATAGCTCGCCTGGCTGGCTACCACCATCTTATCTAAGTCTTGCCGCCAAAACATCATTGTTAACAGAATTGATGTGTACCGGCTTGAAGATAAGATAGCCAGATCCCCATCACGTTGGGGAATCTTGGTAAGCCCGCTTCCATCTTCGTCATCATCGTCACTTACTATCAGGTGAGATAATGCCAAGGGCTTATCTATTAATTGTGGAAAAAAATGTGATATCAAGATCAGAATAGATATCTAACACGTTTCACCGTAAACGTCTTGGCATGCTTTGCGATCCGCTAGCAAACTAAATTGACTATCAGTCTTAGCTCTTAACCCCCATTATTTTACGACTGCGGCCCATACCTGGGTAGAAAGCTTCAGCAAGCTAAAATTGATAACCAAGATACGCTAGATGTTTCCGAGTATGTTCGCTATTGACAGCAACTGAACAAAGCACCTGTGGCTCAACCGGTAACGACTCGGTCCGTCTAACCAGAGGTACCTGGTTCAAATCTGGACGGCTAATGTACCAATGAGTTTTTCTGCTTTAACGGTGAAGGAAAATATTTTGAGGACACATCCACACGCCTGCGAAGAAACTCGAAGTTTGTGTGTGAAGTCGACCAACCCGCACTTCGCCTGCGTGGTCGACTAAGGCCTGATTACCCTGATTCAGGGTAGGCTCGAGCCCCTCGGTGGGGACGTATATAAGCTGATAAGATGATAAGAAGATGACAGCAACTGGTATCGAGGCGGAATACTACAGAAGCAAGTCGTGGTGTTAGCACTAAATTAATAATAACGATCTCTCCGCAAAGTAAAAGTGTCTAGTATTATTGGTGTCCGGCGAGCGACCCACATCTATTATATCGCGAGCGCCGGTGCAAAAACAGCTACAGAATAAACTCCAAATAAAAGGTGCGAAAATTTGGTGAAATTGTTAGGAGAATTGTACTTATTGATCGATCGTACTCAAAATCGAGAAGAAGTATGGATTGGAAATTGCATCGCATAAATAATATTGTCACATTTTATCGATGCTTTTGACACTTTCTTTCGCGTTGTGCAACTTTTTGATTCAGTTTTCAAACTACAGCGAACGAACTCTCTAAGCTTAAACACAAGACTGGTAGCTGTAAAACTGTTTATGTAATAATGGCGTGCCTTGTATTTATAATTTTTCCTTGTAAAGCTTTTTCCCGCGGCTCAACCCGCGTGGACATTGTTTTTATGGCTGTATTTAAGGGTGATTAGTAAATTATGTCGTTTCCCACCTACTCAACCATCTCTGTGCAAAAAATCACAACAATCGAGTATTTTTTTAGTTCCCTCAGGAACTGCATCAGATTATGCTATTTTCCCGGGATAAAAAGTAGCCTACGTCCTTTCACGTGACACAGGCTACATGCATGCCAAATTTCATAGAGATTGGTCAAGGCGTTGAAGCGTGAAAAGGTAATAAACAAACACATTTTCACATTTATAATATTAGTAAGGATATTGCATCTATAATTTATAACCTAATCATAAATCAGAAAATAATTACTAAAATGTTTACCTATTTTGTTAAAACAGCGATCGGATCGATTTTACGCAAATAAAACTTACATACTTATGGTAACTAAACAAACTAAATAAGTGATTACGAGCCTTTTTTACTGCGTCGTTCATACTAGGCTTTTAATGACACAATAAAACATTCTACAAATCAAAATTTATTTCCCGTAACGATACCTAGTCGAGTAAAATCGATGTTCATAAAATGAATCCTTGATGGAATTTACAATCTAAAAAATAACCAGCCAAGTGCAAATCAAACTTATGCACTAAGGGTTCCGTACTAAAAACTCATTTTCATCTACAGCGCCATCTATAGATATTGGTAAAAAGGAACTAATTGATGTTGTCGTATTACTAAGCAAATAAACTATGTACGAGATACTACTAGACCCCACTAGGTGTCGCTAGTTTCTAAACAATCAGACTTTGGAAATTGTATTTTTTCTGTAAAAACGGAAGAACTTTAGACTTTCTTGTAGTTTCGGAGATTAGGGGGGAATGGTCAGTTTTCGTCGATTTTCCTAATTAACGTCAAAACTATTTATCATAAAATTATAAAAATAATATATTTGAGATTCCCATAACAAGCTCTTTCATTTACATCTGTCATACAATATAGGTAATTTGCAAAACTTTTTTTTTTATACTTTCTTATTTGCCCTCCAAAAGTGCTCCTGAGTTAAAAATTAATTTATTTACGTTACATGTCTGTCTTTGGGTCACCGACTTACGTTTTTAAAATTTCGACTCAATCGGTCCAGTAGTTACTGAGCAAATCGGCTGTGACAGACGGATGAACAGACAGACACGCGAGTGATCCTGTACGGGTTTCGCTTTTTCCTTTTAAGGTACAGAACCCTAAAAAGTCATTAAATAGTACCATCATTAACAGAAAATAGTAGAACCATATGTGGAATTTTTAATAGTAATAATAAAATGTCTTTCCTAATTACAAGGAACCATTTTCCTGAAATTATATCTTGCAATTTACTCACTCGGTATGACGGTTGACTGAGTATAAAAAGTTAATTAAATTTATTTTTTCATTTTAGTCACCTAATAGACAACATACTGTCCAGAGTTCAGGTATGTAAGTGATAGTGCATCTATAAAAAAAACGGCTTAGTGCGAGTCAAATTCGTGCAATGTAGAAGTATGTAGAAGATACTACTAGATTCCACTAGATGTCGCTAGTTTCTAAACATTCGGACTTTGGAAATTTCATGTTGATATTGAAACATATAAATCTAGCCTTACTCCTTACTAATATTATAAATGTGAAAATGTGTTAGTTTGTTTGTTACCTTTTCACGCTTCAACGCTTTTACCAATCTTTATGAATATTGGCATGCAGGTAGCCTGTGTCATAGGGAAAGACATAGCCTACTTTTTATCCCGGGAAAATAGCATAATATGATGCAGTCTAATCAATCAACCTTAAAGACAGTCATAAAAACGATGTCTACGCGAGCGAAGCCACGGGAAAAAACTAGTAACCAATAATTCTTAAAGTACTTGTATGTGTCAGTATTTACGAAGCACGAACTTTTTATTAACCTTAATTCGGTCTCAGCCTCCTTCTGCAAGTACGCTGCGACTGCAACTTGATTAATAACTTGCTAAAACTTTGAAAAGGAAAAGCTGTATATCTACTTTCAGTCTATTGATATTCTGTAAGTGTATACTGTAGTAGATTTATCTGTAGATAAATAATCATTTTATGAATATCATACCTAACGACGCTGCTGGCTAAACACGCCTTAACACTGACTCGTGATGTTACGGTGTCGATTCCTATCTGGGTTCTGTTTTGATAGTTTGGTTAATTTTATTTATCACACACTTCTTAAACATACACACTGTACATACAAACATAATGTAATAGCACACACATACAAACACTCACACACGCACACTAATAAATTCACACACACTCAATCACATGCACACATAAATACTTCGCGCCCGTGTTTATTAATACGTAGCGCATATATTTGTAAAGTATTGTTGTTTTAAATTGTTTTAATTTTTTATTGTATCTCTGTGTTGTTTGTTAGTTATGGAAGTGCGGATTCTTCTGGCACAAGTATTCTTATACTTAAAAGAAGTCTCCTGCAATATGTAATATTTTTTACAATGAGATACAGCTAGGGTTGCCAGGTCTTAAAACTAAATATCCGGACATACCTGCCAGTTTAGCCGGACTTTTGGGTAAAAAAGCCGGACTCCCTAAATTATTAAAGCCCTCTTTAGACACCCCTAAATCAATCAGTCATGTTTACTGGCCTTTAGCGAGGTCCTAATCAGACAAAGAAACGCCGCCATAGTCTCATAAATACGACAGCGCTCACCCGAATGTCCAGGTGACTGGAAAAATCATTAAACCTAAAAAGCCGGACAGGCCGGACACCTTCTAATTTGGCCGGACACGCATCCAAAAAGCCTAACACTGTCCGGCTTTATCCGGACGCCTGGCAACGCTAGATACAGCAATAAACTTTTTTTGTTTATTTTTTTTCATATGCCTATAACCTTTACTAAAGTCTTGTCTTCACGTGGCTGGTGCCCAATTTGTAACTTAATTTCTATGAGCTTTGGGGTGGTGTAAGGATTTTAACGATACCACGTATATCGTACACTTCCACACATTAACACTAATATCATAACACTCTTTTTTGAAGCAGTCAGTCGCAATGTATTTTTGGGGTAGTCTAATAAAAACACAAAGTTTGCCACTTTTTTGACGCACTGTTGTAATTTCTGGAGCAGTCCAGTGAAAATTAAGATCCGCAATTCCTTTTTGCATTGCGTTGAGGATTCTTGGTAAGCTCACGGGTTGGCTTTAGTATCTTTATGCACGCGCAGAGGGCTAGAAGAGGGAGGGAAGATAGATGGGGGTAAATATAGTCTCCCCTCAAAATCCCCAGGTGCGGAAAGTTCTGGTTATTTTGTATGAATTTTAAAAAATTCTATTATGAGGTTATGTTTCCCTTTTTGCTCGACATAGACAAACTTTTAAATTGTTAAATGTGTTATTTCTACAATAGAAAGAGATTCGATTCGATTCGAGAGTCGAAACTCGACACTGTAGGAAGAGTGTGGTACGGGGAGTTATAAATGGAAGCGGGAGCGAGCGAAGCGAGCTCGGACTTTTGGAGCACCCCGACTCAGATCCTTGGCTTGGCTCGCCTCCCCGCACAGTCGTAGTGTTAGATTTAACATGAGAACGCAGAAGTAGAAGCCCCGAAGGGTCTCCGTCGACTATGAAACTCAACTCAACACTTATTAATAAATAATTTTTAAATTACTAAGTGTTTTTATTTGAATTTATAACTACGTAAAGAAACATAACCTCAAAATCAAAATTTCAAAAATGTATTTAAAAAAATATTGTTTTCCGCGCGGGGGGAGTCATGCAGGAGGGTAACCTTCTCCCCTCCCCTCACCCTTCCCAACCCCCCCCCCTGTCCCCTCTCCGACCGCCAAGATACTAAAGTAATCCCTCAGCTCACTTCACACAACTTCAGTTGACACTCACTTTCATAAAATGAAAAAAAAAAATAGTTTAATGGCTGCTCGTACAGGCGGACTGACCACGACCATTGCCATGACACCGCCTGCCATATTATAATCCACTATCATTTTGTAATGGATAAAGTGGCCGCAGCATTAACACAATAACCCACATCATGTACTTACATTAGTATCTTTTGGAAATTGCCTTTCTGACACGATTCGAAAACTGATATTACTGTTAATGTGCTATACTATCCACTGTCATTGCACGCCGCTCCGTTGTACGTCTGTCTGTGCGGCCATTTTTTGTGGCAGTGGAAATAAGATGACATATGTTACCCACAGACTTAAGTTTTCTTCTACCCAATTGATGGTGTCTTCAGCAACGCGACCCAGATTTTCAGTTGCTTTGTTTTTTAGTTTCGGAATATTTTCAGAGTTTGTGTGTACAGGTGCAGAGATACAATGGGCACGATTACAAGTGCGTCATCTGTTGTGGTGATGCACTACATTCATAGATAACTTCGTTCCCCCCACCTCAATCCGCCTATTCTTGATTATCGTATATAGGGCCACCACGATACAGGCATTGCCTAGTTTGGAGTCACTGTTAACATTTTTGTAAGGTGGCTCATTCTGAATAAATAATAATTATTATCTTTAACATTATTATAAGAGAGCAAGGTAGTTATTTTTAACGATACTTTTTACTTTCGAGCGCAAAGGAGTGAATTAGGTATTGTGATACCAAAAAATCGAAGTTGAGATTTTGATGGGGATTGATTGTCTTACACTAATAGAGTCTAAAAACAAAAAACTGTGTGTGTATGTATGTGTGCCTGTGCATCCATCTAGTGCACTAGTTCCCGAACACTAATACTTTTTTTATATCTCCAGCTGTTTTTTTTTCAAATGTACTGTCTTGATTTTTTACGGTTACCACCATGGTAAAAATCACCTATATTTTTTTTGTTCAAAAATGGCTAACGATTTCGATGAAACTCGGTAAGTTAGTATAACTTGACATGGACTATAGCACGCGGCAGTTAAAACGGAATAGGTTACCTCCTATACAAGTCCAGGCCGTTTGTTACTTTTTCTCAAAAATTGCTTTAACGATTTTAATGACACTGTGAATAACAAGGACACTTAATAAGGCCTACCTTCACTAGGTAGTTCGTTGTTGCAGGAAAAAAATAATTAATTAGGTAACTCCCATACAAACATTGATTATTTGCAAAATTTACATCAAATTCAATACACCTCATTGCTACAAGGTAAGTGTAATATTTTTTGTTGTTTTGTGTGTTACTGACTTCGTCAGACTGTGAAAGATTCATGAGGAAGTATGCACAGCGTGGCTGCACAATTTATTTCAAAATCATTGTCATTCTTTCCAAAGCTAGGCTCTCGTCGGTGGAGTTACCGCCAACCTTTTTTCCCGCCAACTTCTTGACTTCTTGGTTTCACACTACGTTTATTTCTGCTTTGACTTCATCGATATCGATTTTTTTCACCATACAATATGTTGTAAATTGCTGCTCCCGGAAACATTTCCTGTTCCCCGAAGCTCTACCAAAAAAAAATCGGTACGTCTTTCCCGGACACACCAAAATATATTTAAGTACTTAACAAAATCGATCAGCCAATTTTGTATGGGGAGTCCAAATTTTTTGCTTCCTTTTTCAATATTATGCATATCTAACTTAAATGTTTTCAAAGCGTCCTTTACAACCAGTATATTAACTAACTGTGTTTCGGCATAAAGATAAGATAGCCAGTTTCCCATTGCGTTGGGGAATCTTGGTAAGCCCGCTTCCATCTTCGGCATCATCGTCACTTACCATCAGGTGAGATGATCTCAAGGGCTTACCAACTGTGGATAAAATAATTCATATAGATAAAAAAATATATAATTCTGTTAGATAAAAAAAAACTTTTCCAAATACAGTCATTGTTATGTTAGATAAAAAAAACTTTTTCAAATACAGCCATAGTTCTGTTAGATAAAAAAAAACTTTTCAAAATACAGCCATAGTTCTGTTAGATAAAAAAAAACTTTTTCAAATACAGCCATAGTTCTGTTAGATAAAAAAAACTTTTCCAAATACAGTCATTGTTATGTTAGATAAAAAAAACTTTTTCAAATACAGCCATAGTTCTGTTAGATAAAAAAAACCTTTTCCATATACAGCCATAGTTCTGTTAGATAAAAAAAACTTTTCAAAATACAGCCATAGTTCTGTAAGATAAAAAAAAACTTTTTCAAATACAGCCATAGTTCTGTTAGATAAAAAAAACTTTTCAAAATACAGCCATAGTTCTGTTAGATAAAAAAAAACTTTTTCAAATACAGCCATAGTTCTGTTAGATAAAAAAACTTTTCCACATACAGCCATAGTTCTGTTAAATTAAAAAAAAACTTTTCCAAATACAGCCATAGTTCTGTTAGATAAAAAAAAAATTACAGACACGCCTGCCGCCTGCGTAGCTGCGAAAGCTCATTACATTGCGTTATCGGCTATCGTAGAAAAGTTGTTATTTATTTTCAAAACCATCAAAGAAAGGCGCCTCCTCCATTCGCATCACTAGTAGCACGACCTGACGTTAGGTGAGAAATATTATTTGTCTCCTTTTAACATCAATTTCAACAACAATTTCGTCAACGAGCGTCGGTGGCGCAACGGCAAGGGCCGCTAGCTCCTATCCGGGAAGTCGTGGTTCAAGTCCTGCCACGTACCAATGTGTTTTCGAATTTCGATCTCATATGGACGTTTATCCGACGCTCTTACGGTGAAGGAAAACATCGTGAGAAAACCTGCACACATCTGCGAAGAAACTCGAAGGTTGTGTGTGAAGTTGACCAACCCGCACTGGGCCTGCGTGGTCGGCTAAGGCCCGATCGCCCTAATTCAGGGTAGGCTCGAGCCCCTCGGTGGGGACCTATATATGAGCTGATGTGATGAACGTCAATTTAAAGAAAGCAACAGCTATAGTGTTAAGTCTTCCCATCAAGCGTTTCTATGTAGCGCTCGCTGCTCTATTCTCAGCCTGATAATTGAATCTTACTCAAATAAAAAGTCTGTCTGACAATCTGACGCCGTGTACAATGTAATTTGGTAATTTCGTCGAGATAATGAGAGGTAGTGCGAATCAACACATTAACTTTCACTGTTGTTGCAAGTCCCAATGCTGACCTTAAATCCTCCTAAGAAACC
The DNA here is from genome assembly GCA_947284805.1 of Coleophora flavipennella. Classification (NCBI taxonomy): domain Eukaryota; kingdom Metazoa; phylum Arthropoda; class Insecta; order Lepidoptera; family Coleophoridae; genus Coleophora; species Coleophora flavipennella. Next base: position 9,510,594 of record OX369288.1, read on the forward strand.
GCAGGAAGTGAAAATTATACATACGTTGTTTTGCAGGAATTAAGATGGTTTTTTGTACTTAAGGTAATCAAGTAGATAAATGCATTTGAAAACCGTTGCTCGACTATCAACAAAACGAATAAAAACTTTAATGATTAATTTAGTAACTCAACATTGTTAAAGAAATATTATAGTTTCTTTTTAGAAATTAAACAATTAGAATGGACCAATTCAAGAAATCTCTAAGTCCATTTTTCCACTTTTGAGAAATGTCACATTAAACATTAAATGTTTTTGTTTTTCATCCTGAAGCTAAACCGTTAAGAATTAAAATGAAATAAAAAACGTGGTGTATTTTTTAATAATGTTCTTTGTGAACAAGAAAAAAGTATTTTCTCCATTAAAAATATAACATGAAAATCTTGAATTTGTACTAGCTTTTACCCGCGGCTTCGCCCGCATGCACATCGTTTTTATGACTGTCTTTAAGGGTGACTGGGGCGCGGGTCGCGAGTGTGAACATACGTTTTCTCAAGATCCCTGAGGAACTATAACGCGCTATTCTCGTTAACAGTCTTTGTCACTTCCCATCCCCTCAACCAATTCTATACAAAAAATCACTTTAATCCGTTGCGACCCAATTCAAGAAATCACTGAGTCCATTTTTCCACTTTTTAGATATGTCGCATCAAAAAAAGTTTTTATCCTGAAACTAAACCGTTAAAAAATCAAATGAAATAAAAAAACCATGGAGTGTGTATGTATAAATTATTTATTGCACACAATGAATAATCACAACAGTTTAGTAGTAGTAGTTTTTTGAATAATGTTTAATTTGAAAAAACAACTCGAGAATTATTTCAGTCTATGCTTATTAGTAGTCTATAACATTTCTCACCCTATATATTATCCGTCTCTGTGCAAAAAATCACAACAATCCATTGCTCCGTTGTTGTGATGTTAGAAATCAACCAAAAAAAAGAGTATTTTTGTCAGTGCCCTCAGGAACTGTATCGGATTATGCTATTTCGAAGAGATAAAAAGAAGCTTATGTCCTTCCCTATGACACAGGCCACTTGCATGCCAAATTTTGTCCAGGTTGGTTGAGGTGTTGAAGCTTCAAGTGGTAACAAACTAACATACACATTTTCACTTAATATTAATATTATGGATTCGAAAGAACGAAAATAGGGAAAAAGTAATTAAGTAAGAATATTGGTTGATGTTATCTAACATTCCTAATCTAATTATATTTCTTCAGTGACTTCAAGTGATCAGTTTTAATTTACTACAATATTTACATTGTCTTATATAGGGTGACTTTTAATTAGTTCTTGATAGCAAAGGATATAAATGTACTCGTGATTACAAACAACTTTCTTAAGAAACTATATGTCAAATATGAAAAAAATTTTTTGGACCTCGATACATATTTGTAGATTTGATAACTTATTATTTGTATCCAGGACGAAAAAATTTTTTTCATATTTGACATATAGTTTCTTTGGGAAAGTGGAAAGCTGTTTGTAATCACGAGAACATTCATATCCTTTGCTATCAAGAACTAATTAAAATTCATCCTATGTATCTATACTGTCTTAAATTTTTGTTTATAAACTGTAACAGTTTTTAGGGTTCCGTAGCCAAATGGCAAAAACCGGAACCCTTATTTAATATCCGTAATTTTAGTAAATTTTAGGTTTAGTGGACTTTTGTGTCCTTTTCTGGGCTAGTAGTATTTTAGCTGTGAAGGAAGGACAAACAAACGAACAAACTTTATCATTTATAATGTTTATTCAGTGATAAGTACACACAAGTGAAATATTGCGTAATTTTTAAAATACAATAGTTTGTACCATTCACTGAAAATATTATAGCCCGTCAACTTCGTGCGCGATACGCCTGAGCAGCTGAGGCGGGGTGTGCGGGATGATCTCCGCGGGGGAGCTTGAGGCTTGCGGGGAGAGGCACGAGGCTCGTGACCGAACGGACCTCCCCCGCGGAGATCGTGTCGTGTCCTGCTACCTCGCCCCTGCCTACCCGCCCGTACCGCAGGCGTACCGCGCACGAAGTTGAAGGGCTATAGTAAGGATTATATAAAAGGACTTATGAAGAAGTAAATGGACGTAGGGATTTCATTGACTCAATCGATAGGACTAAGCGTAATTGTTTTGAATCTACATTGACCGAATGGCTACAAAACAAATGTTACTATTCAGTAAAAGAATTTCTCAGCGACAAAAATTGATGATAGTTTGTAAAACCTAGGTTATATTATAATATGTATATTTGCATGCCATTGATGGTGGGACATAAGATACCTTAAATTTAAGAACACCATGTATTCAACTATGTTCTGGCAAATAAATGCTTTGACTTTGACTTTGACTAAGGGAGTTTTAGACATAGTGATTTCTAGAATTGGAAGTGGTGGACTTCATGTATTTGTAAATGGCAAAATCTCACAAATGGTTTTTTAATTAAATAAACTATTTGGCAGCCCATACTTAACTTTCTCTAAAACATTTTTCGTTATTTTTGTTTTACAAATATTGAATTATTTTTTTAACAATTTTGATGAATTCATATTGCGTGACCAAAGTGAGTAAAATGCATGTTTCAATTTCATTTGTAGGAGAAACATACATGGGCATTACGTAATAGACAAACATAATCAACTATGACGTGCAAAGCTTTATCGAAATCGTTAGAATCGTTTTTGAGAAAAAAAAACATTGTTATTGTATGACAGTTACTCTTCGGTACGAAGAGACTTTTGAAAATCCCTCGATGAAATAATTTTCAACTCTTAAGTTCCAAATTTGGTCCCAATCGGACTAAGGATTTTTCTTTCAGAGCCAAGCGTGACGGACGGACGCACGGAAGGACGGAATTGAGATATTTTAGCTTTTTACGGTACGTTTTAATGACATAGAACACATTTTCATGAAAATCGAAAAAACATTTTTTTTGCTATAAAAATACTTCCTCTACCCTACGTACTCGTACGTGTGTACGTACCGTACAATGGGGTGGGGTCGCCAATATAAATAATTCTCGAAAAACTTGAAAAAGTTAGGTACAAGCTTTTAATATTGCATTTTCACGCGATATACTCGTACATATGCTTGCAAAATTTCAGCTTAATCGAAAACCAAGAAGTATGTCAATTTTAACTTGCAAGATTTCACTCCAACAAAGATACATACATTGCAAGTTACATAAAAGCTTTTTAAAAAATACGGCCAGTCGATAGAGAAAAAACACTACACAGTTCAGTGTTACTACTAGTTCAAAAACCATAAAAATGGACTTAGTGATTCCTTGAATTGGGCCAATCTCAGGAAGGTCAATCCAAATTCCACTAACAAAGTGACTAAAGAGAAAAAACACTACACAGTTCAGTGTTACTACTAGTTCAAAAACCATAAAAATGGACTTAGTGATTCCTTGAATTGGGCCAATCTCAGGAAGGTCAATCCAAATTCCACTAACAAAGTGACTAAAGAGAAAAAACACTACACAGTTCAGTGTTACTACTAGTTCATAAACCATAAAAATGGACTTAGTGATTCCTTGAATTGGGCCAATCTCAGGAAGGTCAATCCAAATTCCACTAACAAAGTGACTAAAGAGAAAAAACACTACACAGTTCAGTGTTACTACTAGTTCATAAACCATAAAAATGGACTTAGTGATTCCTTGAATTGGGCCAATCTCAGGAAGGTCAATCCAAATTCCACTAACAAAGTGACTAAAGAGAATAAACACTACACAGTTCAGTGTTACTACTAGTTCAAAAACCATAAAAATGGATTATATTATAACTAAAAACAACGTGTCATTCAACATAATGTCGAGATAAGATGTAATTATTTTTTATAATAAGCAAAACATGTCCAATAACTTTATACATCCGTTTCCTAAAGAAATATAATGACACACAAAGAAAAATGTGCCCGTTGCGTGGTTTCCACCAATATCCTCGACAGCAGGAAGACTTGTCTCAAGGCGAAGTTATGAAGCTATTCTCTCAGGTTTTTACCCTTAGAAAAGATGCATAGTTTCTCATATTATGGGAGTTTTTTGTTCCGCGTTGTTTTGCGGTTCACACGTTACTGAGCATCTGAGGGAACTGTTATGTGCATTACGATGCAGTCGCCTTACGAGAGCTTTCTGTAAATCTCTGTTAAGGCTATAAGGCGAGGCACCGGTGTAGAAGCTGAGAAATCCTTTTGCTACATCAATATTTTTGGGTAATAACTACTAAATATCGGTCTTGCTAATATGTTACACGATAGTGTGTACTTTACCCGATCATAAAAAATCCCAAAAACAGGTCTTAAAAGTCCAAAAAAAAAAGTCTAAAACGAATTGTTTGTTAATAAAATTTCTAAACTTGCGCATAGTTTTTATATGGAGATATTCCTTTTTAAGTCTACTATATAGGCAATCTGCTAAATTATAGTTTTTGAATTGAAGTCTTAAGAGAAATAACAATGTAAAACATTGAAAAAGTGCAAGTGTGGTTATTGTCTTGACTCTTTACACGTAAAGGAAAAAACAGAGACAACTGTTTTACAAATGCCTCGCCTTAAGATGCCTCAATCCGAGCAGGTAATATCGATCGTAAGTCTATTCATTATAAGCTTTTATTTAACTTGCAATGTATGTATGTTTGTTCGGGTGGAATGTTGCTAATATGACCCACTTCCCGGTTTCTGATTGAGCTGAAATTTTGTACGCATATGTATATCGCGTGTCAATGCAATATTTAAAGCTTGTACCTAAAAGTTTTTGAGTTTTTTGAAAATTATTTTAAGTTCAAATCAATGCGGGTTGAACGTTGAAACCAAACGCCCAATTCTCGATTTTTACAAGTTTTGAAGTGAAAACTTCTTTAGCGGCGTTGTGCACTTTTTTTGTAATTTGCAAAAAATGTTAAACTCGCGTCAGGACACGTGACCTGATCGAAAAGTCGTAAGACGGATGGAGTTGATTTTTTGTTGATTTTTCTGAGATATAAACTTTTTAATGTAATATAAATTGTCATGTTTGTGTACGATAGCGCAATAAATAAATATTGTATTCTACCACATAAATGATAGTACTTTTATACTGATAATCAAAGCAATTCGTGCAAAATTATTCCCTAACCATTCCAAAATATCAAAAATGCACAACGTTAATATTCAAGTTTTCACTTCTGCCGGCACTCCCGGTGTGCAACCCGTCGTTTTTTTATTACTTTTCTTTACATTCAAATAAGTTTTAAAAAAACGTGTTCAAGATAAGATAAGATAAATACTCTTTATTGTACACACTAATTAAAAAATAAACAAAATGTAAAACTTAAAAACTATAACTTAAAAATTTAAAGAATAACAACTTAAAACAAAATATCAATTAAAATGAAAGATCTTAGAGTCACCGATTTTTCTGTGTTGGTTTCATTCAACATTAACGAGTTGCTTTCGAGAAATTTTGCAAGTAATGTCAAAAACAGGGTCTACAGTATATTTTTTTATATCAAAAGTGGTAATATTTTTAAAATTGTATTCAGTTAAATTGAATTTTTATTACTTTAAGTATATTACATATTTTTTCCATAGTGATAGCTTTACACAGTCTTTCAATAATTTGAATTGAATATTGACATTTTACCTATCTTAAGGCCTTAATTGCTTTCAAATTATTTTAGGTCGCGACCGCGGTGAGGATCAAAATTGCCCGCAGTTAAATATTTTATAGACATGCAAAAGTCAATTGGAAAATGGACCCTGAGGCATAAATTCATAGACCTGCTTTAAACCTGAAACTACACTCACGAGCGTTAAAATCCGGCACCCACTTTTCTTCGCAATACTCAAAATTTTAATGAAATTATTGCTTTCATTTATTGAAGTGAAAACTTCTTTAGCGGCGTTTGCACTTTTTTGTAATGGGTAAAAAATAGTAAACTCGCGTCCGGACACGTGACCTGATCGAAAATTCGTAAGACGGATGGAGTAGTGAAAACTTCTTTAGCGGCGTTGTGCACTTGTTTTGTAATGGGTAAAAAATAGTAAACTCGCGTCCGGACACGTGACCTGATCGAAAATTCGTAAGACGGATGGAGTAGTGAAAACTTCTTTAGCGGCGTTGTGCACTTGTTTTGTAATGGGTAAAAAATAGTAAACTCGCGTCCGGACACGTGACCTGATCGAAAATTCGTAAGACAGTAGAGTAGAGTAGAGTAGTGTAGTGTAGGGTGTTGTTGTGTTAGGTAGGGTAGTGTAGGGTAGGGTAGTGTAGTGTAGAGTAGGGTAGTATAGGGTAGGGTAGTGTAGGGTATCGTAGTGTAGGGTAGTGTACGGTAGGGTAGTGTAGAGTAGTGTATTTAGGGTAGGTTAGGGTAGTGTAGTGTAGGGTAGGGTAGTGTAGGGTAGGGTAGTGTAGAGATGGGTAGTGTAGTGTAGGGTAGGGTTTTGTAGGGTAGGGTAGTGTAGGGTAGGGTAGTGTAGGGTAGGGTAGGGTAATGTAGTGTAGGTTAGGGCAGTGTAGTGTATTGTAAGGTGGAACGAAGTTAGCCGGGACAGCTAGTACAATTATAAAAACTTAAAAATCTTAACTTAAAAAAAAATATTAAAAAAAAACATAATATAAAAAAACGGAACTATAGCGGTATAATTTGGGCGGTCTTATCGCTCAAAGCGATTTCTTCCAGACAACCCGGTTTTTAACCCGATTTTTATTTTATTAAGTAATATTTATTAAATGTTTTTGTACTAAATTGACTATTTTTCTCGCACTCAAAAGTGAAAAGTACAGTTTTCACCTCGAGACTAAACGCCAACTTAATATACCCTCGGTTTCAAACCACCTCTGGTATATTATGGTTTCGTTTAGTCCCTCGATATAAAATATACTATTCAAATATAAAATATAATATAAATGTTCATTTAACGATTTGTTTTTTTCCTAAATGTAAAACCTATGATATATTTTTATTCATGTAAATTACAGTTGTCCATCATACAAATTATAAAATGTCTAAAACTAAAATAACCCACCCCTGAGCGTGCCCGGCGCAAAGGTGCCCATAACGCTCGCAGCGTTGCCGCGTTGTATGGCTATAGACAGCCTTTGCATCAGAAAGGCCCCGGAGCGGGGGTCAAATCCCTTGTCCCGCAGAAGGCGCCCAATGTCCCGCACAAAACCCTTAGCCTCGGTTCCCCATGAGCCAGCCGTTTCGACGGCAAATGGAACAAACATGTAGGTTTGTTTTGTTATGAGTAAATTACTGATTTAATTCCATCAAAAGCTTTATTTTAATCCACAATTGATTAATCCCTTGGCATCATCTCATCTGATGGTAAGTGACGATGACGCCGAAAATGGAAGCGGGCTTACCAAGATTCCCCAACGTAATGGGGATTTGGCTATCTTATCTTCAAGACCGAACACATCAATGCTGTTAACACTGATGTTTGGCGGCAAGACTGAGATATAAGATGATGGTAGCTAGCCAGGCGGGCTATGAAAATAGCCCTACCTCCAAAGTTGACCCTGCCGGGAATCGAACCTGCGACCTCCTGGTGTGAAGTGAATGGACTGACTATTAAACCTTCCAAACTACCCTGCAGGTATTATCATTATCATCACCATATCAGCCGAAGGACGTCCACTGCTGAACAAAAACCTCCCCCAAGGATTTCCACGGCGACCTATCCTGGGCTGCCCGCATCTAGCGGCTTCTCGCGAACTTCACCAGGTCATCGGCCCACCGAGTGGGAGGCAGGTTAGTATTATATTTGTTTTTACAAGCTTTTCTTTATCTTGCAACGTATGTAAGTATGTTTGTTCGAGTGGATCTTGCAAGTTAAATTTGAAGCAGACATCTTCAACCGATTGAACTGAAATTTTGTATACACGTTCAGTTTGGATGACAATGCATGGTTAAATGTGTGACGTTATTCTAAATCCAATATGGCGGACTCCCAAAGATGTTGGACCAGTTATTTTTTTATGCACCCCAATTATATGGGTATCAAATTATAGGATTGGCTGAGAAGAAAACGAAATAATTAAAATTATTTTCATATAAAAGCTTGTAACTAAAAGTTTTGACGTGATAACGTCTTATAATTCGATGGAGCCGGCTGCACGCACGAAAAAATGCGTCGTTACCATGCGTCGTTACCTCGCTCTGAGGCGTTCCTTCGTTACCTCGCTCTGAGGCGTTCCGTGAGGCGTTCCGTTTTCGATATTATGAAACCATTCCATCAGTATTTTCTTATGACGTTGTCACGTTCAACTATCGTCAGTAAACCGACTTTACAGACAACCGTTTTTTAGGTTTTTCGAAAATTATCAATTGTGGGTTTTTACCTGACTGCCCAAAATAGAGGGAAATGTTTTGGGTACCCTATATGTAAGTAGGTATGTATGTCTTCTTTAACTGAGCCTGTAGCGTAAACGGCTTGATGGATTCTGGAGTGCGAAATATCGTTAACGTGATCTTCTTCTTATCGCGTGGCACAATTAACCGTGCTATCCAAGGGATAGGCGGTGGTTGACTGGTGTCACACTTAGCATCACCCGCGGTCACGTGTAGGGTATTTAGATTAAGACCTACGGACGTGTACGAATCAGATGTGTAGGTTTCCTCACGATGTTTTCTCTCACCGTTAAAGCAATCGGTAAGTATATGTACGTAAGTTTAGAAAAACTCATTGGTACATTGGCCGTTCGGATTTGAACCCGGGACCTCTGGTTAGGAGGACCGAGTCATTACCGGTTAAGCCACTGATGCTTTTTTCGTGATATTAAAGATATATTTTATGCAGTCAAGTTTTTAATCCAATTTTTAGATTAGGATTTTGGTTCCTTAATCAATCATCATCTCTGTTGCTCACATTATTTTCAAATAATCACATCAGCTCATATAAACGTCCCCACCGAGGGGCTCGAGCCTACCCTGCATTAGGGCGATTGGGCCTTAGTCGACCACGCGGGCCCAGTGCGGGTTGGTCGACTTCACACACAACCTTCGAATTTCTTCGCAGGTGTGTGCAGGTTTCCTCACGATGTTTTCCTTCACCGTTAAAGCAATTGGTGAATATATGTACGTAAGTTTCGAAAAACTCAGTGGTACATTGGCCGTCCAGATTTGAACCCAGCACCTCTGGTTAGGGGGACCGAGTCGTTACCGGTTGAGCCACCGACGCTTTTTTCTTCATTTTTCTTCAAATAATATCTGTACCAAATCCAAAGGGTGAGGCCTGGTATTCCGAAACACAGACTTGTTAAAGTGTAGCTCAGGCACCAGTCCATTACATCTCTATAATATGTTTTTATCTTTTTGTTACTTGTAACTGTATGATGATGTAGTGTGAAAAATAAACTGATATTTATTATTTATATTAATCCTTTAAAAAGCGTCGGTGGCTCAACCGGTAACGACTCGGTCCATCTAACCAGAGGTACCGGGTTCAAATCTGGACGGCCAATGTACCAATAAGTTTTTCAAAAACTTACGTACATATCATTACCGATTGCTTTAACGGTGAAGGAAAACATCGTGAGGAAACCTGCACAGGCCTGCGAAGAAACTCGAAAGTTGTGTGTGAAGTCGACAAACCCGCACTGGGCCCGCGTGGTCGACTAAGGCCTAATCGCCCTGATTCAGGGTAGGCTCGAGCCCCTCGGTGGGGACGTATATGAGCTGATACAATAATAATAATAATATTAATCCTTTAGTCGAAGGTTAGATTTTCTCAATACCAGCACCTACACCCCGATGCCTTTTGCATTTTAACCACCTCCGTGGCGTAATGGTTAGTCCATTCGCTTCACATTTCACACCAGGAGGTCGCGGGTTCGATTCCCGGTGGGATCAACTTGTAAGACTCGGTTTGGTTAGTGGTAGCGCATTCATGTGTTCCGGCATGAAGATAAGATAGCCAGTTCTCCATTGCGTTGGGGAATCTTGGTAAGCCCGTTTCCATCTTCGGCATCCTCGTCACTTACCATCAGGTGAGATGATGCCAAGGGCTTACCAATTGTGAATATTAAAATAAGAAAAAAAAAGCTCCGTTGTCCTGCCGCTTTGTCCAAACGATGGCTTTGGCAAATTGCGCTGTTCAGCTTGGGGCGCTTTATTGAAAATTCGATCTATCTGTTACAGCGAGGAAGGGGTTAAGCGTTTTATCTAATGTAAGTCTTGCGCGCGCGCAGTAAAATCGCTGTTGCAGTGTCTCCCGCGGCCGCCGGAGTCCGTTATGCGGCGTCAGGTTACGGTCACGTCTATATAAGACCGCGGCGGCTTCTTCACCATTTCATTCCGTTTGAGCCGGCTGGCGGTCCGCGTTCCTGTCCGCTAGAGCCTCCGCGCCACTTAGAAACTCCCGCGCCGGTCCGCGATCCTTGCGCGCCCTCTCTCACTGCCGCCCCCCGCCCTACTCAAGGGCCAGTGCCAGCGTTTGTGCTTCCCGGACACAGTTCAGTTTCGTGAAAACGTTTTAGAAACATTTTAAACGTGAAACTATTGAAGACAGTGTTGCTGTTTGCGGAAAATAGGTAATTGCTGAAATAATTATTTATCATTATTTATTCAGACAGTTAGTACAGGTACAGACCATTTTTATTAGTAAGTTGCTTATAGAATGTTAGACAAAAAAAAAACAAGAACTATTTTCACATTTCACACATTTTTAACGACAGGTAGGCATGAGGTCCCTGCCTAAGCAGTACATGCATGAAGTGTGAAAATAGCTGGGAGTCGTGACTCTTTGCTATAACTTTCAGGATGCTGTTGACGTGCAACCTGCTCAGCAAATAATATATTTGAATTCTAGATAAAAGTACCTTTAAACCTAAATTGCAATTAAAATTACCACCAGGTGAGATGTTGTCAAGGGTTTACCAACTGTAAATAAAAAAAAAAAAAAAACCCATCAGTTTTGCTTCAATTTCATTTATTCATTTACTGATCGTTTTTGTTTTTACTTACTCTTTATTTTTGTAAATCCAGCTCGAAAAATGAAAAACATTGCTTTGACTGTGTGGGACCTGTGTATGGGTGATATTTTAAAATACAAACGTATATACCACAGAGGTACCGGGTTCAAATCCGGACGGCCAATGTACCAATGAGTTTTTCAAAACTTACGTACATATACATACCGATTGCTTTAACGGTGAAGGAAAACATCGTGAGGAAACCTGCACACGCCTGCGAAGAATCTCGCAGGTTGTGTGTGAAGTCGACCAACCCGCACTGGGCCCGCCTGGTCGACTAAGGCCTGATCGCCCTAATTCAGGGTAGGCTCGAGCCCCTCGGTGGGGACGTATATGAGCTGATATGATGAAACCACTTGTTGTCTTTAAGTTACACTTACGAGGCGAAGGTAGTCTCAAATATAAGATTATGGATTTTCAACTTAAAACAAAATTCATAGTTTTATCAACATTTTTCATTGAATATAAGATGAATAAGTAGAGCACTACATACTAATTATTACTCATGACTATTAGATTCCTTAAATCAGAGACCCCCAAGAATGACGTCAGTAAATTACTTTTAACTACCTATCAGATAATAGATACAGGCATATCAGATGATGGAAAAAAAAAGATTTTACAGCGTAAAACAGAGAAAAGACGAGGCCCAGAGATAGCTAATTCGAAGAAATTCACATCTAATCTAATTTCTTCGTTCAGCTCACGTACGTAATCACGAGACTGGTCTTTTTGATCAGTATGTTACCACGAGCAGGGCTATAAAACCCCTTAAAACGACTAAAAAGGACTACGAGTGCCCAACCATGTCAGGTTGTAGTTAAATCTCACACTACACTACACCGTTAATTACATATAACTACTGGTTAGGTGCGCCTCCGACGTCCTTAGAGCAATTAAAATAGTAAATTAAAAACTCTTAACTAGATAGTCTCATTAGATAACTTATTACCCGTAGCTAGGTATTTATTATTACTTCTAATGTTTTTACTCGTAAATGTTAAACGTTCTATCCGCGTAAGCCATGAGAAAGATTCAATATTCAAGATATTTATTCATAATTTTGAACAAAAAAAACCGACTTCAAACAGGAAACTAAGGTTCCCCTCGATTTCTTTGGGATTCCATCATCAGATCCTGGTTTCCTTATCATGGTACCACCCTTGGGATATCTTCTTTCCAACTAAAAAAGAATAATCAAAATCGGTTGATAAACGACGAAGTTATGCGCGAACACACATAAAAAAAAAATACGCGTATACACGGTCGCATTGAGAAACCTCCTCCTTTTTTTGAAGTCGGTTAAAAACAGGTGCAAATTACACTCTTTCTGATAGTCATAAAATTGTGATAACATAATTTCATTTGTAAAAAATCAATAAATAAACAATCATTAGTTAATAACGCCAAAATCCAATCCTTGATATAAAAAAAAACTAATTATGTCATTAGAACATGAAAACAATATGACACGAGAAGTTATACATTAAAATTATTTAAAATCATTGAATTTCATGAATGCCTTTGACAAGTGTAGGCCAGTTCACACGGACTGCACCCGGTCACGAGTACAACGCGAGAATCAGCCATCGCTCCTCTCAACCATATTAGAGGAAATTCAGCATTTTCCTTGTTTCAATAATTAAGAAGATAAAGTCAAAGACGAGTACAAGTGCTTTATTCGTCCTTTTTCTAGTAGATACTTATTTGAATTGTTTCTAATAGTATATTAATGAAAAACACTAAAAACGTTAAAAAACCGACTTCCATCGCAACAACTAAGTACTTTTTTGCATTATTATTTTTGGTTTTTGTTAATTTTCTAATAAAATACTACACCGATTTTGTTAAAAAAAATTATGGGACTACAAAAAAAGCACTAGCTTTCCGATGAAAAAATAATCATAAAAATCGGTTCACCCAGTCAAAAGTTCTGAGGTAACACACATAAAAAAATTAAAAACACATATAGACAAATTGAGAACCTCTTCCTTTTTGGAAGTCGCTTGAAAATGTATGTCATACCCGGTAGTCCCCGGGACTTATGTAATTCGAGTCCACAATATGGTCCACAAATATTATGTTGATAAAAGTTTTTTTTGAATAATTTAAAAAACAAATTGTGGTCCATACTGAAAAAAAAACTCTTGACTAACAATAATTTTTAATTATCTTCAAAATATCCGCCCGCTACATAGCACTAAACGTTTTTGAAAATTTCTTCCCATTCTTCAAGAAGTTTCTTCATCAGCGATTCAATACTGCAATGCCTTGTAACACAGGCCCGTGCCTCCAAAATAGATCACATACTATTACAGTGTGCTAATATAGGATTATAATAGGATTTAAATCCGGCGAGTAGGGTGGCCATTCTCTAGAGCTTATTAAACCCGGAAAAACTTTTGAACAATCAGAGCCCTATGTGCAGGAGCAGAATCCTGTTGGAAATTCCATGACTGGTTTTTAAAGTGCTGCTGACTCTAAGGAAGAACTACAGACTCAAGAATATCTCGACGGCACATATCTTGGTTCATTTTCACCCCCTTTTCGACGAAAACAAGGGGTGTTTTGCCCGTGGAACAAATACTACCCCAAACCATCCCTGACTTGGCCTTTTGGCGATGAGGAATAACTGCGCTTGATTTAGGACGACTACAAGAGTAAATCCTATCATTTTGGTGATTATAAGCTTGCTCTACCGAAAAATTTTTTCGTCGGTAAAAAGCACATTTTTCCAATTTTCAGTCGCGGCGCGCTGCTTCAGCAACCGGCATCATTCTAGGCGATTTTTTTTATCATTGTCCTCCAGCAGTTGGGCATCTTTTATGCCCTTGGATTTAGGTTATTTTTGACAATACGCATCACTGTTGATCGACTTATTCCTATCATCATCATCATCATGTCAGCTCATATACGTCCCCACCGAGGGGCTCGAGCCTACCCTGAATTAGGGCGATCAGGCCTTAGTCGACCACGCGGGCCCAGTGCGGGTATTCCTATCACTCCGGATATTTTTCTCATCTTAGCCTGTGGATTAATAATAATAATAATAATAAATTTTATTTCATTACCAGGATTACGAGTAAACCTTTGTTTTATGATGTGCCGCACTCGTGAAGTGTTAATGGTCCTCTTCCTGCCTCTTGCTGGATGGTCACCAGTGTGGCCGAACTAGTTATAACTTTTCATGGCCATAAAAACCATTTGGCGGCTGACGCCGAGGGCTTTGATTAAGTCACACATTCTTCAGAAGATGTTTATTCCATTGACCAATCCAATGTTATCTTAAACTCTGTTCTCAAATCGAATGTGGTATTTCATTTTAAATTATGTGGCCCATCCAGAACAGTATGTACTGAATTCCACACACATCTATCTAGCTTGGTACATGCTATAGCCACAAATTGCGCCTACGCATGTTTTCGCACGGTTTCCTCGATGCACTGAGGGGCAGGCTAGGCAAACGCAACGTTACTGGCACGGATCAGATAAATAAGGTTGGATTGGAAATGTGCGCTGGGCAGGCGCGCCCCAAGTATGTTTAGATAATCATACTTAACCGAAGCACGTGCTCAAACTTTTTATTTGCGTATGGTTGTGTGTAACGTACAGACTCTCGAAATGGTGTGAGACCTTGCAGCCCTGTGTTCTAAGTGTGTTTTGTTTATTAGTGTGCGCAATTCGTGTATGTATTATTATTGCTTGTGTAGTGGAGTTGATGGGTGGGAGACAGGCGGCGACGCTGGTTTTCAAACAAAAGTGTGACTATTGCCAATCCAACCTTATTTATCTTATCCGTGGTTACTGGTACGAAGATGATAAAATGATTGCCGTCATTATTGCTGAATTACTGAGACCTCTGCGCCGGCGTAGCTCCACCATTACCCCGCCAGCGTGAGATACCTGATTGGAGACCCAGCGTCTATATTGTTCTTCGTTTGTTTTTGTTTTCTTTACAAACAAGGAGAAAGGAGTTGGATTGCACTCCTGTAATAAAATAGTAACGTGCCTACCGTTTTTTACCCGACTACGACAAAGCCTACAGAAAGGGTTATGAATCCTTCAGGCTATGTATGTATCTATGTTCGGTTTCTAACCATCATCATCATCATCGTCATATCAGCCGAAGGACGTCCACTGCTGGACATAGGCCTCCCCCAAGGATTGCCACGACGACCGGTTCTGCGCTGCCCTCATCCAGCGGCTTCCCGCGACCTTCACCAGGTCGTCGTTCCACCGAGTGGGAGGCCTGCTTACGCTACGTTTTCCGCTGCGTGGTCGCCACTCGAGAACTTTACTGTCCCAACGGCCGTCTGTTTTACGAGCAATGTGCCCCGCCCATTTTAGTTAAGTTTAGCAATTCTGAGAGCTATAACAGTTATTTTCTAACCGTCGGTCGGTTTTAACCTAGTCCAGCCTAAAATAGTAAACCGATTTCAAAAGTTCGTGATGATCCTGAGGGTAACCTAGACTACATAAATTAATAAAAAAGTTACACTTTTTCATAGAAAATTCAAAACCTTTTTTTTTTCAACCGACTTTCAAAATAAAAGAGGAGGTTCTCAATTCGACTGTATGTGTTTTTTGTGTGTGTGGTGTGTGTTACGCAATATCTTTGCAGATTGTGAACCGATTTTCATGATTCTTTTATTATTCGATAGGGTATTGCTCCCGAATTGGTGTCATATAAGTTTTATCAAAATCGTTAAAAAAACTAACAAAACCGAAAATAATAAAGCAAAATTGTACTAAGTAGTTGCGATGGAAGTCGTTTTTTTTAAAATGTTTAGTTTTTTAAAATATAAAAAAATGTGTGGAGTATCAGGACACATTGACGATGGTTTAAAGTGAAATGTCTATTTTTGATGTCCCTGATAATTTTATTTGAAGTGAAAACTTCTTTAGGCATTTTTTGAGATGGGAAAAAAACCATTGAACTCGCGACACTGTTACCGACACCTCCGTAATTGTTCAAGTTTTCACTTCTGTCGGCACTCCCGGAGTGATTAGGTTTTTTTAAACGACTTCAAAAAAAGGAGGAGGTTTCTCAATTCGACCGTATATATATATATATATATATATATATATATATATATATATATATATATATATATATATATATATATATATATATATATATATATATTTTATGTGTGTTCGCGGATAACTTCTTCGTTTATGAACTGATTTTGATGATTCTTTTTTTGTTGGAAAGGAGATATCCCAACCAGGATCTGATGATGTAATCCCAGAGAAATCGAGAGGAAGCTTCAAAAATCGTAGTGGTGACTAGTGCGTTTAAAGTCGTTTATTTTGTTTAAAATTTTTGCCTCCACGCTTGTAGGGAGCGCTCCGAGCTTCGCCTTACGCGGAGCTCGGCTTGTCGACTCGCAGTTTGTTACTTAGCTGCTTTGTAGCCGCGGTTTGTTACTACTGCGTTGCTATGGAGAAAACAGATTCTTTCGTCACTTCCGTTACAGTCACGGTCCAGGTTTTTGACTTGGGTCCCCGTATGTTATTTTAAAACACGTTTCATGTCAAAACAAAGATTTGACAATAATATTTATATATCAATAATCGTATAATTGGTATGTTGGGCGACGGCAAAAACCTATACAGCCATACTACGAAAAACACTATATTAATTCTTTTTTTTATTATAACAAAAAGAAATAATCTGTGTAAATAATTTTCCAAAAACCTACAAAATTTTAGATAAAAGCTTTTAATATTGCATTGTCACGCGATATAAATATGCATGCAAAATTTCAGCTCAATCGAAAACCGGGAAGTGGGTCAAATATAACTTGCAAGATTTCATTACAGACACCGGGACAGGTGAAACTAAAAATTTCGAAAACCTAAAAACTATTAGGTGCAAGCTTTTAATATTTAATTGTAACGCGATATACATATGCATGCAAAATTTCAGCTCAATCGAAAACCGGGAAGTGGGTCAAATATAACTTGCAAGATTTCATTACAGACACCGGGACAGATAAAACTAAAAAAAATCGAAAACTTAAAAACTTTTAGGTACAAGTTTTTAATATTACATTATCTTGCGATATACATATGCATACAAAATTTCAGCTCAATCGAAAATCGGGAAGTGGGTTAAATATAACTTGCAAGATTTCATCACAGACACCGGGACAGGTGAAACTAAAAATTTCGAAAACCTAAAAATTTCGAAAACCTAAAAACTTTTAGGTACAAGCTTTTAATATTACATTGTCACGCGATATAAATATGCATGCAAAATTTCAGCTCAATCGGAAACCTGGAAGTGGGTCAAAAACTTGCAAGATTTCATAACACCGGACAGGTGAAACTAATATAAAGCTTGTAATAAAATAAATGACTGTACGTTGGTAAGCACATAACTTGATAACTTATGATGAACCTATTTTGAAAATTTTTGTTTTTAAATGTTCGTAATACCTTGAATAAGTTTGTTGGGAAGAAGAAATCCACGGGGAAAAAGCCGCGGGCAACAGCTAGTACAAAGTTTAAATAACACTAATGAATAACACCCAGACGCTTTGTAAAAATAAGTATTAAATTTCTCTTTGGCGAGAGGTAAAATTTTAAAAAAAAGTAGATTAAATGGCCAAGAAGCCGAGTCAAAAAATTTAAAAAATCTGGTATCTGGCGCCTGGAAAATGATGCGCGCAGAAAAAAAGGCAGGAAAGCTAGATTATGCACATTCTTTTTTCAATAAATATTTTTTGTATACTTTTGTTTACCTTCCTAATAGGTATTCGAAATTAAGAGTAGGTACAATACAATACTATACTCTTTGTTGCATCACAACATAAAAAAAAAGAAATTAACAATATAGAAAAAAGCCTATACAATAAAAGGGTTAAACTCGGCTTTGTGGACTAGAATTATTCAAAATAAGTCAAAATATCTCATCAGAACTGGGTGCCTTTCACCCCTTGGTTAGCAATCTAATAATAAGCCTCCTATTTAAGTATTCATAGGGCAAACAAAGTTATTGGCCTTTTAATAAGGCTTCAAAACGTGGAATTAGATGTTCCTTCTAAGTCTGGTTCGAAACTGGTTTCAAGTTGTGCCGATGGAGGAAGCTCGTTGTTAAAAACCGGCCAAGCGCGAGTCGGACTCGCACACCAACGATTCTGTATCACTACACCTTTGGCAAAGTATATAATATGTTAGTACTAACATAATATAGTATGGACCCCCCCCCCCCCCCCGCTGCTCTCACCCCCTCTCACCCAGATTGATACAGATTGGTTGGTGCTAGTTTGATTTCGTTTGCTCCGTCATTTGTTATTAAAAATGAAATTTATCGCTCGCGTCCGGGGTGACTCCCTGCCGCTCTCTAGATTCCGACCTCACCCCCTCGTCACCCAGATTGATACAGATTGTTTATAATTTGGTTCTCGAACGTATAGGACTTCGCCGTGATTTCGTTTGCTCCGTCATTTGTTTCTAGAAATGACATTTCTCGCTCGTTATATGATGTGTCCGGGGTGTGCTTTTGGGTAAGAAACCCTAAAACATAAAGGAGTAACACAAGGATATTAAAAAAAGCGTCGGTGGCTCAACCGGTAACGACTCGGTCCATCTAACCAAAGGTACCGGGTTCAAATCTGGACGGCCAATGTACCAATGAGTTTCTCAAAAACTTACGTACATATACTTACCGATTGCTTTAACGGTGAAGGAAAAACATCGTGAGGAAACCTGCACACGCCTGCGAAGAAACTCGAAGGTTGTGTGTGAAGTCGACCAACCCGCACTGGGCCCGCGTGGTCGACTAAGGCCCGATCGCCCTAATTCAGGGTAGGCACGAGCCCCTCGGTGGGGAAGTATATGAGTTGATATGATGTTGATGATTAATTTCAAACAGGTATAAAATACGAGACCGTCGATTTTCTTTCATTCGGTCGGCATCCTTAGGGCCATTCCTACTCACACTTGGCCAGTTTTTATAATTTGTTGCATTACTGTAGAGAATAAAAACAAAAATCCTAGAATAAAAAAAATATTGTATGTATGGGTATTCTCTTCTGGCGCAGTCGGGCAAAAAAGAACACATTGAAAATTTAAACACAAAATTAAATTTAAGTACATAATATGATTATTATTATCCCTACTAATATTATAAATGCGAAAGTAACTCTGTCAGTCTGTTACGCTTTCCCGCAAAAACTACTGAACGGTTTTGGCTGAAATTTAGTAGGTAGACAGATTAGGACCTGGATTAAGACATAGGCTACTTTTTACCACGCTCGCGAGCCGCTTGCGGCTCGCGCACTGCGCACCCTCGAAAAGTCATAGAAACGTGGTCCACGCGGGTGAAGCCGCGGGAAACAGCTAGTTTATTATAAAGAATCGTCTTATTTATAAGTTAGATACTCGTGCACTACCTGTTTTTATGGTTTTGCTTCCAAACACCGGGTTGTCTGGAAGAAATCGCTTTGAGCGATAAGAATGCCCAAATTGTACCGCTACAGTACCTATATAAGTTTTTTTTTTTTATTGTGTTTGTTTTATTTATATTTTCTAAGTTAAGTTTTTATAATTTGTTTTTTTTTGTGTACAATAAAGAGTATTTATCTTATTATCTTATCTTAAATAGACTGAGTAGCGAATAATACTAAATATTACTACGTGTAATAGGGTCCCTTTGGTTACGGAACCCTAAAAATGTATTAACTCCGCCTCCATCGTCGTTACTACTAAAGTAGTTCTACAGCTTCGTATTTGTCGTAGAATAATTATGTATTAACAAGTTTCAGTCTTTAAATATTAACTACCCGAAGGTATCAATTACTTTGCATACACACTAATAACGCAATGACAACTTGTGCATTAGGGATGACGAATGCTAGTCATCTGAGTTACTTTTTATCATCTGTCTACAACGACATTTTGTTCTAAAAATGTTTGAAATAACTAGGCGTGACGTCATAGTTTTGCAGCGTCATTTATATACTCATTTTGTGATTTTGATGAAATCGAAGACTTGATGGAAAACAAAACGAGTAATGTTTTCCGAAGTTTAATTAGGAGGGCAATTTAGTGATCAAGAGTTTATAGTTTATTTCTGATGCTGTCGTCATCCCTATTATGTATAAAAATCTACTAATTATACTTGGCAAAACTGCATTTTGGGTTTTGGCACATTAAAGTGTCGAAGCATTTTTATTTAGAGACGTTCGTTAATTACAACTAAACAAACATTACACTTATTTCGGAGTGGAAAATATAAAAACACTGTAGAGGTATAAAAATTAATCAGTATAAAAAAAATATTACACTAATTTCATAAAATGCCTAAAATATCTTAAATAAAACACCTCAACACCTCAAATAAAACACCTAAAATACCTTCAATAGAACACATAAAATACTTTAAATAAAATACCTAAAATGGAACACCTAAAATACCTAAAAAAAAACCTAAATGAAACACCTTAAATACCACAAATGGATCACCTTAAATGCCTTAAATACTTTAAATAAAACCCAAAATACTTAAAATAGAACACCTAAAAACTTAAATAAACACCTAAAATACCTTAAATGGAAAACCTCAAATACCTCAAATAAACACCTAAAATACCTAAAATAGAACACATAAAACACCTTAAATAAAATATCTAAAATAGAACACCTAAAAAACCTTAAATTAAACACCTAAAATACCACAAATGGAATACCTAAAATGCCTTAAATACTTTTAATAAATTATATTAGTCCGTATGGTTCCCGGCTAAGAATAGGACCATCCCATCTCTTCCAATGGGTGTCGTAAGAGGCGACTAAGGGACTTAAAACCGGAGGATGGGCAGCAGCGTCTTTCCGTGCATTGCAATACACCTGCAATCAAACTGCGATCGCCAACCCGCCTGCCAAGCGTGGCGATTACGGCAAAACCCCCCCTATGAATTTCACACCCAGAAAACGGCCCCTAGTCCCCGGCAGCCCCGCTATTCCTGGCTCCGGTAGCAGTCATGGTAACGGCGGGGTAGGGGGTGCGAAGAATCCCCGGCAGATGCCAGGCTACCAAACCCAACGACCTTTGGCCCTGGCAACTTACAACACGCGCACACTGCGGACTGACGAAAAACTTGCAGAACTCGAAGAAGTATTGAGCAGGTTACGGTGGGATATCGTAGGTTTATGTGAAGTCCGAAGAGAGGGAGAGGACACCATGATCCTTAAATCCGGAAACCTGCTCTATTTCCGGGAGGGCGACCAACAGTCCCAGGGTGGTGTCGGGTTTCTCGTCCACAAGTCCCTCATTAACAATGTGGTCCAAATCGTGAGTGTTTCGACAAGGGTAGCATACCTTATACTCAGAATCACCAAACGGTATTCGATGAAGGTCATACAGGTATACGCGCCGACTACGGAACACTCCGACGACGAGGTAGAGACTATGTATGAGGACATCTCTACAGCCTTACATAGCACCAGGACCCATTATACCGTTGTTATGGGGGACTTTAACGCGAAACTGGGCAAACGAAGCGATGGTGAGCTGAGAGTGGGGCAATTTGGATATGGAGTAAGAAATGCACGTGGTCAGATGCTGGCCGACTTTATGGAGAAGGAGAGCCTCTTTATGATCAACTCCTTCTTTAAAAAGTCAAAACAGCGGAAGTGGACATGGTTGCATCCCAATGGCGTAACAAAAAACGAGATAGACTTCATCTTGTCGACAAGGAAGCAAATATTCAATGATGTCTCCGTGATCAATTCAGTCAAAACAGGAAGCGATCACCGGATGGTCAGAGGCACATTGAATCTAAAGACCAAGCTAGAAAGATGTCGACTGATGAAGTCTACGCTCCGACCAGCGCCCATCCAGCTCCAAAACCCCGAGAGCTTTCAGCTCGAGTTGCACAATCGTTTCGAATGCCTAGGAGACTGCGAGAATGTGGACGATTATAATGACAGGTTCGTGGAAATTGTTCAAACGGTCGGGTCTAAGATTTTTAAAACTCGCCGTTCAAACAGAACCAAAAAAATCTCCGACTTCACCAGCAACCTCATGGAAGAAAGACGCAGATTGGTTTTGCAGTCCTCTGAAGACGCTACTCAGTATCGGCAACTAAACAGGCAGATCTCTAAGTCCCTAACTCGTGATTTACGCCAATATAATACAAATTGTATTAAGGAGGCGATTGAGCACAACAAAGGCTCAAAAGTGTTCGCGAGAGATCTGTCTGTTGGACAAAGCCAACTGACCAAGCTGAAGACTGAGGACGGCAGGACCATATCGTCTAAGACTGAGTTGCTGGAAGAAGTTGAGAAGTTCTATGGACAATTGTACAAGACCACACGTTTGCCTGTCAGCGATCTGGCTGAAGACCCAAGAGCCAGACTAACCCGACACTATACCGAAGATATCCCGGACGTCAGCCTGTACGAGATTAGAATGGCTCTCAAACAGCTCAAGAACAACAAGGCACCGGGTGATGATGGAATTACGGCTGAACTTCTGAAAGCAGGTGGATCACCGGTACTAAAAGCTCTTCAGAAGTTATTTAATTCCGTTATACTCGAGGGACAAACGCCTAAGGCATGGCACAGAAGTGTGGTCGTGCTTTTCTTCAAAAAGGGTGACAACACCCTGCTGAAGAACTACAGACCCATCTCACTTCTGAGCCATGTCTACAAGCTGTTTTCGAGAGTCATTACGAATCGTCTCGCACGCAGGTTTGACGACTTCCAGCCTCCCGAACAAGCCGGTTTCCGAAAAGGCTTTAGTACCATAGACCACATACATACGCTGCGGCAGATTATACAGAAGACCGAAGAGTACAATCAGCCACTATGCTTGGCGTTTGTGGACTATGAGAAGGCCTTTGATTCAGTCGAAACCTGGGCTGTGCTACAGTCTCTCCAGCGGTGCCAAATTGACCATCGATACATCGAGGTGTTGAAGTGTCTGTATGAAAACGCCACCATGTCGGTTCGCCTCCAGGACCAGAACTCGAAACCTATCCAGTTGCAGCGAGGGGTGAGACAGGGAGACGTTATATCTCCGAAACTGTTCACCGCCGCCCTGGAAGATGTTTTTAAGCTTATGGACTGGGGTGGACTCGGCATCAATATCAACGGCGAGTACATATCCCACCTCCGATTCGCTGACGATATCGTGGTCATGGCTGAGACTATGGAAGACCTAAGCACAATGCTCAATGGCCTCAGTAAGGTCTCTCAACAAGTGGGTCTTAAAATGAACATGGACAAGACGCAAATAATGTTAAATGTCCGTGTCGCACCCACTCCTCTAAAGGTTGGAGACTCTACACTGGAAGTTGTTGACGAATATGTATACCTGGGACAAACAGTCCAGCTAGGCAGGTCCAACTTCAAGAAAGAGATCAATCGACGAATCCAACTCGGCTGGGCAGCGTTCGGGAAGCTTCGCAATATCTTCACGTCCCAAATACCGCAGTGTCTCAAGACTAAGGTCTTTGACCAGTGTGTGTTGCCAGTGATGACTTACGGAACTGAGACATGGTCGCTTACTATGGGCCTCATAAGAAGGCTCAAGGTCACCCAAAGGGCAATGGAGCGTGCTATGCTCGGAGTTTCTCTGCGTGATCGAATCAGAAACGAGGAGATCCGCAGGAGAACTAAAGTAACCGACATAGCTCACAGAATCGCTAAACTGAAGTGGCAGTGGGCAGGGCACATAGCTCGTAGAACAGATGGCCGATGGGGCAGTAAAGTTCTCGAGTGGCGACCGCGCACCGGAAAACGTAGCGTAGGCAGGCCTCCCACGCGGTGGACCGATGACCTGGTGAAGGTTGCGGGAAGCCGATGGATGCGGGCAGCGCAGGACCGGTCGTCGTGGAAATCCTTGGGGGAGGCCTTTGTCCAGCAGTGGACGATTTGTGGCTGATATGATGATGATGACTTTTAATAAAACACTTAAAATACTTAAATAGAACACTTAAAATACCTTAAATAAACACCTAAAATGGCCCGTCCCTCTTCATCCCCGTTGCAAAGGTTGCATTTCCGCGCTGAATGGCGTTTAATTATTAAATACTTATATTATATTATATATAATTTACAATTTTTAAATATTTATATTTTTAGAACAACTTTACTGTTAAGTTAATTAGCGTAACTAAACAGCATACTTAATAACATGAAACTAATTTAACCTCTCCCACGACGAGGCAATAAAACTATCATTTCTTGAGCCAGGAATTTCTTTCTTGCACTAGAAAAGAATTTGAGATCCAACCATTAGTTCTCATTATCACAGATTTATGATGATACGAATACCTTACATTAACGTTTCACTTGAGTAAATATGTTTACCACGAAGAAATTGAATATTTAATTGAACATAAAGTTTGTGCTTTCAGTTATTTATACAAATAGCAAATAACAGCTTTTTTTTTTCAAAACATTGCTAGATTTATTTAGTGTGTAATATATGTTGTGTAGTGTATACAGTAAATGTCGCTTGTTGCTGTTACTACATAAGTAAAAAAGATGAAAATCATATGTACCTCCGAAAAAACCGCCTCCGTAGCTCACAGGCAAAGTTCACTTGCTTTACACAGGAGGTCGCGGGTTCGATTCCCGGCGGGGTCAATTGTAAGACTCGGTTTGGTTGGTGGTAGGGCATTTTCTAAGCCCGTCTGGCTAGCTACCACCATCTTATCTAAGTCTTGCCGCCAAATATCAATGTTGATATCATTGGTGTGTTCTGGCATGAAGATAAGATAGCCAGTTCCCCATTGCGTTGGGGAATCTTGGTAAGCCCGCTTCCATCTTCGGCAACATCGTCACTTACCACCAGGTGAGATTTTGTCAAGGGTTTACCAATTGTGAACAAAAAAAAACATTATTTAAAAAGGGCCAAGTTTGCTTTTCAAAAATTCTACCTATTAATTTAATGATATCTTACTTTTTCACAAGATTTTTTTCCTTTACTTGCACATCAAGCTCTATCAAATTTCAGGTGTTTGGCTAGTCAGGAAGTACCTGATAATTTTAATGATCAGTCAATGAATAAGTCAGTTTCAATTTTGAATTGTCTCTCTCCGCGTGGTTTTCACATAGCATTTAGAAATTTTCAGGGTCTCTTGAGTAATATACATTGAATGTACGTTCCAAATTTCAAAGCTTTGTCATTAATAGAGCGAGATATATGATGGTTTCAGAAACTGAGTGTATGACTTCGTGTAAAGATACACGGATACTTTTTCGTGCTTACTAGAACTTGGCCTGGCGCACTGCCATGCGCTTATGGATTTTAAAAAAAAACATGATCAAATTGAATAGCTAAAAATTAAATGTAGAGTTGGTAGTGTCAACAGTTGCATATCAATCAATGCCACATTATTTACTAGGCACCAGCAGTTTCTTGCCCCCACAATTTAAATATTATTAATGCCTGTCACATAACATCATTAAAACTAAAACAGCAAGACACCATCTAGAAAAGTACTAAGCAGGTACTTAATGGTTTGTAAAAAGGTGGAATCTTTTTACACTAATTAGTTAACATACCAAGATTTTATCTTAGTGGTGATAGACATGAAGAATATCCACAAACATACGATGTCTGACATAACAAGTTAAGGGTCAAATTATATTTTAACTAGCTTTTGCCCGCGGCTTCGCCCGCGTGGAAATCGTTTTTATGACTGTCTTAGAGGGTGCGTGGTGCGCGAGGCGAACATGAATTTTCTTCAGATCCCTCGGAAAGTATTTCAGGATATGCTTATTATTAAATCATGTCATTTCCCACCCCCTCAACCATCTCGGTGCAAAAAAACACAGAATCCATTGTTCCGTTGCAATGGTAAAGAAATTAACCAAAAAAGAGTATATTTTCAGTTCCCTCAGGACCTGCATCGGGCTATGCTTTTTTCACGGGACAAAAAGTACACAGTGACACAGGCTACCTGCATGCCAAATTTCATTAAGATCGGTCAAGGCGTTGAAGCGTGAAAAGGAAACAAACAAACAAACATATTTTCACATTTATAATATTAGTATAGATAAGGATTATTGTAACTGTTGAAGACAAGCTATTTTAGACTTATTACAAACAAGCCTATGACAGGTTTGTTAAACAAAAAGATGAATTACCCCTCCTAGATGGACAACATCTCCGCGATCATTGGCCGCGGTGCCAGTTCAATTCATCGAGTCAACGACGTCACTGCCCATATAGACGCAGGCGCAAAAAACTTGAATGATCATAACCGCATGCGCGAAAACAGAACCAGTTGGATTTTTTGCGCGCAAGTGCACGCGGCCTTGACCGGGTGCCGCCCGCCCAAATATCGACACACATCCGTATGACTCACGTGTATTCGCGTATCAGCATTGTCAATTAAGCTTTGTAAGGGGAAAAATGGCCAAGTGCAGTTCAATCCTTACTAATATGTATTATAAATATGAAACTGTGTTTGTTTGTTTGTATGTTTGTTTGTTACCTTTTCACGCTTCAACACCTTGACCAATCTTGATGAAATTTGGCACGCAGGTAGAGCGTGTCACGAGGAAGGTGATAGGCTACTTTTTATCCCGTGAAAAAAGCATAGCCCTATGCAGGTCCTGAGGGAACTGAAAATATACTCTTTTTTGGTTAATTTCTTTAACATCGCAACGGAACAACCGAGGGATCTGGAGAAAATTTATGTCCACGCTCGCGAGCCGCTTGCGGCTTTACGGCTCGCGCACCACCCATCCTCAAAGACAGTCATAAAAACTATGTCAACGCGGGCGAAGGCGCAAGCAAAAGCTAGTTCAATATATTTATTCAAAATAGGTGCAAATTACACTGTTTCTGATAGTCATAAAATAGTAATAACAATGACTTTTGTGAAGAATCAAGAAACAAACAATAATTAGTTAATAACGTCAAAATTAAATCCTTGATATAAACCAGATTATGTCATTAGAACATTAAAACAATATGACATAAAAAGTTATACGTAAAAATCATTGAAAATTTAACAAGAGTAGAGCAGTTCACACGGACAGCACCCGGTCACGAGTATAACGCGAGAGTCAGCCATCGCTCCCATCAACCATGTTAGAGGGAAAGGAACAACCCGGCTCCCGATGCGCCACTTGTGCAACTTGGACTAACACTTCGAGGGTTCCGTACCACCATACCTCTACACACAACTACATTGTATAATAACAATGATACCTATTCACATTACAAGCAAAAGATATCAACGCGAGCGCAAAAAATATGCTTTCTTATCATTCAGTTCGGACTCCTTGGCGCCAGTACGAGTCACACTTAGCCAATTTTTATTATTTCTTGTTATTTTTCAGTATTAGTACTATAATTGTGACTGACTCTGTGGTTCAGTGGTTAGTGCCCTTGACTACTGATCCGAGAGTCGTTGGTTCGATCCCCACCCAGGGCAAGCATTTGTGTGATGAGCAGATTTGTTTGCTCTGTGTCTGGGTGTTAAATTATATCTATATATGTGTGTATTTAAACGTATATAAGTATGTATATCAGTCTCTGGTAACCCATAACACAGGGAATCCTACTTTGGGGCCAGATGACCATGTGTGATTAAAAAAAAAATAAAAAAAAAAATTACACCAACTTTCTCGCTTGTATGTATTACTGTTTTTACGATAGAGCTAAATCAAATACACTTCTAAAGACGTATAGAAACACGTTTTTTTGTATGAAGACCCCTCTTATTTCTTTACGTTTTCAAATTTTTAGTATTTGTTATTATAGAAATACACCTGTGTGAAAATTTCAACTGTCTACATATTACGGTTCATGAAATACAGCCCGCTGACAGACGGACGGACAGACAGCGGAAGCTTGTAATAGGGTCCTTAAAAACAGCAGGTCTACAAGCTTTTGCGTAATAAAAACAAGTTGATGGTGAATCAGAAAAAGGGTTACATTTTAATGTGTTATTTACAATATGTATTTATATGAGTTAATATATATTTATCTATGTATTTATATATACCATCTGTTATCTATATTTAAGTACTTATATTTATGTATTTGTTGTCAATTTTTGTTAAAATTTAGTACTTATTTAATAATACTTTTTATTGTTTGATTAAGTTGCGTACATGTCTGCCATCTCAGTCAAAACTTTCTTCTTTCCCGGGTCTGCTGGAAGAAATTTCTTTAGAAATAAGCTGTACCCTTTGTATCACCTTAATGTTTAAAATCTGTATTTTATGTATCCTGTGTAGTACCTACAATAAACTATTAAATAAATAAATAAATAAAATTCCGAACCGTCCACACACTTATGCTGCACAGAAATATATTTCTTCGTTTTTCCTCACACGTTCTACGTCTCCATCGTCTGGCAATCAATGTGATAAATTACATAAATTTCTTCGATCCACCGCGAAGCAAAAAGAACTCAACACCACGTGAACTCAACACACGCTGGTTTTTGCTTTTTAGGGTTCCGTACAACCAAAGGGTGACCAAGGGGACCCTACTACTAAGCCTCCGCTGTTTGTCCGTCTATCCGTCGGCGGGCTGTATTTCATGAACCGTAATAGGTAGACAGTTGAAATTTCCACAGAATATGTATCTCTGTTGCCGCAATAATAATAAAAAATACTAAAAATTAGAAAAGGGTAGAAAATTAAGTGGGGTCGCCGTACAACAAACCTGTTTCTTATAGGTCTTTAGAAGTATTTTTGATTTAGTTACATCGTAAAAACGGTAATACATACTTGAAACTTTGTGTTATTATTGTACTAATATTGAAATAGAACAAAAAATAATGAAAATCCGCCAAGTGTTAGTCGTACTCGCGCTGAGGAGTCCGAACTGAATAACAAAAAAAGCAAATTTTCGTCGCTCGCGTTGATGTCTTTAATTTGTAATGTAAATAGGTGTTATTGTCCTTATGCTATGTAGTTGTGTGAAAATGTGTGGTGGTACGGAACCCTCGGAGTACTAGTCCGACTCGCACTTGGCCGATTTTTTGTTACATTCGTCGACATCGAAAGGAACTCGATCTTAATTGCAACGCACTAGACTTTTAATCTCACATGTGTCGTTTAAATCACATTAAAACCTGACTTATTGAACTGCAAATTACTAAATTAAATTACTGTACGGCATTTTCTAAGCCCGCCTGTCTAGTTACCACCATCTTATCTAAGTCTTGCCGCCAAATATCAATGTTGATATCATTGGTGTGTTCCGGCATGAAGATAAGATAGCCAGTTCCCCATTGCGTTGGGGAATCTTGGTAAGCCCGCTTCCATCTTCGGCAACATCGTCACTTACCACCAGGTGAGATGTTGTCAAGGGTTTACCAATTGTGAATAAAAAAAAAGCTGGTGCTTAATATACTCGACGACAAACCGATGGACGGTCTATAATTTTTTCACAAACTAATCACTCATAATGATTAATAGGTGTATAGTTTTGTTGATATAATCGCTGGTGATTGATTGGTGTTGTATTGCAAAACTTGTTGATCCCATGTACCCTCCAAGCTCGTGTCAGTACGTCAGCTGGAGATCAGCTGCTGGTGTTCGGTAATTTATTACTTTGAGCGACATTCCAACAACTTCTACCCATTTGTTAACAAGAAAGGGGATCAATGACATACGCAATCTTTTCTTCTACAAAGAGTTCCCTTTAGTTGTGAGAATAAAAAGCTGTTCCATTTCCATTGCAAGTTTACATGAGTTATGAATAGGGTTGCCATAACTTCTAGGAATGAATACGGGACGTTTTCTCTTTCCATGCCCGAAACGCATAAAATATTCAAAGCCGAAACGCAGTTGAATGGCACCATAGATAGCACGCATGCATATTATATAGTGAAAGACAAACTACGTATTTTTCTATCCTCTGATCTCAACCGCAGTGGCCATTAAAAACCAGCAGGTACCACCCCCGCACCTCTCACATGCGCGCGCCCCTGCACTTCTACCACCGGCGCCTCCCGGCGCAACTCACTTTTGGCCTTTTGTCGTAATACGGGACAAGTACGGGACGTAGTAATACGGGACGCGGCAGTCAAATACGGTGACAGTCCCGTAGATACGGAAACTATGGCAACCCCTGTTATGAATTAGAGTGAAAATTTCTCGTGTCGCTGTTTTTGTAGCATCTGGTTTGGTTTTTGTTTGCTGTGCAAACTGACTTGGGGCTTAGCAAACACATATTCAAAAGCAAATATTAATAAAGAGCTGATACTTAAATGTAGCTTGGTTAATAGCACACCTTTGGTGAATAACAATATGTCATTTGAGGGGTAATTTGGAAAAACAACCTTAATGTCAATTCATGTAAATTTTTCAGGAAGCAAAAAACAGTTTTTAGTTAATATATAAATGTATGCAGTTTATTTGTTATTTAATTGTAGATAATACTAAATGTAATGGCTTTTGGTAGATTTTGAGGACTAAACTTCATGACAGTAACTTAAAAATACGTATAGGTGTTGCCATTTTTTTTTGGGAAAAAATCCAATGTCAAGGCAGTTCTTTCAAAAACATGGTGACATTGGTTGTTTTTCCCTATACCGTTGACTTTATTTCCTTGAATATCTCTGGACATATGTTGTTTTTCCAAAAACAGAATTTTGGGTTTTGTTAGGAATCTATTAAGCTGGCCTTAGACATCAAAATCTCATTTTCATTTTTTTTTACTATGGTTGTTTTTCCAAACATCAACTCATTTGTTTAGTACAGTCTTCTTCGTATGTGAGCGAAATCTTTCAGACTTTTCCACAGATT
Organism: Coleophora flavipennella; assembly: GCA_947284805.1. Lineage (NCBI taxonomy): Eukaryota > Metazoa > Arthropoda > Insecta > Lepidoptera > Coleophoridae > Coleophora > Coleophora flavipennella. Next base: position 9,541,314 of record OX369288.1, read on the forward strand.
TAGACAGAAGGATCCGCCCGTCTCCATATTTTACTCAGATTTTCTTTATACATGCAAAAAGTAGTGCCATCTGACAGAACTCGTACGAACTAGCGTAGGCGTCAGTACCACGCTAAAAGGAACTTGGTAGAATTGTCACTTTAAAAATGCGTTTATTTAATTTGTTTAGAAAAAAAAATACAATGCAGTTAGGTTACATAACGATGCTACGATATCCCATGTTTCTTTTTAGCTTTTCTTTCATGATTTTTACAGTCTCTAACAACACAAAAAGGCATTTTTATATGGAATATCTTACCACCGCACACTGCAATTTCCCGCAGACGACTGAGTCGCGAGTGTGCGAAACTTTTGATTCTCGCACCAATTCGCTGTGAGCATTAGTCGCGTGCGTTGGCCGGGTCCTTACGCCAGTAATATAAAAGTCATTTGAATTTTCCCATATCCCAGCAGAATAGCTCGCCTGGTCGAGGCTACATACATTTGCAGGCATGCACATGCGCACGCACGTACTCGACGTAAGGCCCCACTACTTTCCCCCGACCCAGTGCCCTCTCTGCGCCGGCGCAGCCGACCCACAATCGTCTCACCATTCCGTAATGTCTTACATTTTATTTGATTTTTGCCGAGTTCATTACTAATATCATGTACAGTTATATCTCACCATTCATCGGCGATTGTCCAGTCCGATTTAGCGCTAAGTAATTGATTGTTATTGGACTTTGTGCTTCGAGATCTGTCAAGAAAATTACTGCTCAAGGTGATCAGTCCAGCTCAATTATTCGGAATTCGCCAGTACGATCACTATGTTACCTAGTCACTTGCTGAATGGAGAATGATTTGGCACTCTTTATGGGAAAGTTTCTTTTCTTTCTAATAGAATAAGATATCTGTAACCGTTGAATCGGCACCGACTGACACGTTCTGCAGTTATTTGAAATGTAATTAAGGGTCATATCACATCAGCTCATATACGTCCCCGCCGAGGGGCTCGAGCCTACTCTGAATTAGGGCGATCGGCCCTTAGTGTGACTTCACACACAACCTTCGAGTTTCTTCGCAGGCGTATGCAGGTTTCCTCATGGTGTTTTCCTTCACCGTATAAGAGCGTCGGATAAGCGTACATATGAAATCGAAATTCGAAAACATATTGGTATGTGGCAGGATCGAACCAAGATCTCCCGGACAGGAGGTAGCAGCCCTTCCCATTTCTTAATCTATGTATCATTTAAAATAATTTATCTCCCACTAATAGGTTGTAGGTTTTTAGTTTTTAATTATACTTAATTTACTTTAATTATTTAACCGCCTCCGTAGCTCAGAGGCAAAGTTCACTGGCTTTACACAGGAGGTTGCGGGTTCGATTCCCGGCGGTGTCAATTGTAAGACTCGGTTTGGTTGGTGGTAGGGCATTTTCTAAGCCCGCCTGGCTGTACCACCATCTTATCTAAGTCTTGCCGCCAAATATCAATGTTGATATCATTGGTGTGTTCCGGCATGAAGTTAAGATAGCCAGTTCCCCATTGCGTTGGGGAATCTTGGTAAGCCCGCTTCCATCCTCGGCAACATTGTCACTTACCACCAGGTGAGATGTTGTCAAGGGCTTACCAATTGTGAATAAAAAATAAAAAGTAAACTTTTTTATTATGTTTAAAATTCTATTTAGTTTAAATTTTAATAATATGATGTGTACTTCGTTTAGGTGCAACCCCCCTTCCCTGATGGGGTAGTAGTTGAAAATCAGCGCTGTGATCTTTGTGATGACAGCATATGCTGAGCTGATACCTTTTCAGTGATAGGTAGGTACAAACTATTGTATTTTAAAAACTGCGCAATATTTCACTTGTGTGTATCACTGAATAAACATTTATTCTATTCTTCTATTCTATTCAATTCTTTTATTCTATATCAAAGCCGGACGGCCAATGTACCAATGAGTTTTTCGAAACTTACGTACATATACTCACCGATTGCTTTAACGGTGAATGAAAACATCGTGAGGAAACCTGCACACACCTGCGAAGAAACTCGCAGGTTGTGTGTGAAGTCGACCAACCCGCACTGGGCCCGTGTTGTCGACTGAGGCCTGATCGCCCTAATTCAGGGTAGGCTCAAGCCCCTTGGTGGGGACGTATATGAGCTGATATGATGATGATGATGATTCTATTCCATTACGCCACCGATGCTCATAAGGGTCATATAAGTTAATGAAATATTCACACTGAGAGATAATTCCCGGGCGGACGTGCCAGCACGACCGGAACCGCCGGCGCGGGCGCGGCTTGGGCGGGCTCACGTGCACAGTGCGCGCAGGCCGCCAAATGTGATCTAATAACCGTGAAATTCGATCGCGCCACTCGTGCACTCGACCGCCGCCGACCAGCCACTAGGAATATTTACTACTGGTATCTACATAAAACACAAACAAAACACCGTAAATTGATGCTGATGCTCCAGAATGTAGACTGCCCGAGACGATAAGCTACATAAAACAATACATAAAAAAACGACTTCAAACAGAAAACTAAGGTTCCCCTCGATTTGTCTGGGATGCCATCATAGGATCCTGGTCTCTTTATCATGGTACCACCCTTGGGATATTTCTTTTCTAACAAAAAGAGAATCATCAATATCTGTTCATAAACGACGAAGTTATCCGGGAAAACACATAAAAAAAACGTATACAAGCGAATTGAGAAACCTCCTCCTTTTTTGAAGTCAGTTAAATCTTAAAAAGTCGTTTATAATTTAGGGCCTTTTTTGTATCACTTAGATTAGATCAGATTTAATTATCACACGTCAAAATATACATGTAAAATAATAAAATATATAATAAGATCGTTTATTCTTCTTTGTCGGTTTCACAACATTAGCATATCTTGGGAAACCCTTCGGGCGTCGTCGCCAAGGTATCGCTGGAAAGATGAAGTCGTCAAAGACCTCAAAGAGTTGGGAGTGCCCGAATGGTCAAATTTGGTACAAAATAGGATATAGTGGCGCACTTTAATGTCGGTGGCCAAAATCCACTTCGGGTCGCTGAGCCAGCGAAGTAAGTAAGTAGTAGAGAGGTAATCGTCTAAAAATAAATTTAAAAATTAATAAAAACAAAATGTCAAAATACTAAAATTATACGTCAACAAGTGAACAGAACAATAAGTAAATAAATATAAATTAATACAATGAAGTATCGGTGGCGCAACAGCACGTCGGTGGCGTAACGGCAAGGACCGCTTCCTCCTATCCGGGATATCGTGGTTCGAGTCCTGCCACGTACCAATGTGTTTTCGAATTTCAATTTCATATGTACGTTTATCCGACGCTCTTACGATGAAGAAAAACATCGTGAGAAAACCTGCACACGCCTGCGAAGAAACTCGAAGGTTGTGTGTGAAGTTTAACCAACCCGCATTGGGCCCGCGTGGTCGACTAAGGCCCTATCGCCCTAATTCAGGGTAGGCTCAAGCCCCTCAGTAGGGACGTATATATGAGCTGATGTTATGATATTTAAATACGTCGGTGTTTAATTTTTTTAAATTTGAATAATTTTATTTATCCAACAAGAAGTTTTTTCAAATGGCGCCTAAATGTTTTGTCATCTGATAATTTCCGCAGTGGGAGGAGCTCGTAAAATGTTGGCCCAATTACGCGCGGATTTTTTACGCCTAGTGTATAGTGTACCGGGGCACAGATTGCAACCTGCCAGTATTCTTCAATACGCGATACTTTAAATTGAGAAATATTTTGCCTCACGTACAAAATTACTTCAAAAAAGTGTTGAAAGTCGGGATTCGATTTTTGGAGGAAAGAGAACGACACGTGGTGCGTGGTTTAGTGCGAGTTAACTGTCTTATTCCTAGCTTTTGGTTAACAAAAACTCGATTAGCGTCTGTGGAGTTTCAACAAAGTTTATACCACAAGCGATCATCGAATGAAAATAGTCCACTAAAAATTTTTGTGTGTTTGACTGCAACTCACCTTATAGCAAGTGATGATACAACCAAGGATTGTACACGCAAACTCAAATAATACCTATTCACTATCGCCTTAAAGATCTCCAAATTATAGGAATCGGGAAACACTGACGCAGGTGAGGAGTTCCACTCCTTCGGTTTCCACATAACGCTTCGTGCGAAAAGGTGGAACACCTACTGCACAGTATAAGGTGTATAATAATAGGTATTTACCTATGAAGTTGCTTATGCGATAAAAAAGTTTGAAGAAGAAAATTAATATAAATAACTAGTTATCAAAACAAAATTTATTTTCAGAACACCATTAGACTACTAAAAATGGTGGTAAATGATTACCAATTTTTTCAGATGTTTTCAGAGCACGGTGGCTTTAAGGCCATGAAGACTGGCTTTTCAATTTAACATATCGCAATTTTACAGGAAATAACTTTAGGAATTAATTGAAAATTAAAAACCCGACTGCATAACAACTAAATCCCTCTTTTTTTACCAGTCGGGTGAAAATCTATCCTATGTCCCTCACAGGATCAAGACTAATCTAACGACACCTCGCATTTCAGAATCTATCAAGCTGTTTAGGCTATGCCAACGTAATAAATAAATAAACATACGTACACTCGAAAAAAATAACCCTCGTTTTGGTGCAGTTGGGTAAAAACACGTATTTTTTTTAGTTTGAAGCTTTAGAGTTATTGCATCAGTTTCTTCGTTACTAATGTCATATTTGAAAACAAATATCCCGCATAAGATTTCGTTACTTTCAAGAAGTTTCCAGAAAAGCAACCAGTCAAAAAGTTGCCCAATCTGAAAACATGAAAATGCCTTGCCTTTGTTCGGGGATCGGAACAGGAAAAACATCACACTGGTCACAAATAAAAGACGATAGTTGTAAGTGTATCTCTTAAAGTCTATACTTATTAAAAACAGGAGAAAAAAATATTCATAACCTCGGCATTTAACTTTAAAAACTGAATCGGCAATATGCTATTTTAACATGTTGAAAATAAATTTAAAAAAAAACTAGTCAATAAGTAGCATTTCTTTTAGAATAGAAAAAAACACTTGCTCATTTGAAATATCGATCAATTTTTAATTTCATATAAAAAACAGTAAATTAATTCGTTAATAGCACACCCCGGACACTGCTTACAATGGTCGTGAAATGACATTTCTAAAAACAAATAAATGACGGAGCAAACAAAATCACGGCGAAATCCTATACGCGCAAGAACCTAACTTTAACCAATCTGTATCAGTCTGGGTGACGAGGGGTTGAGGTCGCAATCTAGAGAGCGGCAGGGAGTGTCCGTACTGTATGTTAGTACTAATATATATACTTTGGATAAAGACTATGGCACTTATGACGTCACATATGTCAGTAACGCGAATAATTACAGAACTTTAGTTTTTGACAGTTGATAAAAAGTTACTCAAATGACTAGTAGATAATTGATACATGATAGATAATAGAAATAAAATTGCGCTTATAATTTGTCAACGACCGGTTTAGAACACCATCTTCAGGCAGACTATTTAATTTACATTTAAGACTATTTAATAGTCTGCCTGAAGATGGTATTCGAAACCGGTCGCTGACAAATTATAAACGCAGTTTTATTTCTTATATGTGGAATTAGTTTAGATATATAGGTACCAATATGTGTGATATAATGTTCCACCAAGAACCTACAATCAAAAGTATCAAATGACTAGTAGTAAAATAACGTATTTTCATAGGTAAAGACCTATTATGTAAAAACTCCTTCTTTCTTCTGCGGTAATACTAGAAATGTTTAAAACTCTTTCACTGTTTGTTGGTACTACACTCATTTTTTCTTTCGTCCGTTCTTTTGTTTTTGTCTATTTCTTTAACGAAACTACCATGATCACTGATTTTATGCACTTAAATACACATTACTAGTTCTTTCATGTATCATTGAGCAGGTTGCTATCATCAATTCATCATGTTCTATGTTATGGGAGTCGATGCCAGTGACTATCGCGGCATCTTGCTTGTAGCCGCGACTGGTTCCCTCAACAACAGTTACACGAAATTTTCGACATTCCACTGTAGATAGGTACACATACGTTTGTTAGACAACACGAGTGCGTCACTGCGACGACCGCACAGAAACACTATAAGCTACTTGCACGAAGTCTCGAATTTTACCAGGTCCGTAACGGTTGTTTCGTTTGACAAAACGAACGACAAAAATGTAACTTTCACTGACAGGTCGGATCACGTAGCCTGGATGAGACATTAGCGGTGTATTGTCAAGTACCTATATAATGGATTTAATACAGTCGAGGCATCCAGACCAGACGGCCGCGCATCTCGCATCGCTGTGCCAACGCACGTCCGACTTGTGTTCGTGACCCACTAAAATGTTGAATAAACGAGAAAGTCCGCGATTTGCTTGCATGCGTTTCAATACTAGCATTGAGATAACAGTCAACCAATAAATTTCATCGCATGACTATATTTGGGTTCAACAGTGCGGTCACGATACTTTTTACTTTCATTTCTTTAGGTTTGAACAATTAAATCGAAGCAGGGTGACTTATCTTTTTATCTTTTTGAAATTAGGCTCTCTCTCATAATCATCATCATATCAGCCAAAGGACGTCCACTGCTGGACATAGGCCTCCCCCAAGGATTTCCTCGACGACCGGTTCTGCGCTGCCCGAATCTAGCGGCTTCCCGCGACATATACTTCCTCTCTCACATATTTCCAGTATATCGCTAGCTATGTCCATAAAAATTTAAGCAAATATGAATACTGTAGTAGTACGCGTTGACGTCACCTGTTAGTACAGCCTACACCAATATTGGAAATCTACAAAACCAGCCCTTGTTATAGGTCAATCGTAGTGTAGATATAACAAACTCCCAAAAACTTTAAAATCGGAAGGAAATACTAAAAAAAAATTACAACAACCTAAAAAACCTATTAATATCTAAATGTTACTATAGTATAAAAGAATTTTTGGACGATGAAATAATTGAAGTAAAATTGTATATATTTAATTATTTTTTTTAATGAAAATAATAACCATGTAAAATGAATATATTTATCTCGTAACTATCTTCTGGTCTCTCCTCATTTTCCTGCACATTATTACAATTTACCTATCCTGTTTGCCATGCCCTAGCAGGGCCCATGTACCATGCTATAGTTACATTATTATAAGACCTTATTTTTGTACATGATTGCAAACGATAAATAAATGAAATGAAATAAGTATCACTTTGCCTATCGTAGTTTTTATAGACTTTCTCTATGTCTTGAGGAACTGGAGTAGTGTGACGCTCACACGGGGTGCGTTCAATGATGCGTCGCTTGAGAACCATGCCGCCCGCGCCGGTAGCCAGCGACAACGGGGTAAAGTTCAACAAACCCACAATATATACACCACACTAGCTGCTTCCTGCGGCTTCATCCGCGTGGACAACATTTCTATGACTTTTCAAAGGTGAGCAGTGCGCAAGCCGCAAGCGGATCGCGAGCGTGGAAAAAGTAGCCTCTGTCATAGTAAAAAAAAGAATAACTATCTTTTGTAGGAAAGAACTCGTTTTCATTATTGTAGTATGCGTGCGTGCCTATTACTGACGCGCACACATACAAACCGTGCGATGTACCATTGTATGAAGATAACCTACTATTATTTCTTATTACTATGCCTATGGGATAATTCAGGTTCTAATCTGTATACAAACCCAAATTTCAGCCAGATCCGTTCTGTAGTTTTTGCGTGAAAGAGTAACAAATATACATCCATAAATTCTTACAAACTTTCGCGTTTATAATATTATTAGGATAGGATAATACATGGCCAATAGAACCTATGCTTATTCAGTAAGATATTAAAACCCTTTATGAATGGTAGCCATACATTGCGAATTTTATCTTTTTATCCAGCTTCTTAACTTTTATGACGTAGACCTATTAATGATGATTAGATTCGCCTCTGTGGTAAGCTTTTCAGTATGCCCCTTTCCAAGGTCTCACGACACCAACAATAAGAAGCTGTAATTTATGCATATAGGAATTATAAGGCCGTATTCACTTCTGCCTTTATGTGTAGAATTATATTAAGGCCTTAAGATAGGTCAAATGACAATATTCAATTCAAATTATTGAAAGAATGTGTAAAGCTGTCACTATTGAACAAATATATAATATACTTAAAGTAATAAAAAATCGATTTAATTAAATACAATTTTAAAAATATTACCACTTTTGATGTAAAAAATATATATTGTAGACCCTGTTTTTGGCATTAATTGCAAAATTTCTCGAAAACAAATACTTAATGTTGAATGAAACCAACACACAAAAATCGGTGACTTTAAGAACTTACATTTTAATTAAACACCTTTTTTAAAACTTATTTAAAAGTGTAGAAAAGTAATAAAAACATGCTAAAATCGTGAATTGGGCGTTCGATTTCAACGTAACAGCGCGCTGAAGCCCGCATTGTTGATTTGAATTTAAAATGAATAGACCTACGAGTACGTTCGAGGAAGCTCGATAGTTCTCATACAAACGTAGTTCCGCTTTGATACAAAAACTACATGCCAGATTGAATCCAAACTTTGCAAATATATTGAGGAGACACATATCAATGTTTTTAATTAGTTTTCAATGTACTAATATAAAACGGAATAAAATAAGAGCAGTTTCAAACTTTCAGTACAAAACTAATTTAAGCCTTCGTTTAGTTACGTTAAAATTCGCTACGATGAAAATTAATTACAAACATCGATATGTGTCTACTCAATATATTGACAAAGTTTGGATTCAATCAGGCAAGTAGTTTTTGTATTAAGGCTGAACTACGTTGGTATGGAAACTTGAGCCTCCTGGAGACTCTTAACACGTATCAACCTGCTCGGATTGAGGCATCTAAAAGCCTTAAAGTGACAGCTACCTTAGAGGGTGATGTGTATGCACGCTCGCCTCGCTAGCTGCGACGCGTCGGAGCGTGGAGCTCAACCTCCTAAAGCAATTGACCGTGACTTCTAATAATTTCCTGTAAGAGTGTACGCCCTACGAAGTCGACGGTGACACGCTGTTCGTTAAGAAATAACTTATTTCGATTGCTGCACAGTGGAAGTTCGTGCAAAAAGTAATTTGACAGTAGTGATTTGAATCAAATATTTCTTGTCAATTCACAAATCCCAGTGAGCTCGGGATTGGATTTCGTGTTTGGTGACGTTCTTAAAAAGATTGCGTTACTATAAAAATAATTGTTTTTGGATGTGCAACCCAAAAATGTATTCAAGCACGTATAAGTATCTATCTATACCTATGTTTTAGTACGGTTTATGTAGAATTTAATTATAAATCACGATGAAACAGAAAGGACAAGGGCTACAAATGTCGTGGCGATATCATAGGATTGACCATTTCTTGAGATGGTTGACCAGGTCATAAAATGGTTGACCAGGTCATGAAATGGTTGACCAGATCATGGAATGGTTGATCATGTCATGAAATGGTTGACCATGTCATGGAATGGTTGACCAGGCCATGAAATTGTTGACCATGTCATGGAATGGTTATCCAGGTCAAGAAATGGTTGACCAGGTTATGAAATGGTTGACCAGGTCATGAATTGGTTGACCAGGTAATGAAATGGCTGACCAGGTGATGAAATGGTTGACCAGGTAATGAAATGGTTAACCATCAGGTCATGAAATGGTTGACCAGGTAATAAAATGGTTGACCAGGTCATGAAATGGTTGATAAGGTAATGAAATGGTTGATAAGGTAATGAAATGGTTGACTGGGTAATGAAATGATTGACTCGGTCATGAAATTGTTGATCAGGTCATGAAATTATTGAACATGTCATGAAATGGCTGACCAGGTCATGAAATGGTTGTCCAGGTCATGAAATGGTTGATCATATCATGAAATGTATGAACATGTCATGAAATGGTTGATCAGGTCATGAAATGGTTGACCAGGTCATGAAATGGTTGACCCGGTCATGAAGTGATTGACCAGGTCATGGAATGGTTGACCAGGTCATGAAGTGGTTGACCAGGCCATGGAATGGTTGTATTTCATGAAATAGACAATACCTTTCTGCCCATATTATCATATGGTCTGGCCAGATCAATGAAGTGACGGTATGAACAGCTAAACTGGTCAGATCATAAAATGCCTGGGCGGATCTGATTTGAGCGAGCGAAGCGAGCAATAATAGGTTCATTAGGTTTGATGTGCAGCAAAGTTATAGGACAAAACTAGTTCAGTTTAATGAGTAGATTTACCAATGAGATTTACAGCTATGTGCCCGTACTCTGTATAAACTTCTTTTTTTTTATTCACAATTGGTAAGCCCTTAACATCATCTGATGGTAAGTGACGATCATGCCGAAGATAAAAGTGGGCTTAACAAGATTCCCCAACGCAATAGAGAACTGGCTATCTTATCTTCAAGCCGGAAAACATCAATATTGTTAACACTGATGTTTGGCGGCAAGACTTAGATAAGATGGTGGTAGCTAGCCAGGCGGGCTATGAAAATGCCCTACCACCAACCAAACCGAGTCTTACAAAGTTGACCCCACCGGAAATCGAACCCGCGAACTCCTGGTGAGAAGCGAATAGACTAACCATTACGCCACGGAGGCGGTTAAGGCAGTTTGCAGTTCTATGTACTTACTCTGTACAGTAGAGCGTCGGTGGCGTAACGGCTAGGGCCGCTATCTCCTGTCCGGGAGGTCGTGGTTCGAATTCCGCTACGTACCAATGTGATTTCGAATTTAGATTTCATATGTACGATTATCCGACGCTCTTACGTTGAAGGAAAACATCGTGAGGAAACCTGCACTGCACACGCCTGCGGAGAAACTCGAAGGTTGTGTGTTAAGTCGACCAACCCGCACTGGGCCCGCGTGGTTGACTAAGGCCCGATTGCCCTAATTCAGGGTAGGCTCATACCCCTCGGTGGGGACGTATATGAGCTGATGATGATGACTCTGTACAAAAAGAACGCCAAGAAGGCACTTTCTATTTACAAAGTAATGTTATAATTATAATGTTTGGACTTAGAAATTTATAAGCTGAGTGATAGAGATTAACGCTTTCAAAATATAAGTACGAATCAAGAGCCAAAACTAGTTTCATAATCGCGTCATTGGCCAATAAGAAACGCGTCAAAATGCTCTTGATCTTGAACTTATCTCGTCATTGCGGCCGATTAAGTAACTATAATAGCCGTGTTTGTTTTGAGATGTAAATGAAGTGGATTCAGCCACGCCCGGCCTTTATACTTATCTGTAATAGTGTCTGTCTGCTTGTCTATTATAATTCTGCTTGTCGGTACACTTTTATATCGCAGACATTTATCATCACCGCCCACACTTTCATCCTTAATACGTTGACAGTTCTATTTAAGCCCCACAAGTGTGTATTTTTATTGCCGCTTTCATCTTGTCCACTGCCGGGCAAAGGGCTCCCCCAAGGATTTTCGCGAAGACCGATCCTGTGTTGTCCGCATTTAGCATTCAGCGGCTTCCCGCGACCTTTACCAGGTCATCGGTCCGCCGTGTGGGAGGCCTGCTTACGCTACGACTGCCGGAGCGCGGTCACCACTAGACAGGAGGCGGCTCTAGCCGTTACGCCACTGACCATTTGAGATTCATAATTCATAATAATTTATTAGTAATATTAATTACAAGTCATACGATAAAAACAAATATACGGAAATTAACAGCAGTAGAAAATATAAAACATTTGGTCAATGTTAAAAATTGGACACAACTCTTAAAATAGAACATTAAACATTAATGTTAGCTAGAAAATAATTATATATTAATATAAAAATGATAATACTCGTAATCATAATTATAGAATCTACCAAAAATAATCACAATTTGAATTCAAAAAAAATATCACAGCACATTTCGGCATGTTGGCCGTAAGACTGCCAACACGTGACTGTAAACAAAACTCTGCTCCGTCGTGATTGGAGCAGAGTTCCGTTTTCAAAGTGCCAACTCTACATCTACTTTTTATTTTTGATCTGAGGTTATTAACGATTATATTATTCTAAGGTAATAAGCGAATTAAGGTGATGAGCGTCGGTGGCGTAATAGCAAGGGCCACTACCTCCTGTCCGGGAGGTCGTGGTTCGATCCTGCCACGTACCAATGTGTTTTCGAATTTCGATTTCATATGTACGTTTATCCGGCGCTCTTATACGGTGAAGGAAAACATCGTGAGGAAACCTGCACACGCCTGCGAAGAAACTCGAAGGTTCTGTGTGAAGTCGACCAACCCGCACTGGGCCCGCGTGGTCGACTAAGGCCCGATCACCCTAATTCAGGGTAGGCTCGAACCCCTCGGTGGGGACGTATATGAGCTGATGTGATTGAAGCGATAGAAACTTGTTTTTATTACTTTCAAATTCCTGTTTTTCTTTTCTTAAATAGGGTATTTTGCTCGTTTCTATCCTGTTTCTTTGAAACCACTTGAGCCTCACTATCCCTGTCCCTATAATCTGAGTCTGGCCGTGCGGTTGGGTTTGTTTTTATCATTACATAATAATTGTGACGGACGTCGTTCTCTCCGGTCAGTGACTCCTCACCCCTCCCCTACCGCTAATGTAAACAAAACTCTGCTCCGTCATAATTGGAGCAGAGTTTTTAATACCCCGTTTTCAAAGCGCCAACTCTACATCTACTTTTTATTTTTGATCTGTGGTTATTAACGATTATATTATTCTAAGGTGATAAGCGATAGAAACATGTTTTTATTACTTTCAAATTCCTGTTGTCGTTTTCTTAAATAAGGTACTTTTTCCTTTCTATCCTGTTTCTTTATAACCACTTGAGCCTCACTGTCCCTATAATCTGAGTCTGGCCGTGCGGGTGGGTTTGTTTTTATCATTACATAATAATTGTGACGGACGTCGTGCTCTCCGGTCAGTGACTTCCTTCTTCCCCCCCCCCCCCCCCCCCCTAGCTGATGGTCAGGATTACCGACCTTACTTTTATGGTTGATCCTAATGGATTATAGTTTCTGTAAACGTTATATAGAAATAAGACTTCCGCTTGGGCTATTTTAACTTACTGAGAATAAAGTGTATCAACCGCATACAGAGTTTAAAAAAATAGTGTAGGACCCGTTAACTACCCGCCTACTTGGCGTAATGGTCAGTCCATTCGCTTCACACCAGGAGGTCGCGGGTTCGATTCCCGGCGGGGTCAACTTTGTAAGACTCGGTTTGGTTGGTGGTGAGGCATTTTCATAGCCCGCCTGGCTAGCTACCACCATCTTATCTGAGTCTTGCTGCCAAACATCAGTGTTAACACCATTGATGTATTCCGGCTTGAAGATAAGATAGCCACAACCCCATTGCGTTAGGGAATCTTGGTAAGGCCGCTTCCGTCTTCGGCATCATCGTCACTTACCATAAGTTACCAATTGTATATAAATAGATAAATAACTGGGGGTTCTACTCATCATACTGAACAACTTTTCTCAAAGAACCCATACACATGACTCAAAAAAAATTGGACCCTCATACTAAAATACACTATTGGTCGATCAGCTGATCGATTTGTAACTAAAACCGGCAAAGTGCGAGTCAGAATCGCGCACAAAGGGTTCCATCCATACCATTATACTAGATGGTGCTAGTTTTTTCACGTTTAAAAAAACACTTTTTTGTATGAAGACTTTCACTTTTTCTAAGTTTTAGTATTTGTTGTTGTAGCGGCAACAGAAATATTTATTTTGTGAAAATTTCAACTGTCTAGCTATCACAGTTCATGAAATACAGCCTGGTGACAGACGGACGGACGGACAGACAGACGGACGGACAGCGGAGTCTTAGTAATAGCGTCCCGTTATTACCCTTTGGGTAAGGAACCCTAAAAATTTTACGATTTCAGCAAAGTCGTAGAACAAAAGTTGTTCAGTATGATGAGTAGAAGCCCCAGTTAACGGGACCTGCACCAATTTTTTGACACCATGTATACATCCCTTTTTTTATTAAAAATTTGGGTGAGTTTGACTGCAACTCACCTGATGGTAAGTGATTGATGATGCAATCGAGGATAGTACACGCAAACTCAAATAATACCTATTCAATAATACCTATTCATTTGACTGACTCGGTGGCTCAGTGGTTAGTGCCCTTGACTACTGATCCGAGGGTTGTGGGTTCGATCCCCACCCAGGGCAAGCATTTGTGTGATGAGCAGATTTGTTTGCTCTGTGTCTGGGTGTTAAATATATATAATATATATATATATATATATATATATGTATTTAAACGTATATAAGTATGTATATCAGTCTCTGGTAACCCATAACACAGGGAATCCTACTTTGGTACCAGATGACCATGTGTGATTTGTCCCAGAATATTTATATTTATATTTTATTCTTGCCTTGAAGATCCCCAAATTATAGGAATCCTATAATCGCTCCTTTGTACATCAAGACAAGAAATAATCACACGAATTTTTAATCAAGTTACCACAACACAAAACGGTAATTCAATAATCGAGCGAAACCAATAGTTCCCGTACAAAGACTTCATGTTCTTTAAAGTTTTTTTGCGTCGTCCAACCAATGTCCGTGCCTTCGTGGCAAAGAAGAGGCAGGCTAGGAGGCAGGTCGGTCCACTACTGTCATGAGAAAACAATGAGATTACATTATCCACGCTGTCAACGATCTCTGCCTATCGGAATAAGTCACGTTGGACGCTATTTTGACAGTTTATAAGACGGACATTACCCTCTTTGGCTGTGAACTAAGAAAGTGGAGAGAACAGACACTTTCTTTCAACCAGACTTATTAAGGAACAATCAAAGTCAATGAAATCGCAGAGATTTAATAGAAAGTTTGGCTATTTCCAAAATTGTTAGCTTGTAATGGTTGCGTAGTATAGGCAGGCCTCCCACTCCCACTCGGCGGACCGATGACCTGGTGAAGGACGCTGGATGCGGGCAGCGCAGAGCCGGTAGTCATGGAGATCCTTGGGGGAGACCTATGTCCAGCAGTGGACGTCCTTCGGCTGATATGATGATGATGATGAATGGTTGCGCAACGGCAAGGGCCGCTACCTCCTGTCCGGGAGGTCGTGGTTCGAGCCTTGCCATGTACCAATGTGTTTCGGATTTCGATATCATATATACGTTTATACGACGCTCTTACGGTGAAGGAAAACATCGTGAGGAAACCTGCACACATCTGCGAAGAAACTAGAAGTTGACCAACCCGCACTGGGCCTGCGTGGTCGACTAAGGCCCGATCGCCTCTAATTCAGGGTAGGCTTGAGCCTACGTATATATGAGCTGATGTGATGAATGGTTTCATATCGCAGACGCTACGCCGATTGTGTGACCTACGCGCTCGCTCTCGAACATTAGACATCAACGCGATTTACAATACAATTAGGCACAAATTTTATCAAAAATGTCCTACTAATCAGAGATATGCTATACAGGATGTACCAAAATTGGTGTAGGTGCCGTTAACTGAAGCTTCTACTCATCATATTGAACAACTTTTGTTCTACGACTTTGCTGCAATTGCAAAAAAAAAAAAATCTCTTCAAATCAATCAGCTTATCGACCAATTTTGTGCATTTTAATATGGAGGGTTCAATTATTTTTTTTGAGAATTGTCTATGGGTTCCTTGGGGAAAGTTGTTCAGTATAATAAGTAGAACCCCCAGTTAATGCGTCCTACAGCATTTTTTAAATTACCCCCACCCCCCAAAGTGGCCGGCCGCCATATTCAAAATTCATTTATTTATCGTTCGTTCTTTATGCGTACCAATCAACTCATTCGGTCCATTAGTTTCCGAGAAAATCAGCTGTGACAGACGGACGGACAGACACACGAGTGATCCTATAACGGTTTCGTTTTTACCTTTTGAGGTACGGGACCCAAAAAACAATACAGAAGATTTAATTTTTATTTTTGTTTCTATAAATTATTTTACTTTATAAAAAAAAATTTTAGGATTATTCCATACTAGCTTTTGCCAGCGGCTTTGTGCGTGAACACAGTTTCTATGACTGTCTCCGAGGTTACGTAGTGCGCGAGCCGCAAGTGACTCGCGAAGCGTGGAAAAAGTAGCCTATTTGTTAATCCAGGACCTAAACTGTCTACTTACCAAATTTTATCCAGATACGTTCAGTAGAATTACAGACATTACGTAAAAATTACAGTACATAAGGTTGAACGCATAGATTACAAGAGTGTCTATGAGGAAATCTAAAGTCCTTCCGTTCTCACAGGAAAAATTAAATTTCAAAAGACCAGAATAAGTAGACCCCTATTTACCTAGAGCAAAGTACTGAGAGGTCTTGTTCTGTTGGTGGTTAAACTTATAGTGCGGAACCCTGTTTGTGTGACCCCGAGTCGCACTTGGCCGGTTTTTTTAAGCTATGGCATAGCTTTTATCGCGGGCTTTGAGCGCGGCGACCGAATCAAGAAATTCCGTAACGAAAATAACCTAACACCCCACGAGTTCCAAAAAAACTTACAGTGCCATCTATTAGCGATTTGCGGTACTAAAAGGACTTAACACCCTACGCTCGGCCGAGTTCTAAAAAACTTCAAGTGCCATCTATTAGCGATTTGCGGTACTAAAAGAACTTAGTCAATTTTACTGGTGTAACTTTCTTAGTGTTAATTTATTACATAAACGTCCCGCGCCCCAAGGACTATATGGTACTGGTAAATACTGCATAAATAAAAAAATAAAAAAAATATAATTGCATAAGTTGATAAAAAATGCTATGCAATAGCTTTACCGCGGCAGTCCCCGAGTGCCACAAGTTTTTTACTATTTTACCGGTCAGGTACCTTATTTGTCAGTCTCACTGATTCGCAATTTTTCTTATTGTACAGTTTCCTAATTCGCTATTTTCCTTGTTGGAGTTTATTGGAGTTTATTGGAGTTTATTGGAGTTTACTCCTTAAGAATCGATTTGCATATAAGGCGCCCGGTATGAAAAAAATATGAGGAGTAAAATCTAGTGATCGAAAACGTAGTTTGTTATATTCTCTTTGCGCGTTACGTTTTTACGCGCAACCTATTGTGCGCACCTCTGTCACGTGATACAAAACAGTCAGGCTGAATCTAAGATGACGTTCTGTCATTGTTGCAGTCTTAAGGCGTGTCTCCTGCGCCCGCTTTTTTGAAACATTACACAGAAAACATGAAACAAAAACATTTGTTTTCATACTCAAGCCTAGGGCTTCCAATCTCGGTATACCGAGATCCCGAAATACCGAGATCCCGCATGATTTTTCAGTCCCGCTAACTGCGGGATTGGACGTGCGGGATCCGCGGGATTTTGCGGGATTGATAAGCAATACAGATCAAATCCAAAACAAATCCTTCCCTTCTCCACCCGCGCGGGAAGTATAATTGTACTGTATCTGTGTATTGTTTTGCAAAACAAAAATAGTATTGGCAAAATCAGTCCAGCCGTTCTTGAGTTTTAAATGGTGTAACTAACACGACTTTCTTTATCCTAGTAGTGTAGTGTAGTGTAAGGTAGAATTAAGTTCGCCGGGACAGCTAGTTTAATATAAACAATAATGGACACATTTCTAGCGCAATCTAAATAGTAAACCTACTATCCAGCATCAGCAATACAATACAAACCTATCGCTATCTAATGTACAATTACATCCGTGTTAAATTTGGTTTAATAGCATATCGAGGCGTGTCGTCGTCAATTGTTTGCAAAAAGAGTGTTAACGGTCCTTTTTCCATGTTCGACGGTTTTGTTAAACCCAACTTTGAAATCGAGGCGGATAATACCGCAGAGAAAAGTAACTAAGTACACACGGCGCCACATCAAGCTATAAAAATCCAGTATACGCGAGTCTCGCATATGTTGAAACGCAAAGGCGTCGCGCGGCCAGCTTATACTGGTTTTGTATAGCTTGATGTGTTGCTGACCGTACGTTTGTGTTAAGATAACATCACACTGCATCTGCGTTGGTCAGTTTCAAATGAAAAAGATGTACTATCTGACAAAAGATGTACTATCTGACATTAGATGGGTTTTGTCTAATCGGCAATGTCATCAGCTCGCTTGTTACTCAGTAAAGAGGGACTATAATATTTTGTAGTGGTCAAGGCCTACATAGAGCGTCGGTGGCGTAATGGCAAGGGCGGCTACCTCCTGTCCGAGAGGTCGTAGTTAGATCCTGTCCGTACCAATGTGTTTTCGAATTTCGATTTCATATGTACGTTTATCCGACGCTCTTATACGGTAAAGGAAAACATCGTGAGGAAACCTGCACACGCCTGCGAAGAAACTCGAAGGTTGGTGAAGTCGACCAACCCGCACTGGGCCCGCGTGGTCGACTAAGGCCCTGTCGCTCTAATTCCGTCCGGTTTTTAAATATTAGAATAATTATTTCAATGGCCTTTATTTTATTGTAATTTTCTAAAATAATAAAGTATCATTAATTATTTTAATTGAAAAAAATACATCATTCGTATCGGAGTAATGGACTGATTTATTTCATTGATATGTTTATAAGTTTAAAACACGAATTCAACATTAATATATAAGGTTTGTCTCAATATCGTATCATCATCATCATCATATCAGCCGAAAAACGTCTACTGCTAGACAAAGGCCCTCCGCAAGGATTTCCACGACGATCGGTCCTGCGCTGCCCGCATCCATCAGCTTCCCGTGACCTTCACCGGGTTATCGTCCCACCGTGTGACAGGCCTGCCTACGCTAAAGATAATTATAATTAATCATAAAATCACTTCTGACAGACTCCAACTCAGCAGAATGTTAACAAAAGTTCACCTCAGACGCAGAGGGTTAAAACTACATCATATCAGCTCATATACCCTGAATTAGGCGGATCAAATTTATATAATTATTTTATATAATTAAACTATATAATTAATTCTAAATAATTTTTGAAAAACCTAAAAGCTTTTAGGTACAAATATTTTAGGATCAAAATACTCGTCAATACGAATCAAACGCGCCCAAACTCGATGGGGTTGTGTCGTTTTATTGCGGAGTTCCTATGGCCTCCGTCCAGCTCCAGCATAAGATCAGCACCATCTCATCATAATATTGCAGTGTCACGCGATTTACACATGTATGTAACCGGGAAGTGGTTCAAATTTAATTTGCAAGATTTGATGACAAACATCGGGTCAGGTGAAACTAAATAAAAAGCTTGTAATAGTTTCTCATAAAGTATTTACTGATGAACTATGTATTGTTTTTGTGTCTTATAGAAGTGTTTTTTTTATAAAGTATGTAGGTAGGTATGAGTGCTAAATTACCTGGTAAACTATGCATTCAAATTTGATTTTCAATTTATTTACGCGTAAAAAGCTCTTTGTTAAAATTACGATTCTACTCAAAGACAAACGTATACAGCTTATTTCCTGTAATAAATACTATTAAAACACAGCTTTTAACTTTAATTTTGATTATAAGCTATTGTTACTTGTTATGTACGTTTTATACTGTACTTTCGCGGACGTCATAATATACATCCTGTAATTGTACATACTCGTACGTTACCTACCGTTAATATGCGGAATATGTTAATGCGAATATGCGCATTAAAACTACAAACAGAATCAACTCATGACACATATGAAAGGATACATTAAGTTTTTGCCGTTTTGAACTGTAAAACTAAATGAGAATAAGACTGTCAATGTTGAACAGAAACATATGAGAGGAAACATTAAGTTTTTGCCGCTTTGAACTGTATAAAAAAATGAGAATAAGACTGACAATGTTGAATGGAAACATATGAGAGGAAACATTAAGTTTTGCCGCTTTGAACTGTTAAACAAAATGCGGAAAAGACTGTCAATGTTGAATGGAAACATATGAGAGAAAATATTAAGTTTTTAAGACTGTCAATGTTCAACAGAAACATATGAGAGGAAACATTAAGTTTTTGCCACTTTGAACTGTAAAACAAAATTCGAATAAGACTGTCAATGTTGAACAGAAACATGAGAGGAAACATTAAGTTTTTGCCGCTTTGAACTGTAAAAAATGGTAATAAAACTGCTTTATTAAGATTTTATCACTTAGAATAGACTTTTTTATCGATTTTAAAAATAACCCTAAACGTATTCTTAATACTTATACATAGTGTATAGGTATTCTTCACAACCGATGACCTGGTGAAGATCGCGGGAAGCCGATGGATGCGGGCAGCGCAGGACCGGTCGTCGTGAAAATCCTTGGGGGAGGCCTTTGTCCAGCAGTGGACGATTTGTGGCTGATATGATGATGATGATTCTTCACAAGAATGCAAGTAAAAATAACTTTCTATTTATTGGTATTCCAAAAACTACAATTCGTTAAGGAACTCTATCAGAAAATATTAAAAATAATCCAACCTAAGTTACATATAGCGTACAAAAAGAACTAATCGAAAATTCCATCTTTAGAAAAATCCCCTATTCATACAATTATCGGTTTTGGGTCTATTAGTTTTTTTAAATATTTTTTTTAATACTTTTTTTTTTTTTACTTATTTACGCTAACGAGAAACATTCTACGATGGCCAACATGGAAAATATGGCCGATGGCGTTACCAGTCCAACCACTGTGCTTAGCAATTATAACAACGACGTATAATTGACGTAATGAGAACTGGTTTATTATTTAATTTTAGCCAACATTCAACCACCGACGACGTTACACACACCACTGTGCATAATAATAATGATCACTGTTTATTAAGTTACAGAGGCGACATCCACCATGAAATTATGCACAGGCAAAGAAACTCTTTATTATTAAGGACTAACATACATATAAAACTTATTTTACGCAAACCCATTATTTGAGTTTGCGTGTACCATCCTCGACAACATCGTCACTTACCATCAGGTGTGATGTAAGTAGTTAAACGCACTCAATTTTTTTATTTCAAAAAAATGGGAAGAAAAAATCTTCTTTAACATAATATAACGGTCATGATTGTATTTAAATCGCCGTCGTAGACCCATTCCATACCCAAAGGGTTAAAACGGGACCCTATTACTAAGACTTCGCTGTCCCTCCGTCTGTTTTTCTGTCTGTCAGTCCGTCTGTCACCAGGCTGTATTTCATGAACCGTGATAGCTAGACAGTTGAAATTGTCACATATGATGTTATTCTGTTGCCGCTATAACAACAAATACTAAGGTAAAGTGAAAAAATAAAAATAAAATCCATACAAAAAACGTGTTTTTTAAACGTGAAGAAACTAGCGCCATCTAGTATAATGGTACGAAACCATATGTGTGCGGTTCTGACTCGCTCTAGGCCTGTTTTTTTGAAATTAAAGCAGAGAGACGCGACGAAGTATTTTTCTTATAAAAAAAATCTCTCTCAGCATCAAATTCAGAATATGGCCGTTATAAAACTATATCCCTGCGTCTTTAGAATAATATGGTCTTTGCGCGATAAAAATCGACCTACTAACTTAACTAATATGGAGAGCACGAAATCTTTTGGCAAATTCTTCCATATTGACGTTAAGTATGTCACCATGCAAGAAGGCAAACATCGAAATGATCTCGTTATGTTGAGTTCCGCTCCGTGGGCAGCGCGGGGCGTGGGCTCAAGTGTACAGAATACAGATTCCAAGTCAGAACTGTAGCCGTGACGTTCTCTCGCGGTTTTCCGATAATTTGGACCGCGCACCGTTATTTCCCCAGTAGGTGCGGAACGAGCCGCCGTTTGCGCGCTATCGACACCCAGCCTATTTAGTTCAACTATTCCGACTTCACAACCAGCCAGTAGTTATTTTCTTGCCTTGAGGAGTCAACGCTCTGATGTTCTGGTTTCTGAAGTTTGGTGCTTTGTCTCCATGGTGCGCGTAGGAAATGTGTTAGAGAGAAACTAAGTAACTTAGTTGATTCCTTCATAGTGACTATAACTAAGTAACTTAGTTGATTCGTTCATAGTGCCCTATGTAGCGAAAATAAATAAAATACATATAAAATAGCTTCTATGGTTACGCTACTTAAAACGTAGAATTTGTATCAATGGCCTAAATGCGAATAATGAAAAGAAAACATTTTGTGGGGTAAATCGGAATATATGTTAAATTATAAAGAGAAGGTAAACATTCTATAAAAGGAGATGGTCGTGATAGTTACAACTAAGAGTAAACAATTAACACTAAAATTTAAGTAAATTTAACTAAAGTTTCTTAGGTAAAATTTAAATTTTAAATTCACGTAGTGTGTAGCGAAGTCATAGCAGGTATTTTAAATCAATTTATTTAATTTTCGTTGCACCTAGTAATAGCAAAGTATAAATATTAGTACTTACATACAGTATGGACACTCCCTGCCGCTCTCTAGATTGCGACCTCACCCCCTCGTATCCCAGATTGATACAAATTGGTTACAGTTTGGTTGTCGAGCGTATAGGATTTTGCCGCCATTTCGTTTGTTCTGTCATTCCTTTTTTGAAATGTCATTTCTAGGCCGTTATATGAAGTGTCCAGGGTGTGGTAATAGTCACGCTATGAGTCTTAAAATAAGCTTTGTCAAAATTATTAAGTATCACCAATCATCTTCAACATTAGCTCTCAGTTGTTGAAGGGTCTTGTTAGAATCACATAGCATAACACATTTGTAACAACTATGCGTGTAATTTTGGTGTTGCCAGTATTTCTCAACATCATGTTTGCTTATCCGAGTATTTTCATTCCTTTATTTACTAAGGTTGTTGACCTAGTTTCGAATATGCAGTTGAGTACATCGAAGATGTTTGAATGTTTTCCGAAATAGGGGTGACGACAGCATCAGAAATAAATTATGAACTCTTGATCACTAAATTGCCCTCCTACTTAAACTTCGGAAACCTTACTCTTTTTGTTTTCCATCAAGTATTCAATTTTTAATTCATCAAGATCACAAAATGAGTTCATAAATGACGCTGCAAAACTGTGACGTCACGCCTAGGTATTTCAAACATTTTTATAACAAAATGTCGTTTTTGACAGATGATAAAAAGTAAATCAGATGACTAACATTCGTCATCCCTATTAGAAGTGTGTACCAAACAGGATGTTTTTTTTTACAAGCTTTTAATTAACTTGCAATGTATGTATGTTTGTTTGGGTGAAATCTTGCAAGTTAAATTTGACCCACTTCCCGGTTTCCGATTGAGCTGAAATTTTGCATGCATATGTATATCGCGTGACAATGCAATAGCTTGTAAGTACCTAAAAGTTTTAAAAGGTTTTTGCAAATAATTTATTTGTTTGGTAAGCCCTTGGCATCATCTCACCTGATGGTAAGTGACGATGATGCCGAAGATGGAAGCGGGCTTACCAAGATTTCTCAACACAATGGGGATATGCTATCTTATCTTGATAACGGAACACATCAATGCTGTCAACATTGATGTTTGGTGGCAAGACTTAAATAAGATGGTGGTAGCTAGCCAGGCGAACTTAGAAAATGCCCTACCACTAACCAAACCGAGTCTTACAAAGTTAGACCCCCGCCGGGAATCGAACCCGCGACCTCCAAGTGTGAAGCGAATGGACTAACCATTACGCCACCAAGCACTTTTGGCAACACTTTGAAACTATACAATTTCTCCAACAGTCGATAATTCCTGAAACAAGTAATAGACTTGCCTGCTTCACAATTTATAGTATCTAATAGCTCTATTGAACAGTTTATCTGAGATCTCCGGTGTGCGATACATCCGATCCCTTATGTATTCCCGGAGAGCACACGAGCCGATGTAGTATAGGTACTTGTACTATTATTATCATCTGTGGCACAGGCCCGGTTACAGGGAAAGAAGGAACGGGCGGCGCCAACGCTCGGCGGTGCTGAGCGAGGGTGCGCGCTGCGCGGGAGTGCGGGAGCGCTCGGAAGAGCGCATCGGGCGGAATGCGCGCAAGGTCATTGCGCCCTGCGCGGTCATGCACATGCGTCCTGCGCCCGCGCGCCCCTCCCCCCACCACATTGTCTAGGTAGTGCGATCAGCTGCGGATAAAGGGGAAGCGACCGGACCAATGGGCGATAGAAACCATTTCAATGCGAATGAATCCTTTTATTTTCCTATTCAGCTCAACCTTCGCCAGCAAAGCACGAACGCCGCCGGCGATATTGTTTCTGTTGCCTAGCTCTAACTCCATTTTCTAAGGCCGAGGTGAATAAAAAGACTATACGAAGTCTATCGTGTTTTATTTAAGTTGCGCGCTCTGACTAGCTCTTATCCTACGCTCCATCTCCTGGGCACCGCCTCGCCTCGCTTAGCTTAGAGTCTTTCAGATCCAACTCATTTATTCTGAAAGACATTTCGCGCAGTTCGCTGTGTAATTTAAATAGCCATAAAGCTTTTATTTAATAGTTATTTCACACTTGTCCGTTACATATTTTGACAAGTTTGAAAACCGCATTAACTGTTCGTGTGAATGTGATTCGCGGAGGAGAGTGTCATTGACATATAACCTATGAATATTAGACTTACTTAATTCCGTTATTAAGTTGTTTTTGGTATTAAGTAGATATGACAACTGGTAAGGTAATAAAACCGGTCAAGTGCGAGTCGGACTAACGCAGCGAGGTTTCCGAACCAACCACCACATCTTTCCGCACAAGTAAAGCTAAATTACCTATTAACTTCAAACAAAAGACATCAACGCGAGCGCCAAAATTAAATGCTTTTTTTTGTTCAGTTCGGACTCCTTAGTGCGAGTACGATTCACACTTGGCCTGTTTTAAAACATTCTTGTTTTACTTTAGGTCTATAGTCACACCAAGTTTCACGCTTGTCATATTACAGTTTCTACGGAAAACTTTAAAAAATACACATTTCTTGTATGGGGACCCACACTTTTATTTTTATATTTCTTAAAATTTATAAATATTTAGTGAAAATTTTAGCCAGCTACAGATATACATCTTTTTTAAGGTCAGAAAGACGGACGAACAGACGAATGAACGGACAACGTAGTCTTAGTAACAAGTTCCCGTTACCTGGTATGGACGTTAAAAACTAGTATAATATATTATAATATAAAGGATTAGATTTAAAAAATCAGAAGTTGAAGCACTGCTCCACATTTTTATAGATAGAATTTTGATACGTATATTAAGGTAATTAACTGTTTAAGAAGAAAGTGTTGAAAATGCTAATTAGGTAATTAATTTTAGACTTCTTTGGCTAATGCAAAAACTTTGGCGCTGACAGAAGTCACGATCGCGACCTAGGAATTCAATGTAGTACATATTAATACGAAACAACTTAATTATATTAGTTTGACAACGTTTATAAATAGTTTTCGGAAAACCTAAAATCTTTTTGGCATTTATTTGAAAGAGTTTTTATGCTCAAGAAGCCAAATGCTCAAATCAATATAAAAAATGCACGGTTCCAATTTCAAAAAAATGGCCTAAACGGCTGGATGAATTTTGGAGTTTGAGATGTCTTTAGATTTGTCTGGTACCGTGAGTGACATAGGATACATTTTCACCCGACTAGCCAAAAAAATAGGTTATTTATTTCTTTGGCACGCTCTGTCGCCTAAACGGCTTGATGGATTTTGGATTGCGAGGTGTCGTTAGATTCATCTTAATCCCGTTAGTGATTTAGGATACATTTTTACCCGACTGGCCAAAAAAATGGTTAAGTTATTATACAGCCAAGTTATCATTTTTTTTTGATTTGGTAAATAGCATTTTTTACGAGCTTTTATTTAGTTTCACCTGTCCCGGTGTCTGTACTGAAACCTTCCAAGTTATATTTGACCCACTTCCCGTTTCCGATTGTGAGCGAAAATTTTGCATGCATATGTATTTATTACATCAGCTCATATACGTCCCCACCGAGGGGCTCGAGCCTACCCTGAATCAGGGCGATTAGGCCTTAGTCGACCACGCGGGCCCAGTGCGGGTTGGTCGACTACACACACAACCTTCGAGTTTCTTCGCAGGCGTGTGCAGGTTTCCTCACGATGTTTTCCTTCACCGTTAAAGCAATCGGTAAGTATATGTACATAAGTTTTTGAAAAACTCATTGGTACATTGGCCGTCCAGATTTGAACCCGGTACCTCTGGTTAGATGGACCGAGTCGTTACCGGTTGAGCCACCGACGCATATGTATATCACGTGGCAATGCAATGTTAAAAACTTGTATCTAAAAAATTTTTTGGTTTTTCGAAAGTTATTTTTAATTTTGGACAGTTTCGATTGAGACCTGTAGAAAGTGGGTGTCATGTTGATATTGGCTCGTGCACCAGTTAACACTGATTCGTTCACGCTTTAGTTCAAAGTCAATACTTTTTACTTGAACGATTGACTATTTATTTAACAAGATATTGAGGACAACTCTAGTGGTTTTGACTTTTTATCAACTTTTACTTCTTTGTATATAGAGTGTTCAATTTCTGTGATCAAAACTAATATGGTTGTTAAAATTTAAGGAGTGTCGGAAGAGACTGTAATTTAATTAAAAGCTTTTAGTTAACTTGCACAGTTTGTTTATATATATGTATGTATGTTTGTTTAATTCAAATCATGTGATCGATTTTAGAGCAACTTCCAGGGATCCGTTTTATCTGTAATTTGGAATGAAGCCATATTTTCTATGGCTATTTATTTACTACAAGATATTGAGGACAACTCTACTGGTTTTGACTTTTCATCAACTTTTACTTCTTTGTATATAGAGTGTCCAATTTTTGTGATCAAAACTAATATGGCCTTTAAAATTTAAAAAGTGTCGGAAGAGTCTGCATTTTAATTAAAAGCTTTTAGTTAACTTGCAAAGTTTGTTTGTATATAATATGTATGTATGTTTGTTTAATTCAAATCATGCGATCGATTTTAGAGCATCTGTTTTATCTGTAATTTGGAATGAAGCCATATTTTCGGTGACATTATATCCTTTTAGTATTTTGAAGTTGATCTGGTGGAGAAATCATAGTCCCAGAATCGTCTCTTATTTTCAATAGAATTGTAGGAAATACAGCCTTTTAAAAAGCTGTTATTTAACCTGCATTGTTTGTATGTATGTATGTTTGTTTAGGTTAAACCAGGGTTCTGATTGATTTGAAATTTGGAATGAAGCCGTATACCTGGTGACAGTAGATCCTTTTGGTATTTTGAAGTTGATCTGATGATGAGCTTTGGAAGTGGAATCTACGTCTCAGAATCGTCCTTTTTTTTTAAATAAAATCGTATGAAATTATGAAACACAGTCTTTTTTGAATTTGGAACTGTGTCTTTTTTGAAGTCGAATTTGAAGGCAGGCCTCCCACTCGGTAGAACGATGATCTGGTGAAGGTCGCGCGCGGGAAGCCGCTGGATGCGGGCAGCGCAGAACCGGTCGTCGAGGAAATCCTTGGGGGAGGCCTATGTCCAACATTGGACGTCCGTTGGTTGATATGATGATGATGATGATGTTGATTCAACAATACCTGACACGATAGGTTACGTTGACAAAAAAAAATCCCTCTCTTTACATCTAATGAAGGTACCTACCCTAAATGAAAATTGTTTCAAGTTTTTTTTAAGCACTTTATTGGCGTAATTAATACCCATGCCAAGTTACAATTTTCTAGTGCTAATAGTATCTGAGTTAAGCCGTGGACAGACGAACAGACAAGGCGAAACTACAAGGGTTCCTTGTTGAGCAAGGAACCCTAAAAAGTAAATTAGCTGTTAATATATTTGCACTTAGAAAATTGACCGTGACTTATGTTAATGTATGGGGAACATTTTTTGAACTACTATTCAATCCGTTTGTTGTACTAATTGATGCTTGTAAGGTTTCACACCTTTGGTACGGAACACTAAGTTTTTTTTTACTTCTTAACTATTAGGGTTCCGTACCCAAAGGGTAAAAACGGGACCCTATTACTAATACTTCGCTGTCCGTCCGTCTGTCACCAGGCTGTATTTCATGAACCGTGATAGCTAGACAGTTGAAATTTTCACAGATGATGTATTTCTGTTGCCGCTACAATAACAAGTACTAAAAATTAGAAAAAGAGAAAAAAATGAGGGGGTCTCCATACAAAAAACGTATTTTTTTAAACGTGAAGAAATGGGCGCCATCTAGTATGATGGTACGGAACCCTTTGTGTGCAGTTCTGACTCGCACTTGACTGGTTTTTTGAACTACTATTCAATCCGTTTATTGTACTAATTGATGCTTGTAAGGTTTCGTATCTACTTAAAGATATTTGGTACGGACCCTCAGTGCATGAGTTTAACTCGCACTTAGCCGTTTTTTTACTTCTTAACTATTTTTAAGCTATTGCATAGCTTTTAGCGCGGGCTTTGAGCGCGGCGACCGAATCAAGAAATTCCGTAACGTAAATAAAACCTAACACACCCCCCACTCGGCCGAGCGTAACGTAACGTTACCGCGTTCTAAAAACTTACAGTGCCATCTATTAGCGATTTGCGGTACTAAAAGGACTTAGTCAATTTTACTGGTGTAACTTTCTTAGTGTTAATTTATTAGTTATTACATAAACATCCCGCGCCCCAAGGACTATATGGTACTGGTAAATACTGCATAAATAAAAAATAAAAAAAATAAGTATAATTGCATAAGTTGATAAAAAATGCTATGCAATAGCTTTACCGCGGCATTCCCCGATTGCCACACGTTTTTTTTTTTTATATTCGTAGAATTAGATCGCAAATTAGATATCAAAGTTCACGCAAAGCTAATGAACACGCATGCGCAAAGAAGACGCGAAAGTTCATTGGTGGCAGCAACAATGGCCGTCCGTGGGACGTCGGTGAACTCTGCCCGATTCCTTTTTGCTCTATGCTGCGCTAGCGCCCGACTTCTGCTCAAGCGAGGCGAGTCTCTACCTACATACTTGTACTGACTGAGGTTACGACCAATTAAGTCAGACCCATCTTTCCCTCGCAATGATGCATCGTCATAAACAACTATACAGGTCAAGGTGGATGGCGGTTTTTATTTGAATAGATGCAGGATTAAGGGTGGTGAAGCACGCTTCGTATTAATGCTATGATTTATGGTTGGTTATTGAATATTGCAGTCGGCTTCTTTTAATGTTGACATGATTTGACTTACATTCATGAATATTTTTTTTAATTGTCTAAATTAATTAATTCGTTTTTAAAATAGAAATGATTAAAGTGTAAAGAAAAGTGTATGTGTGTGTTTTTAACCGCCTCCGTAGCTCAGAGGCAAAGTTCACTGGCTTTACACAGGAGGTCGCGGGTTCGATTCCCGGCGGGATCAATTGTAAGACTCGGTTTGGTTGGTGGTAAGGGCATTTTCTAAGCCCGTCTGGCTAGCTACCACCATCTTATGTAAGTCTTGCCGCCAAATAATAATGTTAACAACATTGATGTGTTCCGGCATGAAGATTAGATAGCCAGTTCCCCATTGCGTTGGGAAATATTGGTAAGCCCGCTTCCATCTTCGGCAACATCGTCACTTACCACCAGGTGAGATGTTGTCAAGGGTTTACCAATTGTGAATTAAAAAAAATGTAAGAGTAATGTCAAAGTTAAAAGTAGATGGTTACATCGTTACTAATATTGTAATGTGAAAATGTGTTTGTTTGTTTGTTACCTTTTCACGCTTCAACACCTCGACCAATCTTGATGAAATTTGGCATGCAGGTAGCCTGTGTCACGGGAAAGGACATAGGCTACTTTTCATCCTATCAAAATCGCATAGTCCGATGCAGATCCTGAGGGAACTGAAAAAATACTCTTTTTCGTTTAATTTCTTTAACATGACAACGGAACATTGCCTCTCGTATATCTACCAGATACGCTAAAACTACCAGGTTTATGATATAGCGTCCTCACTCAAGCGCTGATTAGAATAGCCCGATATAGTTCCTAAAGGGATCTGGAGAAAACTCATGTCCACGCATTCATGTCCACTCACCCTCAAAGAGAGTCATGAAAACGATGTCCACGCGGCCGAAGCAACGGGCAAAAGCTAATTTCATATTTAGTTATATTGATCACGAGTGCTGGCCGGGTAACAAGTCTCCTGTGTGGAGCCGCCTGGGGGCGCTAAGATACTACATGAAACCGCCAATCGATTTCTTCGAATCGCTTACAGACCCCTGTTGGAGTCAAAACATGGCATAATAGCGACTATTCTATTTGCTTGTAACAATCGAGTGTCATTAGTTATTATAGACAATTTAGAACAGCAAGACGATTACTATGGTATGTTTTTTTTTATTCAAACTTGGTAAGCCCTTGGCATCATCTCACCTGATGGTAAGTGACGATGATGCCGAAGATGGAAGCGGGCTTACCAAGATTCCCCAACGCAATGGGGATCTGGCTATCTTATCTTCAAGCCGGAACACATTAAGGCTGATGTTTGGCGGCAGGACTTATATAAGATGGTGGTAGCTAGCCAGGCGGGCTATGAAAATGCCCTTCCACCAACCAAACCGAGTCTTACTTAAAATTGACCCCGGCGGGAATCGAACCCGCGACCTCCTGATGTGAAGCGAATGGACTAACCATTACACCATTAAACAAGGACCTCTATATAGATCAGGAAAATACACATATGTAGGTAGGCACACGGAAGCGAACTGATTATGACACAAAACACAAATTAGTTGCCGTAATAACTGCATCTAGACGCAATCTTAGAGTGCTTAGAGCTAAGGATTGCATTATAGAGCCTTCTTGGAGTTCAGTTTAAGTTTACGTGGAATTCGATGCGCACTTTATAGGGCGATAATTGTGATGATCAGGCGGGGCGCGCGCGTGATCGCGCTGCAGTTGACGAGGTCCTGGCTCGCCGGCGGATTCCTGCCATCGCTCCACGCCACGCTTCCTACTTCATAAAAGCTCTAATGTCCTACGTGCCATCAGATTAATCTAGCTACCTCCGCTTTACAGCAATAAATCTTAAAGCCTCACTTCTTGCTAATTATATTTAGAATATTTTTTAAGACGCTATGTTTTAGAAGTTGAGCATTCTCTCTTACGGTATGCTGTAACTGTAATGTACCTGAACCGGTTTATGGGTATTTTTGAATAAGACATGCGTTTAGTTTTGGTAGGTAATTAACCGATTTTCATAAAATTATAAATGAGACCATTTCGAGAGACCCTTTCAAACAAAAAAAAATGTTTTAAAATCGGTCCACAATTGGCGGAGAAATCGGTGAACATACATAAAAAATACGTAAAGTCAAACATAGAACCTCCTCTTTTTTTAGGGTTCCGTACCCAAAGGGTAAAAACGGGACCCTATTACTAAGAGTTTGCTGTCCGTCCCTCTGTCCGTCTGTCACCAGGCTGTATTTCATGAACCGTGATAGCTAGACAGTTGAAATTTTCACAAATGATTTATGTCTGTTGCCGCTATAACAACAAATCCTAAAAATTAAAAAAAAAGTGAAAACATGTTTCTTTTTAAACGTGAAGAAACTAGCGCCATCTAGTATGATGGTACGGAACCCTATGTGTGCGGTTCTGAATAGTACTTGGCCGGTTTTTTATTAGTTAAAAACCAGTTAATTTAAGGTTTGCTAAGAAACACATTTTTTATAAAACACTACTGCCCATGAATAATTTCCGTAATGATATTTACTTGTTGGTGGCTGGTTCTTCTGTCTATAATCATGATCAAGAGTTGAATTATGACTAACTTATTATTTTGGCCTCCTTTCCTCAACCTGCGATAGTTGAAAGCAAGAACAGTGTTTTCTATGAATTAGTTAGTCGTTGTAATGCACGACTTGCATATACGTACAAACCGAGTACAACTCTGATTCCTGACGTGTACTCGTACCTACATTTTTTGATGTGTAACATCTTTGCTCTCGCTTTCCTGCAATTTGTGGGAGTGATTTCGTGAAATGGGACGGAAATGTGTAACATGGGACGGAAATGTGTAACATGGGACGGAAATGTGTAACAGGAAGTCGCGAAAGCGCGGAATTCTACTTTACGAGAGTCCGACTCGCACTTGGTCGGTTTTTTTCGTTACTGTCAGATCCGCCACCCAGGTACAATATCGTCATCAAATCTAACTAACCTAAAGCACAGTATATATATTAGTACTAACGTACAGTATGGACACTCCCTGCCGCTCTCTGGATTCGACCTCACCCCCCCGTCACTCAGATTGGCTGTAGATTGAGTACCAAACGTAAAGGACGAGCTACGCAAGCACTTTTATTCACTATATTCACTTTGCGCGCCGCTGTGATTTCGTTCACAAGCATAAAAACCAACCAGTTACCGAACGTAAAGGCCCAACTGAACTCTTTTTGTTTCATACTTGTCTTATGTTGTATTTTGTCACATGTTACACATCATATGCGAGTACTGTAGGTCTCGCTCGAATTATTTTTTTTAATACAGACTTCTTTCGCATACGCCTTTTTAATATAAAAATGAATATTCCATTTTTTATTTTTCAATTTAAAGAGCGTCGGTGGCGTAACGGCTAGGGCCGCCGCCTCCTGTCCGGTAGGTCGTGGTTCGAATCGTGCCACGTACCAATGTAATTTGAATTTAGATTTCATATGTACGTTTGTTCGACGCTCTTACGGTGAAGGAAAACATCGCGTGGAAACCTGCACACGCCTGCAAAGACACTCGCAGGTTGTGTGTGAAGTCGACCAACTTGCACTGGGCCCGCGTGGTCGACTAAGGCCCGATCGCCCTAATTTAGGGTAGGCTCGAGCCCCTCAGTGGGGACGTATGTGAGCTGATATGATTGGTGTTGATGATTCAATTTTTTTTTATCCTTGCCAAGTAAGCTTTCTTTTGTACACAATTTTTGAATTTTAAATTATTCGCTCTAGCTGTAGTACAAAAAATGCGAGTCGGACTCGTGCCAAGAGGGTTAAGTTCCACTATACCTCTCCACACGACTATGACAATATTCACTTTACAAACAAAATACATCAACGCGAGCGACATTTTTTTTTTCATTCAGTTCAGTCAGACTTTTTAACGCAGGTACTACTCACACTTGGTCAGTTTTTATTATTTGTTCTATACTTTAGGTTAAGTAAGTATAACCACACGAAATTTTACGTTTATGTGTTTAGCGGTATTTACGATAGAGCACAAACAAAAAAAATCTTAAAAAACATGTTTATTGTATGGGAGCCTCCTTTAATTTTTATTTTAAGGTTCCATGCCCAACAGGTAAATACGGGACCCTATTACTGAGACTTCGCTGTCCGTCCGTCTGTCACCAGGCTGTATTTCATAAACAGTTGAAATTTTCATAGATGATGTATTTCTGTTGCCACCGTAACAGCAAATACTAAAAAATAGAATAAAATAAATATTTAAGGGGGCTCCCATACAACAAACGTGTTCTTTTTGCTCTTTATTGCTCGATATTGATAACGGCATCAGGTAGGCGCTTGAAATATTCACAGAATGTTTAGTTGTACATTCACTTAAAAAATAAATAATTAAATTTAAATAAAACAAATATTTAAGGGGGCGCCGAAAGAACACACTTGATTTTTTTTGCTCGATATTGATAACGGCAACCGGTGGACACTTGAAATATTCACAGAATATTAAGTTGTATTATTCACTTTAAAATTAATAATTACATTAAAATAAAATAACATTTAAGTGGGGCTTCCATACAACAAATGTGCTTTTTTATAGATAATGGTACGGAACCCTTCGTGCGCGAGTCCAACTCGCACTTGGCCGGTTTTTTATGATTTGTTCTTATAGCAGCTACAGAAATACACAATCTGTTAAAATTTCAACTGTCTACCTATTACGGTTTGTGAAACACAGCCCGCTGACAGACATCGGAGGCTTAGTAATAAGGTCTCCGTGGTCATCCTTTATGTGCACGGAACCGAAAAAAAAAAAAAAAACGTGTGGCACTCGGGGACTGCCGCGGTAAAGCTATTGCATAGCATTTTTTATCAACATATGCAATTATAATTATTTATTTATTTTTAACCGGTAACGACTCGGTCCATCTAACCAGAGGTACCGGGTTCAAATCTGGACGGCCAATGTACCAATGAGTTTTTCAAAAACTTACGTACATACTTACCGATTGTTTTAACGGTGAAGGAAAACATCGTGAGAAAACCTGCACACGCCTGCGAAGAAACTCGAAGGTTGTGTCTGAAGTCGACCAACCCGCACTGGGCCCGCGTGGTCGACTAAGGCCTAATCGCCCTGATTCCAGGGTAGGCTCGAGCCCCTCGGTGGGGACGTATATGAGCTGATATAATAATAGAATAATTTATTTTTATTTATGCAGTATTTACCAGTAGGTACCATATTATAGTCCTTGGGGCGCGGGATGTTTATGTAATAAATTAACACTAAGAAAGTTACACCAGTAAAATCGACTAAGTCCTTTTAGTACCGCAAATCGCTAAAAGATGGCACTGTAAGTTTTTGAGAACTCGGCCGAGCGTTGGGTGTTAAGTTTTATTTTCGTTACGGAATTTCTTGATTCGGTCGCCACGCTCAAAGCACGCGATAAAAGCTATACAATAGCTTAATAAGGTCATACTTCTAACGAACGGTCGAACGAAAGCCAAATAAATCTAAAGTAACCATTTGAAATGCGGGTAGTTACTATTCTGACCACCACAACCACAACTCCACATTCCGACCTAGACTGGCCTAAGATAAACGAACACGCAAGCCTCATTTACTTAATGTTTTCCTTAGGTTCCTACGTGTACAAATCCAGTGAAGATTAAGTCTCGATAAGTATTAATTGAATGAAAATCAATAATACTAGCTTCACCCGCGTGGGCAACGTTTTGATGACTTTTCGCGGGTGCGCAGTGCGTGGAAAATAGTAGCCTATGTGTTAATCCAGTTCCTAATCTGTCTACCTACCAAATTTCAGCCAGATCCGTTCAGTAGTTTTTGCGTGAAAGAGTAAAAAATATACATCCATACATTCTTACAAACTTTCGCGTTTTTAATATTAAGTAGGAAGTAGGATAGTATGTACCTTTACATACCTACCTATGGCTAGGTACATACATTAATAAACAAACAAACACACACACATACATACCAAAATCTACTTGGATCAATTTAAGATCTATTATATGTGTTTAATTTTAGTTAAAACTCTAGCATAGTTTTATTTACATTTAGTAGATTTACCTCCTTCAGATTACCTATAGACTCTGTTATTTGCCAATAATTATTACACCATAGATTAAGCGATGAAAGAGTGAGATTTCCTAACACAGGTATTTTTCTCTCATGACATCTCAGCCTTTAAAAGCTGATAATTTTAGGTAACCAATAAACAATTTTAATTTAATTTAATTTTTAATTTAAAAGGTGATATTAATTTTGTTTGCGTTGATTTCCAATCCTTTTTTTTTACAATTGGTAAACCCTTGACAACATCTCACCTGGTGGTAAGTGACGATGATGCCGAAGATGGAAGCGGGCTTACCAAGATTCCCCAACGCAATGGGGAACTGGCTATCTTATCTTGATGCCGGAACACATCAATGCTATTAACACTGATGTTTTGGCGGCAAGACTTAGGTAAGATGGTGGTAGCAAGCCAGGCGGGCTTAGAAAATGCCCTACCACCAACCAAACCGAGTCTTACAAGTTGACCCCACCGGGAATCAAACCCGCGACCTCCTAGTGTGAAGCGAATTGACTAACCATTACGCCACGGAGGCGGTTTGAAAATCGAACCCATTTACACACACACAATATTATAGGTAGTTCGCTTCCGTTGCACCGAATGCTACTAAAAAAAAAGAGATGCCAACTGTCATCTTTTTAATTGCTTCACTTTGCTTTTTCAACATTCCCCGACCATAATTTTTCCTGAATTATAAGGTTTTCCTAAAACATTGAATATAAAGCGTTTGCAGCTGAATAAATTTAATCAGATTATTCCGTATCTTTCTTAGTTTAGTTATTTAATGCGGTAGATAGTATAAATTGGCTCCATTCTACCATCAGGGGTAGCGTTGCCAGGCGTCCGGATAAACCCGGACAGGGTTAGTCTTTTTGGATGCGTGTCCGGCCAAATTAGAAAGTGTCCGGCCTGTCCGGCTTTTTAGGTTTAATGATTTTTCCAGTCACCTGGACATTCGGGTGAGCGCTGTCGTATATTTATGAGACTATGGCGGCGTTTCTTAGTCTGATTGGGACCTCGCTAAAGGCCTAACATGACTGATTGATTTAGGGGTGTCTAAAGAGGGCTTTAATAATTTAGGGAGTCCGGCTTTTTTACCCAAAAGTCCGCCTAAACTGGCAGGTATGTCCGGCTATTTAGTTTTAAGACCTGGCAACCCTAATCAGGGGGGATGATGTCAAGGGCTTACCAATTGTGAATCCTTACTAATATTATAAAATGTGAAACTGTCTTTGTTTGTTTGTTACCTTTTTACGCTTCAACGCCTTGACCAATCTTAATGAAATTTGGCATGCAGGTAGCCTGTGTCACGAGAAAGGGCATAGGGTACTTTTTATCCCGTGAAAATAGCATAGCCTGATGCAGTTCCTGAGGCAACAGAAAATATACTCTTTTTTTGTTAATTTCTTTAACATCGCAACGGAACAATGGATTGTTGATAATGTTGAACAATGATTTTTTTCACAGAGATGGTTGAGGGGGTGGGAAATGACATGATTTACTAATAACCATATCCTGACATAGTTCCCAAGGGATCTGGAGAAAATCCACATCCACGCTCGCGAGCCGCTTGCGGCTCACGCAAGGCGCACCCTCTAAGACAGTCATAAAAACGATGTCCACGCGGGCGAAGCAAACCCATCTATGGTAACAAATGTCTGGGTCTCTCCTACTTATTTTTAGCTACAGTTCATTAGCATACCTTTGCTAGCTAGTTAGCGTCTCAAAGGCGCATAAAAAAATTGAAAAATCCTCTGATTTTTTAAAAAAAATTAAAAAAAAGATTCTGATTGATTACGTACAATGTAGAGCGCTATTATGCGAGTCATTTTATTTTTTCTTCACATTTACGAATTCCTAAATTAAAAATTTGATACATTTAAAGCGATACATATTGTTACTCAAAAACGCTAAACACGTTAAAAAACCGACTTCCATCGCAACAACTTAGTACATTTTTGCATTATTATTTTTGGTTTTTGTTAATTTTGTAATAAAATACTACACCGATTTTGATAAAATTTATATGGGACCACACGGGAAGCACTAGCTTTCAAACAAAAATGAATCATACAAATCTGTTCACCCAGTCAAAAGTTATAACTCACACATAAAAATTTAAAAAAACATACAGACGAATTAAGAACCTCCTCCTTTTTGGAAGTCGCTTGATAAAATGAGAGAGCATTATTAACTTATT
Organism: Coleophora flavipennella; assembly: GCA_947284805.1. Taxonomy (NCBI): domain Eukaryota; kingdom Metazoa; phylum Arthropoda; class Insecta; order Lepidoptera; family Coleophoridae; genus Coleophora; species Coleophora flavipennella. The sequence goes on from OX369288.1 coordinate 9,578,624, forward strand.
AAGTACGTGAAAGTAGAAATGAAAAAATCACACGCGTTCGAAAACAAACGGCCCAGTTGTGAATAATTGGGTCAGGCGAGCAACCTGCCGCCTCGGCGGGCGGAGTCACAGTCACACGTATTGTCTCGCTCTCGTCACTGCGGGCTCGACGCAGGCGCAAGCGCCGCCGCCGACTACGACGCGCTGTACCGTTAGAGCTCGGTCAAGTTCGCCCATTATGACGTGACTACTTACTGTGGTTGTGACCTGTAGTTGTGACATACGGAATTTAATGAGAAATCATATCCCAACCTGCATTACAGACCTTTTTTTAACCGACTTCAAAAAAGGAGGAGGTACTTAATTCGACAGTATATTTTTTTTATGTGTGTTCGCGGATAACTTCGTCATTTCTGAACCGATTTTGATGATTCTTTTTTTGTTGGAAAGGAGATATCCCAAGGGAGGTACCATAATAAGGTAACATATAAACACTTATAAAAATAACATAACATAGATACTATAAATATAATACATAGGCAAAGTATATATATTAGTACTACATACAGTATGGACACTCCCTGCCGCTCTCTAGATTGCGACCTCACCTCCATCGTCACCCAAATTGATACAGATTGGTTACAGTTTGGTTGTCGAACGTATAGGATTTCGCCGCCATTTTCTTTTTACCGTCATTTCTTTTTTGAAATGGCATTTCTGGCCCTTTGTATGAAGTGTCCAGGGTGTGACATACGTAATAGGTATTGTTAGTATCTAACTTAACCTATGTTAGTAGTACCTATTTGGTGACGCGTGGACTGGCATGGTGCCTCGGAACCGCCGAAACAACGTCCTTCCTATAATTTGGGGATCTTCAAGGCAAGAGTGAATAGGCATTATTTGAGTTTGCGTGTACCATCCTCGACTGCATCATCACTTACCATCAGGTAAGTTGCAGTCAAACGCACTCAAATTTTTAATATAAAAAAAAATAGATGTCGGCACTGTCGATGGTCTCCAGCAGAGGCTTCGGCACGCGCACCACGTAAGACGTGAAGTGCACGTAGTGGTGCGACTTCAGCGGGAACACCCGCAGGCCGTAGCCAGACTTCTGGTGGACGCACTCCGTCACGTCCTCAGCCGTGACAATGAACCTACACGACTTCTAGTACATTTGATTTACTGCAAATCTTAAACCATTTTAAATCAAGCAACGATTTCAACGTGCATAAAGTAATGCAAAGAATCCAGCTTTACGACAACCGTATATGACTTTAATAATGAAAAACGCTAAACACGTAAAAAAACCGACTTCCATCAGAACAACTTAGTACATTTTTGCATTATTATTATACTATTTGGTTTGTGTTACTTTTTTGCATTATTATTATATTTGGTTTTTGTTAATTTTCTAATAAAGTACTACACAGATTTTGATAAAATTTATATGGGACCACATGGGAAGCACTATCTTTCAAATAAATTAAGAATCTAAAAAATCGGTTTCACCCGGTCAAAAGTTCTGAGGTAACATGAAAAAAAAACATACAGTCGAATTGAGAACCTCTTCCTTTTTGGAAGTCGGTGGAAAACAGTTAAACTCGTCTACAATGTTGATGTTATGCCCTACAGTCATAAATGTGGGTGGAAAACCTTAGCTTGACCCTGTCGGGAACTTCAAAGATCTTGATGCAACCGCCACCTGTGTGGCAACTCTTTGTTCGTGCCGGAGATGTTAAAATTGACCTCTATATAGCACGCCATCTTTAGTGGACGTTACTGCCGCGACATTAGAATGCTATTCAAAAGAAATGATTACGAAACCACATGCATGACATGTTATTTTGAGACGACACAGATCTTGAGAATGTCAAAAAAAACGCATAACTGAATTGAGTGACATTCTGTCATTCATAGAGGTACATCACCGTTAAAAGCCGGAGGTTTTAACGAGTTTTCACCATTCGTGATGTGTTCGAAAGCTTAATCTCCTCACATAAACAGATGTCAGCTCTTTAGTTGTTCTTCCATCGATAAGCTGCCTAGAGACTCTCTAGTATAGAGCACTAATAACTCCGAGCATAACTTGCGTTATTCCTATTCATTGCCAAAGCGTGTTAAGTGCTGGTATATTAGGTCAAATGCCAGCTTTCTATTTCAGAATCAATTTAAAAGTTTTAATATCCCTTGATTGAAAAAAGCGTCGGTGGCTCAACCGGTAACGACTCGGTCCATCTAACCAGAGGTACCGGGTTCAAATCTGGACGGCCAATGTACCAATGAGTTTTTCAAAAACTTACGTACATACTTACCGATTGATTTAACGGTGAAGGAAAACATCGTGAGGAAACCTGCACACGCCTGCGAAGAAACTCGAAGGTTGTGTGTGAAGTCGACCAACCCGCACTGGGCCCGCGTGGTCGACTAAGGCCTAATCGCCCTGATTCAGGGTAGGCTCGAGCCCCTCGGTGGGGACGTATATGAGCTGTAATGATGAATATCCCTTGGTTAGCACGGTTAATTGTGCCACACGATAAGAGAGAATGTACATTTTTGTGTCAACAAAAAGTTGTTACCTGTCAAGTATAGTTCGTTCACTGAATTAACTGCACCTTTAATGAGTGCCGCTCGCCGCTGCCGGCTCGCGTAAAACATTCCTTCAAAGGAGCCGCCCTGAGTACAAACGCAGCCCCAACAACGACGGCGGGCGCCGCAATTGAACTCAGGGCGGCCCCTTTGACGGAATGTTTGATTGAGTATTTGAAAGGTGCAGCTAATTCAGCGAACTAATTACACCTAGCTTGACAAAGAATATGTAAACCTGGAACATTAATGTGCCGAAAATCCTTTAATGATACAAAGAAAAACACAGCTCATTTATATTACCTGTAATAAGTACGTGCTGAATAGGGTTAACGAATGCTAGTCATCTGATTTACTTTTTATCATCTGTCAAAAACGACAATTTGTTCTAAAAATGTTTGAAATACCTAGGCGTGACTTCATAGTTTTGCAGCGTCATTTATGTACTCATTTTGTGATTTTGGTGAACTAAAAATCGAAGACATGATGGAAAACAAAACGAGTAAGGTTTTGCGAAGTTTCAGTAGGAGGACAATTTAGTGATCAAGAGTTCATAATTTATTTCTGATGCTGTCGTCATCCCTGTTTTTCTTATTTAACCTTTCTTACTTTATGTTAACAACAAGTAGGCAGGGACTTAGAAATGTTTAGACTCGTAATTCATATAAAAGAATTCTCATGGATACTCATGTTGCGTCCACTTAACTATAAATGATTCATGGCAAACCTCGGTCAGTTACTCCGAAAGATTTATTGTGAGAAATGCTTGCCATTTACATCAAACCCCTTCGCAAACAGTAATGACGCTCTCTTCAGTATTACCTGCATATATAATTGTATTGTGTAAAGCCTCCATACAAATAATTACATATGTTCGCCATTGAAATTACTAACTACTAATCCATAGGCGGTGGCATGAGAACTCATCTCCATTGTATACTAATGGCACTTCTTTCGGAGAGCAGTCATACCAATAGCAATTTCAAAGCCCCACATTACAGTTCGTCAATGCACTAGTGATTCGAAGAGATGGATCGTAAGTAGAATCACAGTATTACAATATAGCCACAGATTTGAACAGAAAGATCCGCCCGTGTTCATATTTTACTCTATTTTCTTGATACAAGCAAAAAGTAGCGCCATCTAATATAACTCGTACGAACTAGCGTGGGCGAGATCAGACGTCAGTGCCGCGTTGAAAGAACCTTGGTAGAATTGTCGCTTTAAAACTCGTTTATTTAATTTGTTTACAATAAAAAATACAATTTAAGGTTACATAACGATGGTACGACATCCCATGTTTCTTTTTAGGTATTTTTTCATGATTTTTACAACCTCTAACAACACAATAAGGCATTTTTATATGGAATATCTTTCGTCCGCACTGTAAGTACGGGGGATGCTGTTTGTATGTGAGGGACTCGTTAATGTTCAAAGAACTACATTCATTGTGCTCACTTTCAATAGAACAAGTATGCGAAATTTCAGCAATAGAACTACTAGAATTCAAAATTATTATTGTATGTATATATAGATCTAATTTAACTAGCGTAAAAGATTTTCTTATTGTTTTTGAGAGCTTGCTGACCAAATTATGTACCTATAATAAAGATTGCATTATTGTAGGAGATATAAATATCGACTGTATAGGCGAAATAAATTCAGATCAATGTACGTACGAATGTATTTACGCAGAGCAACGGTAGGGTACTTGCGGGGCAGCGGGTGGCGGGGCAAAGCCTGGCAAACTCCGCGAGTTTGCCAGGCTGGCTACAGGCACACCCTGGACACTTCATACAACGGGCCAGAAATGACGTTTCAAAAAAGGAATGACGGAACAAACAAAATGGCGGCGAAATCCTATACGTTCGACAACCAAACTGTAACCAATCTGTATCAATCTGTGTGACGAGGGGGTGAGGTCGCAATTCGAGGAGCAACATAGGGAGTGTCCATACTGTATATTAGTACTAATAATACTATATAATATAGGCTAGTACTGCTAGTGCCTACGCCGTGGCGGGCATCGTGCGACGTCAAAGGCGTTGCGCTACTGTAGGGTAGACCGGGGGCAATAGAACCACTTTTGAAATAACGGCTCATAGTTCAGAATCTAAAAGTATCTAGTGAAAATCTCTATTGGATATAGCATTCTAGGTTTGTGCACTATAGATTTTTAAAAATAATTATAATGTGGAAGTATCAGTACACCGCAAAATTGAGTTTTTGTTCATCGACTCCTTGTGTTACAATTGACCCATTGTATGGGTCATTTGTACCAGAAATTCACTAGTAAATAAAACTCAAAATAATGTATTAATCAAACAGTTTTTATTATTTATGTCTTTAACTTAATCAGTCCGTTGAGTTATATCAGTCTCAAGTGCTAGGATTTATACTTAGAATAAAAAAGGCCAACACTTAAATTGAACTTATACTAACCAAATTATCTCAGCTTCTAACAACAGGTAATATCGACTCATCATATAAAACACCTAAAGGATGCTCATAGCATTCCTGTTGAGCATTAATCAGTTCTTAAAACTACAAAATAATTAAATTATTCAACAATTACAAATCCTATACAGTTACTACTGTCCCCTGGTACAATCAACCCCGATCATCGAAACAAAAATAATATTTTTATAAAAATAGAGGTAGTGATCATTGTTGACTAAATAATAATCAATTCCAAACCGGCAGGCTTATTGCGTAACTCACTAGCCATCATTTGGCAATCACGATCGTTTTCATTTTCATCGAAGGCATGTCTGCATACAAAATGACTTTCGGACTGTCAAAATGAAAACGATCGTGATTGCCAAATGATTGCGAGTGAGTTACGTAATAGGCCTGCTGATCGCAAATGCTCTGCAAAAGGGCTATACCTACTCACAATTTACCGACTTTTTGTAAGTTGTCAAAAAATGCATTGACGTTTGTGGGGTTAAAACTGGTGGCCCGTGATAAGCTGGTGGCTTGAGCACACCGAATCGCAAGTTCCGGGTTTCTTTTCGATCCCATGATTCTGGCCTCTTTAAGTCGTGCTTAATCGCCAGGTCATATGCAAGTCGTTTCACCTCTTTGGGAGTAAGGCCAAAGTAAATGTCAGCTGATTTGATCACGTATTTCACCATGCTCTTTTCCTGCTCCTCGGAAAACACTTTAGTCGCTGGATTATTGTTGGGTGACTAAGAGGGTCTTTTAATTTTTTTATTTCGTACCTTAACAAAGACACATGGCAAAGATCGAACATGGATGCAGCAGCTCTTACAGATCGGCCTTTTAATATTTCTTCATATGCTTGTTCATAAAGCAGAAGATCTTTCGTACCGCGATCGGTTTTTCTCGGTCTCTTTCGCGGCATCTAAAAAAGGCATAAATAAATGCGGGTTAGTTAAAATGCATATTAGTTTCCCTACACAACTTTTAAGAAATAGGACAGAAAATAAAATTAATAAAGAAATATGTCATCTGGGTCAATAGTAACACGGGGTCAAATGTAACGCTACAAATGACCCCGATTGTTATGGTACTATTGTGCCTTAATACCCAAAATCACATAAATTGCAAAAATATCGATTCCTATGCCTGACTGAGCCCCACACTGTGGCACATAATAAACGTTAATAACTAACAAATCATAATACAGTAACACTTTGACATCACGGCTATTTAATGGTAAATAATAAGACAAAAAGTTATTTGTAATTACTTACTTTGGTCAATTGAAAACAAAAATTGTCCTCTAGCACTTCCGTCTAGACATGGGTAAACTGAATGAGAGGCATTAAGAAGAATCGTTTCACTACGGTGACGCGTTAACTTAACTATTCCCTCTAAACCTTAACAATTCACTGATTCAAGTGATTCACCGATTCACCGAGTGTCCGCCGAGTGCTGAAGCACAGATTACTAAATAGTTACTTCGTTTCGTGGCTGTGAAGTGCCGACTGCGAGAGTTCGGAACCGTTCGGGTGATGTCGGGCGAAAACTGCTGATAGGCAACAACCTAGGCTTTCTTGGCAAAATGTATCAATTCAACAATATTTTTATTAAAAAAAACCGTTGAATGTTCCAAGAAATAACGAAATTGACCGTCAATTACTAAAGCTCATTACCAAAGAATATCAGCCTTTTAGTACAGTAGAAGACATGGCATTCAGAAAATTAGTTCAAATATTGAATCCAGCGTATAGTCTACCAACAAGAAAAACATTATCAGAAAGCTTGCTGCCAAAGACATAGAAAAGAAATTTACGAAATAGTTAAAGAGGACATAAAGACTGCTGAAGCTCTATGTGTGACTAAACTACAGACGGATGGACGTCAATAAAGAATGACTCGTTTATTGCAGTTACAGCACACTTCATAGATTATAACACAAGCGATTAGTGAATAGTTAAGGTGAATAGAGAATACTTAAGGTGAATTAATTCAGTCTAGTGAATCAGACTCTGTGAATCGTTTCGGACAACTGAATCAAGATTACCCATGTCTACTTCCGTCTCGCGTGGCACTAAGCCGCCGACTGGTGAGCAGGTCGAAACACGTTCAAGGAACGCCCGTGTATACAAACACATGCATATTTGGGTGTAGTTGTCAAAATATGGACGATGTTACTATTGCCACGTGCTACTATTGCCCCCGGTCTACCCTAAGCCATATCGTAATACTGTGCCAATAGCAATTTCAAAGACGCACATTACAGTTCATCAATGCACTAGTGATTCGTAGAGATGGATCGAAAGTAGAATTATTGAGTTATTCGTAGATCGATTTTTTAAAACGTGCCTCATCATGCCTACCGCTTTTGCTTTCAATAATAGACATTACAGTTGCTCATTGATTGTGCCTGCATAAGTAATTACTGTGTCACGGGTAGGGTTACCATCTGACAGGCATTTGCCGCATTTGACAGGTGTTTTGTGGTTTAGACAGGCGTGCGGCTGGCGCTAGGCTGAGACAGGCATTTTTGATTTTTGCTGGTCTCAGTGAAATTTAAAAGCTCGCAAACGTGCTCCAATATGATGAAACTGACTAATAATCCCGCCGTGCGGGCAGAGCGCTGGGCTGCGTGCTGAAAAACAAGTTAAGGCTTTAAGATGCCTCAATCCGTGTTAAAATAATATCGAACGTAAGTCTATTCATTTTTAGTTCAAATCAATGCGGGTTTCAACGCGGCTGTTACGTTGAAACCGAACGCCAAGTTACCGATTTTTACATGTTTTTATTACTTTTCTATAGTTTCAAATTAATTTTTAATAAAATGTATTCAAGTAAAATGAAAGTTCTTAAAGTCACCGATTTTTGTGTGTTGGTTTCATTCAACATTAACATTTTTTTTCGAGAAATTTTGCAATTCATGCCAAAATCAGGGTCTGCAGTAGTTTTAAAATTGTATTCAATTAAATATTTTTTTGTTATATTAAGTCTATTAAATATTTTTTCCGTAGTGATAGCTTTACACGGTCATTCAATAATTTGAATTGAATGTTGTCATTTGACCTATCTTAAAGTCTTAAACTAATTACCTATCATAGTTAAAACTATGTGTTGTATATTGTATATTTTAAGACTTACATTTTGGTTACTGTAGACAGGCATTTTTCTGAAAAATCAGGCATTTTGTACATCCTAGACAGGCATCTCCCTTACATAGAAATTTAATTGAAAAAATGATTTAATTGAATAAAATTTTTAAAATACTACCACACATAACTATGTAAGCGAGATGCCTGTCGAGGATGCACAAAATGTCTGATTTTTCAGAAAAATGCCTGTCTACAGGCAACACTAGTCACGGGCCGACAGATACAGGTGACTACAAGACTAAAGACGGGAGCTCATTTGGGATGCCATTGTGTAAAATCTGACGCCTCATGGAAGCTTTGTACACAAAAGATAAATATGAAACCGCTATTTGATGTTAATTGCGAATGTCTTCGAGCGAATCGTGTTAAGGCGAGGCACCGGTGGAGAAGCGGAGAAACCATTTTGCTAGATCAAATTTTTTGGGTAATTACTACTAAATATGGTCTTGCAAAAAATACTGGAGATACTTAAGGATATTGTCTGAGGAATGTGCTAATATGTTACACGATAGTGTGTACTTTGCTCGATCATAAAAAAACCCAAAAACAGGTCTAAAACGTCAAAATAAAAATCTAAAACGAATTTTACATTAATAAAATTTCTAAATTTGCACATAGTTTACATAATATGGAGATGTTTCTTTTTAAGTACTACAGAGAATCTGCTAAATTTTAGTTTTTAAATTGAAGTCCTAAGAGAAATAACAACGTAAAATATTGAAAAAGTACAAAAGTGTGGTTATTTTCTTGACTCTTTACACGTAAAGGAAAAAACAGAGACGACTTTTTTACAAATGCCTCACCTTAAAACTGCGGTGCGTACCTACGCAACTAAGATACATTTTATTTCTCGTTACTTACCGTGCTCGTCGAAAGCACGGATCAGATAAATAAGGCGCTGGGCAGGCGCGCCTCAAGTATGATTAGACAATCATACTTAACCGAAGAACGCGTTCATACTTTTTATTTGCGTGTGGTTGTGTGCAACATACAGACTCTCGAAATGGTGTAAGACACAATTGCAGCCCTGTGTTCTAAGTGTGTTTTGTTTATAAGTGCGCGCAATTCGTGTATATTTAATATTATTGCTTGTGTAGTGGAGTGGATGGGTGGGAGACAGGCGGCGACGCTGGTTTTCAAACAAAAGTGTGACTATTGCAAATCCAACCTTATTTATCTTATCCGTGGTTGAAAGCGATAGAAACGCTGAGATTTAAGGGAACGCTACAGAGTCGGGTTCACCGTTAAATTGGGCAATTTGTGAGCTCATAGCGCACGGTGGCTGCGTTTGCGCCGACTCGCGCGACATGCTCCGCACATCGTGATATAACTGTTACCGTCATCATACTTGTAACATATTACAACTGCGTCGCCCATGTTTAATTGCTTCACTAACTACCTGAGCAGTTGTCACGTCCCGTTTAATTTTCACTCATCTTAACGGCTTCCTCATCGCTTCCTAACAATCTCGTCATATGAGATGTTTATCTAAGCAGCAGTGATTTAAGCCAATGTTATGCGGTCTTAAGTAGATGTTTTAATGGTGAAACTGTTTAAATACGTTTGAATGTTTATCTCGGTGAAAAAACCAGCCAAGTGTGAGTCGAACTTGCGCACTGAAGTTCCGCACCATGAAAACTAATTTTCATTTACAGCGCCATGTATAGAAACTGATTACTGTTAATACTGTTATCTTATTGATATCAGCTCAAATATGTCCCCACCGAGGGGCTCGAGCCTACCCTGAATTAGGGCGATCGAGCCTTAGTCGACCACGCGGGCCCAGTGCGGGTTGGTTAACTTCACACAAAACCTGCGAGTTTCCCCGCAGGCGTGTGCAGGTTTCCTCACGATGTTTTCTTTAACCGTCGGATAAACGTAAACGTACATATGAAATCTAAATTCGAAATCACATTGGTACGTGACAGGTTCGAACCACGACCTCCCGGACAGAGGGCGGCGGCCCTAGCCGTTACGCCACCGACGCTAAACCGGGTGTATTATCTCATACTTATCAGACATTAGAACAGTAAAATCATATTTAAATATTTATAAGAACTATGCTCCAGAGCTGCGTTCCAGTTGGGAATATCTCGGCCAATGCGTCTACCATAGTTCACGGTGTTTGGGTGAACTAACTGTCCGCCATTGTCTTAACACACCACATCTCACCTTACAAGGCGTGAAAACGGCTAAACAAAATGTCGCGGCGTTTTGCACGTCCCCATTTAACTTGACCTAGACGTTGCTAACCTTATAAGATTGCTGAGTACATATCATAAAACATTTCAGCCAGGGAACCTACCAGAGGGTTAGAATTTTCAAATACACTTGTAAAGAAAACGGGTCGGTTACATAAAACCTCATTACATCAGCTCATAATTATATACGTCCCCACCGAGGGGCTCGAGCCTACCCTGAATTAGGGCGATCGGGCCTTGTTCGGCCACGCGGGCCCAGTGCGGGTTGGTCAACATCACACACAACCTTCGAGTTTCTTCGCAGGCGTGTGCAGGTTTCCTCACGATATTTTCCTTCACCGTAAGAGCGTCGGGTAAACGTGCATATGAGATCGAAATTGGAAAACACATTGGTACATAGCAGGACTCAAACCACGACTTCCCGGATAGGAGGCAGCGGCCCTTGCCGTTGCGCCACCGACGCTCTCAACAACCTAAATAACGTACAAAATATTTTAAGTTAAGAAATGACATAGACTACTATTTAGCATAGCCTGACATAGTTTCCGAAGGATCTGGAGAAAATGCATGTTTAAGATCACAAGCCATTGACGGCTCGCCCACCATTTACTCTCAAAAACAGTCATAAAAACAATTTAACCGCCTCCGTAGCTCAGAGGCAAAGTTCACTGGCTTTACACAGGAGGTCGCGGGTTCGAGTTCCGGCGGGGTCAATTGTAAGACTCCGTTTGGTTGGTGGTAGGGCATTTTCTAAGCCCGCCTGGCTAGCTACCACCATCTTATCTAAGTCTTGCCGCCAAATATCAATGTTGATATCATTGGTGAGTTCCGGCATGAAGATAAGATAGCCAGTTCCCCATTGCGTTGAGGAATCTTGGTAAGCCCGCTTCCATCTTCGGCAACATCGTCACTTACCACCAGGTGAGATGTTGTCAAGGGTTTACCAATTGTGAATAAAAAAAAATATAAAAAAAAAGCCCACGCGAAGCCGCGCGCAAAAGTTAGTACACAACTAATTTAAATTGTCATTGCCACAAAACAGTTCCGTGGTTTGCGGTTAGATTTACGTAAAATAAGAGAAGAGAATCTCTAACTAATCCAAGTAAATGAAGCTTTACCGTTTAAAGTTTATGTTCGTTTTTAACGAGTGTTTGGGCAAAGTATATAATATATTAATACTAACATACGGTATGGACACTCCCTGCCGCTCTCTAGAATGCGACCTCACCCCCTCGTCATCCAGATTGATATAGATAGGTTACAGTTTGGTTGTCGAACGCATAGGATTTCGCCGCCATTTTGTTTGTGCCGTCATTCCTTTTTTGAAATGTCATTTATGGCCCGTTGTATGAAGTGTCCAAGGTGTGGTTTAGGCCAGATAGTGATGACGAATGGGATGACTTTAACTTGTTTTAATGTTAGCTTAGGTTATTTCGAACACAATTTGTAAATTGTTTATGAATAAATGAACTATGAAATGCAGCTAGTCATCTGATTTTTACTTTTTATCATCTGTCAAAAACGACATTTTGTTCTAAAAATGTTTGACATACCTAGGCGTGACGTCATAGTTTTGCAGCGTCATTTATGTACTCATTTTGTGATAATGCTGAATTAAAAATCAAGATTCAAGATTATTTATTTGCATAAAACAGGTACATTGAAAGGTAACATAAAATAATTAAAGTCTCATCTGTTCAGCTAAAACTTAGTCTAGCATGCAAATCTTACAATATAATAATTTAAAATGTTAAATGTCAATTCTATATATATCATTAAATAATTCATTCATATCATAAAAATTTTGATCTAATAACCAGTTAAACAATCTTTTTTTTAATTATGTTAGGTGAAGATCTTTAATTGCATTTGGGATATAATTATAAATTTTTATAGACATATAATAACAATTCTTTTGGTATAGTGTAGTTCTCGGACAGTGATCAAGCACTAATTTAATCGAAGACTTCATGGAAAACAAAACGAGTAAGGTTTTTTTTTAAGTTTCAGTAGGAGGGCAATTTAGTGATCAAGAGTTCATAATTTATTTCTGATGCTGTCGTCATCCCTATTCTATGAGTTCACGAATGGTACGGCTACCAAATGGCTGTATCTTAATTTATTCTTCTTACCATATAAGACCTGCGGTTAGTATTTGTATTACATGCTGGCTTAGTAGACATAAAGGCTGCAGAATACTTAAATGGAATGGACACTGAATTCTACATGTAATAAAGCTGAGTCTTTTGAGAAAGCAACCCAAATCTAAATAGCGGTATGTTTTAAGAATTTAAAACTCGTGCAAAAAATGGCATTACTGAATGGTCGAGTGTGAGTAAGATATTTAAATATCTGTTGATTAAGTTAAACCGGGCAGAACGTTTTGTTTGAATGGTATTCAAGTCATTAGACATGTACGAAATAGTACAGTTCATTCATAGTACTCTGTGATAGTACTGCAGCGGCCAGCAAATGAGGCATTGATGGACGAACGTGTAAATGTGGGCCGAGACGACATACGTAAGTCCATCAACGGCTCAACGCCTAGTTGGGGCCAAGGCTTGTATAGAACATTTTTCAAATAATGCGCGGAAATTAAAACTTCAATAATTACTTTTCAAAATCAATGACGAACAACGAACAACAATAATTTTTCATGCGCCAAAGTGTTCATATGTTTTTTTTTCAATAATCAGCGTTCTATTTGCAAGTCAGTTCGAAATTTAAATAAAACCTTTGTTAAGTGATTCAGTTGAATAACCTGTCGTATAAACTATAAATTTATTTAACTAGTTAACCACACCTTTTTAGGGTTCCGTACCAAAAGGGTGCAACGGGATTCTGTTACTAAGCCTCCGCTGTCCGTCCGTCCGTCTGTTTGTCAGCGGGCCGTATTTCATGAACCGTTATAGGTAGACACTTGAAAATTTCACGGAGTGTGTATTTTTACTGCCGCTATAACAACAAATAATAAAAATTAAAATTAAAGGGGGCCGCCATGCAAGAAACTTGTTTTTTTTATTGTACGATGGTACGAAACCAAGACGTACGAGTCCGACTCGCACTTGGCCGGTTTTTTTAGACCCTGACAAGCGCAACGATTCAAAAATTATACTAAATCCGAAGTACTATGATACTAATCGCCTGTTTGCTGTGTATTATGAAGACCTATATCTTCTTCTCTCTTATCTTGTGGCACAATTAACCGTACTATCCAAGGGATACACGGCGGTTGCCTGGTGTTGCACTTACCATCACCCGCGGTCATGTGTAGGGCATTTAGATTTACACCTACGGAAGTGTGCAACGCGACCTTTATACACATCTGGAATCAGATGTAAAGGTTTCCTCACGAAGATATATAACTGTGTGCAATTTACTTAACTTGAATGAAGTTCAAGTAATCTGTGGGCGGACCCATGAAAGCTACCAGGAAAGTCAGTGACACGAATTTTTACTGACTTTTTGCACTACAGTCCAAAGTATCGCTTTCACTCCAATCTTTTTATTGAGTGAATGAATAAGATTGTTAAACGTGAAAGTATTACAATTGTGCATTACCTGCTCCATAGTACTCTACACGTAGAATTAAACTGTGAAAATAGTTATGTCTCAAACATGCTTGGAAATTTGAGCATTATTTTGACAATCGTCTTCGAGATAAATCGAAATTGCTGTACTAGCCAAATACATGCGAGCAGCGGCCGGCAAAAGTTGTATGAAAATCCACAGCAAACAGGCGATTAGTATCATAGTACATCGGATTTAGTATAATTTTTGAATCGTTGCGCTTGTCAGGGTCTAAAAAAACCGGCCAAGTGCGAGTCGGACTCGCACAAGAAGGGTCTCGTACCATAGTACAAGAAAAAAAGTATCTTGCATGGAGGCCCCTTTTAATTTTTATTTTTAATTATTTGTTAGAAATACACACTCCGTGAAATTTTCAAGCGTCTACCTATTAAGGTTCATGAAATACGACCCGTTGACAGACAGACGGACGGACGGACAACGAAGGCTTAGTAACAGGATCCAGTTCGCACCCTTTTGGTACGGAACCCTAAAAAGCTGTGGTTATCTAGTTAGATAAGTTTATAGTTTGTTCGACTGGTACTATTTCTAAAGTGATTCAATTGAATAACTTTAAAAATAATATAAATAGTTATATATTTTTTCCAAATGGCGCCAAGGATATTTGTGAAATTTTCGCCACCTAGAAAACATATTAGCCTCTTCAATAATATAATATGGCATACCATATAACAAGTGGTATTTTTTTTTACCCAACTGTGCCAGAAATACGAGTAGGATTAGGTTTTTCAAGTGTATGTACGTTGGCACGCTCTGTAGCCTAAACGGCTTGATGGAATTAGGAGTGCGAGGTGTCATTAGATTCGTCTTATTATTATTAGAGTGGAGTGAGATAGGATACATTTTTACCCGACTAGCCAAAAAGAGGGATTACGTTTTGTTGCAGTTGGGTTTTCCATTTTTAATTAGTTCCTAAAGTTTATAAGTGCTATGCTCGGAGTTTCTATATGCGTGATCGAATCAGAAACGAGGAGATCCGTAGGAAAACTAAAGAAACCGACATAGCTCTCAGAATTGCTAAACTTAAGTGGCAGTGGGCGGGGCACATAGCTCGTAGAAAGGAGACCTTTGGGGCATTCCCTCTCGTATATCCAGATACGCTAAACTACCAGGTTTATGATATAGCGTCCCCACTCACCGACAGCTAGGTCATAAAGTGAGGGTCGCAAAATGGGGACGTAAAATTCTCGAGTGGCCACCGCGCACCGGAAGCATAGCGTAGGCCTGACTCCCACTCGGTGGACCGATGACCTGGTGAAGGTCGCGGGATGCCGCTGGATGCGGGCAGCGCAGAACCGGTCGTCGTGGAAATCCTTGGGGGAAGGCCTATGTCCAGCAGTGGACGTCCTTCGGCTGATATCATGATGATGATGATAATGATAAGTTCCACTAGACACAAAATAGAAGGTTAAGAACTTCGACCAATATAACAATGTTTTTAACGTGTAATTTTCTTTGTGCGCAGGTGGCGGCTTCGTCGGCATGAGGGGCGAAGCGCTGCGCCCAGCGCGGCTGGCGCTACTTCTGCTGCAGGCTTCGTTTGCCCTCGGTAAGTCTCGCCTAAAGCACACCCTGGACACTTCATACAACAGGCCAGAAATGACATTTCGAAAAAGGAATGACGGAACAAACAAAATGGCGGCGAAATCCTATACGTTAGAGAACCAAACTGTATAACCAATCTGTATCAATCTGGGTGACGAGGGGGTGAAGTCGCAATCTAGAGAGCGACAGGGAGTGTCCATACTGTATTTTAGTACTAATATATATACTTTGCCTAAAGTGTCGAGGTCCCGAGATCATATTCCTAGGACGGCGAATATAGCAATACGCTATATTACTGCTAGTCATTTGAGTAACTTTTTAACAACTGTCAAAAACGAAAGTTTGTTCTGTAATTATTCGCGTTACTGACTTAGTGACGTCATAAGTGCCTTAGTCGTTAACGAACTAACTTGCTATTTTTAATCAATATAAAAATAAACATTGTTTAATATTTCAAATGAGCAAGTTTTTTTGCTATTCTAAAAGAAATGCTAGTTGAATAGTGTTTTTTAATTTATTTTTTAAACGGTAAAATAGCCTATTAGTACAGCCATACTCAAAGCAAAGTATATATATTAGTACTTAACATACAGTATGGACACTCCCTGCCGCTCTCTTGATTGCGACCTCACCACCTCGTCACCCAGATTTAAACAGATTGGTTACAGTTTGGTTGTCGAACGTATAGGATTTCGCCGCCATTTTGTTCGTTCCGTCATTTGTTATTTGAAATGTCATTTCTGGCCCGTTGTATGAAGTGTCCAGGGTGTGCTCAAGGTGTGCTCCGCGAAGCCCTAGGGCTACGCGAGGCGTCTACGAGGGCTCCGCCAAAGGAACATAAAAAGACTATTACGCACAAAAAGTGATGTCACATAATAGGAAAAAATTAGGTGACACGTAGGGAGAGTTTTTTTTTTATTTAATTTTTTATTAAAAATTTGAGTGCGTTTGGCTGCACCTCACCTGATGGTAAGTGCCGATGCAGCCGGGGATGTAACACGCAAGCTCAAATAGATAATAAATAAGTCTACAAAACTAGATGTTTCAAAAACGAAATCAAAATAATACAGGGTGTAGGTCCCGTTAACTTTTGTTCTGCAAGTTTGCTGAAATCGCAAAAAAAATTAACCCTTCATGCAAAACGATCAGCTGGTCGATCAGTTTTGTGCACTTTTGTATGGAGCGTTGAATTTTTTTTTTGCTAATTGATTATGGGTTCCGTGGGGAAAGTTGTTCAGTATGATGAGTAGAAGCCCCAGTTAACGGTTCCTACACCAATTTTTTTACACTCTGTACATGTAGAATAGAACCATTACACAGGCTGACTTTTAATTAGTTCTTGATAACAAAAGATATGCATGTAGGTACTCGTGATTACAAACAACTTTTCCAAAGAAACTGTACAATAAAACAGTAAGAAAAATTTGGTCCTCGATACATATTAACAAGTTATCAAATCGACAAAAATGAATAAAGCACCACATTTTTTTTTTCATATTTGTCATAAGGACGTGGCGCCATCTATGCATGCGTCGAAGCACCGTGTGTTTTATCTTGAAATGTCAAGCGGTTAGCTAGGGTAGTCATAATAGTCACTTTTGCCAAGGCGTGGTCGGTGCGGGACCGGAAACCGGAAGATGGTAGTGTTGGTACTTGTTTGTTAGCCAATCAGAATCGTTGTGAATATCGAACCATCAAAGACAATGCAGCCTACCTACAGAGGCTACGACAGAGGCGCCAATTATTTTACGAGCACTTTTGATCGAGCAGCTGAATTGTCAACTTGTGAAGCCAGCCCCGTGCCGAACTCATCGCAGTCTATAAAATAATCGGTTTTCATCCGAATCATCGTGAAGCCTCGTGTTGCAAACGTGTGTGAATATTGATTATACACTCCAAAACTTCTCGAAGACGAGTTTATTTCTTAGATACGGCCAAAACCCTTCTGATGATCCGAAATATACTTTCTTTGGAAAAGTTGTTTATAATCACGAGTACATGCATATCCTTTAGTATCAAGAACTAATTAAAAGTCACCTTATACCTACAGAATGGTTTCGAGTCATTCAAGTTTTATTCAGTAATTTTTTTAAGTAGTTTTTATAATTGGCGCAAGCGGGCGCAGTAAAGAGCTCGCAAGAAAAAAAAATGTTTTGCTTATTTTAAGATTAGTTTTCTTTAGGGCTCCGTCATAACTCATTCTATTAATTTTTTTTTTGTGATAGAAGAAATCTAAAAAAAATATAATCAAAAAGGAAATTTAATCAGCTTACCTGATCAGTAATTAGTTTTAGTAGGTTTTATACAAAAATACTGAGAAAACCTCCGAAATCCGCAGCGCGGCCTACCCCCGCTAGTCCAGACCTGATGTACTTATCGTATGAGCGCCGTAGGTACCTTTGAACTGGTCGCCAGAAGGGATAACTAACATAGCTCTCATAATTGCTAAACTTAAGTGGCAGTAGGTGGGGCACATAGCTCGTAAAACTTGCTGTTGGGGCTGTAAAGATCTCGAGTGACGATCGCGCACCGGATAACTTAGAGTACGCAGGCCTGCCACTCGGAGGTCCGATGACCTGGTGAAGGTTGCGGGAAGCCGCTGGATGCGGGCAGTGCAGAAACGGTCGTCGTGGAAATCCTTGGGGGAGGTCGTTGTCCAACAGTGGACGTCCTTCAGTTGATATGATGAATTGATGAGGGGTCCGTCAAATATTAATTGATGCAAAAGGGCTCCGTCGCATTTGAGAAATAGGGATGACGAATGCTAGTCATCTGAGTAACTTTTTAACATCTGTCAAGAACGACATTTTGTTCTAAAAATGTTTGAAATACCTAGGCGTGACGTCATAGTTTAGCAGCGTCATTTAAGTACTCATTTTGTGATTTTGGTGAATTAAAAATTTAAGACTTCATGGAAAACAAAACGAGTGAGGTTTTCCGAAGTTTAAGTAGGGCGCTAATTTAGTGATGAAGAGTTCATAATTTATTTCTGATGCCGTCGACATCCCTATTGTAAATATCGCGAAGAAACGTGCACGTCAGAGATAACAGTGGATGGATATGTCAGACGTGTACGAGAGTCGCGTTGCACACGTCTGCACAATATTGTAGCGTAAATTTATAATGTCCTACGCGGCGCATAATCCCTGGTGATGACGCTACATGCACCACTAAGCAGTGGCTGTCGTGCCTGTGCGCCCTTAAAATATCACGTTATAGTCACAATATAGTCATAGTATATAATATTAGTACTAACATACAGTATGGACACTCCCTGCCGCTCTCTAGATTGCGACCTCACCCCCTCGTCACCCAGATTGATACAGATTGGTTACAGTTTGGTTGTCGAACGTATAGGATTTCGCCGCCATTTTGTTTGTTCCGTCATTCCTTTTTCAACCGACTTCAAAAAGAAGGAGGTTCTCAATTCAACTGAATGTTGTTTTTTTTTGTATGATTGTTACGTAATATCTCCGCCGATTGTGAACCGATTTTCAAAATTCTTTTTTTATTCGAAAGAGTATTCTCCCGAGGGGTCCCATTGTCACCAAGTCAGGATCTGATTATGGGAAATCGAGGGCAACCCTCAAATTTTATAGGCACGGTTTACGTGTTTCTTGTATTTTCTATAAAATCTTCGTCTGGTAGTCATCATCTCATGTTGATGAGCTGTTGGAGGAAGGTACAACTCCTTAACGATTAGGAGTTCGAGGATAATTCTTCAAATATTTTACGTAGATACGTAGGTACGCATAGACCGATAGTTGTATTCTTTCAGGTTATTCAGATGAGCTGATGATGGAAGTTTTAACTCCTTAACTTTCATGTAATTGAGATGATGATGGAAGCCACAGGAATCTGTATCTGATGAAACATATGTATTATGATTCATTTTTTTATGGTGGTTGGATGATTGGGTTTAACATTATTAGATAGATAGCATTATCACTAAAAATAAATAAAACAAAAATAAAAGTTTAAAAAACTAAAAACCGACTTCAAAATGAAATTCACTCAGAAGTATAAAATGATATTAATATACTTAAATACACGATATAAACCAACAATAAAGAAATCAAAGGTGGGTTCGAATTAAATTAGGGGCCTAAATTTTTTTTGAGGTCGGTGTCAGCAATGACATCGAATCTAAAACATTTGATACGTAAGTAGCTGTGTGCTGGTACCGACCTCAAACCATGGGAAAAGTTGTTCAGTTTTATGGGTAGAAAAACCACTTAAAATAGTTTCAGCTAATTTTGTTACACATTATACACAGGTGTAACAAAATTGGTGTACGCCCTGTTAACTGGAGCTTCTAATTATCATACTGAACAACTTTTGTTCTACGACTTTGCTGAAACCGCAAAAAAAAAAATTACTCTGCATACAAATTAATCAGCTGATCGACTTATTTTGTGCATTTTAGTATGGATGGTCCAAATTTTTGTTTAAGAATTGTCTATGGGTTCATTGGGAAAAGTTGTTCACTATGATGAGTAGAACATAGTGTAGGCAGGACTCCCACGCGGTGGGCCGACGACCTGGTGAAGATCACGGGAAGCCGCTGGATGTGGACAGCGCAGGACTGGTCGTCGTAGAAATCCTTGGGGGAGGCCTTTGTCCAGCAATGGACGTTTATCGGCTGATATGATGATAATGATATAGGCTTAGTTCTCAATTTTTTTTATCAGTCATACCATTTGTAGAATAGTTCTTTATCATCATCATAGATATATCAGCCGAAAGTCGTCCACTGCTGAACAAAAGCATCCCAAGGAATTCCATAACGACCAGTCCTGCGCTGCCCGCATCCAGCGGCTTCTAGCGAGCTTAACCAAGTCTACGCTACGTATTCCGGTGCGCGGTCGCTACTCGATTACTTTACTACCCCAACGGCTGTCCCTTCTACGGGTTCTTAGAAGACTTCAATTAGAAGGCTTAAGAATTTTGCACTACTTACCATAGATAAATAATTGAAAACGCTAAACACGTTAAAAAGCCGACTTCCATCGCAACAACTTAGTACCATATTGCATTATTGTTTTTGGTTTTTTGTTAATTTTCTAATAAAGTACTACACCGATTTTGATTCAATTTATATGGGACCACACGGGAAGCACTAGCTTTAAAATAAAAAAATAATCATCAAAATCCTTTGACCCAGTCAAAAAGTTCTGAAACACACATAAAAAAAACATGCAGTCGAATTGAAAACCTCCTCCTTTTTGGAAGTCGGTTGAAAAGTAAAGAGAAAGGGATGCTGTCAGATTTGTTTGCATTAAACTTTTAATTCATCTCTGATTATTTTTATTGGCCCCGACAATCACTTAACTACGAGTACATGAATCTTTTTAAACTTTTTAGAAAGGTCTTCGAGATAAAAAAAAAACGCCCAATTGCGACTCTGGGTCACACAAATAGGGTTCTGCACCAAAAAAGTACATCATCATCATCATCATATCACCCGAAAAACAATATAATACAATATTCTATAATGCATCACAACATAAAAAAAGATATTAATAACAATATAGAAGAAAGTCTATACAATAGGCGGCCTTATTGCTAGGTAGCAAAAAAAAAACTGCTGGACAAATGCTTCCCACAAGGAAGCGCTGCCGACTTTTTGGCGGGAATTTGTAGCGTTCAGTTTGTAATTTTTCTTTTATTATCCGAAAAATTACATTTAGTGGTTTTCGATGTGTAATATTGATAGTGTATTTATCAGCGAAGTATCATTTATGTGTTTCTTGTGTAGGATAATGAAATAAAAGTGTGTAAACTGTGTTTCGAGTTCCCACAAGAAGTCCGAGCAAGCTTTAGCAAAAGTGCCATCATTTTGCTAAAGTATGTAGGTTAGGTTAGTCTATAGACAATGATATGACGTGAACGTGAAGAAACAGTGACCTTAAGGACTGAAAAGGAGAAAAATACTACTTCTGAAAAATATACTAAAAATTACTGATGACGTGAATTCTAAAAATTTTAATACTGCTGAAAAACATATACTGAAGACTAGGCGGTATGGCCAATGAGCCTTAGCCTGCCCTAAAAGGGCGAAGAAAAAAAAAAGGAAGCGCTGCCCGGTTCTATCGGCTTCCCGCGATCTTTACCACATCGTCGTCGGTCCACCGCAAAAAAGTATATACTTAGTAAAAAAAATATTTGCAAACTACTTATATCGTATGACATATCTAATAAATGGGTTTGTTGTAAGAATCTCAAATATATATTATTATTAACTTTTTCTTTCTATTTTACTGTTGCTAAGAACTGATTTAACTTTTTTTTTATAATGTTTATGTTTGTTGTACTATTATTCTTTATATTACTGTTGTACTGTTACTGTTTGAACTGTATGGCGTACGTCAAGCTAGCTTAACTGTAACCTAAAGGCGAAAACTTCTCAATGTTCCGTATCTTCTAAATGTTTGATCATATAATGTAACCTAGTTTTCCTTAAAAAATCAAATAAATAAAATATGTTTTATAACTTCAAGATAAACAGTTTTGAAGTGATTTACATAGATAGATATTCAACAAAATATGCGAAAATTTACAATTTCCTCCCTTATCTCCGAAACTAATGGGAGTGGGCCTAAAATCTCAAAAAAATCTGTACCTATATGAGGTTAAATGCATAGATTGGAGATAAACGTACCCACTGGAAAAAATAAATTTCCAAAGTCCAGACGTCTTAAGATTTTAGGCCTAGTAGTTTCGGAGACGTCATAAGATTTTAGGCATTGAAGTTTCGTTTAGGCATTGTAGTTTCGGAGATAAGGGGAGCGGGGGACGGTGGTCAATTTTAGCCTATTTTCTTAAATAACTTGAAACTATATTTTAAAATTATAAAAAAACATGTTTGAGATTCTTAGAGCGTCGGTGGCGTAACGGCTAGGACCGCCGCCTCCTGTCCGGGAGATCGTGGTTCGAACCTGCCACGTACCAATGTGATTTCGAATTTAGATTTCATACGAGTATGTACATTTATCCGACGCTCTTACGGTGAAGGAAAACATCGTGAGGAAACCTGCACACGCCTGCGCACTAATATTATATTTCATGTACAGACACGGCCCTGTTTATTATATGTATAAGATTGTGTGTGTAAATGTGTTCGATTTTCAAATTTTGTTTATTAGTGCATAACCCACCTATGGTAAGAAATCCCTGACTAAAATGCGATGTTTACTTCCAGGTCGGATCGCGTTTGAGAAGCTAACCGATGTGGACTTCACCGGCAACGCGTACTACACAGTACGCAACCTGTCCCTATACGAGTGCCAGGGCTGGTGCCGGGAAGAACCTGACTGCCAAGCCGCCACCTTCAGGTGAACACCGCTTTTGATCTCTCAAAATTAAACCAGGTTCATCATCATATCAGCCGAAAAACGTCAAACTGCTGGACAAAGGCCAAGGACTTCCACGACGACCGGTCCTACGCTGCCGGCATCCAGCGACTTCCCGCGATCTTCGTAGAACACATGGCCTTTGGAGTAGTTCTCTAGTGGCGACCGCGCATCGGAAAACGTAGCGAAGGCAGCCCTCCCATGCGGTGGACCGACGACCTGGTGTAAACCAGGTTATATTAAGATTTACCTCAAGTTTTTTTTTTTTGTGGTAAATAATAAATATTTCATCTATCTATCTATCTACCTAATATGAAGTCTAAGGCTGGTGCCGCTAAGCAGGAATCGACTGCCGGGCCATACCCCGGACACTTCATACAACGGGACACTTCATACAACGGGACACTTCATACAACGGGACACTTCATACAATGATATTTCTAAAAACAAATGACGAAACAAATGAAATCACGGCGAAATCGAGAACCAAACTTAAATCAATCTGTATCAACCTAGGTGACGAGGGGGTGAGATCGCAATCTAGAGAGCGGCAGGGAGTGTCCATACTGTATGTTAGTACTAATATATTTACTTTGGCCGGTCCGTAAATTAAAATGTGGATGCACCTAAAAGTCGTTCGACGAGAAAATTTAAACATGCACTTACACTGAAATTAGTTTCTGAATCTGACCATAAACCTTAGCAAACTCCAAATAATCACATTAACCTCAAAATTCACACCCAATCTTCTTCAGTTAGCCGGCACTACTTAGTATACTACTTCACTTACCCACTGAACTACTATGTGTGAAACTAAATTACCAATAGACACACCATTATAGAACTCTTTGTTTTGCACATCATCTTCAAATTGACCCAGTAAAGTGACTGTCTATCGGATATCACGTCCAATCGTAGGCATGATTCGTCATTCTCTGACTGATCAGAGATCACGAAATAAAAATCAATATGTCGTAGATATCTTGGGGCACGACGCTCCTGACCCAAATGTCTGAGATAAGAGATCGATTGACGTGAAGATCCACCGGGAGAGAGAGAGAGAAATCAGATGTGCCTAATATGCGCTTGCGTTTGTTAACGGTATACTGTTCACGTACTCCGAGATTGATATTGATCGACTGATAAGCTATGAACGACAGCAGCCCATTGAGAAGATAGGGATGGCAGCAGGCGACAGAGAGTGGTTTTGGAAAGACTTCATCATATCAGCTCATATACGTCCCCCCCCCCCACCGAGGGGCTCGAGCCTACCCTGAATTAGGCCGATCGGGCCTTAATCGAACACGCGGGCCCAGTGCGGGTTGGTCGACTTCACACACAACCTGCGAGTTTCTCCGCAGGCGAGTGCAGGTTTCCTCACGATTTTTTCCTTCACCGTAAGAGCGTCAGATAAACGTACATATGAAATTTAAATTCGAAATCACATTGGTACGTGGCAGGATTCGAACCACGACCTCCCGGACAGGAGGCGGCGGCTCTAGCCGTTACGCAACCGACGCTCTTTGGAAAGACTTCATCATCATCATAATATCAGCCGAAAGACGTCCACTGCTGGACATAGGCCTCCCCCAAGGATCTCCACGACCTTCATCAGATCGTCGGTCCACCGAGTGGGAGGCCTGCCTACACGACGTTTTCCGGTGCGTGGTCGCCACTCGAGAACTTTACTACCCCATCGGTCATCTGTTCTCACTTATCACTAAAGAAAAACTACTTGAAATATAGGTATTTTCACAAAACACTAGAGCCATAGTTCAAACTTTCTCGCTATTATCAAAATTGTTTGGCCCTCCGTTTCATTTCACTGTGTACTTAAAGTAATGGTTCTCCGTACTCCCCGTTCAGGGTCAAATGCTATATGTGTGTCAGTCAGGCACACGTCCTACCTAGCGGGCATTCCAATGACATGCTCTCGGCTGCTAATAACAATGTGTCTCGGCCTGCGCCGGCGCGGCCACAAACCGTGTAAAAGCGGAAATCAACCTCGCCGCGCTCCAAATTGGATAACAGTAAAGCACTCGTACATCTTCATTATATTTTATTGCCGCAAAACATTGAGAACCAACTGAACTTTCATGACTGTCGATTATTTCAGTAAAACAAGAGCAATGCTCATAGAACACCATCTACTCTACATTGTCCATTCATATCAGCTCATATACGTCCCCACCGAGGGTCTCGAGCCTACCCTGAATTAGGGCGATCGGGCCTTAGTGCGGGTTGGTCGACTTCACACACAACCTTCGAGTTTCTTCGCAGGTATGTGCAGGTTTCCTCACTATGTTTTCCTTCACCGTAAGAGCGTCGGATAAACGTAAATATGAAATCGAAATTCTAAAACACATTGGTACGTGGCAGGATTCGAACCACGACGTCCTGGACTGCAAGCAGCGGCCCTATCCATAACACCATCGACCCTCTCATCACTACCATATCCACATTGTTACCTGCTGGTATTTATCATTTTCAACAGTTATGTATGTTTAGCATTTGCAAACTACAGACATCGTTTTGACTTTTTCTGAACATTTACTTCATACAAACATGATAATGTGAACATTCCTCGTTACTTCATAATTGACCCTATTCAACATCAGCTCGCATGTCCTCATACTGTAAATACTTTAGCCAATAAAAAGAAGCTAAATAATTACATTAGGATTGCAGGAGGGTTGCAAAAAAAGTAATTGTATTAACTTGTAAAGTGAGGCGTGTAACAGTATTACATTACAACGCTTGTTTAATACATTCCTCGAGATCGATTCAAACGGGATCGATTGGAATTGAAAATCGATTCGGTAGGTATTCAATTAGATGAGACGGAACATTCCCGCGCTTCTAATCTAGCATTGTAAATACAAGGTACAAGTATCTCGAGTCAATCTGTCCAAAGAAAAGTGATCTAACAAAGGAATGGATCTGATGCGATATTACAACAATCGGTAACTGTTCTTAGACTATGCGGTCCCGCGGCTGCACTCGCTCGAAAACATTTACGGTATCCGCAAGTAAACGACCGCGCACGCGCAACTGTGAACAGCGGGATAGTAAACGCAGGCGCCATCCGGAGAGCTTGTATAAAAATCACATTGTTAATTTGTCTTAATTTTGGCAGGTATCTGATAATTAAGGCCCAGTAGTACCTAAAAATCCACTTAAACAGGTTTTTAGAATTCATTTTTGAAGTAGTTAACAGTAAATTTAATTTCTAGGTAAACATACTGGTATTATTGAGACTAGTTACGAGGGACTATATCGACTGGAAACACGATTTAATAAAGTTGGCTCGATAGAATAATTTCGCAAAGGTACCTCTTTTCGTGCCATTTTATCGTCTATTTTCGGTTTTATTCTTAAAATAAGTAATTTCATAATATGATTTATTTACTGAAATAAAGTTCATAGGTGACTGAAGGGAAAACATCGAATGGATTTTTATTTAAGATAAATATCATGAAAATAAAAACGAAAACATCAAAAAAGTGCAAAAGTGTGATTATTTTCTTCCCTCTTTACACGTAAAGAAAAAGACAAAGACATATTTTTAAGTACCATTGCGCCTTAAACAACGTCAATGTAAAAAGCGTGCAGGTGATCAGTTATGAAAAAAAGTTCACGACCTCTATCTTTCCGAACATTATCACCGGTGATAGATTGGTTATGTTCATAGTTTCCGAAAATCCATCTTACAACATTATTGTGACAATGAAATATTACCTCCGCAATTCACTTTCAAACGACACGACCACGAAAAATTCATAAGCATGTTGAGTGCATTCATCGCTCATTGTGTTCACCCAAATTTCGTATTTAAATTTGTATCAACAGCTATCCGCTACGTTTAGCCGGTCATTAGCTTAAATATTAAAATGTTTATAATGTACTGGCTTTTTCCCACGGCTTCGCTCGCGTGGACATCGTTTTTATTATGACTGTATTCGACGGTGAGTGGTGCGCGCAAGCGGCTCGCGAGCGTGGACATGAGATTTCTCCAGATCCCTCAGGAACTGTATCGGGCTATTCTGAATAGCAGTCTTTGTCACTTCTCCTTCTCACATTTTTGTCACTCCCTCAACTAATTCTATACAAAAAATCACTTCGATCCGTTGTTCTGTTGCGACGCTGACGACGTGCGCGAGCGTGGAAATTAATTTTCCCCAGATCCCTCGGGAACTATGTCAGGATATGCTAATTAGTAAATTATGTCATTTCCCGAACCTCCTCAACCAGCTCTGTAAAAAAAATTACAACAATCCATTGTACCGTTGCGATGTCAAATAAATTAACCAAAAATATCGGTCAAGTGCGAGTCGGACTCGCACACGAAGGGTTCCGTACCATTTGTCTGTTGCCGTTATTAATATCGAGCAAAAACGTACTTTCTATGGAGGATACCCCCTTTATGTTTTCATTTTTTCTAATTTTCAGTATTTGTTGTTATAGCGGCAACAGAAATACATCATCTGTGAAAATTTCAACTGTCTATCTATTACGGTTCATGAAATACAGCCTGGTGACAGACGGACGGACGGAGAAGTATTAGTAATAGCGTCCCGTTTTACCCCTTTGGGTACGGAACCCTAAAAAGAGTATTTTTTCAGTTCCCTCAGGAATTGCATCAGAACATGCTGTTTTACGGGATAAAGAGTAGCCTATGTCCTTTCCAGTGACACAGCCTACTTGCATGCCAAAATTCATCAAGATTGGCCAAGCTGTTGATGCGTAAAAAAGTAAGAAACAAACAAACGAACAAACACATTTTCACATTTATAATATTAGTAAGGATTTGGTTTAATCAATAATAATCCTCGGCTTCTATGTTATTTCCGCCGGTCGGCGTCGGTGCAGACGCTGGAGATTATTTGCATAGCGAGGAATGCTTTGAGTTGATGTTATCTTTAATTATTAAGGCATGGCATGTTGAGTTTTAACTATAGATCAGAAACAAATTAAGATAATTATTGACTCTCCTGCACTATTAGCTAAAATTAAATTTAGGGTACCACCCCGCATATCCTCTCGCACAAAAACAACCTTTTCAATACTTCCTTTTTCGACAAATTCTGCCAAAAACAGTTTCTTCAGACGATCGACACGCAATTTCAATAATGACTTTTCTTATGTAGACATTTTTAAAGGCATCCAAAGTAGTATTAAAAGGTGCCAACGGGACCCCTTTTACTAAGCTGTGATAGTTAGAGAACCCCTCTCGTACATCTACCAGATACGCTAAACTACCATGTTTATGATATAGCCCCCCTACCGACAAACAAAGTATACCATGAGGCGAAGGTGAGGACCAACATCGGTAGGTCTTGCCGCCAAGACGCTTGTCCTGGTACTCTGCAAGGCGAGTGCCTCGTGGAAGAGACCACTAGGTAGGTAGGCTACCAACTTACCACTAGACAGTTGAAATTTTTACAGAGTGTGTATCTATGGCCGATATCATTATATCAGCTCATATATGTCCCCACCGAGGGGCTCGAGCCTTCCCTGAATTAGGGCGATCGGGCCTTAGTCGACCACGCGGGCATAACAACAAATAATAAAACTTAAATCAAATCGAAAATAAAAAGGTCCCCATACAAGAAACGTGATTATTAAAGTGAAACTTTTATTACATCGTCTCACATTTTTTCGTCTGTGTGTTGCATGTCGCGTGACGGTCGCTTTCGTCTAACGGTACGATCGTTTCGTCCTCTGTACCGTAGCGAGAGCAGCCATGATCGTTTCGTCCTCTGTACGTGGTTTCATAAAACCACACACTTACCTACTTTTTTTTCCAAAACTCCTTTTTGGAAGTCGCTTGAAAAACTGGTCAAGTGCGAGTCGGACACACACAAGAAAGGCGTCCGTGTCATCGTATGAGATAAAACACAAAAAAAGTAAGTGTGTGGTTTTATGAAACCACGGTAAAGGTATGTTTTTTTATTTTATTCGTCTGTATGTTTTTTTTTATGTTTGTTACCTCAGAACTTTTGACTGGGTGAACCGATTTTTATGATTCTTTTTTTATTTGAAAGCTAGTGCTTTCCGTGTGGTCTCATATAAATTTTATCAAAATCAGTGTAGTACTTTAGTAGAAAATTAACAAAAACCAAAAATAATAATGAAAAAATGTACTAATTTGTTGCGATGGAAGTCGGTTTTTTAACGTGTTTAGCGTTTTCAATTATATTATCTAGTACATATAGCAACCAACATCCACATACCTATTTCACTTAGCGCCAACACTTGGCGTGCAGAGTAAGTGACCTTAATGCGTTAGACCTCACAGCTTTGATTAATCACTCGCACAAGTAATTTGTCGAACAAAATGGGTGCATGTAGTCGTATCTTTTTCTAAGCGTTTTCCTTGGATGATTGATTGCGGCCATTGAAATCAAACACGTTGGAGATAAAGAGCGATTTAGAGACAGCTTCACTAACACATTTTCACTTCTTTCTGGGTGTTTAATATTTGTCTACGTATGTTTTTTTTTCAAGCGGGTCGATCCTTCGGCTTAAATTTTTCCAGACCAGTACCACAGTATATATAATATTAGTACCCAGTACTCTGCCTCAAGAATGCATTGTATGTTGCATTTAGGGTTGCCAACCTTTCTGCTATACGCGGGACGTCCCGTTTCTGGTACGCTAGAGAAGACGTCCAGCTCATGCGTGCGGGACGCTAAAATCCCGCTTAATGAAACTCTCATCGCATTCCGCTTTTATAAACTCAAATCGCAATATAAATCTATATAAGGTGTAACAAAATTAGCTGAAACTATTTTAACTGGTGGTTCTACCCATGAAACTGAACAACTGTCCCCATGAAACCCATATTCAAATCTCAAAAAAAATTTAGAACTTCCCATACTAAGTTGGCTGATCAACTGATAGAGTTAGTATGGGAGAGCCAAATTTTTTTTTGCTATTTGACTATGGGTTTGAGTGGGGAAAGTTGTTCAGTTTCATGGGTAGAAGCACCAGTTAAAATAGTTTCAGCTAATTTTGTTACACCTTATATATAGTGTAGGGTAGGGTAGGTTAGGTACTGTAGTGTAATGTAGTGTAGTGTAGTGTAGTGTTAGGTAGGTAGGGTAGGGTACAGTAAGGTAGTACGAAGTTTACCGGGACAGCTAGTACTCATATAAAAAGTAACTCATTTTGTTTCCTTTTTTTTTTTTTTTTTTTTTTTTCTTGATGTAATTTATGTAATTGTTATCTTTTTTCATAATTGCACTTTATGTGAGTAATAGTTGTTTTTCTTTATAAATGTTTTCGATTTTTAACAGAATTAGTATTTTAAACTCCTCATACTGATAAGCAAAAAAAAACTTTCGTTTGTGTATTCTGTACAATACCTAATTCATACAATGAAACATAGAACCTCCTCCTTTTTTTATGGAGGTTAAAAATAGCTGAATCTCGCTTTTTAAACTCTTGCACCGCATTTAAAATCGTGGTTTTCCCGCAAATTCGTATTTTTTTTCAAGTTGGCAAGCCTACTTGCATTGTACAGGTCCTCGCGCGTGCAGGTGCCAGGATACGCAGGGCAGGACTAAAGGTGCGCCATGGTCTTGGGAGAGGCACCGCACTCGCATGCATCTATTCAATTCAATATATTTATTCAAAATAGGTGCAAATTACACTCGTTCTGATAGTCATAAAATAATGATAACAATGTCAATTATTGTGAAGAATCAAGAAATAAACAATAATTAGTTAATAACGTCAAAATTAAATCCTTGATATAAACCAGATATTGGCTCAACCGGTAACGACTCGGTCCATCTAACCAGAGGTATCGCGGGTTCAAATCTGGACGGCCAATGTACCAATGAGTTTTTCAAAAACTTAGGTACATATCATTACCGATTGCTTTAACGGTGAAGGAAAACATCGCGAGGAAACCTGCACAGGTCTGCGAAGAAACTCGAAGGTTGTGTGTGAAGTCGACCAACCCGCACTGGGCCCGCGTGGTCGACTAAGGCCTAATCGCCCTGATTCAGGGTAGGCTCGTGCCCCTCGGTGGGGACGTATATGAGCTGATATAATAATGTCATTAGAACATGAAAACAATATGACACGAAAAGTTATACATAAAAATAATTGAATGCATTTAACAAGAGTAGGCCAGTTCGGACAGCACCCGGCACGAGTATAACGCGAGAGTCAGCATCGCTCCCATCAACCATATTAGAGGGAAAGGAACGACCCGGCTCCCGATGCGCCACCATCCACACTATGTATTTATTTAAACGTATATAAGCCTCTGGTACTCAAATTACAGGGAATTTGAGGCCATATAACCTATTTAATTAATACCTACTAGCTGGGGTACACAGCTAAGCTCAGGGAGTAGCCCCACCCACACAATAAGGCTTCGAATGGTCCAAAATTTTGCAGACCACCCCACAACATTCGAGTGTTCTGGAATGTTCCACAATGATCTGGGGTGTTGTTGGGGAATGCTCTCGAATACTCTTAAATGTTCTAGAAATTTCTAGAGGGCTAAACTTCCAGCCCTTATATCTACAAAATCATGCCCTTCAGATAAAAGGGGAACCTTCTTCATGAACGGGAAATAGAGGGTTACCACACCATATTATATCCCCTTGATCGTACCGGGACTCATTCCTGAGTTTCAGCGGCACGCATATTGTGCACTTTCTTTTATAATATAGGTATATTGATTGATTATTTTTATTCTTTAGATGTAGACATTTACTTTGGCATAACCCTGAGCATAGATAGACAGAAGTGAATGATATGTAGTACTTTATTGCACAACTAGATAGGGAAGTACCGATCATATTTTACGGCATAACAGCCTATGCTGAGTATATAATAAATTCAGTAATTATTCAGACCCAAGGCCAATTTTTTTTAGTTGATGATTTTATAACGTTCAATACAGTTTCTCGAAAAATTGTATTTTATGTGCCAATTAACTGTGCGCTAAATTTATTTTACCGCAGTCATGCCTTTAACTTTTTTAATTTCTTAGTAAAAAAAAAAGATACGATAACCGAACATATACAATTTTCTTTTTTCAGACTTTTTTAAAGAGAATTTCAAAAGAAATAAGTTGTTTATATATTTGTGAAGAAAGAGAAGATAGGAGTACCCACGGTGGCCTGTGACAGAAGAAGATATTTATGACGCATCAAGCGCTTAGGAATGTATACGTCATCTTTGCCAAGGAGGTTACATACCTTACCTGTCAAATCTATTATGGTTGCATTAAAAAACTGACACATGCGTATGTGTGCGTATGAAGGAAGTGATTAGTATCCTTGATGATGATCTATCCGACCGATTTCGGTCATGGCGACCACTTCGACTCCTAGTCGGATTGCCGCGCGTGCTCTCGAAGATGGCTTATGTAGCCAACCTTCGCAGCGAAACTCCTCGCGCAATGAGGGCATTAAAGTATGCCACCCTCGTAATTGTATGAAATGGTCGCAGGTGGTTGGGCCTTTAACTGGTCGCGTTTAGTATCAAGGTCAGCTTTACATCCTCGAACTCGCGCACTTGCCTATTCACAATCCTGCGCCATTCTGGCCGTTCTGCTGCCAAACTCTCCCATTGAGAGGGTTCTATGTTGCATCCTTTCATATGTCGCTTCTGGACATCTTCGTACCGGAGGAGTTGTCCACCATGTTTCCGCTTAGTATCCTTATCATACCCATAATATTATCAATGTGAAAATGTGCTTGTTTGCTACGCCTTCACGCTTAAACACCTCAATTAATCTTATCGAAATTAAGCATGCACGTAGCCTATGTCATGGAGAAGGACATATGCTACTTTTAATCTCGTGAATTCGTGAAAATAGAATAAAACTAGTTTTTGAGGAAACTAAAATAAAACTCTTTTTATGATTGATTTCCAACATCGCAACGGGGCAACGCATTGTTCTGATTTTTTGCACAAGATGGTTGAGGTGATAGGAAATGACATAGACTCGTAATTAGCATAGCCCAACATAGTTCCCGAGGGATCCGCGGAAAACTCATTTCCACGTTGCAATTGAGCAGGTAACGGTAACGACTCGGTCCATCTAACCACAGGTACCGGGTTCAAATCTGGACGGCCAATGTACCAATGAGTTTTTCAAAAACTTACGTACATACTTACCGATTGCTTTAACGGTGAAGGAAAAACATCGTGAGGAAACCTGCACACGCCTGCGAAGAAACTCGAAGGTTGTGTGTGAAGTCGACCAACCCGCACTGGGCGCTAAGGCCTAATCGCCCTGATTCAGGGTAGGCTCGAGCCCCTCGGTGGGGACGTATAAGAGCTGTAATGATGAATTGAGCAGGGCATTGTAAAAGTATATAATATAATAGGTCTTCTTTACCTATGAAATTGCAGATTCAGTTTTCGAAGTTCAATGCCAATTTTTATTGAAAATAAAAAAGTTATTGCGTTTTATTATTTGCCATATATGGTGTTACTAAGTACTTATAGTCTTTTATTAGTAACTAGTGGCATGTCTTTCATGTTCTAATCCCCTGAGCTATGTACCATTGAATGGGACCAAGGCGTTTTCTTAGTGTACAGATGGGGCAATTTAATTCTTCGGGAATGGGGCAATTAACTTCTTTTATTGGACGTGATAAAACCTTTATTCTTTTTTATTTTTTTATTAAAAATTACACGCAAACTCAAATGTTCAGTAGTGTGGTTTCATTTTCAGATAATAGGTCAATTCTTACACATTTATTTAATAATTACAAATGGTAATTAACCCAATTACATTTATTTGCTACTCACCAAAGATCTTGATCCTGTTTTTTCATGAGCCAATTTGCAGCGTTCTAAATTCAAAACTCTGCCTCATTGAGTAAGCAAGATAGACATGAAAGGCTGGGTATAGTGAACAGTCCGAAGTTAGAATGTGGTAAGGATGAGGCTGACCTCAATCACATTTTCTTTTCCTGCCCTCTTCTTCAACGTGACTCTTTCCTTTCTCAACTTGCATTCCTCAACATTCCCCCAAATATCCTGTCTTCTCTCCGAAATTACTAAACCTATTTTAATGTGTTTGTCATCTTTTGTTTTTAGTAAAAATCTCAAATTGTAAAGTAATACTTAAAAAAAATATTAATGTGTTTCTTTCCTGATACATAGATACATTCTATTTAGTATATCTTTGAAACTTTTCCAAATTCCGTATTTTACTTTCCTTTTCTATCTATCTATCTATTATATTATAATAATATAATAAAACTGTAACGGGGCCGTGTCTGTACATGAAATATTTTTGGAAAATAATAACTGTGGTGGACATTACTAACGATACAGAGGCCAAAACAACAACTTTTGGAATTTTTGTCTGTCTGTCTGTCTGTCTGTCTGTCTGTATGTTCGCGCATCACGCAAAAACTACCAGGCCGATTTTGATGAAATTTTGTATGGTGGTTCCTTATAGCCCGGGTTAACATATAGGATACTTTTTATCCCGGTAAATTCAAGAGTTCCCGTGGGAAAATCAAAAGTATTCATTTATAGAATGGCTCACCACGCAAATGCGGCTTGACCTATTACAATCAAATTTTATACGTTGATACCCTTATCGCGAACTAAAACTGGGACATTGTAATTCCCAAAAAAAATAAGGATTCCTGCAGGAATGCAAAAAAATGTATCTTTAGAATGACTCAACGTAACAATATGAAACCATTACATTGGGATGGGGTTTTTTGAACATCATTGTATAGTCGGGTATTCTTTATCCAGGAAAACAAAAGAGGTCCCGTGGGGAATTATCTATCGATACTTACAATATAACAAATATAAAGTACTTTTTCAACATATAAGCTACACATACCACACATATTAATCATAGCAGCAGAATGTCAATAGATGGCACTGCAGTAATAATAAAACGCGCTTAAGTTGTGTTAAAACATAAAAATATTATTTCATACTTTTGAGTGGAATTAAAAACACATAAATTGAGTTCAGCTTTTTTTAACAGGAGGCACAGATATGGGAACTCTTCTGACGGCGACTATTTGCGTGTGGCAGTTGCTCTCCGCCTGCAATATCAATATCTGTGAACCTCATCAATGTATTTGCGGGTCCACGGTGGAGGCAATTGGCCATCACTCACTGAGTTGCGGTCGTTGTTTGTGAAGATTCCCACGTCACCAATTCCTTAATGACCTCACTCGGAGGGCACTGTTATCGGCCAGATGGAATATTCCATCTTTGATGCAGCCACTGGGCTTTAGTCGATGTGATGGCAAAAGGCCGGAGGGTTTAAACAGGTGCTATGGAAGAGAGGAACGTGCCTGCTTTGGGACTCTACTTTTTCTGCCTCACTTCTCACCCGTACGGTACTGCAGCTCAATTTTCGGCGAGCAAGAAGCATAAAAAGTATTCGGTCTTGAAGGCAAATTACTGCTTTGTGCCGCTGGTCTGTGAGAAAACCGACTGCTGAACCCTCAGAGGCCTTTGCCTTCACAAAGGAGATTGTCCGTCGCCTTCGAGAGAGGAGATGTGACGTGTGGTCCTACCTGCTGCTAAGGTTGTCTATTGCCATTCAGCGCGGCAACGAGAAGTGCGTCATGGGCTACTTTGGAGCTGATACGACTCGAGGATTTGACCCATATTAATATTTTTAGTAAGTTTTATTACTAGATTGATGCAATGATTTGAATTAGTTTTTCGATAATATAGGTATATGTGTTATTTCATCATATCAGTTTATATACGTCCCCACCAAGGGGCTCGACCTGCCCTGAGTTAGGGAGATCAGACCTTAGACGATCACGCAGGCCCATTGCGGGTTGATTTACTTTACACATAAGCTTCGAGTTTCTTCGCAGGCGTGTGCAGGTTTCCTCACGATGTTTTTGTCACCGTAAGAGCGTCGGATAAACGTACATACCAGTATGAAATCGATATTCGTATAGATTTTGTTAAGTGGCAGCATTCGAACCACGGCCTTCCGGACAGGAGATAGTGGCCCTAACCGTTCTGCCACCGACGCTCTATATGTTATTTAAGATTTAGAAATCCTTACTTATTATTATAAATGTGAAAATGTGTTTGTTGGTTTGTTACCTATTCACACTTCAACACCTCTACCAATCTTGAAGAAATTTGGCATGCAAACAGCCTGTATCACTGGGAATGAAATAGTCAACTTTATATTTGTGGAAATTATCATAGCCCGAAGCAGTTTCTGAGGAAATTAAAACAATACTCTTTGTTCATTAAGTTATTTAAAATCGTAACGAAAAAACGAGTTTGTGTGATTTTAAGCACAGAGATGAGGTGGAAAATGATATAATTTACTAATAAGTATATCCTGACATAGTTGCCGCGGGATCTGGGGACAACTGTTTTCCACGCTCGCGCACGTCGGTGGCGTCGCAACGGAGCAACGGATTAAAGTTATTTTTTGTATAGAATTTGTTGAGGGGGTGGGAAGTGACAAAGACTGCTAATCCGAATAGCCCGATACAGTTCCTGAGGTACCTGGAGAAAACTCATGTCCACGCTTGCGAGCTGATTGCGGCTCGCGCACCACTCACCCTCAAAAAGAGTCATAAAGGCTATGTCCAGGCGGGCGAAGCCGCGGGCAAAAGCTAGTTGTAAATAAAATCATTAAACCAATGATGTTTCCTCTTTTTTTGTCTATGGCTAAATACGCAAGTAAAAATAAAAATAAAAGCAAAATCTTATTTTGCTTACTGTTTTCAAGCAACAATGGCGCGCTTTTCGAGCTTTGAAAAAGCTTTTTTCATCCCAACTATTCGAAAAACGATGATTAGTTCCTCAATAAGGGCGAACAAAATTCTACTTTATTTCCTGTAGGAAGTTTTTTTATCTCAACTCGTACCAATCAGAAGACAGAATACTCAAAGCAATGTCTTTAGGTAGGTACATGCTAATTACTTTTTCTCATAGTTTGTGATGAAAACTTGTGTGTTGTCAGGGCCAAAATATATTATTCTCGGGTGACGTATATGGAATTCCTCGCCTAGCTCAGGATTCTACTTCAGATCCGTCGCTGCGCTCGGAAATCTACTATAGAATAATTCGCTCAGCTCAGAGTTAAAACTAACGCCCTCGCTCGGAACAAAATATTACTTTGTCCCCTTGTGAAGACAGGATGCTCAAAGCAATGTCTTTAGGTAGGTACATACTTATTTATTTTTCTTATAGTTTGTGATGAAAATTTGTGTGTTGTCGGGGCCGAAATATTTTATTCTTCGGCGACGTATATCGAATTCCTCACTGCGCTCGGGAATCTACTATAAAATCCGTCGCTCAGCTCAGAGTTCAAACTAACGCCCTAGGAACAAAATATTACTTTGTCCCCTTGTTACACAAATAGCTATACCTACAGTTTATTTTATTTATTTTTATTTTATTAAAGTCGGAAATTAAGTGCGGGTTGGTCGACTTCACACACAACCTTCGAGATTCTTTGCAGGTATGTGCAGGTTTCCTCACGATGTTTTTATTTAACCGTAAGAGCGTCGGATAAACGTACATAATATGAAATCTAAATTCGAAAACACATTGGTACGTGGCAAGATTCGAACCACGACCTCCCGGACTGGAAGCAGCGGCCCTAGCCTTTACACCACCGACGCGACCGCGTGGCCTGGTCGACTAAGGCCCGATCGCCCTAATTCAGGGTAGGCTCGAGCCCCTCGATAGGGACGTATATGAACTGATATGAATGAAAAAAATAAATAAAAAAAGTACTTATATAAAAGAATGGTAGGTAAACATCTCTGAGATTGCCGTGCTGGTAGATTTGTAAGTACTTTCCCTATAATTACTGCTTTAACAGCATAACACGATTCCAAAGATTTATTACATGTTGTGAAACCCATCGAAAATTATTCGTTGTCATTACTCTAGGGACTTATCGATGCTATAAATCATCTTGTCTTCAATTATTTTTAAATGTTTGTATGTCTATAGCTTCCGATGTTTTCCGTTTATTCTATAAGATTAGAACCTGCCGAGGAAACGGTAATTTTAAATAAATTTTTGATCATTTTAGTCTTATTAATATTAATCAAACTAATGGATATCTTTATATATAAAAATGAATCTCTATTTCCCTTGGTCATCGCATCAAGCGTGAACGGCTGGACCGATTTCGGTAATTATTTCTTTGTTGAGTTCGTTATTGTCAGGAGAAAGTTATTATGTAGGATAGGGTAGTGTAGAGTAGTGTAGGGTAGGGTAGGGTAGAATGGGGTAGGGTGGGGTAGTGTAGTGTAGGGTAGGGTAGTGTAGTGTAAGGTGGTACGAAGTTCGCCGGGACAGCTAGTAATATATAACTTACCGTGTTATTGAGACTGAGTGTAAAATGTATATGATGATGATGATGATCTATCTGACCGATTTCGGTCATGGCCATCACTTCGACTCCTAGTCGGTTTGCCGCGCATGCGCTCGAAGATGGTTTATTTAGCCAATATTCGCAGCAAACTCCTCGCGCACTGAGGGCATTTAAGTATGCCACCCTCGTAATTATATGAAATGTATATATAGGTAAAACAATAAGTATTTTAATTCTTTTTTATATTCAGAAAACTTGCTCTAATATTACTGTTATCCTGACTCATATTATAAATGTGAAAATGTGTTTTTTTTATCTACAATTGATAAGCCCTTGGCATCATCTCACCTGATGGTAAGTAACTTTGGGCGTTTGTTCGTAAGTATGTTACCTTTTCACGTTTCAACACCTCGACCAATCTTGATGAAATGTGGCATGCAAGTAGCCTGTGTCACTGGCTACTTTTTATCCCGTGAAAATAGCATAGTTCCATGCAGTTTCTGAGGGAACTGAAAGAATACTCTTTTTTGGTTTGTTTCTCTAACATCACAAATTGTTGAGATTTTTTGCACAGAGATGGTTGAGGGGGTGGGATCTAGGGAAAACTCATTTCCACGCTCGCGCACGTCGGCGTCGCAACGAAACAACGTATAAAGTGTATTTTTTTGTATAGAATTGGTTGAGGGTGTGGGAAGTGGCATAGATTGCTAATCATAATAGCCCGATATAGTTCCTGAAGGATCTGGAGAACACTCATGCCCACGCTCGCTCGCGCACCACTCACCCGCAAAGACAAAAGTTTAAAAAACTTAAAAACCGACTTCAAAATTAAATTCACTCAAAAGTATGAAATAATATTATTATACTTAGATACACGACATTAACCAACAATAACGAAATCAAAGGTGGGTACGAATTAAATTAGGGGCCTAAATTTATTTTTGAGGTCGGTATCAGATGATGAACTTTCTTGGTGTTAATTTATTACATAAACATCCCGCTACCAAATACTGCATAAATAAAAAATAAATAAATAATTATAATTACATAAGTTGATAAAAATTGTTATGCAATAGCTTTACCGCGGCAGTCCCTGAGTGCCACACGTCTTTTTTTATTCTTTCATAATCGTATCCTATCGTATCGTAACGTAACTTATCGTATCGTATCGTATCGTTTTATAAAGGTAAGAAAAGTTTCAATGTTTGTTACAAGATTTTATTTAACTTTAAATGTATGTATGTTTGTTTGGATGGAATCTAGCAAGCTAAATTTGACCCACTTCCCGGTTTACGATTGAGCTGAAATTTTGCATGCATATGTATTTCGTATGACAATGCAATATTAATAAAAGCTTGTACCTAAAAGTTTTTTGGTTTTTTGAAAATTATTCCCATCTCAAATACAGTTTTATACGTTTTGTCACTTCAAAAATATGATGGATGAAGTTTAGTAGCGTGTCCATGGAGAACTATATTTCTCTCACTTGCTTTCTTCGTTTTTCTCTATTTACATCTCGCTTTGGGAATTAAATTAGGGGCCTAAAATTTTTTTGAGGTCGGTGTCAGCAATGCCATTGAATCTAAAACATTTGATACGTAAGTAGCTGTATGCTGATACCGACCTCAAAAATAAATGCCTCAAAACTAATTGACTAAATCATTGGTGGCTATAATTCCTTTGGTTTTTCAAGCTTCAAGATATTTATTTAAAATGGGTGCAAATTACACTCTTTCTGATAGTCATAAAATAGTGATTACATAATTTCATTTGTAAAAATCAAGAAATAAACAATCATTAGTTAATAACGTCAAAATCCAATCCGTTATATGAAAAAAGACATTAATTGTTTTTTTTTTGAATTAGAACATGAAAACAATATGACACGAGAAGTTATACGTTAAAATGATTGAATGTCAAGAACGCCTTTGACAAGTGTAGGCCAGTTCACACGGACAGCACCCGGTCACGAGTATAACGCGAGTCAGCCATCGCTCGTCTCAACCATATTAGAGGGAAAGGAACGACCCGGTTTGGTTAATTTTCAGCTTATAAATCACCTTGTATAAAGATAAAACGCAGATTAGTTTTATCAGTATCAGGATGAACGGTAAATTAACGCGCCGTTAGCTGGCTGCAAGTCTTATTCTCTGCGCGAGGTAGACCTATAATAATACACAGTAGGACATCCGTTCCCAGGAGGCTGGAGTTTCCATACAAACGTAGTTCCGCTTTGATACAAAAACTACTTACCGGAATGAATCCAAACTTTTCAAATATATTGAGTAGACACTTATCGATATAAGTTTTCATCTTAGTAAATTTAAACGTAACTAAACAAAGGCTTCAATTAATTTTGTAACGAAAGGAACGCAAGAAAAGCTTTGTAGAGGCTCGCAAAGAAAAGGGGCTGTTTTTTAAAATCTTTGAGCAATCCTTTCAAAATAAAAACTAATTTAAAGTTTATTTCATTACGAATAAATGAAGAAGGGAAACTTTTTTATTTCTTTGTGTGATTGTAATAAAACCCATAAATAAAAAATAAAGACTATTTTCAAACGTAATTTGTGAATCATCATCATCATATCAGCCACAAATCGTCCACTGCTGAACAAAGGCCTCCCCCAAGGATTTCCACGACGACTGGTCCTGAATTTGTGAATAAATAAATAAAAAAAAAATGTACACATCGAATTAGAACCATTTGTTTTACTTTTGTTTCTGTTCTGTCATAAAAATAGGGCATTTCTTGTGCAGAAATTCATTATTCTGATCAAATTCAGTTAAAAACATGCCACTAACCTCTCCTGGAGAGTGTACCAGAAATCTGAGTATCCTTGAAGACGTGCTATACAGCGAGAACTGTTGGTGTGTCGCTATCAACCGTTCAAAGAGTGCTCCTGTGATTTGAAGAGACTGTATCCAAAATTCGCAGACCAAGAACAGGCCAAACAAGGTGCCCGACAGCGCGGGAGGATTGATATTATGGTGTCAACAATATTGAAAAATCGATTGCAAATGGCTGTTGAAGTCCAAAATCACCTTCAACGTGATGGAAGGAGCAATTCGAGCGCGTTTACAGTGAGGCCGCGTTTTGCTGAAGCAAACTTGAAGCCATTTAGACCCGCCAATGGTCCAAAACTCGAAAGGCAGCATCGAAATTTTAAGCTGAGTTACGCTAGAGAACACATGAATTGCTCTCTCGATGACTGGTCAACAGTCATGTTTTCGGACGTGTCGAGATTCATGCTATACAAGCACGATGGGAGGCAAAAAGTCTACAAAAACCAGAAGAGCGCTATAACCAAGCTTGCATTGAAGAGAAAGTATCATACGGCGAAGGCTCCATACACGTGTAGGTTGGAATTTCTTCCGAAAGCCGCACCGAGCTAGTGGCGATCGAAAATGGAACTTTAACTGCAGAGAGATACCTGAATGAAATCTTGAATGAGTATGTTGGCCCATTTTTAGTAGACATGGGCGAGAACGCCATCTTTATGCAAAAGAACGCTCGTCCCCATACAGCTCGGATAGTGTTTGACTACCTTGATGATGTCACTATCGCACGCATGGAGCGGCCAGCACGCAGCCCAGACTTG
This sequence comes from Coleophora flavipennella, assembly GCA_947284805.1. Taxonomy (NCBI): domain Eukaryota; kingdom Metazoa; phylum Arthropoda; class Insecta; order Lepidoptera; family Coleophoridae; genus Coleophora; species Coleophora flavipennella. The sequence continues at coordinate 9,620,393 of OX369288.1, forward strand.
AACCCCATCGAGCATGTCTGGGATGAATTGGGACGACGACGTGTACGCTAGCGAAATTCCCCTCCAACAACGCGCGCTTCGTGAAAGAAGACTGTTAAAGGAATGGGAGAATATTCCTCAGCATCGGCTCAGATACCTGGTAGAAAACATGCGAAACCGTGTAACAGCTGTTTTAATAGTTCGTTTTAATACTGAAATGTGTAAAAATTGCACTTTTGACACCGTAGCACATTTTTCAAAATCTAGTGAAAAATTGTCATTTTTACTAAACCTACCTTATACCAAAAAAAAACTTTGTTATCTTGAACTTTTATGACTTGTTTTTAATTTTTATTTATGCACTATAAAATTGTCTATAATACAGTTTTTATTTCATAAAGCTAGTTAAAATATTTTGGAAGTTATTGAGGTTTTTGTTACCGACCCGTTTTCCTTTGCTGTCGAGTGTATTTGAAAAAAGTATATTTTCTACTTTTATTTTTTGACGTGATTGAACGCCTGCTGCATGCACGAAAAAGTGTCACGTTCCGCGTGCAAGCGAGAGCGCGGAACAAGCGATAGAGAGGCACGATCGGCCTATGCGTTCGGCTCGTGATCAATGTTTTCTGATGACGTATTACGTAAAATTATCGTCCGTAAAATCGACAACCAGTTTTTTTTTTCATTTTTGTGAGAACACTCTTAATTACTGAAAGGACTTAAATAACGAGCAAACAAACACGTTACTATACGATTTAAAAGACGAGAAAAAAACTGGTTGTCTTACAGACACAATTGGTAACCTGATGGTAAGTGACGATGATGCCGAAGATGGAAGCGGGCTTACCAAAATTCTCCAACACAATGGAGAACTGACTATCTTATCTTCAAGCCGGAACACATCAATGTTTTTAACACTGATGTTTGGCGGCAACAATTAGATAAGATGGTGGTAGCTAGCCAGGCGGGCTTAGAAAATGCCCTACCACCAACCAAACCGAGTCTTACAAGTTGACCTTACCGGGAATCGAACCCGCGATCTCCTGGTGTGAAGCGAATGGGCTAACCATTACCTGACGGAGGCGGTTAAAAAGAAATACATTGATTCGAAATTCGAACTGTTACTGAATGCTAAGAGTGCAAAACTTTCAGTGTTGCCCTAGTATTTTTAAGTAAGCGGAGGATGAAAAATTTATTCGAGTGAATCATATATGTTAATAAATGTATTTATTTGTCTGCAGTTTCGTGTTGAACCCGCTGACGCCGGTGCAGGAGACGCGGTGTTTGCTGCACAACGACACGCAGGCCAACAACCCCATGGCCACACCACAGGTAAACTGCACTTAATAACTAATAGCCGTTACCCACACTTCGTTCGCGTAGAGTGTAGAGTAAGGAGGAATTCTAACCTTAGATTAATTTGAAACCAGACGAAGTTCAAAACAGGTACGCCTTGCCAATAATCCTCAGTTACTTTGGAAGATACACTGATTGTTACTTGTAATTTCTTTAGAAAAAAAATGACTTTTCTCATACTCTGAAAGTAGGTAATACTTACCTAGGTTATTGTCATTTCTTGTCATCATATCAACTCATGTATGTCCCCACGGAAAAGTCGAGCCTGAATTAGGGCGATTGGGCCTTAGTCGACCACGCGGGCCCAGTGCTTGTTGGTAGACTTCACACACATCTTTCGAGTTTCTTCGGAGGCGTGTATAGTTTTCCTCACGATGTTTTCCTTCATCGTAATAGTCTGGGTTCGAATACTGAAACGTACCAATGTGTTTTCGAATTTTGATTTCATATGTACGTTTATGCGGCGCTCATGCGGTGAAAGAAAACATCGTGAGGAAACTTTAATTACTTTCGTCTTAACCACGTTTTGCTGCCAAAAATCAGTTTTAACAGTACTTAAGTATATATTTTGAATTGGAGTAAAGATTTTATGAGGGGAATCTTGGTAGATAATCTATTTGGTTACCATCAGGTGAGATGATGTTAATGTATTGTTTTTGGACAAGAAATACGAGCTGGTAGGTAATTTTATTTGAGAAAATCTAATCTATACACTGAAAACTTGCAGCAGAGAATGAATCTAGCTGCATCTAAGCCAAAAAAAGCAATTTACTGAAACGGGCCACCACGAATAGAGATGACGAATGCTAGTCATGTGATTTACTTTTTATCATCTGTCAAAAACGACATTTTGTTTTCAAAATGTTAGAAATACCCAGGCGTGACGTCATAGTTTTGCAACGTCTTTTATTTACTCATTTTGTGATTTTGGTGAACTAAAAATCGAAAACTTGATGGAAAACAAAACGAGTAAGGTTTTCCGAAGTTTAAGTAAGAAGACAATTTAGTAATCATGAGTTCATAATTTATTTCTGATGCTATGTCATCCCTATTATAATTGATCGGTCGATTTGCAAATCTCATAATATGGAATGTCAATAGTTATTGACAGTTATTACAGGCTGCCGAAACTTCGAGGAAAAAGTTTAAGTTTAGTCATCCCTATTGCACACAGTGTGTTCACAGTGTTGATAGCATAATTAAAATATTTTATACGTTGGTTTTCACTCCTATAGCTAGCTATCCGTAATGCAATTCACTTTTATAATGCTTTAATTCCGATTTCACCTTACGTTAAGACCTAATCCAGGACAGCAAGTAGCTGAGTTGGGGGAGGGCTTGTCTACTCTCATTTGGGCTAAGTATGGGCTGTAGTACATATATTCGTAGCCTTGGCAGGCATGTATTCCACATAATATGTACAATGTTATTTCATATCCTTTGCTATAGATCCTGTGTAGCGATTACTCTTTCACGCAAAAACTACTAAACGTATCTGGATGACATTTGGTAGGTAGACAGAGTAGGACCTGTATTAACATATAGGCTAACACGCTTGCGGCTCGCGCACTGCGCACCCTCGGATTGAAACAATGTTCACGCGAGCTAAGACTCTGGCAAAAGCTACTACAATATAATTTCGTCGGAGGAATGCTGATGTGCTGAGAGAGTGAGACCGCACATTCTCAGCAAAAATTGAAGAAACAGTTAACTGGTGAAGTAGACTACCACCAATAGTTCATTTCATGTTACAACACTCACTAAACTGACCACAATAACGAAGCAATATTTAAATTCGAATTCATTTCTGTTTATTACATGCAAAAATACTCAGAACAACTAAAGGTTTCAACCTGGATGGTAATGTCTGTCAATTACAATCAGCTAATAGTCAAATAAATTCCAATACTGACAGCATCCAACGTTCCCCGATACTGCCAATTAGAACGAAGATTCCAAGATCTCAAGATTAAATTAGCAATTTCAGATTAAACAACAGCTTCTGTTTGTAACAGTAGTCTGAAATGTTAGTAGCAAAAAAAATACGAGTGTTATTTCCACCACACGACTGAAGTAAAACTTCTTTAGCTCCATCTATATGTATGAAAGTAAATATTAGTCTTCAGAAAATAATCAAATATTTTTTGTCATATGGAGGTATAGACAGTTTACGAAAAGAGTTTTATTTATCCTCTGAAAATGATCAAATCTTTTTTATCTTATATGTATGTTTATTTTGATTGTTTTGACAACAGATATCGTTGCATTGGCAATAGATATTGTTGGTAAACAAAAATAAATTCTAAAATCTCTTTCTATCTTCACTAATTGATATATCCCTCTCAACTTCCGTTCGCCTTGCTCGATCCCACATCCGTAACGCTCTCGTCACGCATCCACCAGCTTACTCCAAAAGTCAAGCGTGCATAAAGAAGTTTTACTTCAAGGAGAATGCCTCTAAACTCCGTTTGAGAAAGATTTTACTGCTTGCACTTTACTTGGGAAAATTCCCTAACGCCTGAAGCAAACCGCTGCAAAATTAGAGATAGTTAACAAACGGTGCTAATGAGAGAGAACTATATTAGGCAGTGGACTAGTTAACTAGCAAGCCACGAACGCGAATAGCTTTAAAGTTAACGTTATGTACTTCGGTGTATCAGTACACTATTGATAGACTCAATTAAACTAGGTCCAACACCGCAGTTTAGATACTACACAGACATTAAATGCCGATAGAAAATCTAAATAAGGTATAATTAATTATTATTCGTCGTGGCATTATCTAAGCCGTTAGTTGCAGGCTGCCTTCAGTATTTAATCGGTCGGGCCTAATGAACGTTGCATACGATGCATACGGTAATCAGTAGTAAAACTCTTTATATGTATACCCACTTGATGACATTAAAAATGAAGTTAAAAGCTTTATTACACCTCCATTGTGAGCTAAGCTTCACATTCGTTCCACAGGCAAAAAGATGGTATTTCTACTCAACTAAGTTCAAGTTCAAGTCATTTATAGTACAGGAATTTAAGTATATATATATAGATCGAACATATAGTAATAAAGTACAGTTAAATTCTACCTGAATCAGGTGTACACAATAAGTATAAATACATTAAGCTATCACAATGTCATACAGTATCATTATCAATATGTAAATAGACTAAAAACAAAATAAGCACAAATAACAACAAAAAAAAACCTTACTAAATAAATAATGTAAATCATATTATATTAAAAATGTAATCATCATATTTCTTTATCACTTATAAACTCATCAATCGAATAGTAACATTTGCTTAATAGCCACTCTGTAATTTTCAGCTTAAATTTGTATGTAGACATTTTTTTCAACCTACTAGGAAGGTTATTATATATTTGGATGGCCATGCAATAAGATCCATTCTTGTAGACGTTTACCCTGACTTTTGGAAGACATAGTCTATCCTTGTGTCTTGTTTCTCTCTCTAAGCGCCTCTCCATGGGTACGAAAAGGGGGTACGAAAGAGAAACATTAACTGCAGTCTGAAAGCCTATTGTCTGTGAACCTTTTAAACGTATTTGCATTTAAATGCAAATATGATTCTCATCTGTGTGATGAATGAATACCCTTCGATCAATTGAGCGGCTATTGTTACCAAACCAGTGCAAAGATTGTTCATTATAACTTCAGTGTTATATATCTTATTTCTCTTTGTTGGGAAAATGGACTATTTTAAGCTATTGAATAGCTTTTATCGCGGGCTTCGAGCGCGGCGACCGAATCAAGAAATTCCGTAACGAAAATAAAACCGAACACCCCACGCTCGGCCGAGTTCTTAAAAAAAATTACAGTGCCATCTATTAGCGATTTGCGGTACTAAAAGGACTTCGTCAATTTTACTGATGTAACTTTCTTAGTGTTAATTTATTACATAAACATCCCGCGGCCTAAGGACTATATGGTACTGGTAAATACTGCATAAATAAAAAATAAATAAATAATTATAATTGCATAAGTTGATAAAAAAATGCTATGCAATAGCTTTACCGCGGCAGTCCCCGAGTGCCACACTTTTTTTTATAATTGCAAAAAATCGGCCTGACGAATGACCCGACCTGCAGGGCCTGTGGTGAAGACATAGAATCAATAGAACACTTACTGTGTCACTGCGATGTCCTGGCTAGGAAGCGTATGTACCTCCTAGGAGATGGCTACCCAAAACCGGAGGACTACAAGCACCTTCCAATCAGCGGAATTGCTGTATTGATGCAGCACATCCTTGAATAGGTTTGGGGTGCAAAGGCTATAGGGGTTGACACAAAAGATGCCATTGGGTGGAAGTGTCGCTGCAACTGCAGACCCCACTTACTAAGATAAGATAAGGTAATTTATAATTGGTAAATCCTTGGCATCAAAAAGCGTCGGTGGCTCAACCGGTAACGACTCGGTCCATCTAACCAGAGGTACCGGGTTCCAATCTGGACGGCCAATGTACCATTGAGTTTTTCAAAACTTACGTACATACTTACCGATTGCTTTAACGGGGAAGGAAAACATCGTGAGGAAACCTGCACACGCCTGCGAAGAAACTCGAAGGTTGTGTGTGAAGTCGACCAACCCGCACTGGGCCTGCGTGGTCGACTAAGGCCCGATCGCCCTAACTCTGGGTAGGCTCGAGCCCCTCGGTGGGGACGTATATGAGCTGCTAAGATGAAACCCTTGGCATAATCTCACCTGATGGTAAAGTGACGATGATGCTGAATCTTATCTGAACGTCAGGCTTTTTGGTGCTGGAATAATTAATTTTACCCTGTTCTTCCACTTATCTTTTGGCATAAACTTAGAAATTTACTGTTGGACGGATAATATAATACCTACCTAAAGGCCGGATAATCTACTGAAGCTATGAGTATGACGTGCACCAACATTTTTGTGGCACACGTATTTTGAAGGTTCCGTATCCAAAGGGTAAAAACGGGACCCTATTACTAAGACTCCGCTGTCCGTCAATCTGTCTGTCTGTCCATCTGTCGCCAGGCTGTATTTCATGAACCGTTATAGCTAGACAGCTGAAATTTTCACAGATGATGTATTTCTGTTGCCGCTATAACAACAAATACTAAAAATTAGAAAAAGTGAAAAATAAGCGGGGTCTCCATACAAAAAACGTGTTTTTTTTTTACACATGAAGAAACTAGCGCCATCTAGTATGATGGTACGAAACCCTATGTGTGCGGTTCTGACTCGCACTTAGCCGGTTTTTCTTGTGAGTGAGATGAGGCGTCGGTGGCGTAAAGGAGGCTGCTACATCCTGTCCGTGAGGTCGTGGTTCGAATCCTGCCACGTACTAATGTGTTTACGAATTTCGATTTCAAATGTACGTTTAAGCGACGCTTTTACGGTGAAGGAAAACTTCATGAGGAAACCCGTACACGCCTGCGAAGAAACTTGAAGGTTGTTGGAACCGCGTGGTCGACTAAGACCCGATCACCCTAAGTCTGGGTAGACTTGAGCCCCTGGATAGGGGGGAGGGACATACCTATATGAGCTGATATGATGAGAAGATGATAAGAGTAAAAAAACGATCAAGTGCGAGTCGGAATCGCACGAAGTAGGGTTCCATAGTCTTTGGGGGGAAACCCCAAAAAAAAATGTTTTCAAAATTTTATTTTACCACATTGACGGCGTGATTAATATGTATACCCATGCTATATTTACAGTTCTCTAGTACTAATAGTCTCTGAGCTAAGCGCGAAGAGACGGACAGACATACATGGAGAAACTTTAAGGGTTCCTTGTTGACTTCGGAACCCTAAAAAAGTAAAGACCCCCATATAATAATTGCAAACAGGGCAGGATCATCATCTCAGCTCATATACGTCCCCACCGAGGGACTCGAGCCTACCCTGAATTAGGGCGATCTGGCTTTAGTCGACCACGAGGGCCCAGTGCGGGTTGATCGACTTCACACACAACCTTCGAGTTTCTTTGCAGGTGTGTGCAGGTTTCCTCACGATGTTTTCCTTCACCGTTAAAGCAATCGATGAGATATGTGAGTTTCGAAAAACTCATTGGTATATTGGCCGTCCGGATTTGAACCCGGCACCTCTGGTTAGGAGGACAGAGTGTATTCAACAGATCGCAGGAATCGACATGCCTCTTGTATCGGTGCCTGCTTTCATATATTATGTTCATATTATATTCATTTATATATAGTTCTCCCTTGCGTTGGGGAATCTTATTAAGCCCGCTTCCATCTTCGTCATCATCGTCACTTGCCATCAGGTTAGATGATGCTAAGGGCTTACGACTATGGATGACGACAGCATCAGAAATAAATTATGAACTCTTGATCACTAAATTTCCATCCTACTTTAACTTCGGAAAACCTTACTTGTTTTATTTTCCATCAAGTCTTCGATTTTTAATTCACCAAAATCACAAAATGAGTACATAAACGACGCTGCAAAACTATGACGTCACGCCTAGATATTTCTAACATTTTTAGAACAAAACGTCGTTTTTGACAGACGATAAAAAGTAAATCAGATGACTAGCATTCTTCATCCCTATTATTGTGAATAAAAAAGAAAAAAGTAAGTGTGTGGTTTTATGAAACCACGGTAAAAGTGAAACTTTACAGAGGACGAAACGATCATGGCTGCTCTCGCTACGGTACAGAGGACGTAACGATCATACCGTCTGTCGAAAGCGACCGTCACGCGAATAAAACACACAAACGAAAAAAAATGAGACGATGTAATAAAAGTTGCACTTTTTTTTTCACAAAAAAAAATACGGTGACTGAATATTGTCTTTGTCCACAGCGTTCAGTTAACACGTATTACATGGTGAAGCTCCAGATTCGTACGGAGAGCGTTTGCCTGCGGCCCTGGGCCTTCGAGCGGGTCCCCGGCAAGGCTCTACGGGGTCTCGACAACACCATCATATACACCTCCACAAAGGAGGCTTGTTTAGCTGCCTGCCTTAATGAGGTAAGTCTCCTTTATGCCAATCTTATTGATTAGTAGCACAGTATTACAATATAGCGGCTTACAGTAGTGCAACGAATGTACTTACGCAGAGCAATGGAAGGGTACTTGCGGGGCAGCGGGCGGTGGGGCACAAACTCCGCGAGTTTGCCAGGCTGGCTACAGGCTAGTACTGCTAGTACCAACGTCGTGGCGGCATCGTGCGACATCAAAGGCGTTGCGCTACTGTAAGCCATATCGCAATACTGTGGTAGTGGTAGTACCTACACTGTCATAGATATAGAAACTTTTTCATACATGTTTATATCTTTGGGTGTTCCTAGCAGTTTATAATAATCCGTAAAAATGTACTTCTCAATACAGTTACTCGAAAAGTGGTACTTTACATGCCAGTTTACTGTGCGCAAAATTGATTTTACCGCACACGTGCTTTTCACTTTGCCAATTTTTTAATATCTAGCTCAGAGGAACAAGACATTTCTAGCTAATAAAAATTTTAGTAATCAAAGATACAGAATCTTCTTTGAGATTTTTGAAAGGAGAATTTTAAAAGAGTTAGGTGGTTCCTCCGAGAGCTTAAATAACGCTAGTTGGTTAGAATCTCTTTGGGTTATATATTTGTGAAGAAAGGAGAATAAATACCACTGTGACCTGTGTCAGAAGGAAATAGATTGATGACGTATGAAGCGTATGGGTTACACCAAGGAATAAGTCATCTTTTCCATGGAGGTTTTAATGTTATACCTAGCCTTGTAAAAAACTATTTATGGCAATATTTAAAAAAAAATCTTACGCATGTATATGTGTGCCTAGCTAAATAAGGCGCAACTTCCGTTAAATTTAATTGAGTTGTTTTACCTGTTTTTTCACAACTGTATTGAAAAACTGAATATGATACGTGTAAAAGGTAAATCGCAAACTCGTGACGATGGTGAACCGGCTCGGGCTTACAAATGTCGCTCGTTTGTAATTTACCGTTTTACCACTGTATCATAAATTCATAAACAACTATTGCAAGTATATGTGCTACAAAATTTTATCTACTAAAAGAATCTTTTAGTTTAAAAGAAACTTATACACGTACAGAGATTGTTATTAGGTATTTCATTTAATTACCTACATGTAAATTCCACGAGATGTACTTTCTAAATACCAAAGTTCATTTTTATACCCTTTTCTTTACATCACGCTTTTGTAACCGACTCCTTTGCACTCGATTTTGACCCACTTTAAACGGACAGATTTAATTCAAACTTTGTACATGTATCAAGAATCAGTGGCAATACAATAGGTAATTTCTTAAGTTTATCTCATTATCCTAACCAGGATCGCCAGGATTAAATGCACATCAAAATAAAATTATAAAAATAAAAAAAATAAAAAACACGCTTTTAAAGCACATCAAACTAAAAAGTGAAAAATAATTCTTAATATAAGCTGAAAACATTAATGAACGAAAAACTAGTATTGTTGTGAAAAAAGCGTGGGTCACTTGTGCCATATTTTTCGTATATCGAGCAACCCACACTTTTTTCACACTAATAAGTACTAGTATTTTTTGTTAATTATTGTTTTCAGCGTATATTAACAATTATTCTTCACTTTTTAGTTTGATGTGCTTTAAAAGCGTGTTTTTTAGTTTTTTTAACTATATTTTTCCATTTTGACATTAGTCGCCTGAGCTATGTAAGTTTACCGCTAACACTAAAAGTAAACTGCAATCAATTAATACTCGATTTTATAAATTTAATCCTGTGAAATTTCAAAATAAATGTTTTTAAAAATTTCTGTGGTAATCACACTAATATTATAAAGGCGAAAGTTTGTGAGTGTGTGAGTGTGTACGTTTGTTACTTCTTTACGCAAAAACTACAGAACGGATCTGGCTGAAATTTGGTAGGTAGACAGATTTGGACCTGGATTAACACATAGGCTACTTTTTTTCACTGTACTGTACTGTACTGCGCACCCTCGAAAAGTCATAGAAACGTTGTACACGCGAGTGAAGCCGCATGAAACAGCTAGTTTCTTAATAAAAATAATAGAGAACCACAGTTCTGTTATCCAAATAATGTAAATAACGTAATTAAATGTGACAAGCTCTAGTTGTCCTCCAACCACAAAACAACAGGTAGTTGAACTCAAAACGCCTCCGCCAAGTAATTCTCTCGTTATCTATTCAATTTATGCTTTATCGTTTTGGCCCAGTTCTGATGGCATTCAAGAAAGATATAGGCAATATGATAGGGGGCGGCACACTTGGCTTATAATCGTGAAGCGCCCTTATAATCGTAAATTGCATTACAACTACAAGCCTACTCGGTACTTCGAGCAACTTATTTAAGGCTGTATATTGGCAAATTATTATTATCTTTATTTGTCAGACAACATGGTCCATTTTTGTTAGTAACACAAACGTCTTATTACACTAATGTCAGTAGAACACAAAATGATATAATACAGTAACAAATAATAAAAGCTAAAAAAAACCTTTCACACCCCATGCGCTCACCAGTTACAGGAAGCATAGGGCCACTGTCTGACCAGTACACGCATGAAGTGCGAAAAGAGTTGGGAAATAGTTGTTCAAATAAGCAGTGAGAAGCGCTTAGCAAAAAAATCAAGAAAATTATTCCCGCTTAATTTTTCGGCCTGAAAAAAAGATATGTTATATTCAAGGATATTACCTAGGGCACTTGTAAGTTCATTACACGATTGGATTAACTTGACTCTATCATAAAAAATCCCAAACATAGCATAAATTGAAGCAAAGTCTGTAAACATTTGTAGGAAAAAATATTTCTTTTCAATTTGAAATTTATATCATAATTTTCTTCTTTTCAAACTACGTAGTCTATGTTTATTCAAATTTAATTTAGTTCACTTTTTCGAAACTACTCGACGAAAAAACTTTGAAAAAGTGCAAAGTGTGGTTATTTTCTTTACTCTTTATACGTAAAGAAAAAGACAGAGACAACTGTTCAATCAATGCCTATTTAAACAAGCCACACTTTCTCGCGAAAGAGTCCCATTTTCCAATCATCTGTAGCTTACATTTACATACAATGTTTGAAAGTGCTTTATCGTGTTATACTTTATTTTACGATCTTAGGTTGTTACTTTTTATTTGAACTATTTCTACATTGTACAATGTAGGTGTTCTGTCCTTTGATGGAGATAGGCAATATAGGCATCTATCATCGTCGTTCATTTCATGAATAGACCTAAACTCTCTAGTTTAGCGCAACTCTTTGCGTAACCATTTAGAGATTATTTTCTATAGAATCTATAGAATTTTTATTTTATTGGTTTCACGAAAGACGTACATCATATATTTTATTTTATGTTTTGCTTTGTACATTGGTCTAATGCATAAGTTGTATTTTGATGCAGTCGGGAATGGTTTACTCGAGTTCTTAATCAAATAGCCATGTTCAATAGAAATAAGATTATTATTTCATTAGGTCTTAAGTATGGATATTTATAATGTTTAATGCACTTGTAGTTATAATGACATACTGTGTGTAACTGCCTATTTCCTTAGTTATAGACATATAACTCATATAGGATTCAAGGTGTGAAGAAATGACCGTTCGAGCTGCGCACGACGCAACCACCGGTACTGACAGAATATCAGCGTTGTGGAGCTGTGGGAACATAATCCACAACATTTATGCTGAGTCAGTGCCTTTTCATTGGCAGTGCTTCGTTCGTCCTGTTTGTGTTTTACCTTAGTTTTTGATTTTGTTTTATTACGTCTTTTATTTTTAATATTGTTTTTTGTGTGCTTAAAATAAGCGTATTGTGGAGCTGTGGGAACATAATCCACAACATTTATGCTGAGTCAGTGCCTTTTCATTGGCAGTGCTTCGTTCGTCCTGTTTGTGTTTTACCTTAGTTTTTGATTTTGTTTTATTACGTCTTTTATTTTTAATATTGTTTTTTGTGTGCTTAAAATAAGCGTATTAGTATCTACCTTATTACTTTATTCCTTGTAAACTGTCAATGAATAAATGAATTATCTATCTATCTGTCTATGTAATCTTTATATATTTTGTGTTGTGCGCAGAAACGGTTTCCCTGCCGATCGGCGGAGTATGAGTATGGCAGCATGAGATGTGCTCTTAGCGACAGCGACCGCCGTACTGCGCAGACCTTTGTGCAACTGGTGGACACGCCTGGAACGGACTACTTTGAGGTGAGGGCAAATGTCGCAGCATGAGATGTGCTCTTTGCAACAGCGACCGTCGCACCGCACCCTGCCTTAGTGTAGCTAGTGGACACGCATGGAACGGACTACTTTGAGGTGAGGTCAAATGCCGCAGCATGAGACGTGCTCGTTGCAACAGCGACCGTCGCACCGCACCCTGCCTTAGTGTAGCTAGTGGACACGCATGGAACAGACTACTTTGAGGTGAGGGCATATGCCGCAGCATGAGATGTGCTCTTTGCGACAGTTACCACGGCACTGCGCAGACCTTCGTGCAGCTAGTGGACATGCCTGGAACGGACTACTTAGAGGTGAGGACAAATGCCGCAGCATGAGATGTGAGATTGTTTCGAAATGAGTAGCAATGCAATTCAATTGATAGACACTCCTGGAACGGACTTCTTTAAGCACGGTAGCATGCAATGTTATTTAGCGACACCGACCGCAGCATCACACAAAATTTCGTGCAGCTGTTTTTTGATAGAAATCATTGTATGTCACAACATACAGATCTTGATAAAACTAGTAGATTTTCCTGGAATGCACTACATTATTCAATTAAGATCATGAAGGAAGTGTGTTAAGTTCTAGCTCCATGACACAGACTTGGATGGAGCGGTGGCCTTAAAATTACTTTTTACAAGCACAATTAAACTATTTCTGCGACCATGAAAAAGAAAAATACGAGTGTGCTTTAGACCACACGACTAAAGTAAAACTTGTTTAGATCGATCTATATGTAGATATGGAAGTAAATACTTAGTCTTCAGAAAATAATCAAATCTTTTTGTCGTATAAAGTTTTAATATCCTCTGAAAATGATCAAATCTTTTTTTATCTTATATGTTTGTTTTGATTGTTTTGACAACCGATATTGTTGCCTTGGCAACCTATATTGTTGGTAAACAAAAATAAATAGTATATCTCTTTCTATCCTCACTAAATTATATATCCCTCTCTACTTCCGTTCGCCACGCCCGATCATACTTCCGTAACGCTCTCGTCACGCATCCACCAGCTTATTCCCCAAGTCAAGCGTGCGTAAAGAAGTTTTACTTCTAAACTAAAATTATCACGTAGTTAGACAATAGAAAATCTGACTCTCCCATACTTAGATCACATATAAAGGAACTAGATTCCCGGTTTCATACAAAACAAACTTCAAAAAACGTCCGGATAGTTATTTGACAGAAGACAATGATAGAAATATTGATATATCTATGTTAGACAGAGAAGTAGAACCGTGAAAGTACACCTCTGTGAACAGAGAGTGACTTTGTATTTGTACATTATTGACCGCATTACCACACCCTGGACACTTCATACAACGGGCCAGAAATGAAAATTCAAAAAACGAATAACATAACAAACAAAATGGCGGCGAAATCCTATACGTTCGACGACAACCAAACTGTAACCAATCTGTATCAATCTGGGTGACGAGAGGGTGAGGTCGCAATCTAGAAAGCGACAGGGAGTGTCCGTACTGTATGTTAGTACTAATATACAGTTTAAACTCTGTAAAACGTCACTCGATATAACGATTCACTCTTTGAAACGTCAAAATTTTCTGGCTGCAGTTGGTTTACTTTGAAGCTAATTTCTTTTTGTATAACGAAAACTCAATAACGTCACGAAATGCCCGGTCCCTTGAGTGTCGCTATATAGACTTTACACTATATATACTTTGGCATTACTGTAAATCACATTCTTTTATATGTGATCTAAGCTCCCACACTGTTTATTCCCTACCCCCTACGTAATGAATATGCCGACCACACATTGTTTCATTGCCCACCGTACCGCCCAATCTGATCAGTAATGTGTACGTACTGGAATTATTATTCTTGGCGTGGTAACAGTGGCGGTTTTTACCCTATGTCCAGGGGGGCACTTAGCCCGGGGCTGCAAGAGGTGAGGGGCGGCCGAGCCGCCTATTTTTCGGTCGTTCTTTTGCCAGTCGTAGTAGAAAAAATTTGAGAAAAATTTGAATTAGGTAGTTCAATTTCGTATAAACATCAGTAGAATTAAGTATAACAATAAGTATTGTGTTAATAACAAGCGATTATACGTACCTATGAACATTTATTTTCGTTTTCAATTATAAGTTTTAATCATGTAAATCATTTTTGGTTTCTTTTTTTAGGGATCCGTTTGGTTCACCGAAAAATAATAAAGCTAGCCAAGTGCGGGTCGGACTAGCGGTAATAAGTGTGACGAACTACTACGAAAACGCAAACATAAGGTTACAGTAAGGTGACGTTTATCGTGTGGCAGTACGGAACCCTTAGAGCGCAACTCCGCCTCGCACTTGACTGGATTTTTGTCACTTAGAGGGGCGAATTTTTTTGAGCCCGGTGCGCCGGATTCTTAAATACGCCTCTGCTTGGTAACATTACGTATAACCAACTATTTGTGTATGTTCGTGCAGAATCTGTGCCTGAAGGCGGCACAGGCGTGCAAGGGCCAGCGAGTGTTCACGGCGCCGCGGGTCGGCGTGGCCGAGGACAAGGTGGCGCAGTACGCCGGCCTGCACTACTATACTGACAAGGAATTACTGGTATGCAAACTCCTTGGTTATTATAATTGCAGGCTTCAGTCCTGGCCGGTTGGACAAGTACCTAGATTTATTATAATGAGAAGAGAATTTATTACGTTGTAACTGTCTAAGCTTGGAACTAAATATAACGCTTAGCAAAGGTTGCGTTGAGTATTTAGAATATTACATATTTTAATTAAGAAACTAAATGGAATCCAATATTTTCCGGGAATTTTACAAAAAAAACTATTCAAAGGTTACGAAGTAAATTTCTAGTATCTGTTTCTAGTTTCTACCTCTAAGTGATTTAACATAAACCCTTGGTTAGTTTTTTTAACAGATTTTAAAAAAGACTATATCAACGCGACAATCTATTTGCTTTATATTTTTGAATTTTTCGAATCCACGAAGAGACTTCTTACTCATTCATAGCCAGCGACATTTTTTTTAATTAAAAATTGAGTGCGTTTGGCTGCACCTCACCTGATGGTAAGTGCCGATGCAGTCGAGGATGTAACATGCAAGTTCAAATAGTGCATATTCACTCTCGTCTTGAAAAAAATAATTACATATATGAATCGGGAAACACAGATCCTGGCAGGGAATTCCACTCCCTGGCCGTTCGCATGATGAACGATGAAGCAAAACGCTTCGTGCGTATTTGTGGAACATTAACGACAAAGGGGTGGAATCGCCCCCAGCGCCTGGTCGTCCGATGATGGAATGGAGGTCGTGGAGCTTCAGGGCACACACTCCGAAATTAAACCTGTAGAACACCGATAGGCAGGCGACTTTGCTGCGTTACTCGAGACTTTGGAGATTGTGTGATACAAGTTCCTTGTCTCCAATGAGTCCCCTAGCGCATTGGTCGATAGAATCCAAGGTATCTAGCTGGTAACGAGCTGATCCGTCCCACATAAGTGAGAGCAGTACTCCATACATGACCGAACTTAAGCTCGATATCACTAAAAGCTTTTTTTAGACTAATTCTATCCAGCAAGAGGATACCGAGCTTCTTGGCAGCCATTTTTGCCTTGGAATCCATGTGTCTCCCGAAATTTAGATCGGACGTTATATCGACGCCAAGGAGCTCAAGATAATTGGAAATCCGTATAATTCATGAAAAGTAGGAGATACGGTAAAAGGACTTCCATTTGCAGTGGATCGACACCCTCGTTTTAGAGGCATTAAACCTAACAAGATTGGCATCGCCCCAGTCAGAAACTGCCTGTCTCTGGAATAGTATATCAGGACCCCTACCTCGATCACAGATGAGATACTAGTACTAGATAAGTATCTCTCCGCAACCGTGCTGTCGTCTGCATACCCAAATATACCGGGTTTCAGAGTTATTATGCAGCAAAAACAAATTTGCCAAAAGAACTGATTCCTGAGGTATCCCAGCATCAATATTCAGTAGGTCAGACGAGCATCCATCGATGACCACTCGATTGAACAGTTCACTCAGGAAGTCAGATATTCAGTGGCACAAACCAGTAGGTATGCCGTAGACAGGAAGCTTACCAATAAGGCTAGCATGACAGACCCTATCAAATGACTTGGAGATATCGAGAATCGGGAGAGCTTCACTGCACTTCTCTATGGCTTCACTCCATACGCATACACGAGAAGATCTCCTCTCGACTGACCCCAGAAAAAGCTATATTGACGGTCACTCAGGAAGTTCTTGTAGGTATGTTAAATGGCGGGTGTTCAAAACACGCTCTATATCTCACAGAGTATGGAGGTGATTGCAATAGGTCGATATTTTGATGGGTCAGCACGACTACCTTTTTTAGGCACGAGCTGCACGTTTGCAAGCTTCCAAGACTTTGTACTACACCAGTTTTGAGAGAGAGGCGATACAGGCGTGTCAGCACAGGAGACAACTCAGGAGCGCAGTTCTTAAGAACTGTGGAAGAAATAACGTCAGGACCAGTGGCCTTCTTCACATCTAGACTGCAAAGAGTTTTGAAAACCTCTTTTCGCGAATATGGCAAGGGGGTATGTTTCACCGCCTCCGTAGCTCAGATGCAAAGTTCACTGGCTTTACACAGGAGGTCGCGGGTTCGATTCCCGGCGGGGTCAATTGTAAGACTCGGTTTGGTTGGTGGTAGGGCATTTTCTAAGCCCGCCTGGCTAGCTACCACCATCTTATCTAAGTCTTGCCGCCAAATATCAATGTTGATATCATTGGTGTGTTCCGGCATGAAGATAAGATAGCCAGTTCCCCATTGCGTTGGGGAATCTTGGTAAGCCCGCTTCCATCTTCGGCAACATCGTCACTTACCATCAGGTGAGATGTTGTCAAGGGTTTACCAATTGTGAATAAAAAAAAATAAAAAAAAACTTTTTGTAACGCGACTGCACAAAAGAATTATGATTTTCGCTCGTATATATAGGATACTTTTATTATTCCCTAGTAATATCCAAAATCCAAACGGCTAGATATTATTTAGAAGTGCAAGCTGTCTTGCCTGATGCTATGAGTGTCATAATAAATATTTTCAGCAGTCAGATTTTTGTTTTTAGTTCAATTGGTTAAGTTAACAATACAAATTAGCTCGTAGAACAGATGGCCGTTGAGGCAGGAAAGTCCTCTAGTGGTGACCGCGCACCGGAAGACGTAGCGTAGGAAAGCCTCCCACTCGGTGGACTGACGATCTGGCGAAAGTCGCAGGAGGCCGCTGGATGCGGGCAGCGCAGGACCGGTCGTCGTGGAAATCCTTGGGGGAGACCTTTTTGTCCAGCAGTGGACGTCTTTTCTGATATGATGATGATGATGACGATTTGATGAAAAATTAAAATTAAAATAATTTCTAAAACCTAAAAACTCTTAGGTACAAGCTTGTCACGCGATACAACACATACATGCAAAATTTCAGCTCACTCGGAAACCGGAACCGGAAACGGAGATTTCATTACCGGGAAAAGGTGAAGCTAAATAAAAGCTTTGTAATAAATGCCTTTCTTAATGAACAAAATCGAATAAGCCCAAGTTCATTTCATTTCAAAACGTCAATAATTAGATAAATTGCTAGTTTGAACCAACAATTATCTTTACGCTGGTACATTCATAGTGCTCATCTTATGTCCATTAAACTTAGTCGCCAAGAGCAATAGCTGCCACTTAGAAATCCTTTATTTTATTTTCTTAATTACTAAGAACACGAAGTACATATATTAAAATTTCTGTACTATTTGTACCTTTTATTAACCTTATCAAATTAAAAAAAAACTGTTAATTGCATCGAAGTACAATTAATAGTTTTTTTTTAGTTTTTTTTAAACAGACAAATATAACTAACCAATAAGGTTTATACCGCCGCTAGTGATCAACTTTGTAACCAATTTTTACTTCAATTAAGAATTTTTTATCGAAAAAGAAAATGTTTTGTAATTTACAGGATATATGACGGGTGATTTTGATTTCATCGAATTCTATTTTAATACACAGAACTAAAGAAAAAATATATCCTATTGAACCCTTTTTTTAGTTGTAACCATAGTAACTGCTGCATTTTAATAGAATCATTATGATAATTTAACAACTTATTAACAAAACAATATAAAATGATTTCTTTTTCTTTTAACCTTTTTGGAAATTCTTCTTATTTTATTTATAATATAGACATATAATAAAACTGTAACGGGGCCGTGTACATGGAATATTTTTGGAAAATAATAACTGTGGTGGACATTATTAAAGATCTAGCTAGGGGCCAAAACAATAACTTTTAGAATTTTTGTCTGTCTGTATGTTCACGCATCACGCAAAAACTACCAGGACGATTTTCATAAAATTTTGTATGGTGGTTCCTTATAGCTCGAGTTAACATATGGTTTGCTCTTTATCCCGGAAAATTCAGAGTTCCCGTGGTAAAATTTAAAACTTCCATGCGGACGAAGTCATGTGCACCGCTAGTGAATAATAATTTTAAACATCGTAAATCGAGTTGCTAATTTAAGGGATGGAGGAGCCTTCACAGAACCGCCTCCGTAGCTCAGAGGCAAAGTTCACTGCCTCTACACAGGAGGTCGCGGATTCGATTCCCGGCGGGGTCAACTTATAAGACTCGGTTTGGTTGGTGGTAGGGCATTTTCTAAGCCCGCCTGGCTAGCTACCACAATCTTATCTAAAGTCTTGTCGCCAAACATCAGTTTTAAAAACATTGATGTGTTCCGGCTTGAAGATAAGATAGCCAGTTCCCCATCGCGTTGGGGAATCTTGGTAAGCCCGCTTCCATCTTCGAAAACATCTTCACTTACCACCAGGTGAGATGTTGCCAAGGGCTTAGTATTTGTGAATAAAAAAAATAGAGATGTTATAAGCAATGTTCCCCACAGGTGCACTCCGAAGCGGCCTGCCGAGTGGCATGCGAGATCGAGTACGACTTTTTGTGCCGGTCTTTCTTGTACCTCGGCCCGCCCCCCTCGATCAACGCTGCCAAGTCCACCTACAACTGCCGGCTGTACCACCTGGACCACCACACGCTGCCCGATGGACCCTCGGCGTACTTGAACGCGGAAAGACCGCTAATAGACGATGGAGAACCCATCGGGAAATACTTCGAGAACTTCTGTGAAAGTGAGTGTTTCTAACCGACTTCAAAAGAAGGAGGTGGTTTCTCAATTCGACCGTATATATATATTTTTTTATGTGCCACACGCTGCCCGATGGACCCTCGGCGTACTTGAACGCGGAAAGACCGCTAATAGACGATGGAGAACCCATCGGGAAATACTTCGAGAACTTCTGTGAAAGTGAGTGCTTTTAAGCGACTTCAAAAAAAGGAGGAGGTTTCTCAAATCGACCGTATATATATTCTTTTTATGTGTGTGCGCGGATAACTTCGTCGTTTATGAACCTATTTTGATGATTTTTTTGCTGCAAAGTAGATATCCCAAGATTGGTACCATGATAAGTAAACCAGGTTCGGATGATGGCGTCTCAGAGAAATCGAGGGGAATCTTAGTGTTCTGTTTGAAGTCGGTTTTTTTTACCATAGCAGTATGCAAATTTCCAATTCCTACAACATCTACCTAGGTATAATGACGCACTAACTCAGAGGGATCACATCGATGATTGAAAATGCAGTTTCTAGGTTGTGAAGATAGACGTAGAGCAATCTTTTTTCAAATCGAAAATAGGGCTCCGCCGGCTGGCTGATTATTGGACTGAGGTTACTAGACTAAGCTAGTGTTGCACTCTTTCTATAAAAATGTACACATCTGTCCTGGCTCGCGGTCACGAATAGAATGCCACTCAACTGTTTCAGAAAAGCTTTCGAACGACCCACTCTAGTTTGAATTTAGTAACTATTTAAACTAAGCTTTATAAAACCACCCGCGGATAGCAAGATTGCAAAGGAGGTTCAAATGCGCGAACGCAGAGCTACGAGTGTACGATCTCTACAGTACCTACCTAATACTGGCACAAAAGATGTGCTTAATAACGTAATTTAATCTTTGAAAAAAAAATTGTCGTACACAGTCCAAAAACTTGGTGCCAATATTACCTCAGTGTGGTAGCAAAAAACGTGGCTACGTATTACAAAAGTGAAATAAGGTGGTAATATCACAGATTTTCGTTATTTTTGACGTCAATTACTCCTAAACGATAGAAAACCCACGGTTGAAAAAAATACCCTTATTGTTGATGATGTTCCTTAAAGTCAAAAGCTATTAGACACACGATTGAGCAGTTTTGGTTCGATAGAAAAAAAATCCCAAAGATAGGTCTACACCGTTACTTTGAAGCTTCAACTCTAGTAATGACTAATATTTTGAAGAATAAATTTAAAAAAATATATTACAATATTTTTTTATGATAATACAAAGTGAGTTATGTTATTATGTTTTAAACTTTCATTGTAGTTTTTGATTGAAACGAAAAACCATTGAAAAAGTGTGGTCATTTTCATAACTCTTTACACATAAAGAAAAAGACAGAGACAACTGTTCCAATCAATACCTAGCCTAAATAGCGATGATGTAAGTATGTATAAACGCTTTATTGCACATAAGTAATACTTACAACATGGTTTTTCGGACTCAAATGTACAAAGGCGGTCTTATCGCTAAAAGCGATCTCTTTCAGCCAACTCTTGGCAGATGAGATATATTATGCAAATATATTATGTAATACAACGATAGTGCAATAATCTGATAGCAAGGTATTTTCCAAAAGGTAAAGAAAGAATAATCCACGGTCTAAACTTAGTATTTTATCAGTTTATTGTCTATTAGTTTATCAGCCGAAGGACGTCCACTGCTGGACATAGGCCTCCCCCAAGGATTTCCACAATGACCGGTTTTGCGCTACCCGCATCCAGCGGCTTCCCGCGACCTTCACCAGGTCATCGGTCTACCGATTGGGAGGCCTGCCTACGCTACGTTTTCCGGTGCGCGGTCGCCACTCGAGAACTTTACTGCCCCAACGGCCATCTGTTTTACGAGCTATGTGCTCTATGACGATAGAGTTCGACTGAACAGTATCTGTTCAAAAGGTCGTATTTCTACAAAATAAAACTTTACAGAAACAGGAAAAAATTAAATGTTCCTATTCTAAAAATGCTTAAAAAAAGAGAAATACATCGTTTTGATTGGAATCCTTATTTTTTGGATATTATTTACATGAAAAATACGTCCTTTTGATCAATTTTTATGCTCATTCAATAAATTTTTATTCAAATTTTTTTAAAAAAAGTAAGTAAGCTAAATACGACCTTTTGTACAGATGCCCCTCAATTTTTCTATCGTAAATTTCCAACATCTGGTTGCCGCTTTTGGAATGCTATTAACTATTAAAGATTTCTATCAAATGCAGCGCTCGCTCCGCCCAGCGTCTATACAAATAAATTAATTTCAAACTAATTAATGTAATTCATTGCACGACGCTGAAACCAATCTTCTACGACAACGCAAAGGCGTACAAATAAATCAAAACAAAGCAACGTTAGCTCAAAGTGCTGGAAGTGCAAGCAACGGACAGCAAGCACACTGCAAACGCCTACGTACTTATTTACTCCTGATAACTCGAACAGATCGGTTTAAAACATTGGGGTAAAGCCGGATAGTTGCCGCATTTTTGAAATTACCCTATATCTCCCAGTACAAAAAGCAAAATACTCTTTATGTAAAACTGGCCGGTACTTTGGTTTTTTTATTTACAATTTTATGAAAAGTAAAAAACATTAACTTTAATGTTTTTAGAGTATTAGCGATTTTTGCGGACCTCTATATTTTGGGACATCTATCCCACATAGGGGATAGTTGCCTAATCCATGTAAATTACTTTTAGGATAGATGCCCCGCCGAGAAACAGGACATCTACCCCGCAAAAACTTTGATCGCTTTTTGCCTTCCCATGCTATCGCACAGAGACATGAGACACGGTCAACTTAGTGGTAATTGGAGATTTTTTCGATAGATTAGTAAAATAGCATGCGATTCATCCGCGAAACTAGACTAATTACAATCGGGGCAACTATCCTGGTTTTACCCTATAGCAAACAATGCTGGTCTAGACCAGGGCTACAGGCAGCTTGTATATCTAACTGTAGAGAAACTAGAGCTAAATCACGGAAGGGATCGTGATCTGTGCATTATCGGGATGAATTTACTGGCCATATTTCGCAGCGATAGTACGATATATTCTAGATAATGTTTATCTCTTGTTAAGTTTTCTGCTTTGGAAAATTTACGGTTTTATATGAGTTGAATGTTTTAAGTGCGTGTAGCGTAGCATTACGGATAATGAAAACTATAAAAGATAAATGTGTATCTTATTTTATGGTTATCGAGTAAAGGCGAGTCATTGATTTGAATAGTTGTCTCTGTCTTTTTCTTTACGTGTAAAAAAGTAAAGAAAAAAACCACACTTTTGCACTTTTTCAAAGTTTTTTTCGTTCCAATTAAAAAGTATACAATTATTTTTTTAAAATCCAACTGGCATGTTGAAGTGTGTATTTAGAATAATCTACTAAGAAAATTTAGAGGTACTAAATCAGTCTGGTTTTCCTGTAGAATGCAAATCTATGTTTTAACAGAGGTTTCTTTGATATATTTTTTTCTGTTATAAATGTTAACGAATGGTGTTTCTGCATCTGACAAAATGAAGTCATTGAAATTGTGAATTAATTTACAAAATATCACATTCATATGTTTTATAATTGCTGAGAAAAATCGGGATCCCTGCGACCAAAGTTTCCAATGCGTCGCCTTAAAGATAACACAGAAAATATACAAAATATATTTACACTGCTTATTTCCTGGACCGGAGTTCCTTGAACAACACACATATTATAATTCTGATAACCCCTCGCAGTTTCCGTCAGTCCCTTCATACTCGTATAAGTGACACAAGTGCAGCGGAACGTAAAAAAATGGTAGCTTTGAACCATTCATTTCCTACCTTACACATCACTTATAATAATACAACAAGAAAAGACGTAAGTCAACTTCTGGAAGTAAGATTACCTCTATTCCGGACACGTTTTTCCTACACTATTTTCCTATTAGACGGCACTTTAAGGGGATACATTGATTGGAACAGTTGTCTCTGGTTTTTTTTTCTTTACGTGTAAAGAGTAAGAAAATAACCACACTTGCACTTTTTCAATGTTTTTTCGTTTCAATTAAACACGACAATTAATTTTAAATGAAACTGGTATAATGAAGTGTGTGTTTAGACTAATCGACTAAGAAAATTTAGAGGTACTAAATCGGTCTAGTTTGCCTCATTCATTCATTTATATCAGCTCATATACGTCCCCACCGAGGAGCTCGAGCCTACCCTGAATTAGGGCAATCGGACCTTAGTCGACCACGCGGGCCCAGTGCGGGTTGGTCGACTTAACTCGACTTCACACACAACCTGCGAGTTTCTTCGCAGACGTGTGCAGGTTCCCTCACGATGTTTTCCTTCACCGTAAGAGCGTCGGATAAACGTACATATGAAATCTAAATTCGAAATCACATTGGTACGTGGCAGGTTCGAACCACGAACACCCGGCCCTTGCTTACAAAGTAACTAGTATCTCATCTGTGCCCTAGCCATTACGCCACCGACTTGGTTTGCCTGGTAGAATGCATATCTCTGTTTTAAAAGAGGTTTCTTTAAAAAAAAAATTCTGTTATATAAGTTAACGAATCGTGTTTCTGCAACTGACAAAATGAAGTCATTGAAATGGAGATTCAGGTTACAAAATATCACTTTCATATGTTTTGCAATTGCTGAGAAAAATCGAGATCGCTGCGACCAAAGTTTCCAATGCTTCGCCTTAACGATTTAAAGTAAAGTTACGCATGCCTAACAGAGCGGTAGCTCATATCCTGTTAAGTTTGTATCCCGTGAATGCTGTCATTACACAGTAGAAGACACCACTAGTATTTAAAACAGGTTTCCTATATATTAATATAGCAAGTTCAACTACCTACCTACCGTTTAATATTTTTCACACGCTGGCTCAGTAGAGATATGCGCTAGGTGACGCGAAAGCAATTTGATGTTGCGATGTTTTTCCAAGAAGTTTCCCGGATACAAAACACTGGATGTTTTGGTTACTAATGCGGGATCACTCGGGATTTGTAATAAGTTTTTTTTTTCTCAGCTTTTTGCTGGTTAACCCTGCAGTGGTCGTGTAGATTACATATGTCATCATCATATCAGCTCGTATACATCCCCACCGAGGGGCTCGAACCTACCCTGAATTAAGACGATCGGGCCTTAGTCGACCACGCGGGCACAGTGCGGGTTGGTTAACTTCACACACAACCTGCGAGTTTCAGGCGTGTGCAGGTTTCCTCACGATGTTTTCCTTCAATGTAATCCATGTTAATTAAAAATGAAATTATTTGTAAACAGTTCAAGTGTGTTACACAGGACTCTGTGTACTTTAAGTATGACAATCCCCACCCCCGCTCTGTTCATTCCAAATATGTATGTAGTTCCTGTTTGGAAATAAAAAAGTTGATTTGTTTCTGCAATAAGCGTTAACGCGTATTAAGTTCTTATATAATTCAAAGTAAATTTTCAAAGACGATTTTTAAGTAGTTTGTGTTTTGGTTTATTTTGACGAAACTGTTAATTGTTCTGTTCAGTTTATTATTATTATTTTATTTAAGATAAGGGTACTTGCCATTTTTCAATAAAAAAAATTATAATATAAATGAATTTTATAAAACAAAATTTAAAACAATTTGGAATACATATGTAATCCACGACCACGCCTGTACTTACGGGCTATGCCAAGTAATTACAGGGTGTGAGTGATGTTATTAGTTATCGCTAATTTCGTCAAACTGCAGGAACTTTCTCACCAAACGACAGGTATTCAGGATAGCGGCTTTTTGTAAGGTGTGTTGTTCACACACGTAACCCCATCTGTTACGATCTGTATGTACTACAGAATGTAGTTTAACTTTCTAGTAGACAAACATTTATCATTATGTATGAAGAATTTAGTTCTATGTATTAGGTATAGATGTCGTTCTTTAGAAGTATTTATAAGCTAGCCCACGGGCATTGCAAGGCCCCTTTTTTGACAGACCTCACACCAATAAACATCACCTATCTACCAAGAGATCGTCGTCTCATTTATATTTATATCCGCAACATGTGTACTATGTTTTCTTTTAAATCTATTGTTCTTAGGTATTGATTTAGTTTATTATTATTATTTTGAAATATAAAATTAAAGTCTCTCTGCTCACTTGGCACGAGACGAACTGGCAGGAGCACCTCCAGCGGAAGCACAGTCGGCTGGAGTTCAGTGTGACGAGGAGAGAAAACGTTAATAATTTTATTATTGTTTAAATACATTCAGTTAAAACTACTCCAAGGAGTGGAATTCCCTTCCGGCGTCTGTATTCCCCGATTCGTACAATTTAGGAATCTTCAAGACGAGAGTGAATAGGCACTATTTGAGCTTGCGTGTCACATCCTCGGCTGCATCGGCACTTACCATCAGGTGAGGTGCAGCCAAACGTACTCAAATTTTTAATAAAAAATTAAAAATTAAAAAAAAACTCTGCTTACTTGGCACTTTTACTTCTAAGCGATTACGAATTGGATGTAGGTAATATGATTCAAAGAACAGAATATTTGCAATAAACAGAGTCCTAAGCATAAGATAAGATAATATAAAATTTATTGTCCAAAACTGAGTACAAAGGGTTGTTACAAATTGTTTAGGCATCTACAGTTAACCCATTTCGGGCATACAATAATCGTTAGTTACATTGTCATAATTGTCATAACTTAATTAAATAATATTACCTACTTATGCTACTTTATATTTAAAAAAAATCTTCTAAGCTATAGAACGTGTTTTCAATCAACCACTCCTTTAGTGAAATTTTAAAATGAGCACCATCTCCATCTTTGGGAGACCGTCATATTGTATTAAGAACGACGTCACTTAGCTTACCATGCATGTACTCCAAACTTAACGTGCATGCAAAATTTCAGCTCAATCGGAAACCGGTTCTAATTTAGCTTCCAAGATTTGTCCCAAACTAAGTAACCAACACGGCAAGTCAATAAATAAAGCTTGTGACTTGACATAATTGAAATTAAATTGAATGTTAACTGGATCGATACCCATTTAAAGTTAAGATTTTATTCAAGGTCCAAGTAAAGAACCACTTCTATTTAAAAACCGAATCCGGGTCTTTTAACTCTTGATACACCTAAAGCACACCCTGGACACTTCATACAATGGGCCAGAAATGACTATTCAAAAAAGGAATGACGGAACAAACAAAATGGCGGCGAAATCCTATACGTTCGACAACCAAACTGTAACCAATCTGTATCAATATGGGTGACGAGGGGGTGACATCGCAATCTAGAGAGCGGCAGGGAGTGTCCATACTGTATGTTAGTACTAATATATATACTTTGCCTAAAGTCCATCTTTATCAATCTCCAAAGCTATGCGACTCTTGCGCACACGTAAAGCAGTTTTTGCGCAGCCGCAATCAGCGCAGCGATACAGTTACTGGGCTCAAGGCTCTGGCATTAACGCATCTTGACCGCGCGCGACTGTCAAGCAAGCCACAGATACTGCGAATACCAACCAGCAATTTGCGGCACACCCGTTTTGTTCTAAACCAGTGGTTTTCAAACTGTGGGTCGTCGCGACCCTTACAAGAGTCGCGAAGCCTTACTCGGGGGGCCGCGGACAAAAGAAAAAAAAAAGTGTTTCTAGTAAACTACAACAAAAAACAAAAAACGTTTACAAAACTGAATGATATCAGCTCATATACGTCCCCACCGAGGGGCTCGAGCCTACCCTAAATTAGGGCGATCGGGCCTTAGTCGACCACGCGGGCCCAGTGCGGGTTGGTCGACTTCACACACAACCTGCCAGTTTCTCCGCAGGCGTGTGCAGGTTTCCTCACGATGTTTCCTTCACTGTAAGAGCGTCGGATAAACGTACATATGAAATCTAAATTCGAAATCACATTGGTACGTGGCAGGATTCGAACCACGACCTCCCGGAGAGGAGGCGGCGGCCCTAGCCGTTACGCCACCGACGCTCTCATAAACTGAATATGGAACTAAATAACAGAGTGATAAACATCTGGTACAAGTTGTCTCAGGGTGTGGTTGATGCCCTCTCGGTGAACAGTTTTAAAAACAGACTGGCTGGACAAATGGTGCAAATACAATCAAATTTAGTGCAGTAACACTAACACAGTTATAGGCACATCAGCTATAAGCTTCTCGACTATTACAACATAATAATAATAATATTTTGATACATTTTTAACCGCCTCCGTGGTGTAATGGTTAGTCCATTCGCTTCGCAACAAGAGGTCGCGGGTTCGATTCCCGGTGGGGTCAACTTGTAAGACTCGGTTTGGTTGGTGGTAGGGCATTTTTTAAGCCCGCCTGGCCAGCTACCACCATCTTATCTAAGTCTTGCCGCCAAACATCAGTGTTAACAACATTGATGTGTTCCGGCTTGAAAATAAGATAGCCAGTTCTCCATTGCATTGGGGAATCTGGGTAAGCCCGCTTCCATCTTCGGCATCATCGTCACTTACCATCAGGTGAGATGATGCCAAGGGCTTAATAAAGAAAATTAAATAAAATAAATTAAAATTTTGTTTTTTAACTTGTTAAGGGGTCGCGTACTCAAAAAGATTGAAAAACACTGTTCTGAACTATACTGAGCTCACAGTTCAGACACTGTTATATGATTTGTGTTTTCCAAACAATACTGTACATCGCGTGAAGTACCTACCTATAGTGTTTGTTTACTTACCATGGGATGGGAAAGGTGGAACGATACGTTATAAATCAAGAAAACTTACAGTTCCAGTTAGTATGTGGGAATTTAGTAAATCATACACCCATTTGTTCTATAAAAAACCGGCCAAGTGCGAGTTGAACTCACGGTATGAGGGTTCCGTACCACACTACTATGATAATGATACCTCTTCACATGACAAACAAAAGAAACAGAAAAATACTACTAGCGCTATCTAGTGGTGTTTTAGTGAACTATTTTCCGTAAGTGAACGTATTATATTGAAATTACCACTTTATTTTCAATTATAGGTTTTCCTGTAATTTACAAGCAATTAACTTTTTTTTATTATTTAAGGCTCGGTAGTTTCGGACATCAGGGGGAATGGTCAATTTTCGTTTTCTTTCATGAATAAAATCAAAACTATTTATTTTACGATGATAACAAAAATATATTTGAGATCCTCATAACGAGCTCTTTTATTTGATATATAACACAGTAAGGTTTGCAAATATTTTTTTTTAATTTCCTAATTTTTCTCCAGAAAATGTCCCCTAATTTAAAAAATATATTAATTTACTTTGCACATCTGTGTTTGGGTCATAGGATTACATCACCCTACCAAATTTCACCTGATTTGGTCTTGTAGATTCGGATCAAATTGGCTGTGACAGTCGGACGAACAGACAGACAGACGCACGAGTGATCCCATAGGGGTTCCGGTTTTTTTTGTACGGAACCCTAAAAGTAATTATGCATAACTCTATAGTCTCTACGGAAACCGGAATAACAATAGACATCAACAATATTAAGATTGCTTATCCATTCCTCTAGATAGACTTTACAGTAACAGTAAAGTCACCTACACAGCCCACAAGGGAACAATTACTATTCTTCCCTTTTTAATAACTTTGCAACCGAAATCAATTTTGTACAATATTGACGGAACAAATTGCTTGCGCCTACGCAGCTTTGGTGGTCGGTTTATTAGCTATGGCTACCTACTACTTATACCCAATCGGAAACCTCGAGCCACGTAACGGATCTTTGGTTTTGATAGTAAAAATGCAAGCGAAGCTTTAAGAGCCCGCTGGAGTTCATAAATCCCATACAAACGTAGTATTTGATTCATTCGTTAACCAATGAACCGATTTTGAAATAATTTTATATCGATATTCGGTCGACGTATACCTGTGTCTGTACCGCATTACTTTTTTGGAAAACGAAACAGGAATTCATTATTAATCAATTAACTTTTTTTTAAGGTAAAAGACGGAAAACAAGTTTGTTGGAATTAAATGGATCCTGTTTTGTTTTTCATAAAAGTAATGCAATATCGACACAGATATACGTCATCCGATTATGTATATAAAATTATTTCAAAATCGGTTCTTTGATTAACAGATAAATCAAATACCTACTACGTTTGTATGGGATTTATGAACTCCAGCGGGCTCTTAACTATTTTTACAAGATTTCATTTCCAAGTCTTGCATCACATGTCGTAATTTAGAATCTTATACCACCTATGTATTATCTATTTTAACAATGTGAGGAGTGGGTACACAAATAAACGTTTTCCAATTAGTAAAAATAACCTAAAATCTACACCGAGCTTATTTATTATCAACTTGTAAATTGTGACAATTCACCACTAATTGATTCGTTTGGTTGGTACACTGCGCCCGTGGTGGGTAGGATGGGAATAAATAAACGTTTTCCAATAAGTAAGAATAACCTTAAATCTACACCGAGCTTATTTCATTACCAACTTGTAAATTGTGACAATTCACCACTAATTGATACGTTTCGTTAGTACACTGCGCCCGTGGGTAGAATGGGAACAAATGAACGTTTTCCAATAAGTAAAAAAAACCTAAAATGTACACCGAGCTTATTCATTATCAACTTGTAAATTGTGACAATTCACCACTAATTGATACGTTTGGTTGGTACACTGCGCCCGTGGGTAGGATGGGAACAAATAAACGTTTTCCAATAAGTAAAAATAACCTAAAATCTACACCGAGCTTATTTATTATCAACTTGTGAATTGTGAAAATTCACCACTAATTGATTCGTTTGGTTGGTACACTATACGCCCGCGCACACAAGCTTCAATTAAAACAATAAACGAACACAAATCTTCATCATAATTATACCATTAACGAACGGTGTACAACGGAAGTTAATTGTTATAGGTTTACGTCCATAATGCTGTTATGAATAACTTCTCACCTACAGTTTATGTACTTCGTTCGTGAGAATTGCTTACAATAGCTTTTTGCGTGTTATCAGATTAGAAAGGTTCGAACGGAACGGTGTGCACTGTGACTGGATTGAGAATCAGCGCAAACGCACGCTTCAGTGTCTCTCTGCCATCTATTGACAACGATTTGATAACAACACCCTTTTATTTTTTGCATAAACAAATTCCAGAGAGCTTTATAAAGCTCATTATAATGGGGATGACGAATGCTAGTCATCTGATTTACTTTTCAAGCGACTTTCAAAAAGGAGGAGGTTCTCAATTCGCCTGCATGTTTTTTTTAAGTGTGTTACCTCAGAACTTTTGACTGGGTTAACCGATTTTTATTTTTATTTTTTTATTTGAAAGCTAGTGCTTCCCGTGTGGTCCCATATAAATTTTATCAAAATCGGTGTAGTACTTTATTAGAAAATTAACAAAAACCAAAAATAATGCGATGGAAGTCGGTTTTTTAACGTGTTTCGCGTTTTTATCATCTGTCAAAAACGACATTTTGTTCTAAAAATGTTTGAAATACCTAGGCGTGACTTTATAGTCTTACAGCGTCATTTATGTACTCATTTTGTGATTTTGATGAATTAAAAATCGAAGACTTGGTGGAAAACAAAACGAGTAAGGTTTTCCGAAGTTTAAGTAGGAGGGCAATTTAGTGATCAAGAGTTCATAATTTATTTCTGATGCTGTCGTCATCCCTATTATCGCTGTCAACTGCTTTCTTGTATCCTCGTCCGGCTCCACATCATCATAAGATAATACCACCCGTTTCTCTAAAACAGGATGTCTACTCTAGCCAGCTACTCCATTACTCGACCCGCCAGTTACGGCAATAAGATTACTATCTTCGAACGGGCTCTCATCGCACTAAGAATGAACCTTCGCAAGACCGTGGATTAAATAATGAACTATATCTACCTCTATTCAAATATTTTCCCGTTCCGGGACCGTTAGGAAAATCCAATCCCATCACAGAGTTCCTCAATCAGTATGCAATAAGGTAGGGTAATTATCTACTGATTATGATACATAGCAGTATAATGATGATAAGTAAAATCTACTGTTGTTTTTGTTTTAATTTTTTGGCCATGGAATCAAGTCCTTCAGCCGAATTCATAATTATTTTTTCACTTTTTCACAGTTTTCATTATTTTTTTACAATCATTGTTAATTTCCCACTAGAACTTCTTATAAACTAACCTAACCTACCTACACACTCCAGCAAAATCATAGCACTTTTGCTGAAACTTTCGCGGACTTTTTCTGGGAACACGAACCACAGCATACATACTTTTATTTCATTATCTTACACAATAAACACATAAAAGGTACTTTTCTGAATAATAAACTATCAATATTATACGTCAAGGGCCGCCGCCTCCTGTCCGGGAGGTCGTCGTTTGAATCCCGTCAAGTACCAATGTGATTTCGAATTTAGATTTCATATGTACGTTTATCCGACGCTCTTACGGTGAAGGAAAACATCGTGAGGAAACCTGCACACGCTTGCGAAGAAACTCTATGAAACTGGGCCCTAATTTAGAGTAGGCTCGAGCCCCTCGGTGGGGACGTATATGAGCTGATATAATGATTATACGTCAAAAACCACGAAATGTAATTATTCGGTTAATAAAAGAAAAATGACAAACTGTACGCTGCAGATTCCCGCCAAAAAGTCCTAAAATCCAGATGATAGTATCCTATTGCCAGTCACAAATCCATAAAATTCAATAATAGCCCAAGACTGTAATAGGTCGATAAAACGTACGAGTAAGTCGTGACGTCAAATGACGTTAGAAGGGTCAAACTACGGTTAAGGCGAGGCATTTGTAAAACAGTTGTCTCTGTTTTTTCTTTTACGTGTAAAGAGTCAAGAAAATAACCACACTCTTGCACTTTTTCAATGTTTTACGTTGTTATTTCTCTTAAGACTTCAATTTAAAAACTAAAATTTAGCTGATTCTCTATATTACTTAAAAAGAAATATCTCCATAAGTATAAAAACTATGTGCAAATTTAGAAATTTATTAACATCGTCACTTACCACCAGGTGAGATGTTGTCAAGGGTTTACCAATTGTGATTTAAAAAAAAAATAAACGTTAGACGTTTTAGACCTGTTTTTGTGATTTTTTATGATCGAGTAGAGTACACACTATCGTGTAACATATTAGCACATTCCTCAGACAATATCCTTAGGTATGTCCAATATTTTTTGCAAGACCGATATTTAGTAGTAATTAACCTTAAAAAATTGATCTAGCAAAAGGGTTTCTCCGCTTCTCCACCGGTGCCTCGATTAACATTCATTGAAGAAATTGCAACATGGATCGGTAACTGCGGCGGCGGCGCGCGCAGAAGCGTGCTCCTAACGGTGGCTCTACACAAATTGAATATTTTTTTGTGGCTCTGCACAGCCTGCGCTCAATGCGCCGTGCTCGCTCCTAATTCATCTTTAATTGAATCACGATACAAAACATTTAACCGCCTCCGTAGCTCGGAGGCAAAGTTCACTGGCTTTACACAGGAGGTCGCGGGTTCGATTCCCGGCGGGGTCAATTGTAAGACTCGGTTTGGTTGGTGGTAGGGCATTTTCTAAGTCCGCCTGGCTAGCTACCACCATCTTATCTAAGTCTTGCCGCCTAATATCAATGTTGATATCTTTGGTGTGTTCCGGCATGAAGATAAATATAAATAAATAAATAAATATTCTGGGACAAATCACACATGGTCATCTATCCCCAAAGTAGGATTCCCTGTGTTATGGGAACCAGTGACTGATATAAATACTTATATACGTTTAAATACATTCATATATAGATATTTAACACGATTAAGATAATATAGCCAGTTCCCCATTGCGTTGGGGAATCTTGGTAATCCCGCTTCCATCTTCGGCAACATCGTCACTTACCACCAGGTGAGATGTTGTCAAGGGTTTACCAATTGTGAATTTAAAAAAAAAACTACTCGAACCTCGAGAAAATTTTGAACTACCTACCTACCTAACTTCATTGTCAGCGAACTAAAAGCTGCCTTTCGTTATCGTTAGGCCTTCTTTTCTACCTATTTTACCATATAAAAAATAATAGGGGATCGGACATTCATGAAAACCTAATCGCACGTGGAAAAAAGTATTTTCTACGTGAAAACAGTTTTTTTTTTATTTCTATTTTACCCAAAATATGTTCTATAATTACTGGAAGGTATAACAAAAAAAACGGCCAAGTGCGAGTCCGACTAACGCACTGAGGGTCCCGTACCAAACACCTTAGGGTACAAAACCCTGCAAACATCATATATCAACGAGTACAACAATCGGATTAAAGGACAAACTTAACTTAGTAGTTGAAAAAATGATCTCCCATACATCTATATATGTCACGACCAATTTCCCAACTGCATAGTAAGTCTGTAATCGCAAAAAGATATTTTTTTTTTGATAAAACTATAAATTAACGACTTGTGCTGTGAGATCTTGGTACTTATTAAATTTCATATTTTTCGGTCAACGGGAAATACCGTATAGATATTCATTTATGATAAACGAAATCTGCCCATTTCCATTTACTAAAAATTAACGTGTTGTTAAAAATGCACCCAAAAAAACAATAAAACACTATGATTTCCAAAATACTTACATCCATTAGTACTTGTAAATAAACACATCACAGCGCGTCCATTCACATAAACATACATACTATCAGGCAGGTAGATTGGTAGTAGCTATCAATAGTGGTTAGGTGTCGATTAATCACGCCGTGTGAGCTGGCCTTGCCCGGCCTTGCCCTCTGCGCGCACGCAGCCGCGCGGCCGTTGACATCTGTAGCCAGCTAGCCAGCCTGCCTGCTATTCCAGCCGCCCGTTGCCAGTCCATACTAATAATAGGCCTAGAACGTACAAATTATATAATAAACTACAAACAGGGTTAAAAGGTCTGGTCTACAGTGGTTTTGTTGCCCTAGATATAAGATCGATTTTGGATATATTTTTGCTCACAATTCATGAAACTATCAATGATTTTGTAAGATTTGCTCTCGTTTTTTTTCTCAGAACTCTAATCATGAGTGGGAAAATAAATTTTATTACTAATAAGCCGATAATTGATTTTAATATAAGATATGCGATAGTCATAAAAAGAAGAGCACATTCAATACTTTCATGAATAAATTCGTAATCTGGGCACTTGAAAACATCAAAATTTGCTAAGATATCCAGGGCAACAAAAAAAATATTTTTTTTGTAGAGCTGTGATCAAAAGAAAATTAAAAAGCCAAGTAAATAGCCAAGTAAACTATTACCGGCGGACACGATGATGTAACGGCATTGCAATGGTTTCATTAATTGCCCACGCAACCCTGCTCCGCAAGTTTCGCAACTTTGCACGAGCGAACCGTTATAGAGTTTACAATATGTCAAGCAAGCCTCTTCCGCGTCCTTACGGCTAGTTTTTCCTGTCTAAAAGAAATAATTTTGAACAAAAAAAACCGAATTGAAACAGAAAACTAAGGTTCCCCTCGATTTTTCTGGGATGCCATCATCAGATCCTGGTTTCCTTATCATAGTACCACCCTTGGGATATCTCCTAAATCACTCCTAAACGACGATGTTATCCGCAAACACACATAAAAAAATATATTTATACGGTCGAATTGAGAAACCTCCTCCTTTTTTGAAGTCTGTTAAAAAAGGCTTGCTTTAAAAAAAACAGAGAGAGGAATACAATATAGCGATCTGCTAAAGGTATCTGAATGGTTTTCTGGAGTCAATAAAATTAACCGTAGCGTAATGGTCGGTCCATTGGTTTCACACCAGGAGGTCGCGGGTTCGATTCCCGGTGGGGTCAACTTGTAAGACTCGGTTTGGTTGCTGATGGTAGGGCCTTTTCTAAGCCCGCCTGGCTAGCTACCACCACCATCTTATCTAAGTCTTGCCGAGAAACATCAGTTTTAACAACATTAATGTGTTCCGGCTTGAATATAAGATAGCCAGTTCTCCATTGCGTTGGGGAATCTTGGTAAACCCGCTTCCATCTTCGACATCATCGTCACTACCTGATCAGATGAGATGATGCCAAGGGCTATAAAATAAATAAATAACAATATTTGAAAATAAGTATTATTAAGTTAGAAAAATGTCTGCATAACTGATGCCATTACCATAGTAGAAGCACACCCTGGACACTTCATACAACGGGTCAGAAATGACATTTCGAAAAAGGAACAAACAAAATGGCGCGAAATCCTATACGTTCGACAACCAAACTGTAACCAATCTGTATCAATCTGGGTGACGAGGGGGTGAGGTAGCAATCTAGAGAGCGACAGGGAGGGAGTGTTCATGCTGTATGTTAGTACTAATATATTATACCTAGGTGTAACGAAATTGGTGTAGGTCCCGTGAACTGGGGGTTCTACTCGTCATACTGAAAAAAAATTTCTCCATAGTCAATTCTCAAAAAAAAAATTGGAGCCTCAAAATGGTCAAAATCGGTCGATCAGCTGATCGATTTGTATGAAGAGTAAAAAAAATTTTTACGTTTTCAGCAAAGTTGTAGAACATAACATAATGGACAAAATCGGTCGATCAGCTGATCGATTTGTATGAAGAGTAAAAAAAAATTTTACGTTTTCAGCAAAGTTGTAGAACATAATGGACAAAATCGGTCGATCAGCTGATCAATTTGTATGAAGAGTAAAAAAAAAATTTTACGTTTTCAGCAAAGTTGTAGAACAAAAGTTGTTCAGTATGATGAGTAGAAGCCCCAGTTAACGGGACCTACACCAATTTTGTAACAACCTGTATAATTTGGTAGAAGTAACATTACACTCTCTCTATCTTTCTCTCTCTCTTTTATTGAAAATATAGGCTCTAACTCAGTATTGGAGCTAGGTGCACTGGGGCAACTTAATGTCTAACACTTTGATAAGTTTAAACTATTTTTAACAACTTGTAATCTTAATATATAAAAATGAATAGCAAAATGTGTTGGTTTCGAGAACGGCTGGACCGATTTCGCTAATTCTTTTTTTGTCGAGTTCGTTATTGTCAGGAGAAGGTTTTTATGTAGGGTTGGGTAGGGTAGGGTAGGGTAGGGTAGGGTAGGGTAGGGTAGGGTAGGGTAGGGTAGGGTAGGGTAGGGTAGGGTAGGGTAGGGTAGGGTAGTGTAGTGTAGTGTAGGGTAGGGTAGTGTAGGGTAGGGTAGGGTAGTGTAGTGTAGTGTAGTGTAGGGTAGTGTAGTGTAGGGTAGTGTAGTGTAGTGTATGTAGGGTAGGGTAGGGTAGGGTGGTGTAGGGTAGGGTAGTGTAGTGTAGGGTAGAGTAGTGTAGGGTAGGGTAGTGTAGTGTAGGGTAGGGTAGTTTAGGGTAGGGTAGTGTAGTGTAGGGTAGGGTAGTGTAGTGTAGGGTAGGGTAGGGTAGGGCAGTGTAATGTAATGTAAGGCGGTACGTAGTTCGCCGGGACAGCTAGTACTAGGCAACATGCAATATTTTTAATTTTGCTTTTTTTGCTTGCATTTTAAAGAACTCCATGCAGAATAAACCAGGAGTATATGAAAAAAAACTTGTTTTTTTTAATTTTAAATGTGGTTTTAAAGTAACCGTTTAAATTTGCGCGCGCAAACGGACGTATAGTTCCGATGACGTCACTCCTGTCTGTCACTCAGACCAAAGAGAATATAATACATTGCAATTACAATAAATTACAATGTATTATATTCTCTTTGGTCTGAGTGACAGACAGGAGTGACGTCATCGGAACTATACGTCCGTTTGCGCGCGCAAATTTAAACGGTTACTTTAAAACCGCATTTAAAATTAAAAAACAAGTTTTTTTTTTATTTTTTTAATATTCTCCTGGTTTATTCTGCATGGAGTTCTTTAAAATGAAAGCAAAAATAAAAATATTGCATGTTGCCTATTGGTCATGAACAACCAAATACTAACTGTCCAGCTATAATATCGAAATGCATAAACAAATTACTACCTTCAATTCCGTGTATCGTTAACACAAGTGTTAAGGTATCCCGGCAAGAAGACAATTGCATTATTATACGTAATCGATTGGACATGGTTCACGGTGGAAATTGTCGCTGGATCAAACGAATTCCTGGAACCAGATATTACGGTATACTTATGATTGTTATGGTATTATCCTCTTTTGTATAACAAAAATACACCATGTATTTTTAGAATATATTATGTATACCTGTTCCTGTAAGACCCTTGATCTCAATGGAATCGGGGGCACAGCAGTGCCCTTCGCCAAGTCGAGCAAGCGCGGCCGTACACGTACACCCTTTTCTCTAAGCGACTCAACGCATTTTCCCTAATATCTTTGTTAGGGACTGAAGAAACTGCCTGAATTTTGCATTGTTTACGTAACGTAGATAGTGTATATTCTAAATTACAAGTTTCACCTATAGCTGTTATTAAAATATCGTTGTTCGAAGTTTCGATATTTCGTTACTCATTCACTCACTGATTGACTCACTGATCATCAAAAAAATAGACCACTTAAGGAAAAAGTCTGAAAATAGAAAATATCCACCCCTAAAGGGGTGAAGTAGAGGTTGACAGATAGTACGGAAGTCCATAGCTTTCAAAGTAAGAGACATACAAGAGTATAAACATAAACGAGTATATTTCTAAAGGCTTCTAATATGGTTAGAAACTATAATTTAAAAAACCAAAAAAAAGTGTCAAGGACAAAAGGAAAATTCCTAACAGAAAGGGATCCCATTAAAAAACACTTTATTTAAAAAACTCGCCAAGACTCCCCTAAAAATTTATGAGTCTGGCAATACTTTTTAAAAATCAATATTCAGCTAATTGTATTTAGAAAATTGCATAGTTCTTTCCTAAACATACTAAGTAAAAAATAATACTTAAACCTGTGATAAATGTGTTTCATGCATCTTTTTGCCTAGAACTTTATTTCATCTTATTTATAAAGATACTTTTCCGACTGCAATCAGGACATATATATTTTTGTGTGTAAATTCTTTCCAACTATCATAATTGCATCGTCCTCATATTATTTAACCACTCTCGTGCATTTTTCGACAGGTATTAAGGACAATTTTCGTAACTGCCTTAGATCTCATATATTTTTAGGGGAGACTCATGAGACTTGGCGATTTTTTTACATAAATATGTTTTGATGGGATTAAGCTATAATGTGCCTAGTGAAAGTCTTAGACAATTGAGAACAGTAATTGCTATAGCGAGTGAATAAGTGCGTATAAAATTTGTTTCAGATTAGAACTGTTAGTTCCTAAGTGTACGTAACTAGCACTTATCAAACGCGTGTGAAAATCTAGCATTGCCAGCCTATAGCACCGACACGCGAAGCCTGAGTGGATGTTATAAGGGCGAAATTGCATAGTGTAGTACTCAAGTTGCATCTTGGCAACGCGAAGCGAACGAATCCTTCTTTCCGCCGCATTACTGCAATCTCGCAGCGATTACGATGATATCCACACACGTTGCGTGCACATACCGCGTAATCAAAGAATCATGCTAACAAATAGGCGCATACGTTATTATTTTGTGCTTGTAATTTAAGCCAAAGCGCCGCCGCTCTTTAATTATACATTGCGCTTATAATTTTAGAAAATAATAATAAATTAAAAACCCCACTGCGTAAAAACTTAATCCCTTGTAACGACGGCCAATGGCCCGGTGATATTACGTCGTACTAATCGGAATTCAATCTAAAGGAAATGACAATTTTAATGTTTACTAAAATAACGCATATGTACATAATGTATGTATTTACATATGTAACTAGCTGCCCCGGCGAACTTCGTACCGCCTTACATTACATTACACTGCCCTGCCCTACCCTACACTACCCTACACTACACTACACTACCCTACCCTACACTACCCTACCCTACCCTACATACACTACACTACACTACCCTACCCTACACTACTCTACACTACCCTACACTACACTACACTACCCTACCCTACCCTACACTATCCTACCCTACACTACCCTACCCTACCCTATCCTATCTCTCAAGTTGGATCGAACTGCACATGGTGTGCGAATTTTATTATAATCGGTTAAGTGGTTTAGGAGTCCATTGAGGACAAACATTGTGACACGAGATTTATATATATTAAGAATTATGTGACCATCAGGGAAGAAAACACATTTAAATCAAAATGCTTACATATAAGCGTTACATTTGACTCGCCAGCTTCTAAACGTTGTATTATAACACTTCAATATGCTTCAATGGAGATACATTTTTGTTTTGTAAAAGCTTTTTGTTTCGTTGTAAGCGAAGTCGTAATAAACTGATGTATGTTTTATATATATTGGCTCATATTAAAACACAACATATTCCTATACTTACGTCG
Organism: Coleophora flavipennella; assembly: GCA_947284805.1. NCBI lineage: Eukaryota > Metazoa > Arthropoda > Insecta > Lepidoptera > Coleophoridae > Coleophora > Coleophora flavipennella. Next base: position 9,660,351 of record OX369288.1, read on the forward strand.
CTAAAAACGGATGGTTGTCATATGCGAAGTCGTACTAATCGGATTCTACTGTACATTAATTCATACACTCGAGAAAAACATAACCCTCCTTCTGGTGCAGTCAGGTAAAAACCCGACTACACGAACACTCGTCTCTTTTTTGACCAGGCCAGGTAAAAATGTATCCTATGTCACTCGCGGGATCAAGAAGAATCCAACAACACTTCGCACTCTAAAGTCCATCAAGCAGCTTAAGCTACAGAGCGTGCCAAATAAATAAATAAACATACATAAAAACATAACCCTGGCGCAGTCGGGTAAAAAGAAATCTTCTGTTGCAGAACCAGCTGCCAATTCAAACCCGAGCGGCGAGTTACCGGTCACTATTGATCACCAACAGGATGAGAAAATCTCCAGCAACCTGACCAGAAACGACGCCAACTGCGATAAGACTGGCACCTGTTACGATGGTGAGTTATATTCAAACACGCGAGCGGCGAGTTGCCGGTCACTATTGATCACCAACAGGATGAGAAAATCTCCAGCAAACTGACCAGGAACGACGCCAACTGCGATAATACTGGCACCTGTTACGAATGGTGAGTTATATTCAAACACGCGAGCGGCGAGTTGCCGGTCACTATTGATCACCAACAGGATGAGAAAATCTCCAGCAACCTGACCAGGAACGACGCCAAATGCGATAAGACTGGCACCTGTTACGATGGTGAGTTATATTCAAACACGCGAGCGGCGAGTTGCCGGTCACTATTGATCACCAACAGGATGAGAAAATCTCCAGCAATCTGACCAGGAACGACGCCAACTGCGATAAGACTGGCACCTGTTACGAATGGTGAGTTATATTCAAACACGCGAGCGGTGAGTTGCCGGTCACTATTGATCACCAACAGGATGAGAAAATCTCCAGCAACCTGACCAGAAACGACGCCAACTGCAATAAGACTGGCACCTGTTACGGTGGTGAGTTATATTCAAACACGCGAGCGGCGAGTTGCCGGTCACTATTGATCTCCAACAGGATGAGAAAATCTCCAGCAATCTGACCAGGAACGACGCCAACTGGGATAAAACTGGCACCTGTTAAGATGGTGAGTTATGTTTTGAAACGTATCGAATTCAAATAAAATAAACTGTAAGGTCTCTCAACAAGTGGGTCTTAAAATGAACATGGACAAGACGAAAATAATGTTAAATGTCCGTGTCGCACCCACTCCTCTAAAGGTTGGAGACTCTACACTGGAAGTTGTTGACGAATATGTATACCTGGGACAAACAGTCCAGCTAGGCAGGTCCAACTTCAAGAAAGAGATCAATCGACGAATCCAACTCGGCTGGGCAGCGTTCGGGAAGCTTCGCAATATCTTCACGTCCCAAATACCGCAGTGTCTCAAGACTAAGGTCTTTGACCAGTGTGTGTTGCCAGTGATGACTTACGGAACTGAGACATGGTCGCTTACTATGGGCCTCATAAGAAGGCTCAAGGTCACCCAAAGGGCAATGGAGCGTGCTATGCTCGGAGTTTCTCTGCGTGATCGAATCAGAAACGAGGAGATCCGCAGGAGAACTAAAGTAACCGACATAGCTCACAGAATCGCTAGACTGAAGTGGCAGTGGGCAGGGCACATAGCTCGTAGAACAGATGACCGATGGGGCAGTAAAGTTCTCGAGTGGCGACCGCGTACCGGAAAACGTAGCGTAGGCAGGCCTCCCACGCGGTGGACCGATGACCTGGTTAAGGTCGCGGGAAGCCGATGGATGCGGGCAGCGCAGGACCGGTCGTCGTGGAAATCCTTGGGGGAGGCCTTTGTTCAGCAGTGGACGATTTGTGGCTGATATGATGATGATGACTCTCCACGGAGAACATACCTTCTCGCAGGAGAGTCTAAGATACTAAGATTATTCAATTTGTATGGGAGCTATCTTTTTAGTTTTTTTTTTAGATATACCATCCATACACCATCCCCATTGCGTTGGGGAATCTTGGTAAGCCCGCTTCCATCTTCGGCATCATCGTCACTTACTATCAGGTGAGATGATGCTAATGGCATAGTATATATTAGTACTAACCAAGGGCTTCATCATCATATCAGCCGAAGGACGTCCACTGCTAGACATAGGCCTCCCCCAAGGATTTCCACGACGACCGGTTCTGCGCTGCCCGCATCCAGCGTCTTCCCGCGACCTTCACCAGGTCATCGGTCCACCGAGTCATTATAAATAAAATTAGAAGAATTTCCCAAAAAGTAAGAATACAAAATCATTTTATGTTGTTTTGTTAAGAATTGCATATATTATCCCTATGGGATTAGGGAGAACGAGGATTATACCTTCCATGGACGAAGGAGCAAATAGAATGTACAGTCCGAAAAACCGACTACGAGATTTTTTTAATTTACAATTGGTAAGCCCTTGGTTATGCTCGGATTTTCTCTGCGTGATCGAATCAGAAACGAGGAGATCCGTAGGAGAACCAAAGTAACCGACATAGCTGTCAGAATTGCTAAACTTAAGTGGCAGCGGGCAGGGCACATTGCTCGTAGAACAGATGGCCGTTGGGGCCACGCACCAGAAAACGTAGTACGACGTAGAATCGACATTATGATAGATAATATATATGCACTTACTTACTTACTGAATTCGCCTCTGTACAGTGTCGGTGCACTGCAAGGATACCAGAATCGCCGTGCAAGTCCGCACGAACAAGCCGTTCAACGGACGTATCTATGCGTTGGGCCGCTCCGAGACCTGCAACATCGACGTGGTGAACAGCGATCTCTTTCGTCTCGACCTCACCATGGCTGGACAAGACTGCAACACTCAGAGCGTCGTAAGTTCCTTCAGATCTTAGTAGATCTTATTGCTTTAAGGCCTTAAGGGTCAAATGACATTCATCACCATATCAGCTCATATACTTCCCCACCGAGAGACTCGAGCCTATCCTGAATTAGGGCGATCGGGCCTTAGACGACCACGCGGACAGTGCGGGTTGGTCGACTTCACACACAACCTGCGAGTTTCTCCGCAGGCGTGTGCAGGTTTCCTCGCGATGTTTTCCTTCCTGTCCGGGAGGTCATGGTTCGAATCCTGCCACGTACCAATGTGATTGCAAATTTAGATTTCACATGTACGTTTATCCGACGCTCTTACGGTGAAGGAAAACAAATGACAATATTCAATTCAAATTATTGAAAGACTGTGTAAAGCTATCACTATATAAAAATATATATATCATATACTATTTGTAATAAAAAATCGATTTAATTGAATACAATTTCGTAAATATTACCACTTTTGATTTTAAAAAATATACTGTAACCCTGTTTTTGGCGTAAATTGCAAAATTTCTCGAAAACAAAAAGTTAATGTTAATAAAACCAACACACAAAAATCGGTGACTTTAAGACCTTTCATTTTAATTGAACTCATTTTTTTAAACTTATTTAAAAGTATATAAAAGTAATAAAAACATGTAAAAATCGAGAATTGGGCGTTCGGTTTCAACGTAACAGCCTCGGTAAAGCCCGCATTGATTTGAACTTAAAATGAATAGACTTACGTTTGATATTATTTTAACACGTATCATCTTGCTCGGATTGAGGCATCTTAAAGCCTTAAGTAGTTTTTTTATGACAGAAAGAATTAATGACCTCCGTGGCGTATAGTTAAGGCCATTAGCTTTACATCGGGAAGTCGCGGGTTCGAGCGAATTCTAACTTTGTAAGACTCGGTTTGGTTGGTGGTAGTGGTAGGGCATTTTCTAAGTCCGCCTGGCTAGCTACCACCATCTTATCTAAGTTTTGCCGCTAAACATCAATCCTAACAACATTCATGTGTTCCAGCTTGAAGATAAGATTCCCCATTGCGTTGGGGAATTTCGGTAAGCCCGCTTCCATCTTCGGCATCATCGCCACTTACCATCAGGTGAGATGATGCCAAGGGCTTACCAATTGTAAGTCATCACATCAGCTCATATATACGTCCCCACCAAGGGGCTCGAGCCTACCCTGAATTAGGGTGATCGGGCCTTAGTTGACCACAGGGGCCCAGTGCGGGTTGGTCAACTGCACACACAACCTTCGAGTTTCTTCGCAGATGTGTGCAGGTTTCCTCACGATGTTTTCCTTCACCGTAAGAACGTCGGATAAACGTACATATGAGATCGAAATTCGAAAACACATTAGAACGTGGCAGGACTCGAACCACGACTTCCCGGATAGGAGGTAGCGGCCCTTGCCGTTGCACCACCGACGCTCAATATTGTGAGTAAAAAAAAGAAAGGATTTATCTACTGTACGTTGTGTTATTTGCAGACTGGAGTGTACTCCAACACGGTCGTCCTACAGCATCACAGCGTCGTAATGACCAAAGCGGATAAGATCTACAAAGTAAAATGCACCTACGACATGAGTTCCAAAAACATCACATTCGGAATGGTACCAATCAGGTCAGTTCCGTTGCTAACTCAATTCTTGATACTAATTCCAAGTAGGTCACATAAATGTAGTCAAGACTCTATTGACCTGGTCCTACGTGACATGAGAGAGTTAATCAAAAACGGGGCAATTCCGACATGCCTTCGCATTTAAAGGTAATTTCAAATTCTGTTCGCCATCCCCGTTATTGGTCAATAAGCTTCGTCGATTAGATTCACATAACGCTAGACCGACATTGTCCTCAGGCGTGCGTGACAAGTACCATTAATATGTTGTATTTATTTTTAATTAAGTAAGTTAGATGCCCGATAACTATCTTGACTTCTGTCAATGAGGCTATATAACTGATTTGGTATGCCCGCAACGAACCTTATACGTAAATAAAGTAAGTACCTACTAACGAGGTGTTAACCGAACCCGTTAAGGTGAGGTATTGATTTTTACATTTGTCTCTGCCTTTTTCTTTACGTGTAAAGAGTAAAAAAAATAATCACACTTTTTCACTTTTTCAATGGTTTTTTGTTTCATTTATAATTAATAAATTAATTACAATGAAAGTATAAAAATAATAACATTACTCACTTTGTATTATCATAACAAATATTGTTATATATTTTTTAAAATTTATACTTTGAAATATTAGTCATAACTAGAGTTGAAAGTAATGGTGTAGACCTATCTTTGGGATTTTTTATATCGAGCCAAAACTGCTTCATCGTGTTTCTAATAGCTTTTGACTTTAAGGAACATCATCAACAATAAGGATATTTTTTTTCAACATTGGGTTTGCTATCGTTTAGGAGTAATTGACGTCGAAAATAACGAAAATCTGTAATATTACCGCCTTAACGAGTGGCGATAGACTGGATAGACATCCGCTTAAGTTGGTTTAGTCTGCACTTCCTTATAATTCTACTAGCTGACACGTTGTTTTGCCGTAATGAAATATACTTTACGACCTATTCCCATACCAACCAAATACACATAAAAAAATACATGGAAATCGGTCCAGTCGTTTCGGAGGATACGAACACAAACACCGTTCGTTACACGAGATTTATATATACAGTGTGTAACAAAATTGGTGTCGGTCCCGTTAACTGGGGCTTCTACTCATCATACTGAACAAGTATTGTTCTACAAGTTTACTGAAATCGCAAAAAAAATATTTGAACTCTTCATACAAAACGATCAGCCGATTGACCAATTTTGTGCATTTTTGTATGGAAAGTCATTTTTTTGCGAATTGACTATGGGTTTCTTGGGGAAAGTTGTTCAGTATGATGAGTAGAACCCCTAGTTAACGGGTCCTACACCAATTTTTTTACAACCTGTAGCAGATTTAAAAAGCTATTAACACGTTAACAGTCCAGTGTACCGTATGTGGTACACGGGGAGCGGTTCCGCCGAGTTCGTGTACCCTATGAGGCACACGAGCCCTATGTTACTTTACGGGATCACACATATGGACATGTGGCGTGTTTCGAAACACTAATTGTATGGGAACTGTTATTAAGTTATCAATGTAAACACAAACTTGTTTAATCTGCAGAGATCATAATAGAAGATAAAAGATTTGAAAAGCTATTAACACGTCTCAGAATACGGAAAGGGACTAACACGTTAACAGTCCAGTGTACTGTATATGGTACACGGGGAGTAGTTCCGCCGAGTTCGTGTACCCTATGAGACACACTAGCCCTATGTAACTTTACGAGCTCACACATATGGACATTTAGCGTGTTTCGGAACACTTGTATGGGAACTGTTAACGTATTAAGCTATGAATGTCTACATACCGGGTCGTTCCTTTCCCTCTAATATAGTTGATGAGAGCGATGGCTGACTCTCGCGTTATACTCGTGACCGGGTGCTGTCCGTGTGAACTGGCCTACTCTTGTTAAAGGCATTAATGACATTCAATGATTTTTATGTATAACTTTTCGTGTCATATTGTTTTCATGTTCTATTGACAAAATTTGGTTTATATCAAGCATTTAATTTTGACGTCATTAACTAATTATTGTTTATTTCTTGATTCTTTACAAATGACTTTGTTATTATTATTTTATAACTATCAGAAAGAGTTTAATTTGCACCTTTATTGAATAAATACCTTGAATCTTGAATACATCCTTTTGACGCTGATCTGATGATAAACTTTGGAAGTGGAATCAAGGTCCCAGAATCGTCTTTTATTTTCCAATCCAACCAACTAGACTCTACTGTGCTCACCTTGTGATAATCTGGCGTGACTACGAGTCGGCAACGCTTTTTTGAATGTACATATATTGAATTGAATTGAATTGAAAAAAACTTGTTTAATCTGCAGAGATCCGGAGATGATATCCATTACCGCCGCCCCGGAGGCGCCGCCGCCGCGTATCCGCATTCTGGACGCGCGACAGCGGGAAGTGGAGACCGTGCGCATCGGCGACCGGCTCACTTTCCGCATCGAGATCCCGGAAGACAGTAAGCTATTTACTTACCACTACCTTTTGCCCGCGGCTTCGCTCGCGTGGACATCGTTTTTAACCGACTTCAAAAATGGAGGATTCTTAATTCAACCGTATATAAGTATTTTTTTTTATGTGTGTTCGCGGATAACTTCGTAGTTTATGAACCGATTTTGATGATTCTTTTTTTGTTGGAAAGTAGATATCCCAAGGGTGGTACTATAATAAGGAAACCAGGTTCTGATGATGGCATCCCAGAGAAATCGAGGGGAACCTTAGTTTCCTGTTTGAAGTCGGTTTTTTTTTGTTCAAAATTATTAAGACTGCCTTTGAGGGTGGGTGCGGCTCGCGAGCGCGTACATGAGTTTTGTCCAGATCGCTGAGGAACTATATCGGGCTATTCTGATTAGCAGTATATGTCACTTCTCATCCCCTCAACCAATTCTATACCAAAAATCACTTCAATCCGATGCTCTGTTGCAACGCCGACATGCGCGAGCGTGGAAATGAGTAATGCCCTAGATCCCTCGGCAACTATGCCAGGATATGCTAATTACTAAATTATGTCATTTCCTACTTCGTCAACCATCACAACATCACAAAATCACAAAATCACAACAATCCATAATTCCGTTGCAATGTTAAAGAAATTAACCATAAAAAGAGTATTTTTTTAGTTCCCTCAGTAACTGCATCAGACTATGCTATTTTCACGGGATAAAAAGTAGTCTATGTCCTTCCCAGTGACACAGGTTACCTGCATGTCAAATTTCATTTAGATTGGTCTAGGTGTTGAAGCGTGAAAAGGTTACAAACAAACAAACAAGCACATTTTCACATTTATAATATTATTAAGGATTTACATTATCCACTCAACATCCCGCAACATATGTAGTTGATTGTATTATCTTCAATATTTATTATAATTATATAGGGTGACTTTTAATTAGTTCGTGATAGCAAAGGATATTAATGTACTCGTGATTACAAACAACTCTCAAAAAGAAACTATAAAAAATATTTTGGTCCTACATTTTTTCCGATTTGATGTATTAGGGCCAATTTTTTTTTTACTGATTTGACATATAGTTTCTTTGGGAAAGTTGTTTGTAATCAAATCACGAGTACATGCATAATCTTATGTTATCCAGAACTAATTAAAAGTCACCTGTATATCAATTATAAGTACGTGAATTTACATAAAATCTTTAATTTATCTTAAAATTTATACATTTTTGCCGATTTGATAACTTATCTTATTATGTATCGAGGACCAAAATTTTTTTTTACTGATTTGACATATAGTTTCTTTGGGAAAGTTGTTTGTAATCACGAGTACATGCATATCTTTTGTCATCCAGAACTAATTAAGTCACCCTGTATATCAATTATACGTGAATTTACATAAAATCTTGTTACAGCGCCGTACGGCATCTTTGCGCGCAGCTGTGTCGCCATGGCAAAGGACTCCAAGAGTACGTTCCAGATCATCGACGACGAAGGGTTAGTTCATTTTTAAAGGCTTTTTTATATAACTTGCAATATTTGTATGCTTTGAGTTTACACTACAATAAATACTCTAAGTGTGTATGTATGTTTAGTTCAAATCCGGGGGTCCGATTGAGCTGAAATTTGGAATGATAGATAGACAGATAGATGAAACATTTATTCAAAGCTACATTACAATATACAGTAATGCACAAAAAGAAAACAAAAAAACAACAACTTCTTATATCTATGCATAAGTGTGAAAAGGCCATCTTCGGCATCATCGTCACTTACGATCAGTTAAGATGATGCCAAGGGCTTACCAATGGTGAATAATAAAAAAGGGGGTAGATACATAAAATTGTGCCGTAGCTCAGAAATGGTTCTGATTCAGCATATGCTGCAGGCAGGTAAATATGTACCTACAGCGCCGATATTCCGCCGGAATACAGCCGTATTCCCGGTGACAATAGATCCTTTTGACGCTGATCTGATGATGAACTTTGGAGGTGGAATCAAGGTCCAAGAATCGTCTTTTATTTTTCAATCCAAACAGCTAGACTCTACTGTGCTCACCTTTTTTGAATGTGGAACCGTACTTTATTTTTATATTCATTTGAACTTCTGGCTTTTTGACCATTAATACTCTTTTCAAATAAAATATTATATTAAAAATTATTATCATCATCATCATCATATCAGCCACAAATCGTCCACTGCTGGACAAAGGCCTCCCCCAAGGATTTCCACGACGACCGGTCCTGCGATTATTATATCATCTATTTATTTGTTTACACTTATAGTGTACCAAAATACAAATTCTTAAAACTAATACTTAGGGATAGTGTACATGTTTTACAGCAGGCGGTCCTTTTGCTAAGAGCAATCTCTTCCAGACAACCTATTAGTTAATAGAAATTGATAAGAAATCAGTCGATTAACAATCTCTTTTCTCTTGCAGTTGTCCGGTTGATCCTTCGATTTTCCCAGCCTTCACACCCGATGGCAACGCCCTCCAGTCTGTGTATGAAGCCTTCAGGTTCACAGAGTCATATGGCGTCATATTCCAGTGCAACGTCAAGTACTGCCTAGGACCTTGCGAACCGGTAAGAACAATAGCGGTCATTGAAGTAAAACATCTGTACCTACGCACGCTTGACTTGGGGAGTAAGCTGATGGATGCGTGACGAGAGCGTTACAGAAGTGGGATCGGGCGAGGCGAACGGAAGTTGAGAGGGATATATAAATTAGTGAAGATAGAAAGAGAGATACTATTTATTTTTGTTTACCAACAATATCGGACTGGCCAAAAAAGAGGTTATTTATTTCTTTGGCACGCTCTGTAGCCTAAAGGGCTTGATGAAATTTGGAGTGCAAGGTGAAGTTAGATTCGTCTTTATCCCGTGAATGACATAGGATACATTTTACCCGACTGGCCAAAAAAAGCGGTTTTAATTTTTAATACTTAAAGTTATCTCAAACAGTGATCAACATTTTTAATAGATCAAGTTTATTTATGAAGATATCTGATAAACAAAAAGCTAAATTACTTCATATTGCCATGACTTTTTGTGACTAGTTTTTTTTATCCACAATTGTTGAGCCCTTGACAACATCTCACCTGATGGTAAGTGGCGATGATGCCGAAGATGGAAGCGGGCTTACCAATGCAATAGGGAACTAGCTATCTTATCTACAAGCCGGAACACATCAATGCTGTTAACATTGGTGCTTGGCGGCAAGACTTAGATAAGATGGTGGTAGCTAGCCAGGCGGGCTATGAAAATGCCCTACCACCAACCAAACCGAGTCTTGCAAAGATGAGCCCGCCGGTAATCGAACACGCGACCTCCTGGTGTGAATCGAATGGACTTACCAATACGCCACGGAGGCGGTTAATTTTATTTTGTGTAGCTGGATACCTACTTGCCTGAGGAATCTACTGTATATATTCCTGTATCATCAACCAAAAAAGTAATTTTGTATTAAAAAAACGGCCAATTGCGAGTTGGACTCGCGGTAAGAGGGTTCCGTACCACCACAACTTTTGCACACAACTAGGACAATGATACCTATTCACATGACAAACAAAAGGCAAACGCGAGCAACAGAAAAATACTACTGGCGCTATCTAGTAGTGCTTTAGTGATCTATTTTCCGTAAGTGAACGTATTATATTGAGTTTACCACCTTATTTTAATTTGTCTACTCTCATATCGTAAAGTTCGCATTATCAACTTCAAAGCGAGTTTATATTGGCATACTTTATAAACTCAATATCGTAATTTAAAAAAAATATACATTTAACATTATTTTGTTACAGAAATAATGATAAAATGTATTTTTTTTTTCATTACGATACAAGTTAAACCAAAGAGATAATATCACCAACGAAGTTCCTCAACTTTTTTTTATTGGAACGCACATGCGGTTCGCGCCATATTTACAGCAATACAAAAAGTTTTCATTTCAATTTTTACTTGTCTATGACAGCGCCCGCTTTAACGCATGCGCGGTGATGTGTTGGTTTTTCAATTTTGTTGTAGATACTGAATTTCTAGGATAATTTTCATTCTTGTTTAAAAATGTCTGAGATCAGTGAAAGCATTGTTTTTACCTGTCTGTGACACCGTCCGCTTCAGTGCAAGCGCGGTGATGTGCTGGGATTCAGCGCTATGACACGTTTTGTTGTAGGTACTTACTTAATTTCGTGCTGATTTCGTGGGATTTTTTCTTAATCTTAACTTTGATCTTTGTATTTTAGTTGATTCAATCCCAATGTATGAGATTAGATAAAGTAGTGTATGAAACTGCACATAATTTGGTCGTAAGAACCCTTATTATGCAACAGTTTCATAAACTACTATTATAGAATTCTTATAGGTTTTCCTGTTATCTACAAGCAATAAACTATGTTATTTAGTATTTTTTTCAAAATTTTAGGCTCAGTAGTTTTGGTGAACAGGGGGAATATGGTCAATTTTCGTCTTCTTTCATGAATAAAATCAAAACTCTTTATTTTACAATAATATCAAAAATATATTTGAAATCCTCATAACGAGCCCTTTCATTTGATATATGATACAGTAAGGTTTTCAAAACTTTTTTTTAATAATTCCTAATTTTTCCCCCCGAAAATGACCCTTATTTAAAAAAAATATTTACTTTGCACATCTGTGTTTGGGTTAAAAGATTACACCATCCTACCAAATTTCACCTGATTTGGTCCAGTAGATTCGGAGCAAATTGGCTGTGACAGACGAACGGACAGACAGACAGACGCACGAGTGATCCTATACCTAAAAAGAGTATTTGAAGTAGAGTCGTCTACATTACGCTGTTTGTTTTTAGGCGGTGTGCGAGTGGGGTAGGGAGTCCATCGAATCGTGGGGCAAGAGGAAGAGACGTTCGCTGCCGCACAACCAGAGCGAGGAGTCTCACAACCAGGAGGAGGACATGAACATCTCCCAGGAGATCATCGTGCTGGACTTCGGTGACGAGCGACAGAGCACGGACTTCCTGCGCTCCGACAAGCCAGGCGGCACCGCGTCTGAGGCCAACTTTGGAGGTAAGTGCCTTTATCATATCAGCCGAAAGACGTCCACTGCTGGACAAAGACCTTTGCCAAGTATTTCCACGACCTGTTCTTCGCTACCCGCATCCAGCGGCTTCCCGCGACCTTCACCAGGTCATCGGTCCACCGCGTGGGAGGCCTGTCTATACACGTCTTCCGGTGCGCGGTCGCCACTCGGTAACGAGTCTCCAGGAGGCTCGAGTTTCCATACAAACGTAGTTTCGCTTTAATACAAAAACTACATGCCGGACGGAATTCAAACTTTGTAAATATATTGAGTACACACATATCGATGTTTGTAATTAGTTTTCATCGTAGTAAATTCTAACGTAACTAAACGAAGGCTTAAATTAGCTTCGTACTGAAAGTTTCAAAATGCTCTTATTTTTTTTTTTTTTATATTAGTACAACGAAAATTAATTACAAACATCGATATGTGTCTACTCAATATATTTGCAAAGTTTGAATTCAATAGTTTTTGTATCAAAACGGAACTACGTTTGTGTGGAAACTCGAGCCTCCTGGCGGCCCAGAGAATTTAAACTTTTAAGTTCGTGGTCTTTAATTACAAAGAAATAAAAATCAAGGGGAGTATTGTATTTAAAGGGAGAAAGATTAATAATACAAAAAGAAACCAAACTTTAACGTGACTTTAATGTACGGAGAACAAATTAAAGTGAGCATCCAATAAAATAGTGAGAACAGAAGACTTTTTAAATAACACTAGGCTCCTAAAAATGAGAATCTTAAGCATCACTCCAAATCAGGCGCGGATACAGAAGAAAATTAAGGCGGCAGTGTGGAGGGGGGGGCGGGGCAAAAGATTTCTTGAGCTATACAGGGTGTAACATAAAGGTGCAGTGATACTTCAAGGTGGGCTTGTACTCATCAAACTGAACAACTTTTGTTCTACAAATTTGCCGAAACCGGTATTTTTTTTGAATTCTTCATACAATTCGGTCAGCTGATTGGCCTGTTTTGTATGAAAATCCAAAAAAAATCGCAATTTCAGCAAAGTAGTAAAAAAAAGTTGTTCAGTTTGATGAGTACAAGCCCACCTTAGAGTATCACCAGACCTTTACGTTACACCCTGTATATGACTGTAAGAACAAATCATTAAGTCACATGCAAACCGCGTGGTGCTAGGCCGCATCCGTCAAGGGTGGGCGGACCTCCGCGCCCCCCATATAATATATCCGTACCTGCTTCAATTGACTTCAATTGACTCGGTGGCTCAGTGATTAGTGCTCTTGACTGATGATCCGAGAGTTGTGGGTTCGATCCCCACCCAAGGCAAACATTTGTGTGATGAGCAGATTTGTTTGCTCTGTGTCTGGGTGTTTAATATCTATATATTTATGTATTTAAACGTATATAAGTATGTATATCAGTCTCTGGTTCACTTAACACAGGGAATCCTACTTTAGGGCCAGATGACCATGTGTGATTTGTCAAAAAACAAAAAAAATGCTTATCAATTTTTATACGCTTATTTACTAGTAATCAATCATGTCTTTCGCAGAGAAAACAGTGACTATAGTGGAACCGTGCCCCAGTAAGGCGTCAGTCCTCCTGCTCGGAGTAGCGTGTGCGTTGCTGGTGCTTCTCTATATCGCAACCATCTTCTGCTACTACATGCGCAAGTGGCTCGCGCCGCCGAAACACATGCCGTAAGAAGGCCTCAAGCTACAGCCGGCGGCGACTGTCGAGCGGTGATACTTCGTCACCGATAGCAATGTATTACGGTGATGTTCCACTGATTCGTATAAATTTAGCTAGGAACTTGTGATACAAATGACTGATAAATGAACAAAATTCCACAAAGAAAAAGCAGACAATAACATGTATACTATAGTCTGCACCTATGTATAATTTGAAATTATTATACTTTACGTTCAAAGAGATCAGATAGGTAATAAAAATTTACTCAAAAATTACAGTCACATCAGTTGTATTAGAATAATTATTGTATTGTATTTAAAGACTCATTTTATAAAGTTTTTTAGTAGTTTTGTGCTAATGTATGGTAGGTATGTTTATAACCACCGCAGGTTTTGCATTTACGTTTAGAGATAATTTATGGCATTTAGAAGCATTTACTAATTATAAGTAGCAATAAAAATTGAAATATTAGTGTTACAATGACCTGAAAATAGATCAGCTGCAGCACGGGCAGACACTCTCAAAGTCTGCACATCTGCATGACTCGCAACATGTTCGAGTACCTATTTTATACAATCAAGGTTCCATTACACCAGTGTGTTTATGTAATAAACTAACTATCTTACTGTAAAATTTAATATATTCTGTCAAAAAGATAGCACTTGAAATAATCCCTAATAAATAATAATTAAGCAAAAGGTAAAAGCCTATTTTTACCAAGTTATGATTTAAAGGGATTATTTTGAATTTTTATATATTATTGGTTAAATAACATTTAGGAAAATAGGTTAAAAATAGATTAATAAGTTTAGTAATTTTAGCAATTTTATTGAGATTTTGAATTTAGGTAATCAGCTTTCTTTAATTAAGCAGATATTGCTGTAATAAACAATAATAATTAATAATCTGCATCAGAAAAAAAAATGTCTATACTATTTTTGTCCTAGTTTCTTTTATACAAAATTATGATAATTTATTTATGTATGTAGCATCGAAACTTGGTTTAGGAATTATTATTGTTTGTAAATATCATGCTGTGTCCGATTATGATATGGCAATTAAATTACTTTGAGAACTTTCAGTTGGGTTTTGACGAAATTGTGTGGACTGGTCTAATGTTTGGACGTATTATAGAGGCCCGTTTAACTTTGGGAATTGTTTCTCTTAACCCAACTTGAGATTTCTATTCTATTTATTTGACATTAGTTAAGTATATTACTTATTTATTTTTATAATAATAATTTTTACTAAGGTAATGAAATAAACTTGTACAAATTTTTAATTTGTATATTATTTTAAAACAAAAACAACTTTTAAATTTAAATAATTCAATACTAATTAACTGTTAAATATGACATTAGCTGGCTACCCAGTTTCTGCTAGCATGTTAGTGTATATGCTGTTCAATATTTCTTCTTGCATACCGCTTTCTAATTCTTCTGTTGCACAATCAAATATGTTGTTAAAGTGCCGCAAAAACATTGGAGTAATTTTCTCTATAGGGCATTCCATTCCAGTTTCTTTAGTGAGTGAAGTGACACCCTTGCCCTCAACTCCACATGGGACTATGTGTTCGAACCAGGATAAATCATTATTGCAGTTCAGGGAAATACCGTGAGTTGTGACGTAACGAGATGCATGGATCCCTATTGCAGCTAGTTTGTTGTCTCCTGCCCATACCCCTGTGTGCGGGGAGCGTGTTGCAACCACATCTGAAACAATGAAATTAATAAAGAATAAGTTTAATACTAAACAACTTTTTGAATACATACATATAAAAATCACACATATTGGCATATATCTACACTAATTCCACATAAAATAAATAAAACTGCATTTATAAATCAGCAACCGGTTTTGAACACCATTTTCAGGCAGACTGGAGGACATTCATATAATTTAGGAATTTTCAAGACAAGAGTGAACACTTACCATCAGGTGAGGTGCAGCCAAATGCACTCAAACTTTTAATAATTAAAAAAAATAGACATACCCATAAGAGCATACTCACAAAATCTTTTCTCATAAAAATTTTAAATAACTACATCTTGAAAATGGATAGGCCGATTCTAATGAAACTTTATACACATAAACAAATCACAAAATTCCAGTTTGTGGACAGAGTACATTTTTAAAATACTATACATATATTAAACAAAATTAGCGGAAAATTAATGTTAAATAACATTACTATGAAAACCTTAGTTTCATTTAGTGAAAACACATTTTTCTTTTAAATGTTATCTACCCACCAACTAGAATTTTAAGACTTATAAAGTTTCATTAGAACCGGCCCATCCATTTTCAAGAAGTTAGTAATTGTAAGTTTGTATGGGTACTGATTTGTGAATACTCTCTTATGCCTTTAGTATTCCCTACTCTTTGCTTAACATAGCCTTATGTCAAAGAGTAGGGAATCTTATGTTTGGAATGAAATTTCATGAACAATGTCTGGATTACCATTTCAAAACATAACTTAAATGCTTGATTATTTAGTCAGATGATTATAATTCTCACCTAATTCATCACACATCTTGATGATTGTTTCCTCTAAGCGATCCACATACCACTTGACACTGGTTTTGAAGTGTTTCAAGTTGATGACAGGGTATGCAACTAGCTGGCCTGGTCCGTGAAAGGTGATAAGCCCTCCTCGGTTAGTCTTGCGAAAATCTGCACCTAGACTGCGTAGTCTCAAAACCTCTTCACTGCCCGTTTCATCTCTGATACCTGAAATAGTGAAATTGAGAATTTAAAATGCATAATAATCTGCAAAATAAACACTTAGATAAAACAAAACTTAGATTCTTATGCTAATCGTCTCCTTCGACTGCTCACCGACAGTGTAAACGGGCTTATGCTCGACCAGCAGGAGGGTGTCGTAGTTGGAGACGTGCCCCTTGGCCATAGCGTCTAGATGCCGGCGAGCCAGCGCCGCCTGGATCTTCTGTGCCGTGTCGTAGCTCACCAGCCCCAGTCTCCACACTTTCACCATCTTCGTAGTCAATTGGTTTGTCAATTTCATTAGAATACAATATTAATCTTTTTAATTTTTTAAAAACAATTTTTCACAGTTCTAATTTTCTACATTTTGAAAATCAAATAAAAAACAAAAGTCAAAACAAAAGAGAATCACTTCAAAGAGAATATAATAAACTACGTTTAATCCACAGAATCACTTAGGTAACGAACGTCAGTCACAAAGAGAATATAATACACAACGTTTTACGTCAGTCAGTCATCCATCATTCACACAGACTAAGTAGGGAACTAAATCAGTCATCACTTCAGTGTCACCAAATATGACCTATTGTTAGTAACGTCAAGGTCATCTTTGCTAACGTTTATAGCCCTCTACACGATGGCTCATCATGGGCCAGCGAGAGGGACAGAGCTGCAAGGAAGAAAAGGTCGTGTATACATTTTTACTCTTCTAACCTATAGCGCGACTAGTGATTTCTATACTCCTTGGCGGCGGAGCACCGAACAGTGCGGCGCGGCCCTTTCTTCGCATTAGCAATGCGACGCTTAGACAGACAATATATAGTTCTTGGTTTTGCTTGGTCGTGCGTGGGTAGAACGTGAACTGGCCTCTTCGCCGCTGCCAAAGTAAACGCACTGGCGACAGCACAAAGGCGCGGTGGAGTTGCCTCCGGAGTAACTCCGCCTGGGTGCTTCTTGGCATCAGATCGGCTTTCATGGAGGACCTTAAATGCTCATTTCCTATACGGTTAATCACTACGCTTACGAGGCGAACTCCTGGTTCCCAACGTTTCCTTCCACGCAACACGCAAACTACGATTTCATGGCACGCCTATTATAGAGGACCATGGCCGACATGCGACCCACCCAGCGTCACGCCATGCGCAACCTAAGTCGTTTGTTGAAGACGCATCTCACGTTTTCCTTCGTGACGACACCGTGCGACGCGACGGTCCCTGCAGCTGCCTTACACCGGCCCATATAACGTTCTCAATCGCACTTTAAAGACACTTACCCTAGATATTTCGGGTAGGAAAGTAGTGGTGAGAGTCGACCGGACGAAGCCAGCGTACATCACACCAGATCCTGAGCAAGGCATACTTAAACTTAGAACAGTAATTCTGTGTAATCAATGTATGGGGAATACAAACAAATGTTTTGAAACTAGTGTAATATGATGCATTTAGGTGTGGTGTTTAAAGTTCACAATCCTCACTACTCTTCCACCTGAAGCTTCACCCCCCTCCACCCCTTCAACGTGAGATGTGTCCCTGTTTAAGGTTTTGTCATTTTATTGGGAAAACTATACTACAAACTACAACGTTCTATGTCATTTTTTAATAAACTTGTTGGACAAGCAAAAAGCGCAGTGCGACTATCAAAACTGCTGCCTGTTTGATCTGTGGAATATCAGCATTCAAGGCGAGTCTATCTGCAAGTACAGGCATTGCTAGTAAATGTGAAGAATGGGGCTGGACAAAATTTAACGCATTCTTGAATCCTATGCTCACAACAAAAGCACTAGCTCCCGCTTCAATACTTAAATTAGTATAATTTGTTTGCAAACTAGGTTACGAGAAAAGATGCGGCTGCGTTAAAATCGGCTTACGATGTACTACAATGTGTATGAAGTAACTATACAGATAAACCTCTTATATTAGGCTTTATTTAACATAAAAATTACACGGGATGTTTTGCAGACATTATATGACATTTTATCACAGTTGACACTATTAATACTAATTTATTCTTTTGATTACCACATAGATTGCATATTGTCTTATTCCCTCATGCTCTTTTATTAACTACAACTCATAGTCTTCTAGATATAGTGGTAATCTTCTGTTTCTGCCTGATCTTCTGATCTCTACAGAAGAAGGCGTTGGCTCGGAGTCATTATTCGTCTGTAGGTCATACTCGGGAGCATTTATTAGCGGGCTTTCGGCCTCCGGGTCGGTCCCGCTTGCATGATTCTCTGTCAGAGTATTCTCGTTTGCGTGATTCTCTGTCAGGGTATCCTCACATTCAGCTATTGCCTCTCCTTGACCTTCGACGCAGAGCTAGTTGGACTGTTTTCCATAGGGTGGAGTTAAATTTCTCAACCTGGCCATTTCCTTGGGGTTATAGGCAGTTGTTCTGCTTGTTGCTATTCCACGTGAGTGTAAAAAATCTTCTTACTTCTGTTGATAAAAACGAAGTTCCCCGATCGGAGTGGATGTACGACGGGAATCCGAATATTATAAAGATGCTGTTTAGATGTTTGATTACCGTCTTGGCACTGATATGCGAACAAGGGAATGCAAACGGGAATCTAGAGTACTCGTCAATAACGGTGAGTATGTACCGATTATGGGTCCGTAATGGAACAGGTCCTTAAAAGTCAATGCTCAGGCGTTCCATAGGAGAGGTAGCCTTTATCAGTTTAGGAAGCGGATCAGGGCTCTTGTAGTACCTGGGCTTGATTTCGGAGCATATACGACAGTTAGCAGTCATCGTCCTCACTTCGTCGACAGTGTATGGTAAGTTTTGTATCTTCAACCAATGATACATTTGAGTAACGCCTGTGTGACACATGGTTTCGTGGAGCGACTGGAGCCTACTTCTTCGAGATTCCATAGTGGCGCATACTCTAGAAAGTGAAGAGACCCGCCATTAAGTACACAGCAAACTCCGTGGTGTGTGAATATTGTGTCCTTCAAAATGTTGACAATGTCGTTGGAAATATTTGTCATTAATGCTTGCTTGTGTGAAAATAAAATAATTATATTATTCTAACTAGTTCTCGGTGTTAATAAATCCCTCACAAATTGGTAACAGAGCGTGGTTCATTTA
Organism: Coleophora flavipennella; assembly: GCA_947284805.1. NCBI lineage: Eukaryota > Metazoa > Arthropoda > Insecta > Lepidoptera > Coleophoridae > Coleophora > Coleophora flavipennella. Next base: position 9,679,781 of record OX369288.1, read on the forward strand.
AATAAAATAAAAAAACTCGAAAATGAGTTCGACGTCAAATTGTCGGAACATCGAAGCTTTGACCAAGAACAACTACGATATGTGGTGCCTACAAGCACAGGCAATACTGATCAAAAATGATTACTGGGACATCGTCAGCGGTACAAAAATTTTGGAGCCCGGTGCAGAAGCAGCGACCAATGCGGCATTTAACAAGGAGGATATAAAGGCGAGGGCAGAAATTCTTCTGTTAATTACTCCGTCTGAGCTAAAGCAAGTAAAAGGTTGCGAGACTTCTAAAGCTATATGGGACAAGCTAAAAGCTACTTATCATAGTACAGGACCGGCACGAAAAGCAACGTTGTTGAAACAACTAGTGCTGAAACGAATGACCACAGGTGAGGATATCCGCGACCATATCAATAATTTTATGGACGTAGTTGACAAACTTGGCGATATGGATATAAAAATTCCACAAGAATTACTAAACATAATGCTACTGTATAGTTTACCGGGGACATTAGAAAACTTTCGTATTGCAATAGAGTCCTGAGATAAACTGCCTAGTCCTGAGGATCTAAAAATAAAAATATTAGAAGAATTCCAGGCTAGAGATGGTGGAGCTCAATCAAGCAAGCAATCAGAGACTTTTGAGGCGTATTATACTAAGAAAAACAAAAATAATTCTGCAAGATCTGCCGTAAGAAGAATCATTCCACCGAACAGTGCTGTAGCGAATTGCTGAAACTACATGGAATCAAAAGACACTTAAGCACAGTGTACACACCACAACAAAACGGAGTCAGTGAGAGAAAAAACAGATCCTTACTAGACCGATATTTGGTTTGCTATATTTGATGACAGATGGAAATCTCCCAAAAAAGTTATGGGCAGAAGCTGTAGAAATAGCGAATCACTTAATGAACAGAAGCCCTACAAAAGTCCTAAGTGGTGAAACTCCACACAGAAAGTGGGCCGGGCGTACACCATCTGTCAGTCACCTTCAAGTATTTGGTAGAAAATCTTTTGTACTGAAAAAGAATAGTAAAGGTAAATTTTCAAATAAAACCAAAAGTGCGTTTGTTGGATATGCTAAAAATTTTAAAGGGTATAGAATTTACATACCTGATGAAAATGATATAACAATCAGCAGAGATGTAAAGTTCATGGACAAAATATACTATGAAGAAAAGCTCAAAGATGAAAATCCCCTCTAATTTCCACAGAATATCCTCGAAATCGAATTCAATGAGGCCAACACAAACGAACAAGAGGTTGTCCAAAACCCGAACCCTCCTGAAGAATTCGTGGATGCTGATGATGAAATAATAGCCAAAGAAGAGGCAACTGCAACTAAAAGTGGAAGACCTCAAAGAAAGAGGCAACCACCAGCATGGACTAAAGATTTCATACTAGAAGATAATGAAATGGAGGAGATAAACCAATGCATATAAATTTCATACTTTTCTGACGAAAATGAAAAAGACCCGCACTTGCACGATGCAATCAAATCTGAAATAAAAGCACATGTAAATAACGGAACCTGGAAAATAGAAAAGAAAGAGAATGACATGAAAGTGATAGACTACAAAATGGTTCTTAGAAATAAAGTTGGACCAGATAATATCATTACTCGAAAAGCCAGACTGGTGGCTCGTGGTTTTAACCAGCGGCCAGGCATTGATTATAATAAAACTTTTGCTCCAGTCGCGAAATTAAGCTCTATCAGAACTGTAGTAGCGATGTCAGTTGAACAGGGCCTAAGCCTAAATCAAATGGATGTGATAACGGCATACCTAAACGGTGAAAAAGAAGAAACTATAGTCATGAAGTGTCCAGATTACTTAGAAGACTACTTAACAGAAATTATGATTGAAGAGAGCGAAAAAGATGATTTAGCTATGTACTTCAAAACAAAAAGCATGCTAGAAAATCTTAAAAATAAGAAAGGCGATAAAGTCTGTTTGCTAAAGAAAGCTCTATATGGACTTAAACAATCCGGGAGACAGTGGCACAAAAGATTAGACACTGAACTGAAAAATATTGGATTGAAACCATCGCCTGCAGACCCCTGTGTGTATATATCAACGAAATGGGGAGTCAAAATTGTGATAACAATTTACGTTTATGATATACTCTTGGCGTATTCATGTCCTAAGAGAGCCAAAGAAATCAAAGATCAACTTATGAAACAATTTGAACTAAAAGATATGGGAAAACCCAAAAGATTGCTTGGCTTTGATTTCACGTACAAAGACGGACAAATAAAATTAAATCAAGAGAAGTTCATTGAGGATACCCTTAAAAAATATAAGATGGAAGACTGTAAAGGGGCAGTGACACCCATTGAGACAGGCCTTTCATTGCAGAAAGCAGAGAAAACTGAAATGAAAGATCTTCCATACAAAAATCTAATAGGTACTCTAATGTTTTTAGCTGTAGCTACAAGACCCGACATTATGTACGCAAACAGCTGTTTATCGCAATTCAATGATTGTTACAGCGAGACACACTTCAAAAGTGCCAAAAGGGGGCTGAGATACCTGAAAGAGACAAAGTGTGTGGGCTTAACGTTCAATAAAACTGAACAGCCTCTATATGGTATGGCGGATGCCGATTGGGGCGCGTGCCAGATAGACAGAAAATCATTTTCTAGTTATAGCTTCAAATTTGGTGGAGCCTGTATTAGCTGGACGTCAAAGAAGCAAAAATGTGTTGCACTATCTACGGCAGAAACCGAATATTTCGACCTAACTAAAGCAGCTAAGGAAGGTATTAACCTAGGCATGCTACACACAGATCTTGGGTTGCGTGAAAGCCAGCCTGTGATGATATGCTGCGATAATCAGGCTGCAATAAAACTAAGTTCTAACCAGATGGTCAGTCCTAAATCAAAGCACATTGACATGAGAGTTCACTATATAAGGGATTGAGTGCAAGATAAGAAGATAGAACTTCAATTCATTGGGACTGAAAGCAATGAAGCTGACCTTTTAACAAAAGGGTTACCGGGACCACGTCTACTTGTTTTGCGACGCAGTCTCGGGTTACAAGAGTAAAGCGATACTCCCAAGAGAAGGAGCACCAGTAGTCTGCCGTGTGTAGGAGTGAAGAAACCCGCTATTAAGTACACAGCAAATTCCATGGTGTGTGAATATTGTTTCCTTCAAAATGTTGACAATGTCGTTGGAAATATTTATCATTAATGCTTGCTTGTGTGAAAATAAAATAATTATATAATTATTCTAATTAGTTCTCGGTGTTAATAAATCCCTCACAGAAAGGGCGTCAGCTGCGTAATTTTCTTTACCTGGTCGGTATATTATATCATATTTATAAGATGCGAGCTCAAGTCGCCACCTTTGAATCTTCTTATTTTTGATTTTGCTCGTATGCTTGGCATCATACATAAACGACACTGATCTCTGGTCAGTAATAAGTTTAAATAGTCTTCCTATAAGAAAATGTAGCCATGGCCATTTCCTTAGAGCTTCTACTATGGCATAGGCTTCTTTTTCAATCGTAGAGTGATTCCGCTCGCTTTGATTGAGTGTCCTCGATTAGAAAGCAACAGGTCTCGAATCTTGCGACAGAGTAGCAGCGATGGAGTTCTCTGAGGCAACGGTCTCAACAGTAAAAGGCATATTGTCATCGATTGCATGTACTGCTGACTTTGCAATTGTAGATTTAAGTTCTTCGAAACATTTCACTGCTATTGGTTTCAAAGGAAAAACATTCGAATGAGCCAGAGGATGTATCTTCTCGGAAAAGTTTGGGATCCACTTAGAGTAGTGGGCAAACATTCCTAGAATCCTTCTAAGACAGATAGGATCGTTCAGCGGAGGCATATTCAGCAAAGGCTTAAGTCGCTCGCTATCTGGTTTGATAACGTGATTGGAAATAGTATAGACAAGTATGTTAATAGTATTTTGCATAAACTTGCTCTTTTCTTTATTCAGTGTTAGGTTGTAATTTTCCGCGGCTTTAAGGAATCGATTAAGGTTCTCATCATGCTCCTCTTTTGTGTTGCCACAAACAGTAATGGCGTCTAGGTAGGCATAAGTCCCGTTTAGATCTTCGGTCCTAATAAGCCAGTCGATTGTTCTTTGAAAGCTGGAGACGCCATTAGTGACACCGAACGGAATACGACGAAACTGATATAGGTTTCCTCACGCCTCAAAAGCTGTATAAACTTTTTCGGGAGGCAGGATTGGCACTTGATGATAGGCACTCTGTAAGTCTATTGCACTAAAAATTGCATATTTGGCCACCTTTGTTACCATTTCTTCTATGTTCGGTAACGGGTACGCATCCAATTGAGTATATTTGTTTATAGTCTGAGAAAAGTCAATTACGAGTCGCTTCTTGTGTTTCACATTCTTAGTAATCAGCACTTGTGCTCACCACGGAGATTGACTTTCTTCCACGATACCATCTTTTAGTAACTTCTTGACTTCTCTCCTTATAAACGCGTGGTCATCCGTGCTATACTTTCTCGATCTGATGGCTATTGGCTTGCAATCTGCAGCGACATTTGGAAATAGAGGTACAGCTGGAACGGAGGCTGCAGCCACACTGCATACCTTCAAGGTATCTTTAGGAAGAGCGTTGAGTGTGATTCAAGTACGTCGTGCCCTATAATAAGGTCAGCGCAGAGATTCCTAACTATAAAAAGATTTACATTCTCGTACAAGTTATCGCCAAGTTCGATATTTTGACATGTGAGACCGTTGACCTGAGATTTGTGAGAGAGAGAAGCCATTGAAATTGTTTGATCGCAACGTTTCTTCCTGAGTTGGCAAAAATTTGCGAAGTCTTCATTGATGAAGCTTAAAGAGCTCCCTGTTTCTATCAGCACTTCAGCCCGAATGCTCTTGATGAATGCTGAGACCATGGCTTTTCGTAGTGACGTCGGTACTGCAGCTGTTATGCAACCACAGTGGCCACACTCTTCTGATGGTGTTGTCGAAACGATAGTCTGGTTCTTGCAGCGACATACCTTGCCATAGTGCCCTTTTCTGTTACATTTTGTACAGGTTACATCTCAAACTAGGCAGTTCTTGCGTAGATGTATAGATCCACCGCAAAAAAGCATTTCCGATTAGGGGTTGATGCAGAAGCAGTAGTAGTGTCCGCATCTTCATCGATAGTTCGGGGCGCAGTAGGATTATCAGTTTTTACGATGGAATATACTTCTGGGGCTGATACGAAGTTTTCACAGTTAGTTTCCGCCATTTCCATGGAAAGAGCCTTGTTATAGGACTCGTCCAATGTCAGCGTCAAATTTTCTTAAAGTTCTTATTAGTTTCAGCGTCAACGCTGATATACTCACAGTCTTTGGCTACTTGCTTGAAAGCCTGAAGGTAAACGTCGATTGTTTCGCCCGCGTGCTGTCGTTCTTCGGCTTCAAGTATAGCTTGTCTAGTGCAGCCATCATTGAGTCGAAAGTTGAGTATTCACTTACGCTGGCGTACACTCTCGGTGTGATATGGTTGACCAGGAGTCGAAGCTTGGTTGAGTTTCATATTGCTTCCTGTTGAGCTGCGGCATCCGCTGGTTGCTGTGCAGCTTAGAAGTTATAGAACTTTATTTTCCAGAGCTGCCATTCTTTTGCGCTGTCGAGTCGCAAGTTCGTGGTAGGGTGGACATCGAACCTATCTGGTCTTAGGAATTTTTTCATTTTATATTAAATAAATTGAATTAACTATACAGATAAACCTCTTATATTAGGCTTTATTTAACATAAAAATTACACGGGATGTTTTGCAGACATTATATGACATTTTATCACAGTTGACACTTAATATTAATTTATTCTTTTGATTACCACAAAGATTGCATAGTATCTCAGTGTAATGCTGGCACTATAAGTACATCGCTATTCGTGTTCGAGTATTTGTCTTATTCGCCCAAATACGACGATGTAAAGTGGCTCTATTCGTCTATATTTGCCTATTCTCATAAACAAGACGAATACACGAACACACGTATCCGGCTGCTTCGGTTTTTGCAACATATCAAAAGATTGCGAATATGCCGAATATGTTCGTTTACCGTCCACACATCGCTCGTTCAGTAGCGTATGGTGCGTAACAGCCAAAGAGAATATAACAAACTAAAGTTTTTGCAACAGCGGTGGACGTGTTTACGAGCCTGCGCGCACTTGCAATTAAGTTGGCCAATAGTTCAGTCGCAATCATAATCATACTCAAACTGTCGGCAGGTAACTTTTAATCGTCAAGTGGGCACACTGCCATATAACTCCAGACTGATCCTCTGACCGATCAAACTATCGGCCAATTTAAAATTGCAAGTGCGCGCAGGCTCTTGGTTTATTTAGGTATAGCTCGATCGCGCCAAAATGGATTGGACAAATGACCTTGTCATGTGTTTTTTGGAATACTATCAAATGCATCCCTGCATATGGGACCCGCAACATGCATCTCATAAAAATAAAAGCGTATTCTCCATGGTATTTAAACGACTTCGTTTTTATGTATACATAACATGTACTGGTGATTAGCACAATGAAAATAATAAGCCGCTGCTGTAGTCCACACGTCCATCTTGGCGATAAATGATGTGTAGACGGTGTATTCTTGTTAATCGGACCTCAACATATGCCGAGAAGTAAGCAGAGCTAATACCATCAAACCTATCCAAAATGACATAGAACGTTTTTTGTTCAGAATTTAATAAGAATTATTTTTGGCTTCGACACTTTTTTCATAGCTATTATAGTTTTCACAAAGAAATGACAAAAACATAAACAGGGACGTATTTTACGGTGGGAGGGAGGGTGAAGCGTCAGGTTGAAGAGTATGGAGGATTGTGAACTTTGAACACCACACACACCCAAAGCAAAGGTATCTTACGACCTGAGATTTTGGCGGGATTTGTGGTGAACGCATTCGTAGTTTTATTTTATTGTATTTGCATTGTTTTCTGTTAGAGTTTTGTTTTAAAAAAAATCGTCTGGTGCACGTGAGCAATGTGGAGAACAAAAAAATAAAACGACTGGGCCACCGTAGTTCTTTACCCGTATTGTACGAGCTAATAGATGAAGTTACGTAATTTGCAGGCTATAGATCGTGTACAAATAGTTCCAATACATCAGTCCACAAACTACGGGGTGTACACTACAGGCTGCAAACTATCAGCCCGGGCAATAGTAGACGGACCGCGGAACACGGCCCGTATTAGGGTAGGGTTGTGCAGGAGTGCGCGGTGTACAAGAGTACGCAGAGCTATTAGCCAATCACAATGCAAGGTTCGCCGCTAACTTCAGTCGTCAAAGGTTAAAGGGTACGACAGGTGTATTGGTGAACAAAATTTATCTATTCTGGTATAATTTCCAAAGATTTATAGGAGAAATTGAGTTTTCGACCCCTGTGATGTAATAATACAACTTCTTGTAACCTGAATAGCAACGGAAATTAGAGAGATAAGCAATGTTTTTGTTTATATTTTGGCTAAGTAGTCATGGAAGTACCCGCAGCCTAAGTGATTTGCAATTGATTTCCGATAGATGGCAGTGGTGATTTCATGAAGTTGTTGAGTCGGAATCCTACAAGAGTGCGTAGTACCAAAATGTACAAGAGTGCGCGCGCACTCTTGTACTACGTATCGCTGCGTTTTTAGGTATGTTTTATTTTTAAACTTCCTAATACTTAATCTAATGTTTGCACTAGTCGCTTTCAGCTACTAATTTTTGTTGACAAAATCATATTGAATTACTCTCATTGCCACCGCATAGCAACCACAAGATACAGCCGCTAGATAGATGTTTTTTTTCAGTCCTCTGAAAAAATATTACTCTGCTGAATATGAAAACTGGTTGAGGAACCACCCAAGTCGAACAATAACCACCATTCAAGTGGCAACAATATTTACACCTGCATTTGCAAAAATTGCTACCGTTGCAAATGCTATCGAAGGATTTAAAGTGACAGATATTTGTCCTTTTAATGATGACTTTTTTTCTGATGTTGACTTTTTAGCAAGCAGCTTCATTGAATGACCATTAGAAGCTGAGCTTCTTGAACCGAATGTAGCACCACAGACACCAGCTGATTCAGCAAATATGCCATAAGAACCGCAAAACCCTCAAATTGAGAAGAAAAGAGAATAACTTTCAGTAGAAAAGACATCTGGGAAGAGGCAAGAAATCTTTGTGAAGTAGGAGCGAATGATAACTGTACAACTGACAATTATTCGGATTTAAAAGCTAGTGCTTCGCATTCAACTTCATCTCAAGTCAAATTAATTGAGTTGCCACCTTACCCAAAGTCATCCGTTCAGCGAACCTATAGTAAAAGGAGCAAAAGATCTGAAATTTTAAGCAGTTCACCACACAAAAGAAAGCTTGAAGATGCTTTGAAGAACCAAAAAGCCTCAATAAAAATAAATAAAACAAATCCTAAGAAGTCAAACACAACACAAAAGAAAAAAGTAAGGACTTGTCCAGGCTGCTCATAAATCTATAAAGAGCCCATCATAGACGATTGGTTTGAGTGTATTTCTTGTAAAAGCTGGTGGCACGAAAAGTGCACAGACTATATTGGTATTGGTACTTACAAATGTGATATTTGTAAGTAATGCGCACTGTTGTACATACGGCGCACTCTTGTACACCTGACTGCGCACTCTTGTCCTCATTGATTGTACAAGAGTGCGCATTTTAGGGACTGGCATTTTTCTTAATAGTTCCTGAAGTACTACTTAAAAGTTGATACTTGTATTTGTTTTTGTTACCCAGGTAAGTTGTGCCAATAAATAAAGCTAATCCTCATACAAGGCAACCTTTATTTTTTTTCTATAGCATAAAATCTCAAAAGTGCGCACTCCTGCACTATCCTACCCTACGTGTACTGAAGTGTTCAGGGGTGTAGTTCATGTAAAAGATTTGACCCCGTAGTCCATGGTCTACGCGAACATCAACTATAGCCCGTATTCCGCGGTACGCCATCTACAGGCTGTGCTCCGCGGTACTCAAACTACGCAGCGAGCAGCCACTTTCAAGGCTTAAGTAACCAACCCTACAGATTGTGTACTGAAGATTACGGGGGTGTAGTTCGTGTCTCAGGACATTGACCTTTGAGTGTTAAGTAAACGTCACATCTAATCCGTTATTCTTTGAATGCGTTCATTATAAAAAGTAATGAATTAAGGATTTTTGTCCCGTAAGTTAGTACGTTAGTCTTTATTCTTTGGCCCATTGCCTTAGATGTCATATTACTATTTTAGGTCGGATTTAAAACTTTTTGAGATAAGTAAGTTAGTAAGAACCACTAGGTAGGTGTGCAGGATTTAGAAGGGCCAAAACGTTAAAACTACACCGATTTAGGTACTTACAAAAAGTAACTTTTATCTATTCTGTGAGGAGTACCATAAAAATACGTAGTTACGTAGTCTTGGTAGTTCCTTTCATACAAGCAAGCACATTAGTGGCCTCACTTTTATCGCCGTATGCTTGTTTTGGTTTATTCTGAGATTTTTAGCAAAATTTGTTTATTAATTATTTAGGTACAGAATTCACCATAAGTATTTTAATACTAGGTAGGAAGAAGGCGAAAGGCGCGTGCGCCCAGCTAAAACCTGTCTGGGACTCCAGCTCACCCGGCGTGGCGGATTTTTTATTTTTATTTTTTATTTTTATTTATTAGGGATAACCACAGCCAACACTGTACATTAAACATGTTTAGGTACATAAAAATTTCTTATTGGGCTAATAAAAGTCATCCACTGTATTACATAAACGTGCAGACGTGAGGTGTCGAAGCTCAAAGTAGTAAATAATTAAAAATATGATTAAATAAAACTAATAGATAGGCGAAAAATACCAAATAAAATAAATACATAAATATAATATGTACATATAAAAATAATATATAATAATAATATATAAATACTATAATTAAAAACCTTCAAACTAAAGATGTATTTGTATATTATAACGTAGGAATATAATATTTGTTGGTCGATAAGCTTAAAAATAAAATAAGTACAATAGTTGAGGACTTATGATCGGAGCACTAGATACTTAATTCCAGCAAAACATTTTTGGTTTTTGATTTAAATGATTGTTTAGAGGTAGTTATGAATGGGTCAATATTAGAGAATATGATATTATATGTGCGCAGTATTCTAGTGAGGACAGCATTTTTGCCGTAATTGGTCGAGCAGAAGGGAACGTGAAATAGCGAGGTATGTCTTGTGCGACGGGTGGGAACATTAAAAGAGATGCGAGAGAGAAGATCGGGGCAATCCAGACGTCCACTCAATATATCGTACAACAAACCCATGTCCAACATGGTGCGACGTTCATCGAGTGTGAGTAAATTGTGTAAATGACAGTTTTCGATGTAGTTGTCGGCAAATTTAAAACATCTGAAATTGAGGTGCTTCAGAAACTTTTTTTGGATACGTTCGATACGACTTTTGTGAATAGCGTACGAGGGAGACCATACTGGACTCGCATACTCTAATATACTACGCACGTATGCATAGTATACGATTTTTAAACTCAGAGGAGACGTGAAAGGTTGGCAGGTGCGAAGAACGAATCCAAGGTTACGGAAAGAGCGATCAACTATCTTATTGTAATGAGTTGTGAGAAGCATTTTTGAGTCAAAGTGAACACCAAGGTCACGTACTTTATCAACTCTCTCAATCTCGACATTATTAAAGTGATAGGGATATATAATCGGTTTCTTTTTACGAGTGAAGCTTATACATTGACATTTGCTTATACTGACAGTGATATTGTTGTGAACATAATAATCAAAAAGACTGTTTAGATCACATTGTAAGAGCTCACAGTCAGCATCAAAACGCACTTTTAAGAAAACTTTTTTGTCATCGGCATATAACAGGTGAGATGCATATGAAAAAACTTTGTAAATGTCGTAGATGTAAGCATTGTAGAAGAGAGGACCAAGGTGTGAACCCTGTGGAACGCCTGAAGGTATAGTTATGTAATCAGATCTATATCCTCCCAGTACCACCGCCTGACAACGATTATATAAATACGAACGAACCCAACGCAGTAGATCCCCGTGAATCCCAAGGCTACAGAGCTTCCGCAGTAGGAGGTCATGATCCACACGGTCAAATGCTTTTTCAAAGTCTGTGTAAATGACATCCACCTGTCCTCCATTTTCCATATTACGAAGTACAAAGTCCGAAAATAATGACAGGTTAGATACGGTGGAGCGGCCCCGCAAAAACCCATGCTGAGTACCTGGTATACCATTAACAATGACAGGATATATAACATCATATACAATTTTTTCAAAAACCTTGCTAATGGTATTCAGAATTGAGATGGGACGGTAGTTTTCTATATTAGATCTGGACCCTTTTTTATGGACTGGGATAATATTAGCTTTCTTCCACAAGTCAGGAAAAACACATTCTTTTAATGAGTGACGAAATAAAATCGTAATTGGCAATGCTAAGCTCTCGGCGCAAGATGAAAGAAAAATCGGTGGAATACCGTCACAGCCCGCTCCTTTCGAGATGTCTAGAGATTTTAAAAATTTTACCACGACGTCTTCGGAAACGTCAATAAGGGACAAGGAGTCATTGCCGTGGTGATTGAAGTCCTGGTTAACGTTACTATTAGAGGGATGAGAAATATGGGAGGATCTTACGAACACACTATCAAAAAATTCACTGAAAGCCTTACAAATGCCTTGACCATCATCAAAGTTATTGTTTCCGAATTTGAAGTTTTTGGGATAACTGGATCCTCCCTTTTTAGCTTTAACATATTTCCAAAAATGTTTAGGGGAATGCCTTATGAAATTTTCAGTATTTTTAGTAAAAGATTCAAAACATTGTGATTGAATACGACGTTGCCGCGATCTTAGCAGGGAGAATTCGTCATAATCTCTTGGATTACCAAACCTTTTCCACTTTCGATGCATACGTGATTTTTCTAGAATAATTTTTATTAATGCTGAGGAATACCAAATGGGATAATGACTATGCTTACTGGAATGACTAGATAGGGGAATGTGTAGAATAAAACATTTGTGTAATTCTTCATAGAATGTCTCAACTGCCATATTAACATCATTATGTTTTAAAATATTTTTCCAGTCGATTTTATATAAATAGGCGTTAATTTTAGCATAATCACAATTGTTAAAGTTAAACCTCGAATGACGTAACTCCTGGAACGGTTTTATGTTGATGTCTAGAATATCGATACTTAAGGCTGGATGATAAACATCTTCTCTAATAAGTGGAGAATATGACATAGTTACGTTGAGGGGGAGATTACTAAAACATAAGTCCAAAATTTTATTTTTACTGTTTACTATATAATTGTATTGTTTTAGTCCCAAGTATCCCAAGTCATCTACAAAAGTAATAGCCAGGTTCTGTCTCATGGATGCGCCTTCAATGTGCGCCACTTGCTCATTAGCATCCCATTTTAAATCAGGTAGGTTAAAATCCCCCAAAAGTAAAAAATTATCTGATGGTAAAAGATCTATAAACCGTGAGACATTATTTTTAATATCCTTCAACCGGTCACACAATTTATTTGGGTCGGGCGGTACATAAACTATCACCAAATGTAGGTCTACTGAGGAGTGAAGCGCTCGGGAAGGTATAGTTATGCACACAGATTCGCAGGAAGTACATGACCAGCTGGTAGTCAACGTCGCGCCGAGCTCGCGGCGAGCGCAAATCATCACACCTCCACCAGTCGATTTATGAGTCATAGCTAAATTACGATCGCAACGAAACAAGTCATACCTAAGATCACATAATTCCGTGTTCATTATATCATTTTGTAACCATGTTTCAGATAAGAATATTAGGTCAAAATTATGAGACAAAATATTATTGTATAATTGAAAACATTTAGTGCGGAGCCCACGTACATTCTGGTAGTACATACTCAGGGAATTCATTTCATTACTAATGTTAGCCATTTAAACGTTTATCGTAACAATAACAACAGACAACTTTATAATATATGTAGCATAAAAAGTGTAGGCTATATCCACACGTGTTCATTGATAGCCACATATTGAATAGACTCGTAAACAAAAGACCCATCATAACTACTTTTGATAAACGTGAATTATACCTAACCAGATGTGATTTGTAGGTAGTCGCGCTCATAGTAATTTTATTTTTTAAATGAGGGTAAACTAATTTTAAATATCCGTAAGAATGCATTTGTATTACAAGATAAATAAAAATATTATTGTTTATATGTAAATATACAAAAGAATTACATAAAATAAATAGATAAATTATTAAATTACAAACGATAAAAAATAAAAATATACATAAATAATATACCATATTTATAGATAGTTCTAAAGAGCTGGCAGCCTCATTAAAAGGATAAACAAAACAAAACTCCTGAAGTACAAAAGTAAACCCAGCAAGCATCATCAAAAAACACAGTCACTTTAGTCTTTTAAGGTCGTTAGCGGTTCTTATATAGACTTTCGGCGATGTCTCATCTTTCCGGGCAAATATCTTACAGTTACGGACCCACACATGCTCATACTTTGGGCTGGTGGATTTGGCAGCTTCTTTCGTTTGCTTGAGCAGCTGTTTGTAGACTGGAGTAAGATGTTCGTTCACGTAAATATTGCGTGAGGGTCCAGCAATATTCATATCTGTTGTAGTGATACCTTTTTTTCGCCGTATCCCGGAAATAATGCTGTCTTTCAGTATAGTAGACTTCAGCTGCACTACAATGTTTTTAGGCTTCTTAGGATCGTGGATACGGGGTTGGACGCGATGTGCATGGTTAATGTCTTCACGGGTTAACTCGACGCCGGCATAATTCGCTATGACAATCACATAATTGCACACATTTTCATTTTGATTTTCAGGAATTCCTGAGATCTCTAAATTCATGATGCGGTCCCGTTGCTGTAGAAGGTTGTGATCGTATTCAAGGGTATCGTGCCTTTGACGGAGATTCGATAGATCCTTTTCCAAGGAGTTGATTTTGGCAATGGAAGTACTTAGGGTGTCCACACGCGATTTCAGTGATGTGTGTGCTGAGGACTGAAAGTTGAGTGACTCCTTGACTTCTGACAACTCTATTTTAAATTGCTCGTGTTCTTCATTTATTTTTTCAGTGACACATGTAAGTGAGTGTAATTGTGTTTTAATTTGAGTAATATCACTTTTTAAGGTATTGAAGTCCTCCTTCTGAGAGCTATTGGCCTCCCTAAGAAAGTTCATCATTTCTGTGCGGAAATCGGTAAAATCACTTCTGGTGATACTGTCATCCGGATTTTTTCGTTTCCTGTCAGGTCTCTCTTTTGTCAGATCGGTTAACGAACCACCGTAGGGAGAATTTTTGCCGGAGTTAGGCGGTGAACGGTCCAACAAACTCATTTTACGCGACAGCCGGGGAGCCGGAGAGCGAGAAGCAAAATCAGAGCAGGTTTCCTTTACCCGCGGGGGTGAAGAGCGAGTGTCACAGGTATCACAGCACAGTTCCACGAAAACACGGCACAGAATGCAACAAGAGTAATTATGACAGCTGTGCAATAGGAGACGTTATCACTTTGTCACTAAAGTTTAGAATTGCCTGTCAGGCTTAAATAAATTTTATTAAAATGCAGTTAATTTTTATGTACACGTCCGCACACGACGACGGCCGGACGATTAACTGATCAAGATCTATTCCATCGTTCGTAATGTCTGTTCTGCTGTAAGACATGGAAAGTGACGAAAGGATTGACGAAAAAACTGCAAGTTTTCGTAAACAAAAGCATAAGTTCCATACTGAGCATCTTGTGGCCGAACACAATCAGCAACGAAGATTACTCGAAGCGATGTCACCAAAGCCCTTTAGAGCGAGAAATCGCTCAACGACAACGAGTGTGAAAGTGGATAGGGACACACTGCCCAGAAAATAGGATAACTCTGCTATGGTTACGTTGCGTTCACACGGCAGATGAGCGGGTGTAGGCGGACATCGATGGCCATAGGCCATCCGGTCCACACGTGGCAACCATCGAGGCCGAACTGCGGGTAGCAGGGTTCCGCTGGAGAGTTGTAGAGGACATTGAGGGATGGCGTCGATCCACGAAGGTCCTTTGTATGTACCACTAGGGTACCATAGGATGACAGCAACAAAAACAAAATAATAAGTACCTTAAACTCCTTTAATACCTATGCAGATGCGGTAAATAAAATGTGATATTGGTGGATGACTATAAACTCACAGTCTTTGGACTGTTTATAGGTACAGTTATGCTGCTTAATTTCCTATGTAGTACCTATGAGATGAGCAAGTCTCATAAATAGGAATTGAGCAGGTAGGTATAATTAGGGTCCCTAGAAAGTTGATCGATTTCATTAGTAGAATCAATAAGTAGCCAAGAGGTTACATTTTTAGTTACGTATACTTACTTACCAGTCATTCTACCATAAGTAGCAGTCATTTTGTGACATCACCATGAAATGCTTGACTTCCGTTACCATTCTGTTTTTTTTAAATAAAATGCAGTATTTACTAGGGTATTTCTTTATTTGCGATTTTTGTCTATTAAACAGGGTGTTTTTAGGGTTCCGTGCCATATCACGGGATGTTACTAAGTCTACAATGCTGTCTGTTTGTCCTTAACTTTTAAAGGGCTGTTTTTTACCAGAATAGGTAGCCGGCTGAAGTTTTTACAGAATAAGTATGTCCTATTATGGGGGGATCTAATAGCAAATAACAAAAAAAATAAAGCGGAAAATTACATTTGTTTCCACCTGTTCGTTGACTGAACGATTGGGAATTTTAGTGCACATATTATCTTTGTTTGTATAATAAGTTTTCATTGTAGTAAATAACTAAACAAAGGCTTAATTTAGTTTTGTAATGAATTTGAAACTGCTCTTATTTTTTTCCATTTTTAGTATATACATCGAAAACTAATTATGTATAAACATTGATATGTCGTCTTATTCAATATATTTGCATTTTACAAAGTTTGGATTCAATCCGGCATGTATTTTTGTATTAAAGCAGAACTATATTAATTTGTGTGGAAACTCGAGCCTCCTGGGGACCCAAAATTTAATTGTAATTTCTGTATTTTAAAAACGGTAATACATCAAAGCGTGAAATTTGATATGATAGTACTAATTCTAAAGTAATAAACAAATATTAAAAACTGTCCATCAGTCAGTGTAAGTCGTACAAGTCATACTTACTCACTCTAAGGAGTTTGAACTGAAAAAAAAGATAATTTTTGTTGCTCACATTGATGTCTTTTGTTTAAAAAGTATAGTTATAATTGTTGTAGGTAGGTACTCGTGTGGAGAGGTGTAATGGTAAGGAACCCTTGGTGCGCGTATCCAAATCACACTTGGCCAATTTTTTTCAAGCACTCACTAATTCTACTCATTGCATAGCCTAAGGGCCTTGGGTGTGGAAAATGCTGGAAAATAATTTAAATTGTAACAATTTCTTATAAAATTAAACAATATTTATGGCATAAAATATATTTAATACCCAAAAATATACTTGATATTATGATTAAGTTAAAAAAGTTACCTTGCTTCAAAACTACCAAAGTTACCTTGATTTTACCTCAATTTGACATTTACAACTGAATTGCTTAGAGAATAAAGGTCATCCCCTCTCGTATATCTACCAGTTACGCTAGACTTCCAGGTTTATGATATAGCGTCCCCACTTACCTACCCTAGGGCATAACAGTGGGGGCCGCTATTCCTGCTAACACCATAAGGTGAAGACAAGGACCAGTTACGGTAGGTCTTGCCGCCAAGACGCTTGTCCTGGTACTCTGCAAGGCGAGTGCCTCGTGGAAGAGTACCACTACCTACTGTCCAGGTAGGTCGAATAAAGGTCAAATCAGATTATTTTAATTAGTGTTAAGCTATTGCATAGATTTTATCGCAGGCTTTGAGCGCGGGGACCGAATCCAGAAATTCCGTAACGAAGAAAAACCTGACGCTCGGTTGCCATGGCAACAATATCGGTTGTCAAAACAAACATATAAGAAGATTTGATCATTTTCGGAGAATAATAAAACTCTTTTCATAAACTGTATATACCTCCATATGACAAAAAAGATTTGATTATTTTTTATTTATCAAATGCAAAAAGATTTTATTTAAGACACAGCTGTTTGTATTTATAGAGATAGGTACAAAAAGATTTTATTCCATATTTGGCTGTATAGTTCCAACTACCATTGCTTAAAAAAAAAGTACAAAAAGATTTTATTCCATATTTGGCTGTATAGTTCCAACTACCATTGCTTAAAAAAAACAAAGATGTAAAAAAGCGCGGTTAAGCGAAAATAAATAATAAATATGAATGAACAAACTGCATTTATTATTAATGAAGAAAGTAATAAAAGCGCGGTTAAGCGAAAATAAATAATAAATATGAATGAACAAAGTGCATTTATTATTAATGAAGAAAGTCACGAAAAAATAGTGAAAGAAAATGAGTGAGTACTCTATATACATACATTTTATTATTATCACAAATGCAGTATTAATTTTGAATTGAAAATATAATACTGCTATAAAGGTGACCTAAATTTTTGATATTAAAATGAGCGATATTAAAAGTAGCCCTCTTTTATACACACAAACACACACACGCGTATAGTTTAAATTCTCAATTTAGATTCTCAATATATATATATAAATTCATTCTTCATTATGTATATAACAGAAACCATCAAACCAAGCACGTGTACTATTCAGTACCTTTGTTTTTGGTGTATAGATAATGCACATGAATGCCGCGCAGAAAAAGTATATATGATATTATATCTATATAAATGTACATCGCGCGAAATTCGATAATCACTTCTAAATATTGTTATTTATTTAATAAAAGAAAAAATTGTTTTCTTATCGGTCACCACGCTCAAAAAGTGTAACTTGAATTAATATCAAAGAAAAAGAAATACTGCATGAATAAAATAAATAAATAATTATAATTGCATAAGTTGATACAAGCTTTACCGCGGCAGTCCCCGAGTGCCACACGTCTTTTTTTTTTTTTTCAAATTGGTGAGTCTTTTACATGGAAAATATTATTTTGTGTTTATTTTTAACTGCCACATTGCAGCGCGCGCCAATATAAGCTTTATTTTATGTAACTTTGGTCAACATATTTTGTATCGTAGCGCAATAAATTACTAATGTTACGTTACTTGGTACCTTAAAAACCATATTCTTAAGTAAATGAATTGGGTAAGTATTTCAGAAAGCCTTAGTCTTTTTGGATTTTCACTTTTTGTCGATTTTTAATATGTGGCTCATAGACATAATACGTGCTACTCAAACAGAAACTAATATTCCACCAACTCCCATATAAAATAAAAGTACCTGTGTTGCAAAAACTCCTTGAAGTACCTACATATTGGTGTTTTTGCGATACACTGAAACTTTTGTCTTTCCAACATGTAACTATGAAACATATGATAGACCTGAAGATGATTGATTGTATTTTTAATAAATAAAAGATGCATAAGAGTATATTTTTTCATTTTTTTCCTACACAAAAAGTAACACCAAAAATCAATAATTGTCAAAAAAAGATATAGTAAGTACACTTAGCCAGTTCATTCTCACATTGTGAGACCCCAGGCTGTAAACAACATTTTTTTAAAACAAATAACTAACCAAGGCTTTAACATATTTACACAGATTGTTTTTTTTTTATTTCGCAAAACTTTTTTGCACTGGAACTGTGGGGTTTTTAAAATGCCCGATTCAGAATTGGGTATTTCAGGAAGCCCAAAAGTCACACTTTTTTCAATTATAAATTTTTGACGATTTTTTATCTGTGGCTCATAGACGTATGTGATAGTCAAACAGAAACACAAATATTCTACGACCTCCCTTAAAAAAATATTTAAATCAATTATTGTTGTCAAAAAGTCCTTGGAGTATTAATGTTTTTGAGATACACTAAAATTCATGGCTCATCAACATGTAAAATTGACACATATGAGACCTGACCCTGAAGACAATCGATTTAATTTTAATAAATAAAATGTTATGCATAAAAATATGTATTTTTAATTTCTTCTTAATAACATGAAAAATCCATAATTTTTATAAAAAAAGAAAGTACACTTAGTCAGTTTATTTTCACATTTTGAGACCAGGCTGTAAACAACATAAATTACAAACTTTTATAAAACAACAGTTCAGTTTTTTTTAATAAACCAAAACTTTGTTGCACTGGAATTCTCGAGTTTTCGAAATACCCGATCCAAATGTTTTTGAATACGAAATTATTAAGAGCAACAGCTCTATTATACTTATTTATCTATAGATTACATTTTACACAGAGCTTAAATTGAAATGTGGAGAAAAATATAGGTTCCTTTTTATTCCAGAGAAATGAGAGGATCTGGGTAAAACTTAATTCCACGCTTTCAAGCCGCTTGCCGCTCGCCCATCGTGCACCCTCAATTATAGGATTAAGTATATTTTTACTTAGGGAACAGTGCAAGTTTTATCAAAATCAGTTAAGTAGTTTTCAAGATATGGTTGTTATTAGTTGTTAGGGGCGGGCTGGTTTCCGCAACCAGGCGACCACTGCGCCCATTTTGTGTGTTTGGCCGGCATCACTGCAAGTCCAGCTCCTCCAAGAAGCCCAGTAGCCCCCGAAGGTTGCTGACGACTTCCTAAAGCGACCTCGGCTCACCGAGGTGCACGACCCTGTACTGTGCTAGCTCCTTGCAATCCAATAGGATGTGGGCAGCAGTCTCCTCAGCCTCCATGCACGCTCTGCATAGTGGGCTGTCAGTGATACCTAGAGCGAATAGGTGTGAAATGGCAAGATATGGAATTTCAAGTGTGTAGGTACCAATCACTGGAAAAAAACGTCGTCAGTTTAACTCCTCAATTTTGTGGTTTCTAAACATTTTTGGCGTTTTCAATTTTGTGCGTTCGTATATTAACGTTCAAACAGTGTGACTGGGTTGGTAATACTCTAATAAAACTGAACAACCGTTGTCAGCAGAAAAAGAATAACGACTCCTTAAAGAGTTGACCGATCAGGCTGGTCAACTTTATATTCATACAGCATCAAGCGGCTTATCGCAACCTTAACCAGGTCGTCGGTCCACTGAGTGGGAGGCCTGCACCAAGTTATACAATAAAATTTAGTTTTTAATCGACATGATAAGAACAATTATTTTACAGATTGGTTAAGTTGTTCAGATTCCTGAGTAGAGCGTATCCATAACACTTGCATAGTATTACCACAGTCTAAGAATCCATACAGTAGTCCGTAGTGGGCCCATTCATTGAGAGTCGTTTCGTTGCATTTTTATTATCAATCATTCATGCACGGCTAATTATTATCTTTTGATTTATTACGGTTCATAATTTTTGAAAATTATTAAAATCTAAATATATATAACTCAAAGGTGACTGACTGACTGACTGACAGTGATCTATCAACGCACAGCCCAAACCACTGGATGGATCGGGCTGAAATTTGGCATGCAGGTAGATGTTATGACGTAGGCATCCGCTAAGAAAGGATTTTGGGAAATTCCCAAACGAACCGCTAAAATCGGGATCTGCGCGGGCGAAGCTGCGGGCATCCACTAGTTATAGTATAACTAGCCCTTATTATAATTTCAGCCCGATCCGTCCAGTGGTTTGGGCTGTGCGTTGATAGATCACTATGTCAGTCAGTCAGTCAGTCACCTTTGAGTTATATATATTTAGATTTATATAAATATTTAAACCTTTCGTTGGAATTATTTTTTAATAAATTTCAAATTAATAATTTTGCTACAACTATTTTTTAATAAATTTAAAATTATTAAAAAAATATTGTAACAAAGAGTTTTAATAATTTATTATATAAATATAATAATTATCGATACTTTTTTAAAATTAAAATTTTGTGTGAGTTAGACGACATCTCATTCTCATCTCATCATCACCTCATCATGGTAAGTGACGATGTAGTCGAGGATGGTACACGCAAACTCAAATAATGCCTAGTCACTCTCGCCTTGAAGATCCTGATATGGATCATTTTATAGGTATTATTGGGGTGGTTTTTCTCCGAATATGACATACATACTATAATCCGTTGTTGAAAAAAATGGCCGCCATTTTGAACTTTTTAGTTAGTGGACCGATTGCTTCCAAAATCAATATCTGTCAAGGTCCCTTATCACGTATCCATTGTCAGATTTTATAAAAATTGCCGCTATTTTTAACTTTTTAATCACTTAACCGATTGCTTCCAAAATCGATAAATGTCCTTGTCAGAATTGAAAAAAATGGCCGCTATTTTGAACTTTTTAGTTACTGGACCGATTGCTTCCAAAATCGATATCTGGGGGTCCCTGAGGTCCCTTATCACGAATCCGTTGTCAGAATTCAAAACAGTAGCCGCCATTTTGAACTTTTTAGTTACTGGGCCGATTGCTTCCAAAATCGATATCTGGGGGTCCCTGAGCTCCCTTATCATGAATCCGTTGTCAGAATTGAAAAAAATGGCCGACATTTTGAACTTTTTAGTTACTGTTATATCAGAGATCTAAGGTACCTTCAAATATCGATTTTACACTATTAAAGTAATTTTTCTACGTAATGGCATTTTCTTTCATTTAATTGTAAAGTATTGTGACAACCCTTGGTACTGTGATCAGTGACTCGTGAAATCGGCGATGACGCGATTATTATAGGCGTTGGACGACTGTATGGATTCTTAGACTGTGCCAGAACTGTGGAGGTAGCTAAGCAGTGTGCGAGGAACATTAATCAATAGGATAGTAAAAGAAGTTTCTTTTCCTAGCCTAGCTCAGTGTAGCTTTAGTGAAAAAGCCCTTAGAAGAGAGAGGTTTTTGTATGTATATGTCACGGCTAAAGGTGGGGTGTGAACATAAACTTAAGATTAGCCAGCTAAAGTTGTTTGCGTAAAGTCCTAATACAAGTTGATATTTGAGGTTTAACCATACACAACAAGATCTACCCAACACTGACTGGGTAATGTTTTTTGGCTGGTGAGCGAGCGAAGTGAGCAATGTTAGGTTTTTAGGTTTGATTGATTTCACTGTCGAAGAGCCTCCGCCCTGGGTGAAGTTTATGTATCAGGGAGGCATACAAGGGATGTGTGTAAGGCAGTATGGCGGTGTACACCCCACTTGCCTGCTGACTCGTACGTAGCGCACTGCTTATACTTGCAAAAGAGTCAGCTACATGTTAAGCGTTGATAGAAAGAGTCGCACCATTTTACAGCTTGGATACGCATCCTTGCACATCTCTAGTGGATAGGCAGATTTAGGTGGACATTACAGGCTTGGAGTGCACATAACCGGGCTGCCATTAAATCCAAAAATAGGTCTGGTCAGGTTTGACTGATTACACAGTCGAACTCCCCCTATGGCAGCCCGGTAAGTACTCTTTATTGTACTGTGCGGGTTATGTGCAAAACAACCCATTACAGAAAAGACGTTATTATAAAATGTTATTTATTTATGTAAACACACTTACCACCACTTTTCATCCTCCGGTAAATTGACAAAAAGCTTTCTTGCGAGCAACATGTTATCTCACATTTTGATTGAGTCCTATCTCAAATTGCCGACCACAAAAAATTACTCAGTAGCAAAACGGAGGAGGAATGAGGATAAACCTCAACAGGTAGGTTACCTCCTACGTTTATTAAATGAAGAAGAGAAAATAACGTTTATTAACTGAAGAAGAGAAAATATCACATTCAACAGAAATTCACTTAAATAAAACACACTGAAATCCGAACAAAGCTCATTTAATCAATCACTTGAACTTGAATCCGAAAAGAAAATATTGCGAAAATACATTGACTATACTACGAAAATATCACACAACGAAAACATAAAAAACCAGCCAAGTGCGAGTCGAACTACAACTCCGAGGGCTCCGTACTACCACACCTCCACACACACACACACACACAACCACATAGTCGATTACCTATTCACTTAACAAACAAAAGACATCAACGCGAGGTACAAATATATGCTTTTTATGTCTTACAGTTCGGACCAATGAGTATTGAAATCACTACTTACTCTACTCCTTACATAAGACCTTACATAGACATACATAAAAATAAATTCAAACGTTACAGTAACATTCTTGTAAAATGTATTCAAAAATCGCAAAAAAATATTTAATAACAAATACATTAAATCAAAGAAGAACAAATGTAAAGCTACTTGGGATGTAATTACTTCAACTGTAAATAGGAATATATATAGCTCTGACATTAATTCTATTCAATACAATAACATGACATATATTAACCCTCAGGACATTTGTAATATTTTAATGATTATTTTTTAAAGACTAATAAACAAAATTCGAATCCTACTTGTGACACTTTGATAAGTAATAACCCTTCCACTATTTTTCTAAGACCTATTGACGAAAAAGAAACACTAAAATTAATTATGTTCATGAACAACACCTAGAATTCCAATTTTCATAAATATTTTTTTTATCATTTTCTGAGATATGGACGGCCGAATATCTTTATGACTGACTGAGTCATAGTTCTCTTGGTAAACACTTTATTTCTAATACCATGTGGTAAGTTATCTCGGGAAGTAGGTGTATGTTGGATATACTTAAAACTGTTTTGAAAATTTAAGCAACTAATTAACTAAACAGTAATTATGTCACGGTTTCTAAAAAGAAACGGATATTTGGTATCGAGGTAGTAAAATTTTCAAAAATGGCCAAGTGTGTCTTAGTCGCGCACCAAGGTTTCCGTATCACTAATACTCATCAAAATATATAAGTAGACCACTTCGAGGTAACTTATAAACCTGAAATCTGGCATCGAGATAAGATAAGTATTGAATAATTGTGTACAAAGAATAGATTCGGGTTCCTTACCATTTACCAATTTTTTTAAACTACTTCCAGGTGACATAGAATCTTGTTTGGCATTTTGGTACTTTATTAGGTGTATACAAAGGAATGATTCTCGAAAAACCTCAAAACTTTGAGGTACAAGCTTTTAATAATGCATTGTCACGCATATACATATGCACGCAAAATTTCAGCTAAATCGAAAATCGGGAAGTGGGTCAAATTTAGCTTGCAAGATTTCATCCGAACAAATATACATACATTGCATGTTAAATAAAAGCTTTTAAAAAGGATAACTGGCCAAGTGCGAGTTGAATTCGCGATATTATGGTTCCGTACTATACCACAGATTACTAAATAGTTACTTCGTAACAGATACATCACTCCCATACAAAAGCGTAAATACCTACGCTATAATAGCCAACTAAATCTTAATAATAATACCAGCTGTTTGCAGCGAGAAGAAATGTACCATAACTATTAAATCTTTTGGTAGTTTGTTACAAACTGTGATGGCCATTGAGTAACAATTTTTCAAATAGCGTGAAGTTTTTGGAGCAAATTCATGTACAAGTCTTTTTTGATTTCTGGTGTTTCTCGGAAACATAATATGTTTAGCTGTCATAAGGAGGTCAGGATGATCTCTTGCAAATTTAGATATTTCAAAGATGTAAAGACATTGAAGGGGGAGGATCTTTGGCTTCTTAAATAATGGTTTATTATTTTATTTCATGAATAATGGATAATTCCCATTTATCGGGTGCATGCAAGCAAAGCCACTAACAACAGCTTTTTTTAAATGAGCTAATTAAGCCATTTTATTTGTTTCTATGTTTGTTTATATACTATTTATTGTACAAAATAAAATACCAACCCAGTCATTTGATACCCAACCCGGCATATTTTTTGTTTGTTCATGGCTTCTGTCCCTTCTAAAGGTTAGAAACTCTACACTGGAAGTTGTTGACGAATATGTTTTCCTGGGACAAACAGTCCAGCCATATAGGTAGATCCAACTTCAAGAAAGAGATCAATCGACGAATCCAACTCGGCTGGGCAGCGTTCGGGACGCTTCGCAATATCTTCACGCACCAAATACCGCAGTGTCTCAAAACAAAGGTCTTTGACCATTGTGTGTTGCCAGTGATGACATACGGAACTGAGACATGGTCGCTTACAATGGGCCTCATAAGAAGGCTCAAGGTCAACGCGATCGAATCAGAAATGAGGAGATCCACAGGAGAACCACAGTAACCAACATAGCTCACAGAATGCTAAACTGAAGTGGCAGTGGGCAGGGCATATAGCTTGTAGAACAGATAGCCGTTAGGGTAGTACAATTCTTGAGTGGCGACCGCGCACCGGAAAAGATGGTGTAGGCAGGCCTCTCACGCGGTGGACTGACGATCTGGTGAAAGCCGCGGGAAACCGCAGGATGCGGGCAGCGCAGGTCCGGCCGTCGTGGAAATCCTTGGGGAGGCCTTTGTCGGGCAGTGGACGTTTTTCGGCTAATATAATGATGATGATTTTTAAACGACTTCAAAAAAAGAGTTTCTCAATTCGACCGTATATATATATATTGAGGGTTGCCCTCAATTTCCCTGGGATTCCATCAACAGATCCTGGTTTTCTTATCATTATGTTTTTCTTACCCTTGGGATATCTCCTTTCCAACAAAAAAAGAATCATCAAAATCGGTTATTATATATATACGATATATATCATCATATCAGCCGAAGGAAGTCCACTGCTGGACATAGGCCTCCCCCAAGGATCTCCACGACGACCGGTTCTGCGCTGCCCGCATCCAGCGGCTTCCCGCGACCTTCACCAGGTCATCGGTCCACCGAGTGGGAGGCCTGCCTACACTACGCTTTCCGGTGCGTGGTCGCCACTCGAGAACTTTACTGCCCCAACGGCCATCTGTTCTACGAGCAATGTGCCCCGCCCACTGCCACTTAAGTTTAGCAATTCTGAGAGCTATGTCGGTTACTTTGGTTCTCTTACGGATCTCCTCGTTTCTGATTCGATCACGCAGAGAAACTCCGAGCATAGCACGCTCCATTGCCCTTTGGGTGACCTTGAGCCTTCTTATGAGGCCCATAGTAAGCGACCATGTCTCAGTTCCGTACGTCATCACTGGCAACACACATTGGTCGAAGACCTTGGTCTTAAGACACTGCGGTATCTGGGACGTAAAGATATTGCGAAGCTTCCCGAACGCTGCCCAGCCGAGTTGGATTCGACGATTGATCTCTTTCTCGAAGTTGGACCTACCTAACTGGACTGTTTGTCCCAGGTATACATATTCGGTAACAACTTCGAGTGTAGAGCCTCCAACCTTCAGAGGAGTAGGTATGACACGGACGTTTGACATAACTTTCGTCTTGTCCATGTTCATTCTAAGACCCACTTGTTGAGAGGCTCTACTGAGGCCATCGAGCATTGTGCCTAAGTCGTCCATAGTCTCAGCCATGACCACGATATCGTCAGCGAATCGAAGGTGGGTGATGTACTCGCCGTTGATATTGATGCCGAGTCCACCCCAGTCCAAAAGCTTAAAAACATCTTCCAGGGCGACGGTGAACAGTTTCGGAGATATAACGTCTCCCTGTCTCACCCCTCGCTGCAGCTGGATAGGTTCCGAGTTTTGATCCTGGAGGCGAACCGACATGGTGGCGTTTTCATACAAACACTTCAGCACTTCGATATATCGATAGTCAATTTGGCACCTCTGGAGAGACTGTAACACAGCCCAGGTTTCGACCGAATCGAAGGCTTTCTCATAGTCCACGAACGCCAAGCATAGTGGCTGATTGTACTCTTCTGTCTTCTGTATAATCTGCCGCAGCGTATGTATGTGGTCTATGGTACTAAATCCTTTTCGGAAACCGGCTTGTTCGGGAGGCTGGAAGTCGTCAAACCTGCGTGCGAGACGATTCGTAATGACCCTCGAAAACAGTTTGTAGACATGGCTCAGAAGTGAGATGGGTCTGTAGTTCTTCAGCAGGGTATTGTCGCCCTTTTTGAAGAAAAGCACGACCACACTTCTGTGCCATGCCTTAGGCGTTTGTCCTTCAAGTATAACGGAATTAAATAATTTCTGAAGAGCTTTAAGTACCGGTGTTCCACCTGCTTTCAGAAGTTCAGCCGTAATTCCATCATCACCCGGTGCCTTATTGTTTTTAAGCTGTTTAAGAGCCATTCTAATCTCGTACAGGCTGACGTCCGGGATATCTTCGGTATAGTGTCGGGTAAGTCTAGCTCTTGGGTCTTTAGCCAGATCGCTGACAGGCAGACGTGTGGTCGTGTACAATTGTCCGTAGAACTTCTCAACTTCTTCCAGCAACTCAGTCTTAGACGATATGATCCTGCCGTCCTCAGTCTTCAGCTTGGTCAGTTGACTTTGACCAACAGACAGATCTCTCGCGAACACTTTTGAGCCTTTGTTGTTCTCAATCGCCTCTTTAATACAATTTGTATTATAGTGGCGCAAATCGCGAGTTAGAGACTTAGAGATCTGCCTGTTTAGTTGCCGATACTGAGTAGCGTCTTCAGAGGACTGCAAAACCAATCTTCGTCTTTCTTCCATGAGGTTGCTGGTCAAGTCAGAGATTTTTTTGGTTCTGTTTGAACGGCGAGTTTTGAAAATCTTAGACCCGACCGTTTGGACAATTTCCACGAACCTGTCGTCATAATCGTCCACATTCTCGCAGTCTCCTAGGCATTCGAAGCGATTGTGCAACTCGAGCTGAAAGTTTTCGGGGTTTTGGAGCTGGATGGGCGCTGGTCGGAGTGTGGACTTCATCAGTCGACATCTTTCTAGCTTGGTCGACGATATATATACCTATGCAAAATATTTTAATCTTAATCACAAACATACAAAATAAAGTCAATCTTCATCTAAAGTAATCTAGAAATTTAAAGTCTTTAATACTCTAACAGTCTGTGTCATTCAGCCACTCATGTAATTTGATATTGAATTGTTTATTGTTTAGATCCTTAATTTCATGTGGTATTTTGTTATACATGCGAATACACATCGTCAGGCAACTTTTATCATATACAAATGACCTGGGAATTTCTTGAAACACTAGCTTTTCTGGGTCCCTGCGGGATCTGATCCTTCCATCACATGCTCTTTTAAATAGTCCGTTATTTGTCCGTACAAATATACAAATTTCATAAATGTAGAGCAAGGGTAGCGGTAAAACACCAAGTCTATTGAAGAGTGATCTACAAGATACGAAGGGTGGGATTCCATACATAGCGCGAATACATTTTTTTTGAGCAATAAAGGCTCGATTCATGTCAGTACTATTTCCCCAAGCTATAAGACCATAACGTAAAACTGACTCTACGTATGCACGGTATGTTAATAAAGCCGTTTTCATGTTAGTGCAATTTTTGACCTGTTTGAGAGCATACAGAAATCTATTTATTTTACAGCATACATTATTTATTTGTGGTTTCCAGTTTATATTCTGATCTATAGTTATTCCTAGAAATGTATGTTTATTAACCTCGTTGATTGTATAATTTTCATACTGAATGTCTAAATTGTAATTATATTTATTATTAAAAGACTTATTAAATTGTATATAATTAGTTTTATTCAAGTTAATTTTCAAATTATTAATGTCAAGCCAGTCTATTATTTTTTCTAATGTATTATTAATGTCGTTTTCATGTTCCTCGATTGAAGTACTCTTTTTATCAGAAGTTACTATAATGGAAATATCATCAGCGTATAAAATGCATTTATGATTAGTTATGTCAGTAATACTATTTACGTATAGTATAAATAAGATTGGTCCCAACACACTTCCCTGAGGAATGCCATATTTATTTGTCTTATATTTAGAGGAGTACGATACTATGTTGTTTTTGCTGTCTGATTTTTTAATAACTACACATTGTTGTCTGTTAACTAGGTATGATGATATCCATTGAAGCGTAGGACCTCTAATCGTTTCTAATTTGGAAAGTAGTATGTCATGCTGAATTCTGTCAAATGCCTTAGAAAGATCAAGGAAAAGCCCTGTAGTCATAAAATTTTTGTTAACATTAGTCAGAATAATTTGAAGTAGAGAGAAAAGAGCTAATGTAGTCGATTTTCCTTTCCGAAATCCAAATTGTTCATCATTAATAAGCTTATATTTATCACAAAATTCAAGAAGTCTCTTAAGCATGCACGTTTCATATATCTTTGAAAAAATTGGGATTAACGTAATTTTTGACTTCTTCTTTACTGCCTTTTTTAAACAGTGGCTTCACTATTGAAATTTTCAAGAGTTCAGGAAATGTTCCAGTTGAGAACGAGGAATTGATTAAATAATGGTTGGCTGGCCGGGCGGTTGGTTGGCTGGCCGGGCGGTTGGTTGGCTGGCTGGTTGGCTGGCCGGGCGGTTGGTTGGCTGGCTGGTTGGCTGGCCGGGCGGTTGGCTGGCTGGCTGGTTGGCTGGCCGGGCGGTTGGTTGGCTGGCTGGTTGGCTGGCCGGGCGGTTGGCTGGCTGGCTGGTTGGCTGGCCGGGCGGTTGGTTGGCTGGCTGGCTGGCTGGCTGGCTGGCTGGCCGGGCGGTTGGCCGGGCGGTTGGCCGGGCGGTAAATTGGCTGCCTGGTTGGCTGGCCGGGCGGTTAATTGGCTGCCTGGTTGGCTGGCCGGGCGGTTAATTGGCTGCCTGGTTGGCTGGCCGGGCGGTCAATTGGCTGCCTGGTTGGCTGGACGGGCGGTCAATTGGCTGCCTGGTTGGCTGGCCGGGCGGTCAATTGGCTGCCTGGTTGGCTGGCCGGGCGGTTAATTGGCTGCCTGGTTGGCTGGCCGGGCGGTTAATTGGCTGCCTGGTTGGCTGGCCGGGCGGTTAATTGGCTGCCTGGTTGGCTGGCCGGGCGGTTAATTGGCTGCCTGGTTGGCTGGCCGGGCGGTTAATTGGCTGCCTGGTTGGCTGGCCGGGCGGTTAATTGGCTGCCTGGTTGGCTGGCCAGGCGGTTAATTGGCTGCCTGGTTGGCTGGCCGGGCGGTTAACTGGCTGCCTGGTTGGCTGGCCGGGCGGTTAATTGGCTGGCCGGGCGGTTAATTGGCTGCCTGGTTGGCTGGCCGGGCGGTCAATTGGCTGCCTGGTTGGCTGGCCGGGCGGTCAATTGGCTACCTGGTTGGCTGGCCGGGCGGTTAATTGGCTGCCTGGTTGGCTGGCCGGGCGGTTAATTGGCTGGCTGGTTGGCTGGCCGGGCGGTTAATTGGCTGCCTGGTTGGCTGGCCGGGCGGTTAATTGGCTGCCTGGTTGGCCGGCCGGGCGGTTAATTGGCTGGCTGGGCGGTTAATTGGCTGGCTGGTTGGCCGGCCGGGCGGTTAATTGGCTGCCTGGTTGGCTGGCCGGGCGGTTAATTGGCTGCCTGGTTGGCCGGCCGGGCGGTTAATTGGCTGCCTGGTTGGCTGGCCGGGCGGTTAATTGGCTGCCTGGTTGGCTGGCCGGGCGGTTAATTGGCTGCCTGGTTGGCTGGCCGGGCGGTTAATTAGCTGCCTGGTTGGCTGGCCAAGCGGTTCATTGGCTGCCTGGTTGGCTGGCCGGGCGGTTAATTGACTGCCTGGTTGGCTGGCCGGGCGGTTAATTGGCTGCCTGGTTGGCTGGCCGGGCGGTTAATTGGCTGCCTGATTGGCTGGCCGGGCGGTTAATTGGCTGCCTGGTCGGCTGGCCGGGCGGTTAATTTGCTGCCTGGTCGGCTGGCCGGGCGGTTAATTGGCTGCCTGGCTGGCTGGCCGGGCGGTTAATTGGCTGCCTGGTTGGCTGGCCAGGCGGTAAATTGGCTGGCTGGTTGGCTGGCAGGGCGGTTAATTGGCTGGCTGGTTGGCTGGCCGGGCGGCTAATTGGCTGGCTGGTTGGCTGGCTGGGCGGTTAATTGGCTGGCTGGTTGGCTGGCCGGGCGGTTAATTGGCTGGCTGGTTGGCTGGCCGGGCGGTTAATTGGCTGGCTGGTTGGCTGGCCGGGCGGTTAATTGGCTGGCTAGTTGGCTGGCCGGGCGGTTAATTGGCTGGCTGGTTGGCTGGCCGGGCGGTTAATTGGCTGGCTGGTTGGCTGGCCGGGCGGTTAATTAGCTGGCTGGTTGGCTGGACGGGCGGTTAATTGGCTGGCTGGTTGGCTGGCCGGGCGGTTAATTGGCTGGCTGGTTGGCTGGCCGGGCGGTTAATTGGCTGGCTGGCCGGGCGTTTCATTGGCTGGCTGGTTGGCTGGCCGGGCGGTTAATTGGCTGGCTGGTTGGCTGGCCGGACGGTTAATTGGCTGGCTGGTTGGCTGGCCGGGCGGTTAATTGGCTGGCTGGTTGGCTGGCCGGGCGGTTAATTGGCTGCCTGGTTAGCTGGCTGGGCGGTTAATTGGCTGGTTGGCTGCCGGGCGGTTAATTGGCTGGCTGGTTGGCTGGCCGGGCGGTTAATTGGCTGGCTGGTTGGCTGGCCGGGCGGTTAATTGGCTGGCTGGTTGGCTGGCCGGGCGGTTAATTGGCTGGCTGGTTGGCTGGCCGGGCGGTTAATTGGCTGCCTGGCTGGCTGGCCGGGCGGTTAATTGGCTGCCTGGTTGGCTGGCCGGGCGGTTAATTGGCTGGCTGGTTGGCTGGCCGGGCGGCTAATTGGCTGCCTGGTTGGCTGGCTGGGCGGTTAATTGGCTGGCTGGTTGGATGGCCGGGCGGTTAATTGGCTGGCTGGTTGGCTGGCCGGGCAGTTAATTGGCTGGCTGGTTGGCTGGCCGGGCGGTTAATTGGCTGGCTGGTTGGCTGGCCGGGCGGTTAATTGGCTGCCTGGTTGGCTGGCCGGGCGGTCAATTGGCTGCCTGGTTGGCTGGCCGGGCGGTCAATTGGCTGCCTGGTTGGCTGGCCGGGCGGTTAATTGGCTGCCTGGTTGGCTGGCCGGGCGGTTAATTGGCTGCCTGGTCGGCTGGCCGGGTGGTTAATTGGCTGCCTGGCTGGCTGGCCGGGCGGTTAATTGGCTGCCTGGTTGGCTGGCCGGGCGGTTAATTGGCTGGCTGGTTGGCTGGCAGGGCGGTTAATTGGCTGGCTGGTTGGCTGGCCGGGCGGCTAATTGGCGGGCTGGTTGGCTGGCTGGGCGGTTAATTGGCTGGCTGGTTGGCTGGCCGGGCGGTTAATTGGCTGGCTGGTTGGGTGGCCGGGCGGTTAATTGGCTGGCTGGTTGGCTGGCCGGGCGGTTAATTGGCTGGCTAGTTGGCTGGCCGGGCGGTTAATTGGCTGGCTGGTTGGCTGGCCGGGCGGTTAATTGGCTGGCTGGTTGGCTGGCCGGGCGGTTAATTGGCTGGCTGGTTGGCTGGCCGGGCGGTTAATTAGCTGGCTGGTTGGCTGGACGGGCGGTTAATTGGCTGGCTGGTTGGCTGGCCGGGCGGTTAATTGGCTGGCTGGCCGGGCGTTTCATTGGCTGGCTGGTTGGCTGGCCGGGCGGTTAATTGGCTGGCTCGTTGGCTGGCCGGGCGGTTAATTGGCTGGCTGGTTGGCTGGCCGGGCGGTTAATTGGCTGCCTGGTTGGCTGGCCGGGCGGTTAATTGGCTGGCTGGTTGCCTGGCCGGGCGGTTAATTGGCTGGCTGGTTGGCTGTCCGGGCGGTTAATTGGCTGGCTGGTTCGCTGGCCGGGCGGTTAATTGGCTGCCTGGTTGGCTGGCCGGGCGGTTAATTGGCTGCCTGATTGGCTGGCCGGGCGGTTAATTGGCTGCCTGATTGGCTGGCCGGGCGGTTAATTGGCTGCCTGGTCGGCTGGCCGGGCGGTTAATTTGCTGCCTGGTCGGCTGGCCGGGTGGTTAATTGGCTGCCTGGCTGGCTGGCCGGGCGGTTAATTGGCTGCCTGGTTGGCTGGCCGGGCGGTTAATTGGCTGGCTGGTTGGCTGGCCGGGCAGTTAATTGGCTGCCTGGTTGGCTGGCTGGGCGGTTAATTGGCTGGCTGGTTGGCTGGCCGGGCGGTTAATTGGCTAGCTGGTTGGCTGGCCGGGCGGTTAATTGGCTGGCTGGTTGGCTGGCCGGGCGGTTAATTGGCTGGCTGGTTGGCTGGCCGGGCGGTTAATTGGTTGGCTGGTTGGCTGGCCGGGCGGTTAATTGGCTGGCTGGTTGGCTGGCCGGGCGGTTAATTGGCTGGCTGGTTGGCTGGCCGGGCGGTTAATTGGCTGGCTGGTTGGGCGGTTAATTGGCTGGCTGGTTGGCTGGCCGGGCAGTTAATTGGCTGCCTGGTTGGCTGGCTGGGCGGTTAATTGGCTGGCTGGTTGGCTGGCCGGGCGGTTAATTGGCTGGCTGGTTGGCTGGCCGGGCGGTTAATTGGCTGGCTGGTTGGCTGGCCGGGCGGTTAATTGGCTGGCTGGTTGGCTGGCCGGGCGGTGAATTGGTTGGCTGGTTGGCTGGCCGGGCGGTTAATTGGCTGGCTGGTTGGCTGGCCGGGCGGTTAATTGGCTGGCTGGTTGGCTGGCCGGGCGGTTAATTGGCTGCCTGGTTGGCTGGCCGGGCGGTTAATTGGCTTTCTGGTTGGCTGGCCGGGCGGTTAATTGGCTGGCTGGTTGCCTGGCCGGGCGGTTAATTGGCTGGCTGGTTGGCTGTCCGGGCGGTTAATTGGCTGGCTGGTTCGCTGGCCGGGCGGTTAATTGGCTGGCTGGTTGGCTGGCCGGGCGGTTAATTGGCTGGCTGGTTGGCTGGCCGGGCGGTTAATTGGCTGCCTGGTTGGCTCACTGGTCGGTTAATTGGCTGCCTGGTTGGCTGGCCGGGCGGTTAATTGGCTGCCTGGTTGGCTGGCCGGGCGGGTAATTGACTGGTTGGCTGGCTGGCCGGGCGGTTGACTGGGCGGTTGGCCGGGCGGTTGGCCGGGCGGTTAATTGGCTGCCTGGTTGGCTGGCCGGGCGGTTAATTGGCTGGCTGGTTGGCTGGCCGGGTGGTTAATTGGCTGCCTGGTTGGCTGGCCGGGCGGTTAATTGGCTGCCTGGTTGGCTGGCCAGGCGGTTAATTGGCTGCCTGGCTGGCTGGCCGGGCGGTTAATTGGCTGCCTGGTTGGCTGGCCGGGCGGTTAATTGGCTGGCTGGTTGGCTGGCAGGGCGGTTAATTGGCTGGCTGGTTAGCTGGCCGGGCGGTTAATTGGCTGGCTGGGCGGTTAATTGGCTGGCTGGTTGGCTGGCCGGGCGGTTAATTGGCTGGCTGGTTGGGTGGCCGGGCGGTTAATTGGCTGGCTGGTTGGCTGGCCGGGCGGTTAATTGGCTGGCTGGTTGGCTGGCCGGGCGGTTAATTGGCTGCCTGGTTGTTTGGCCGGGCGGTTAATTGGCTGGCTGGTTGGCTGGCCGGGCGGTTAATTGGCTGGCTGGTTGGCTGGCCGGGCGGTTAATTGGCTGATTGGTTGGTGGCCTGGCGGTTAATTGGCTGCCTGGTTGGCTGGCCGGGCGGTTAATTGGCTGGCTTTTCATTGGCTGGCTGGTTGGCTGGCCGGGCGGTTTATTGGCTGGCTGGTTGGCTGGCCGGGCGGTTAATTGGCTGGCTGGTTGGCTGGCCGGGCGGTTAATTGGCTGGCTGGTTGGCTGGCCGGGCAGTTAATTGGCTGCCTGGTTGGCTGGCTGGGCGGTTCATTGGCTGGCTGGTTGGCTGGCCGGGCGGTTAATTGGCTGGCTGGTTGGCTGGCCGGGCGGTTAATTGGCTGGCTGGTTGGCTGGCCGGGCGGTTAATTGGCTGGCTGGTTGGCTGGCCGGGCGGTTAATTGGTTGGCTGGTTGGCTGGCCGGGCGGTTAATTGGCTGGCTGGTTGGCTGGCCGGGCGGTTAATTGGCTGGCTGGTTGGCTGGCCGGGCGGTTAATTGGCTGGCTGGTTGGCTGGCCGGGCGGTTAATTTGCTGGCTGGTTGGCTGGCCGGGCAGTTAATTGGCTGCCTGGTTGGCTGGCTGGGCGGTTAATTGGCTGGCTGGTTGGCTGGCCGGGCGGTTAATTGGCTGGCTGGTTGGCTGGCCGGGCGGTTAATTGGCTGGCTGGTTGGCTGGCCGGGCGGTTAATTGGCTGGCTGGTTGGCTGGCCGGGCGGTTAATTGGTTGGCTGGTTGGCTGGCCGGGCGGTTTATTGGCTGGCTGGTTGGCTGGCCGGGCGGTTAATTGGCTGGCTGGTTGGCTGGCCGGGCGGTTAATTGGCTGCCTGGTTGGCTGGCCGGGCGGTTAATTGGCTTTCTGGTTGGCTGGCCGGGCGGTTAATTGGCTGGTTGGTTGCCTGGCCGGGCGGTTAATTGGCTGGCTGGTTGGCTGTCCGGGCGGTTAATTGGCTGGCTGGTTCGCTGGCCGGGCGGTTAATTGGCTGGCTGGTTGGCTGGCCGGGCGGTTAATTGGCTGGCTGGTTGGCTGGCCGGGCGGTTAATTGGCTGCCTGGTTGGCTCACTGGTCGGTTAATTGGCTGCCTGGTTGGCTGGCCGGGCGGTTAATTGGCTGCCTGGTTGGCTGGCCGGGCGGTTTATTGACTGGTTGGCTGGCTGGCCGGGCGGTTGGCTGGGCGGTTGGCCGGGCGGTTGGCCGGGCGGTTAATTGGCTGCCTGGTTGGCTGGCCGGGCGGTTAATTGGCTGGCTGGTTGGCTGGCCGGGCGGTTAATTGGCTGCCTGGTTGGCTGGCCGGGCGGTTAATTGGCTGCCTGGTTGGCTGGCCAGGCGGTTAACTGGCTGCCTGGCTGGCTGGCCGGGCGGTTAATTGGCTGCCTGGTTGGCTGGCCGGGCGGTTAATTGGCTGGCTGGTTGGCTGGCAGGGCGGTTAATTGGCTGGCTGGTTGGCTGGCCGGGCGGTTAATTGGCTGGCTGGTTGGCTGGCTGGGCGGTTAATTGGCTGGCTGGTTGGCTGGCCGGGCGGTTAATTGGCTGGCTGGTTGGGTGGCCGGGCGCTTAATTGGCTGGCTGGTTGGCTCGCCGGGCGGTTAATTGGCTGGCTAGTTGGCATGCCGCGCGGTTAATTGGCTGGCTGGTTGGCTGGCCGGGCGGTTAATTGGCTGGCTGGTTGGCTGGCCGGGCGATTAATTGGCTGGTTGGTTGGCTGGCCGGGCGGTTAATTAGCTGGCTGGTTGGCTGGCCGGGCGGTTAATTGGCTGGCTGGTTGGCTGGCCGGGCGGTTAATTGGCTGGCTGGTTGGCTGGCCGGGCGGTTAATTGGCTGGCTGGCCGGGCGTTTAATTGGCTGGCTGGTTGGCTGGCCGGGCGGTTAATTGGCTGGCTGGTTGGCTGGCCGGGCGGTTAATTGGCTGGCTGGTTGGCTGGCCGGGCGGTTAATTGGCTGGCTGGTTGGCTGGCCGGGCGGTTAATTGGCTGGCTGGTTGGCTGGCCGGGCGGTTAATTGGCTGCCTGGTTGGCTGGCCGGTTGGTTAATTGGCTGCCTGGTTTGCTTGCCGCGCGGTTAATTGGATGCCTGGTTGGCTGGTCGGGCGGTTAATTGGCTGGCTGGCCGGGTGGTTAATTGGCTGGCTGGTTGGCTGGCCGGGCGGTTAATTTGCTGGCTGGTTGGCTGGCCGGGCGGTTAATTGGCTGGCTGGTTGGCTGGCCGGGCAGTCAATTGGCTGGCTGGTTGGCTGGCCGGGCGGTTAATTGGCTGCCTGGTTGGCAGTTGGTTGGTTGGTTGATTGGTTGGTTGGCTGCTTGGTTGGCTGGTTGGTTGGTTGGTTGGTTGGTTGGCTGGTTAGTGGGTTGGTTGGGTGGTTGGCTGCCTGGTTGTCTGGCCGGGCGGTTAATTGGCTGGCTGGTTGGCTGGCCGGGCGGTTAATTGGCTGGCTGGTTGGCTGGCTGGGCGGTTAATTGGCTGGCTGGTTGGCTGGCCGGGCGGTTAATTGGCTGGCTGTTTGGGTGGCCGGGCGGTTAATTGGCTGGCTGGTTGGCTGGCCGGGCGGTTAATTGGCTGGCTAGTTGGCTGGCCGGGCGGTTAATTGGCTGGCTGGTTGGCTGGCCGGGCGGTTAATTGGCTGGCTGGTTGGCTGGCCGGGCGGTTAATTGGCTGGCTGGTTGGCTGGCCGGGCGGTTAATTGGCTGGCTGGTTGGCTGGCCGGGCGGTTAATTGGCTGGCTGGTTGGCTGGCCGGGCGGTTAATTGGCTGGCTGGTTGGATGGCCGGGCGGTTAATTGGCTGGCTGGTTGGCTGGCCGGGCGGTTAATTGGCTGGCTGGCCGGGCGTTTAATTGGCCGGGCGGTTAATTGGCTGGCTGGTTGGCTGGCCGGGCGGTTAATTGGCTGGCTGGTTGGCTGGCCGGGCGGTTAATTGGCTGGCTGGCCGGGCGTTTAATTGGCTGGCTGGTTGGCTGGCCGGGCGGTTAATTGGCTGCCTGGTTGGCTGGCCGGGCGGTTAATTGGCTGGCTGGTTGGCTGGCCGGGCGGTTAATTGGCTGGCCGGTCGGTTAATTGGCTGCCTGGTTGGCTGGCCGGGCGGTTAATTGGCTGGCTGGTTGGCTGGCCGGGCGGTTAATTGGCTGGCTGGTTGGCTGGCCGGGCGGTTAATTGGCTGGCTGGTTGGCTGGCCGGGCGGTTAATTGGCTGCCTGGTTGTTTGGCCGGGCGGTTAATTGGCTGGCTGGTTGGCTGGCCGGGCGGTTAATTGGCTGGCTGGTTGGCTGGCCGGGCGGTTAATTGGCTGATTGGTTGGTGGCCGGGCGGTTAATTGGCTGCCTGGTTGGCTGGCCGGGCGGTTAATTGGCTGGCTGGTTGGCTGGCCGGGCGGTTAATTGGCTGGCTGGTTGGCTGGCCGGGCGGTTAATTGGCTGACTGGTTCGCTGGCCGGGCGGTTAATTGGCTGGCCGGGCGGTTAATTGGCTGGCTGGTTGGCTGGCCGGGCGGTTGATTGGCTGCCTGGTTGGCTCGCCGGGCAGTTAATTGGCTGCCTGGTTGGCTGGCCGGGCGGTTATTTGGCTGCCTGGTTGGCTGGCCGGGCGGTTAATTTGCTGGCTAGTTGGCTGGCCGGGCGGTTAATTGGCTGCCTGGTTGGCTGGCCGGGCGGTTAATTGGCTGCCTGGTTGGCTGGCCGGGCGGTTAATTGGCTGCCTGGTTGGCTCACCGGTCGGTTAATTGGCTGCCTGGTTGGCTGGCCGGGCGGTTATTTGGCTGCCTGGTTGGCTGGCCGGGCGGTTAATTGACTGGTTGGCTGGCCGGGCGGTTAATTGGCTGCCTGGTTGGCTGGCCGGGCAGTTAATTCGCTGCCTGTTTGGCTGGCCGGGCGGTTAATTAGCTGCCTGGTTGGCTGGCCGGGCGTTTAATTGGCTGCCTGGTTGGCTGGCCGGGCGGTTAATTGGCTGCCTGGTTGGCTGGCCGGGCGGTTAATTGGCTGGCTGGTTGGCTGGCCGGGCGGTTTATTGGCTGCCTGGTTGGCTTGCCGGGCGGTTAATTGGCTGGCTGGTTGGCTGGCCAGGCGGTTAATTGGCTGCCTGGTTGGCTGGTCGGGCGGTTAATTGGCTGCCTGGTTGGCTTGCCGCGCGGTTAATTGGCTGCCTGGTTGGCTGGCCGGGCGGTTAATTGGCTGGCTGGTTGGCTGGCTGGTTGGCTGGCCGGGCGGTTAATTGGCTGCCTGGTTGGCAGTTGGTTGGTTGGTTGGTTGGTTGGTTGGTTGGCTGGTTAGTGGGTTGGTTGGGTGGTTGGCCGCCTGGTTGGCTGGCCGGGCGGTTAATTAGCTGCCTGGTTGGCTGGCCGGGCGGTTAATTGGCTGCCTGGTTGGCTGGCCGGGCGGTTAATTGGCTGCCTGGTTGGCTGGCCGGGCGGTCAATTGGCTGCCTGGTTGGCTGGCCGGGCGGTTAATTGGCTGCCTGGTTGGCTGGCCGGGCGGTTAATTGGCTGGCTGGTTGGCTGGCCGGGCGGTTAATTGGCTGGCTGGTTGGCTGGCCGGGCGGTTAATTGGCTGGCTGGTTCGCTGGCCGGGCGGTTAATTGGCTGGCTGGTTGGCTGGCCGGGCGGTTAATTGGCTGGCTGGTTGGCTGGCCGGGCGGTTAATTGGCTGGCTGGTTGGCTGGCCGGGCGGTTAATTGGCTGCCTGGTTGGCTCGCCGGGCAGTTAATTGGCTGCCTGGTTGGCTGGCCGGGCGGTTAATTGGCTGCCTGGTTGGCTGGCCGGGCGGTTAATTTTCTGGCTAGTTGGCTGGTCGGGCGGTTAATTGGCTGGCTGGTTGGCTGGGCGGACGGTTAATTGGCTGCCTGGTTGGCTGGCCGGGCGGTTAATTGGCTGCCTGGTTGGCTGGCCGGGCGGTTAATTGGCTGCCTGGTTGGCTGGCCGGGCGGTTAATTGGCTGCCTGGTTGGCTGGCCGGGCGGTTAATTGACTGGTTGGCTGGCCGGGCGGTTAATTGGCTGCCTGGTTTGCTGGCCGGGCGGTTAATTCGCTGCCTGGTTGGCTGGCCGGGCGGTTAATTGGCTGCCTGGTTGGCTGGCCGGATGGTTAATTGGCTGCCCGGTTGGCTGGCTGGGCGGTTAATTGGCTGCCTGGTTGGCTGGCCGGGCGGTTAATTGGCTGCCTGGTTGGCTGGCCGGGCGGTTAATTGGCTGGCTGGTTGGCTGGCCGGGCGGTTAATTGGCTGCCTGGTTGGCTTGCCGGGCGGTTAATTGGCTGGCTGGTTGGCTGGCCGGGCGGTTAATTGGCTGCCTGGTTGGCTGGCCGGGCGGTTAATTGGCTGCCTGGTTGGCTTGCCGCGCGGTTAATTGGCTGCCTGGTTGGCTGGCCGGGCGGTTAATTGGCTGGCTGGTTGGCTGGCCGGGTGGTTAATTGGCTGGCTGGTTGGCTGGCCGGGCGGTTAATTTGCTTGCTGGTTGGCTGGCCGGGCGGTAAATTGGCTGGCTGGTTGGCTGGCCGGGCGGTCAATTGGCTGGCTGGTTGGCTGGCCGGGCGGTTAATTGGCTGCCTGGTTGGCAGTTGGTTGGTTGGTTGGTTGGTTGGTTTGTTGGCTGCTTGGTTGGCTGGTTAGTTGGTTGGTTGGTTGGCTGGTTAGTGGGTTGGTTGGGTGGTTGGCTGCCTGGTTGGCTAGCCGGGCGGTTAATTAGCTGCCTGGTTGGCTGGCCGGGCGGTTAATTGGCTGCCTGGTTGGCTGGCCGGGCGGTTAATTGGCTGCCTGGTTGGCTGGCCGGGCGGTCAATTGGCTGCCTGGTTGGCTGGCCAGGCGGTCAATTGGCTGCCTAGTTGGCTGGCCGGGCGGTTAATTGGCTGCCTGGTTGGCTGGCCGGGCGGTTAATTGGCTGCCTGGTTGGCTGGCCGGGCGGTTAATTGGCTGCCTGGTTGGCTGGCCGGGCGATTAATTGACTGCCAATTAACAACTTGGTTGGTTGGTTGGTTGGTTGGTTGGTTGGTTGGTTGGTTGGTTGGTTGGTTGCTTCAGGTTCGCTTCGCTTGCCTCTTTCTACACCTACACTTCCTCTATCAATCAATTTGCTCCCCCATTGGACCCATTAGCTGGCAACGCCCATGGATTCTAACGTCCTCACTGCTGGGGGGCGGGCTCTTCCCAAGCTCGGGAAGGTTAGGCCACACCCTGGACACTTCATACAACGGGCCATGACATTTCAATAAGGGAATGACGAAAAGTTCTATGCGGTCGACAATCAAACTGTAACCAATCTGTATCAATCTGGGTGACGAGGGGGTGAGGTCGCAATCTAGAGAGCGGCAGGGAGTATCCATACTGTATGTTAGTAAGTACTAATATATATACTTTGGTTAGGCCATACTCCACACACGGGGGCCAAATCCGGGTTGGTGGAGGTTGTACAGCTAGTGGCGAGTCACGCTACCCAAAGTTTTTAAACTGCCTATAGGGGTTATCGGCTGCCTTCTACTAATAGCAATTCCCTTAATCTAAACAGCGCCTGTAAAAATCCATTTTCCCACCTGGATACCTGTTAATCCTAAGATACTTTGAAAGAACATTTATTCATGTTGCTCTCATTACGTGTTATTTTTTTTTAATTGGTGTTGCTATTTGTATACAACGTTTTAGAAAGCTTATCCATTAGTGCACAAGTTACAAGCACGTAAACCCTTTCGTTCTAGATACACATTACTATTCATCAAAGATGGTCATGTCATTATCAAATCTTCAGCCCTTCCACCTAAAAGTGATCTGGTACTTCCATTGCATCTGCGGGATCCAACGGCAGTGAACAAGCATTTTCTAGATGTTCCTGGTGAAACCATTGCTAATCTATCTGACATGACTTATTTTGAGTTCCACAGGTACTGTGAAGGTAAATTTTCCCTTACAACAGTAAATGAGATTGTAGTACTCAAGTTCATTAACGGTTTAGAATCTAATGCAACGGGAGTAGATGGTTTAACTCTAGAAATGATTTTGATGACGCTCCCCCATTCTTTGGAGGCCATTACTGCTATCGTAAATTGTTCGATTACCTCTAGTACTTTTCCGACGCTCCGGAAGAAGGCACTGGTTCATCCAATACCTAAGGTTACTAATCCGACTAGTATCAAAGAGCTTAGGCCAATTAGCATCCTGCCTTGTTTATCTAAAGTCCTAGAAAAGGTTGTCTACGCTCAATTAACTGAATTCCTTGAATCTTTTTCTGTACTGTCTGATGTTCAATCAGGCTTTCGTAATGGTCGCAGCACATCCACTGCATTGCTTGACGTCTCTAGCAATATCCTTGAAGCACAAGACGCAGATCAAGTCACTATTATGGTCCTACTGGACTTCTCCCGCGCTTTCGACTGCATCAATTTAAATCTGCTGCTGTCCAAAATGTCATATTATGGTTTCGACGTGAACACTGTTAAATGGTTTGAAAGTTACCTATCACAGCGCTTTCAAAAGGTAGAAATGAGCGATGACACTGGCTCATCTGACTCTTCAGTTTTTTGCCCAGTTGTACGTGGTGTGCCACAGGGATCTATTCTTGGCCCTCTGCTGTTCATACTTTACAGCAGTGATATGACAACTTGTTTTCACAATTGTAGATACCACATGTACGCAGATGACGTACAACTTTATCTTTCTTTTACACCTGAAAATTTGGATCGGGCTCTTGTGAGCATTAATAGCGACCTCAAGAGGTTGGTACATTGGTCAAATCGCAACTGTTTAGTCCTTAATCCTGTGAAATCAAAATTCATGGTGCTTGGTTCCAAACACCTCGTAAAAAAGGTTTTGTTTCAACAACCTAACATAATAGTAGCCGGTGAAAAGATAGAATATGTTCACACTGCTCGTAATCTTGGTTTGACTCTAGACGCTAGTCTGAGATTTGAGAAGCATATAGCTGGTGTTGTCAAAAATTGCTTTTATCGTCTGAAAATACTCTATCAGATACGAGAATTCCTTAGCGTGTCAGTCAGACAGCTACTTGTGGACAGTTTAATTCTTTCTAAACTAAACTATGGTGATGTTGTGTATGGCCCTCGCTTACTACACAGGACAATCCGTTTAACACAGCGTATACAAAATGCATGTACTAGATTCTGTCTTGATATCCCACGTAGAAGCCATATCACTCCGTATCTCAATAGTGTAAATGTTCTTAACATGAAATCCCGACGTTACAAACATTTAGCTGTGTTACTGTTTGGTATTATTAAAAGTAAAAAACCAAAATATCTCTATGATAAACTTACTTGGTCCAGCAATACAAATAAATACTGTAGAGTTGATCCATACAACGGCATTCCATCCTCAGTCAAATGGTCTGGTGGAACGTTTCAATA
This sequence comes from Coleophora flavipennella, assembly GCA_947284805.1. Lineage (NCBI taxonomy): Eukaryota > Metazoa > Arthropoda > Insecta > Lepidoptera > Coleophoridae > Coleophora > Coleophora flavipennella. The sequence continues at coordinate 9,722,264 of OX369288.1, forward strand.
GGACTTTGGTAGATATGCTATCAAAGTATGTTAGTTTAGATCAGAAGGACTGGTGCTTGTATTTACCATTGGTAGTTCAGGCTTATAATAGTAGTACACAGTCGTCTACTAGGATGAGTCCTTATGTAGTTATGTTCGGGAGAGAAGATCGCACAGATATAGATAGGCGGTTGGGTTTGAATAAAATATTATTTGGGGATAATTTGCTAGAAAGAAATACGCGTTTGCGAGAAATAAGAAATAGGGTGACACACAATATAGGTATAGCGCAGAATAAACAGAAGAAGTTATATGATCGTAGGGCTAAAGATCTAGCATTTCAAGCAGGAGATCGAGTTTGGTTATTTACTCCAAGGAGATTGACAGGGAAGACATATAAGCTTCAGAGATTATATAAAGGACCATATGTGATAGTAAGGCACATAAATGATTGTAATTATATGATTAATATCGGTGCACGACGAGATATCGTACATGTAAATCGTTTAAAAAAATTCTTTCCTAGGGTTAGAGTAGAATAGGGACGTCATGTGTAAAAATATTAGAGAATTTCAATTATGTTATTTGCTGTAAATATATAAAGGATAATTATTTCTATTTTTATAAAAAATATTCAAAAGAAAATAAAAAAAAATATTAAAATGCATAAAAAAAATAAAAAAAATAAATGCATAAAAAAAAAATATTGAGAAAATATGATATTAAAAGAAGTAAAAATAAAATGTAAATAAATATTGAGGTGTTACATTAGTTAGTATAGAAAATTTTAAATGAAAATTTCACGCTTATTGGTTGAAAATTTTATATTAGTAAGTAATAAAAAAGTTTCTTGTTAGTGAGTGGTAGGTCATGGTAAATGTAATAATGAGGATATATTTATTTTGCTAATACTGTAACATTTTGTTTCATGTGTCAAAACCGTTTGAGAATATGGCGAATTGGCTGACCATTGAAATGACCGGATGTGGGCATTCAGCACCAAGCAGTACACTTTTGGAGGGGAGGAGAGAGCTGCTCCCATCCGTTGAGGACGGACAAGCAGTATCCCTCCAGGAACAGGCGGCATGGTTGCCAGGATGTTGGCAAACCCTTAGCTGACCTGACCAGTTCGAAGAGGAGAGGAGATCCAATAATCTTAAAATTTGAATTTGAATTTCTTGTTTAACTTTGTTCTTAGAGAATATGGGTATGAGTTATAGCTATATCGCTATGGGGAGCTTAGTGTTAGCAATACGCTAGCTAAGTACTCTGATTTGGAGTTTATTTACCTGGTGCTTGGCTATGGTTCATATTGCAAAATTTCTTTGAGCCTAATACATTGATTTCTGGCGGATCTCAGTGATGATTAATTTCTCCTCTGAAGTCTAGTATTGATTTTGAAATATTGGTGCTTAGAAAAAATTTTATTTGAATCTGAGATGATCACAGATTATCCGGGAACTTTTATGGTCAGACCAATAAGTATTTATTTATCTCGTAATTAACACCACTTTTAAGATAGTCTTGCATAGTTTAAACTTTTATAGGCCACAGATAGTATGGTCATTAATTATTTTTGTTTGATTTTTGTTAAAGGTGGTTTAAGCAACTTAAAGAAAATATTTTTGGGATAGTTAAGTTAAGTCAGGTGTAGGGAATCAGGCTAGATTTGCTTTATGTTTCTTAAGATAGGGAGGAATTAATTTTGAAATGTATACATGTTAGACAGAGAGCAGTAGGGATTTAAGGGGTTTAACCTGCTGGGGCAATGGGCGGTTTTCAACATTAACGCGGTGTATATGTGTAGTTGGTCTGCACATATACTTTTCCAAATTTACCTCCCATTGTTGGATCAATATCGAAAGATCTCTCTCTGACGACGTCTTCCCCTATAGGTAGGCGCCTAGAGACGTTGGCACTTATAGGTAGGTGTAGACAGGAGGTGGAGAAAAGCATCGCTTCACGGTGCGTTTCTCAATTGGCGGTGGGTGATGTAGAGATCGTATGTCTCTACATACATCTACTCCCAGCCTCTTTGCTTAGTTTCTTGCCAGCGCGAATCGTATTAAGAATATTAATTTAAATTTGATTTTGTATGTCATTCGGAAGCTTTTTGAAACAATAGGGAGATTCGAGGGCTGACCGTGAGCCAGGACAGAGGTCCTTTGAGTAAAAGTATATTTCAATTATCCGCGCGACTGGGCTGAGTTTCCCTAAAACTACCGTAAAACGGGGCTACTTTGAGATTTGGGGCGACATTGATGATTGAAAAAAAAATATGGTTTCTTAGTTATAACTCCTGTGTTTTTGAACGCACCCAAATTTGGTTGGTCATGTTGGCAGCTTTGATGTTTCGGCTATCTTTTGCCAAGTCGGCAGCGTCTCAGCACGTGCAGCTTTTTTCTAACATTAATATAAACATAAGTCGTGAATTGTGCCTAAGAACATTAGCAAAATAACTTCGATGTTACAGCCGTAAGTACTGACATTGTGTAAATTGTTATAGCGTGTTTTAATTGTTTGTATATCTGTAATAATAACCGTAATTTCATTTATTCCAATGTCCGCCATTTTGTTACTCCACAAGGGTTTTTGTACATAGTGGCGACTTTGATGGGGTATGCGAGGCGAGATTGATGATTATCAATTACGCCCCGTTAAAAAGAAATTTTTGCTGCCATATATATGTAGTGAATAATCAAAGTGACCCCATCTTTATTTTTTTATAGGCCGCTATGGTGAGGACCTATAAGAAAAACCCAGGAACCCGCAACTATAAGAATTACTCCGAAGAGACCCTCGAAGAAGCTATAGAGAAAATTTATTAAGACTGGTTGATTTTTATAAACATTTAGTAATAATGTAAAGTTCTTAAAACATTTTGTGTTAAATAACTTTTTAACTTTTATTTAACTATTTAAGATAATATGGATAAGTGTATCCATTCTTAATTGAGGAGACTGATTAATAAAATGTATAATTACCTACATACATAGTAGTAAAGTTGTTATGGCTGTTACCTTAAAGTTCATTTAAATATTTTTAATAGACATTATGTACAAGTGTGTCCAATCCGAACTGAAAAGACTAATTGTTTGATTGTTTAATTACCTACATATTTAGTACTGTTTTTCTTCTTTAGATTTTACGTTATAGTTTGATATTAATAATTTCCTAAGATAAAAATCTTGCTTTTCAAATCAAAATTTTCTTTATTTTAACAAATCATTTATCCTCATCAATTTCACCCCTTGCATCAAAGTAGCCCCAAATATATAAAAAAGTACTTTAATAAAATAATACAAATTAAAAAAAAAAAAAAATTTTTTGTATTAATTTTCAAACTGGGGTTACTTTCGATTTCAATTGAAAAAACAGCGCCCATCAAAGTAACCCCATTTGCAATATAACTTTGATGGACTGTATTTTAATTTTTTTAACAAAAACTATTGAAAAATTTTTTTTTTTGTTATGGTAAATCATTCTATGTACTGAGTCGTTCCCATCATTTTTTTTTTGTGATTTATAACAACAAATTAAAAAAATATAGCAATTTTATTTTTAAAATTAATCAATGTAACCCCGTTTTACGGTATAGCAAGAAAGTGAGAGGAATCATTGAAGCTAATAATAATCAGTCAGCCGACAGAGCCTTCTATCTTTTTTTTGCTTAACAATAAATATCATCACTGATGATCATTGGATAAGCATACTAAACTTTAATTGTAGATAGAAATCCAGTTACACCCCTGGCGTCTCGTTGACGACGTCACAATACTGTACCCGAGCATCGTCGTATTTACTGGTCATTCCGCGACACAAAACAACTACTTTCCGGGGTAGTTTTAAATACGCTGCGAGTAAAATCTGGAACAACCTACCTCCACCTCTAAGAGAGTGCGTCTCGGTTTTCAGCTTCAAGCATAAAATTAGTACGTTTTGTCTTGAGGAACAAAAAGCCGGGCGTACCGCCCATCTCGTGTGACGTATGAAACTACTCCAGCTGTTGTCCGTCGTCCTTCTAGTATATATTTATTCATTTTTTTTTAAATTTATTTATCGTAAACCAACCTAACTTATTATATAATTATTTTTATTACAACCTATAATGATTATAACCTTTTACTGTAATTATAACCATAATAATATTGTATTTACCGATTGATCACCTTCACACCAATTAAATCCTACAATGTGATAAGTGAGTCCGCTCTGTACGTAGGACCACCCCTTTTCCTTTTTCTCCCCTCCTTTGGGTCCGGACAGAATATCAGCGCTGTGGCTTTAGATAATAAAACCACAGCACCATGCTGAGTCTTGGACCTATTCGGCATAAAATTTAATTTTAGTTTTAATCTTTAGCTATAGTTTATTTCAATTATGTACCTAATATTGTAATTATTTTTCTATTTATTTTTTGCCGAATAAACTTTATTTCTTTCTTTCTTTCATTATTCTATTCTTGATTATACAATGAGATTTATTACAACTCTTACTGTTTTAATCGACACTGCCAAAGTTAATCTACAATTACTAGGAAAGATTACCTAGTATAGAGTACCAAGTTGTTCATGTCAAGGTTGATTGTTATGTTACGCATAGGTACCTCTATGCACAGATGTGATAAGGCCTTTTACTGAACGCACCCATAAGAATTGATAGGCGGAAATGGGAAACTGATTAACATTTACGGGGTCAAATTTATAACATGAACTATACCCCTGAGCAATTCAGTACACAAAATACGGGCCGTGTTCCACGGTGCATCTACTATCGCCCGGGCTGATAGTTTGCAGCCTGTAGTGTACACCCCGTAGTTCGTGGACTGATGTGTTGGAACTATTTGTACACAATCTACACCCTGCCAACTACGGAACGTAATCTATAGCCTGTACAATTTGATTCATAAACTACGTGAGTATGTGACCTCTAACATGAACTATACCCCCGTCATCCGTAGTCTGCAAACTATAGGGCGTTCAAATTAAGCCCTGGAACTGAGCCGTCCGCTGCGTAGTTAGTGTAGCCGTAGAACACGGGCTGTAGTTTGTGAACGCGTAGAACCACGCAATACGGGCCGCGAAATGATGGGGTGGACAATACTGTACGCAATCCACGGGCTGCAATCTAGTGGCGCTCGACGACTTACACTGGGTGCAGTTTTATAGACGCACTACTGTGACCGGGTGTTCCACATCAGAATGATGCTGCTGCAAATACTGTCAAGAACTCCAGAGAAGATTTGTAATGTACTGGCACTAGCATTTCAAATCTAAGAAATGAAGACTGTCTCAAAAGGGCTAGTACCCATAGACGTTAATATGACATATCACACCAGTGGTGACAACTTAGGGGTTTCCCCTAAATTTAGGGGGTAACATTTTAAAATAGGGGAATTTTAGAAGCAATTTTTTTTACGGGAATCAAACCAAACCTGTAATGGGGAACAGCGTTCTTTCTCTTTTCGACTTTTCTTCCTTTCACTTACTCACTCACGTCGTCTTTTGTTCGTTCGTCGTGAGTCAGATGTTTTGTTTTGCTTTGTTGAATCGCTGTGCTGATTTTGTATATTAGTATTTGATTTAAGAACAATATAAAATTACTAGTGGATGCCCGCAGCTTCGCCCTATGTAAATCAGTCAGTCAGTCACCTTTGAGTTATATATGTCGGAGTGTCATTGAAAACGCGACCAATACCAGCTCGAGATAAGTTTACATAGTTACACTTTGTTTGGATCAAACGTCAGGTATTAGTACCTGGGTGAAACCGGTGGTGGCGTGACGATCGCTTGTACTCGTGAGACGATCGTTTGTGGTAGCAAAGATGATGTATTAACGGAAGGCTGTTTGTGCTGCCACACTGAGTTGAGAATTTATTAGATCTGTGGAGAAGCCACATTAGCTGGACGTCAGTCTCGGAGCAGGCACTTTTTGACGGAGCGTCGAGCAGAACACATGCAGTGGTGATCTGTGAGAAAAATGGACGTGTCACGCCATCGCTGTGATCACCGCGTTTGCATCCATTGTTATCCAAGGCATCCTGTACAATTTCGATTACCAAATGATCAAGACTATTGAAGAAGGACCTCTGTGATATAGCTGCATTGTTATTTCGACGCCCAATACCGAAATAGTTAAGGACGTGAACCACAAGGCCATCCATAACCTAACCTAACCATCACCCACCCCTTTGACATCAGAAGTTGGATAGTTCCCTGCGCTCGCAACAAGTGGACAACGACGGGAAAATGTGAAAATTGATGATGGAGCAGCGAAATAAAAACCACTGGCAACAATTCTTCGTGCTACAGAACCAGAACATGCTGCGATTGATTGAGGCTATGCGAGCACCATCCTACATCTGCTGCAATCACATTGACAGAATTGACCCCGAATATACCTGAAGCTAATCCACGTGCACGGTGCACAACTGTCGACATCTCCCTTACGGAACGACCATTGGAATGAGGTGACAGCGTGGGCTGCGCTGGCAGCAGCGGAGATGCACGCTAGCGGCGCGTGCGGCTTCTGCGAAGTGCGTGATGTACGCGGTGTTACGAAAATCCGGTGAGTCGTACCCCTTTTGTTTTGATTGTTGTGGTACGAGTACTATTACCTAATCTGTGGTGGTACCGAGTGTTCTCTCGTTAAAGAAAGTTTCGTGTATAGACTTTCGGGAGTGTGTTCAGTACAAACGCACGATTGACTTTTATAGGCAACGCTCACGTTTACTGTACAGAACAAATATTGAGTGAGGGTAGTATTGACGGGAATCATTCAGAATTTTTATTTTTTTGTTATGCCAAACGAGTACCTACGTTCCAACCTACGTACAACAATACGTACCAAAAATATTATGATCGGTTCAGATATTTTAAATCTAGGCTTGACGGTATATTTAAACGAGTTTGTCAATAATAAAACAGCTCGACTGTCAGAAAGAATGCGAATAGAGTAGTCCCTTAACCTTCAGTGGTGATTGAATTAGCAGCCAAAATGATGCCTTGTTGTCCTTCAAAGTACTCTTTCACGTGCTTTCGGATCATTCATTGTGACACAACGTCGTGATTGAACGGAAGATTTAAAAAGAGGACTCATTGTAAATATGATGATTCATTTAGTTAACTAGTTTCAGTTATACAAACCTAAACCAAGATTGAAAGTATTGAAACCCCTTTAAGCTTTTATAATATTGAGACTGACATCTTTACATGGAGTAAAAAAAACCTTTATTAGCTTTCGTAGTATTGGGACTGATATTCTCATTGAGCATAGGCCAAAGTTGTTGCCTATTTTTAATAGCTTTCGCGATGAATTTGTCGAGGGCATCCTTAATGCCCCGCTATCGTATAGACCCTATGAAGGTAGATTAATTTCGGTGACCCCAATAAAATATTTTGTTTACCAACTGTAAAAAAAAAAAAAAAAAAAAAAAGAATAATAACAGGGTATTATGCGGAGTGCAGTGGTGGACGTCTTACGGCTGATGTGATGATGATACAGGATTCATGGGCTGGAGGCTGCGAATGTCATAAGCCCCGAAGCTTTCCCTTTTTGACGGCCTTATCATGCTGGTAAAGAAAAAGGATAGCATAGAACGCAAGTGTTGATAACCGTAAAAAAAAATGATAACATGCCTGAACGGAAATTGCTTCCTCTGATAGCTTGGAACATCGATTGACTTCACAGGTGGTCACTATTTCACCACGTCAGGCATAGCTAGTGGTTACATCAGGTGCATTCTTTACCTATTAAATCGAAATGACTGATTTTGTAACCTCTGTTCAAATACGTCCACGTGTCATTCGATCTACGTAATGCCCCCTTGTATTTGAACTTACGTTCATAAACGCTTTAGGCGCGTGGCAACGGTCAGGTGAATCTTAGCACGTTTAAACGTTGGTACTCTTAGTTAAGTGTCCTTTAAAATATGCTCACTTCCTTCGAGTATAGTAATGAGATTTCAATGTTACAAGTCCTTCCATGATGATCATTTGGCAGCAACCAAACTGTTGGGTTAACCGAGTTACGAAGTACAGCCTCCTGGAGGCTCCTTGCTTCTTGGTACGAGTAAAGTAGCCTAACCTCTAAATGTCATGTTTGTCGATTACACACACAGGCTGTAATTTTATCTAAGTGAAGCACGACAACATACTAGTGATAATACGGAGAGTAACGCATCCTATTACAGGAGTTGTTAATCAGCTTGCTGCTGATGTGATAATAGACATGGGCCTCCCCCATGTTGGAGCGGTTTCACCAATTGTAAAAAAAAAAAAAAAAAACAAAAAAAAAACGCTACGCTTGGCGGGCTGTTTGGCGGTACAGTATGAGCGTGAAGGACGATGTTGCTTGTCCTCAAATTTTTAGTCCCTTAGTCACTTCTTGTGAAACCCTTGGGAAGAGATGGGGTGGTGTATTGCTCTGAGGCAGCGCCACTGGCTGATTTCTAGACAAAAGCTTAGTTTCACAAGTTACCTAACTTTGTGTTGTTACAAATGTAGAAGCGTTACCTACCACTTTAGATATCAAATACCGTCAGTTATTGAGGACAGACTACGTTAAATGCCCGATAGTGACAGTATTATTGACTTGGACAGAATTGATGATGGAGAGACTGAACCTCGACCATCTACTAGTGCAGATTAAGGACTTTTGTACTTGACCGTGATTTTAACGTTCACTAGTTTGTATTTTGAACCTTAGACGTAAACAATTTTTCGCAACTGGATGACAATAGCCTCAGCCATTCGTAGACGTAGGCGTAAAACACCGAGTTGATTTTCTCGTTGCTGTGCGGCCACAACTGTGTGTGGCGTGCGTTTGGCTCGCAGGCGTATCACCGGGGAGGTGATGTTGGCAATGACCAGAAAGAGGTGATGTTTGAGATCGCCGCATGGAAGCGATAGTGTGGTTGGACACCGGAGGGAGGTGGTCCAAGAGTCGCCAGGTAGGGTGACTGTGTTTTTGGGCGGACACCTGAGAGGTTGTCTGAGAGTCGCCAGGTCGAGTGACTGTGTGTTTGGGCGGGCACCGGATGGAGGTGTCTGAGAGTCGCCAGGTTGGGTGACTGTTGTTTGTTTGGGCATCGGATGGAGGTGGCCCAGAGTTGCCAAGATGGGTGACTGTTGTGGTGATACAAAATGAGGAGCGTAACCAAACCAAGTTAGATCCCAAATACCGAGGGCCGTTCAGGGTCGTAGAGGTCTTAGAAGGTGACAGATACAAATTACAAGCTTTGAATTTGAGACGAAGTTACAAGTATGCCCATGACCGTTTACGTAGTATGTCCGAAGGTTATTTGCCTCCGGATGTTGACGATGAATCTGGTGCAGAGGCGTCTACCTTTCAATGTTAATTGTATTGACAGATCGTAACTCAATCAATTGTGTACAGTTGTAATTTTTTTCTTTATCGTTTATTTTTGTGTGTAGTACTGAAGTATTCCAACATGTTTCAGCGGTAAATGAAGAGTGCTGAATGGCGCTATATGTTTGCATGAATTGGCTGCTGCTTGTTTTGTCAGACTCGTTCTGTCATGATGTGTAGCAGGTACATTCGTGTTTTTGTAAAAAAGAAGTATCCCGTTTACCGGCTAAAACTGTTGATGGTATTCCGTCGCCTGTACTGGCGATGATGGTATTCCGTCGCCTGTATTGGTGATGATGGTGTTCCATTGCCTAGATTGGTGATGATGGTGTTCCATTGCCTAGATTGGTGATGATGGTGTTCCACTGCCTAGATTGGTGGTGATGGTGTTCCGTCACCTGGACTGGTGATGATGACTGATTGGTATTCCGTCGCTTGGCGTTAGTGATGATGATTCTTTGTGGTGTCCCGCCACCCGGATGTGGTGATGTTTAGTTCTGGTGTTCCGTCGCTTGTGATTTGCGATGATGATTATGTTCCGTTCTATGTGCCCCTAAAAGTTGTAAATGGTTGTAAGGTTTCAAGCCTTGCAGCTGTGATTTACCTTGGAGACCTAAACTGATTTGAGATTGTTTGAGTTACGATGCTAATGCTGAGGTTTATTTAGTTTACGAGAGTGAAATTATTTTGGTTTTTTGAGGCTGTTAAAATGTGTTGTCACCATGATTGTAGTCTTGAATTAAAGCTTCACATTATTAGCGTTGCTTTTATTCCTTGAGCTGTGGACCTTCCTAATGAAGGTCAGGATTGGCCGAACGAAATGGAATCTACTGGCTACCCTTTTCTTTTTCAGGTTAGTCACCCGAGGACGTGTGACTCGCAGGATGGCCGTGTCGGAGTGTCATTGAAAACGCGACCAATACCAGCTCGAGATAAGTTTACATAGTTACACTTTGTTTGGATCAAACGTCAGGTATTAGTACCTGGGTGAAACCGGTGGTGGCGTGACGATCGCTTGTACTCGTGAGACGATCGTTTGTGGTAGCAAAGATGATGTATTAACGGAAGGCTGTTTGTGCTGCCACACTGAGTTGAGAATTTATTAGATCTGTGGAGAAGCCACATTAGCTGGACGTCAGTCTCGGAGCAGGCACTTTTTGACGGAGCGTCGAGCAGAACACATGCAGTGGTGATCTGTGAGAAAAATGGACGTGTCACGCCATCGCTGTGATCACCGCGTTTGCATCCATTGTTATCCAAGGCATCCTGTACAATTTCGATTACCAAATGATCAAGACTATTGAAGAAGGACCTCTGTGATATAGCTGCATTGTTATTTCGACGCCCAATACCGAAATAGTTAAGGACGTGAACCACAAGGCCATCCATAACCTAACCTAACCATCACCCACCCCTTTGACATATATATTTAGATTTTGTTTTCTTACTTTTTGGAAATTCAACATGCCCACATATGTCTTACCGACTTCAACTCATGCAAAGTACCTTAAAGTTGATCTCTTATTTTTTGAAAAAATCGACTGTACATCGAAAGTTCAGACGCAAATACCTCAAAAATATTAAAATTAACTGGAGTCGCTCTGTACCTTAAACGATTCAGCAAAGCCTGTTCAACATGCCGAAATATTTCTTACCAACTTCACCTCATGCAAAGTACCTAAAAGTGGAGTTCAATTTTATGGAAAATCGACTACACAAACAAAATTTGGACGTAAATATCTCAAAAATATGAACATTAAGTGGAGTCGCTCTGTACTTTAAACGATTCAGCAAAGCCTGTTCAACATGGCGACATATGTCTTACCCACTTCACCTTATGCAAAGTACCTAAAAGTGGAGTTAATTTTTTTGGAAAATTCGACTTCATATAGAAAGTTCAGACGCAAATATCTTTTTTTTTATTTATTCACAATTGTTAAGCCCTTGGCATCATCTCACCTGATGGTAAGTGATGATGATGCCGAAGATGGAATCAGGTTTACCAAGATTCTCCAACGCAATGGAGAACTGGCTATCTTATCTTCATGCCGGAACACACCAATGTTGTTAACACTGATGTTTGGCGGCAAGACTTAGATAAGATGGTGGTAGCTAGCCAGACGGGCTTAGAAAATGCCCTACCACCAACCAAACCGAGTCTTACATGTTGACCCGACCGGGAATCGAAACCGCGACTTCCTGGTGTAAAGCGAATGGACTAACCATTACGCCATGGAGCCGGTTTAAATATAAACATTAACTGGAGTTGCTCTGTCTCTTAAGCGATTTAGAAGGGCCTGTTCAACATGCCGACATATGTCTCACCAATTTCACCTCATGCAAAGTACCTAAAAGTGGAGTTCAAATTTTTTGGAAAACCGACTACACAAACAAAGTTTAGACGTAAATATCTCAAAAATATGAACATTAACTGGAGTCCCTCTGTACTTAAACGATTCAGCAGAGCCTGTTCAACATTCGGACATATATCTTACCCACTTTATTTCATGCAAAGTGTCTTAAAGTTGTTCTTTATTTTTTGAAAAAATCAGCTGTACACAGAAAGATAAAATTTATTTTTGCGTCTGCAAATATCTCGAAAATTTTAACATTTACTGGAGTCGCTCCGTACCTTAAACGATTCAGCAGAGCCTGTTTAACATGCGGACATATGTCTTACCCACTTCAACTCTTGCAAAGTACATAAAAGTGGAGTTTAATTTTTTGGAAAATCGACTACATATGCAAAGTTCAGACGTTAATATCTCAAAAATATTAACATCAACTGGAGTCGCTCTGTACCTAATACGATTAGGCAGGGCAAAACCTGTACAATACGTCGACATATGTCTTACCCACTTCATCTCATGCAAAGTACCCAAAAAGTGGAGATTATTTTTTTGGAAAAATCGACTGTACATCGAAAGTTCAGACGCAAATATCTCAAAAATATTAAAATTAACTGGAGTCGCTCTGTACCTTAAACGATTCAGCAAAGCCTGTTCAACATGCCGAAATATGTCTTACAACCTTCACCTCATGCAAAGTACCTAAAAGTGGAGTTCAATTTTATGGAAAATCGACTACACAAACAAAATTTGGACGTAAATATCTCAAAAATATGAACATTAAATGGAGTCGCTATGTACTTTAAACGATTCAGCAAAGCCTGTACAACACGCTGACATGTGCCTTACCCACTTCACCTCATGCAAAGTACCTAAAAGTGGAGCTCCAATCTATTGGGAAACCGTTTGTTTAAAAGTATTTGTAGTAGTAAGCAATAAATTAAAACCGTTGCATTTTATCGTCATTTTTATTAAGTTAGTAGGTAATTACTTAGGTTTTTTAGTATCGTAGTGAAATTCGTTAATGTATATATATAACATATATTTAAATACGGAGCCGTACCTATCTCTTTCAAAGTAGGTACACTTGAGTAACGATTTGAGCAAACTGTTAAAAATCGTAATCAAAAGTAAGCTTTGTTTTCGTAGTGAAATCCTTCAGTTAATGCTTGATAGGTAAGTAGATACTTACGCTGATATTCAGTTATCCACTTTACAATAATTCGGCTGTGCTGTGCGTTTATTTATTTAGGTAGGTACCTCAGCTATATATTATAGATTGACTAAACTATTAATCAAGGTAGGATATGGACAAAGATGAAAAGAAAGGCTTCTGAGAGTTGAAATTCTTGTATTTGTAGGGTAGTGTCGATTATTGGTAAATTAAGTAAGATTAAGGGTTAAGGTTAAGGGTTAAGTTAACCCCCTTATAGTAAGGGCGTGTTCACAGCATAACACAACAAAAAGGGGTCCGGAAAAGTGGGGTGCTATCTTCACTGCGGTAGTTGCGCGCGGGGAAGGACGCCCGGACGCCACGTGCTTGCCAGGCAACAGACATTGCCCAACCTCTGCAACTAAACACATATACCACTACGACTCCTTGACCCAGTCGGGGGACCGACAAACTCATACTGATTATTGATTATGTAATCAGTATGTAATAAATATGTTAAATATAATACAAGTAAGTATTGTAAACATTAATAATAAATATAAAAATGGATTTTTGGGAGATTAATCATTTCTTTACAGCATAATATATCGGCGACTAATAAATTAAACGTACAACCTAAGTAAGTATATTAATCAATCTATGCCAGTTTCTCCTATAGTAATTATTTTTCCTTATCACCATAATTATTTTGCTAAATTAATGAATATTTTATTTAATGAAGGCGTAGTTATGGTATCTCCAGCCTAAATAGTCTGTGTAGAGAATAACCCACGGATAACCCAAAACTTGTGTGATTCAGTGTTGCCAACCCCTATCAAAATTTACCCCTAAGATTTTTTTCAAATCCACCTAAAAGTTACGAAGTAACTATTTAGTAATCTGTGCTAAAAGCCCCCCAAGTCACAGATTACTAAATAGTTACTTCCCAAGTGTTAGTTTTATAATAAACTAGCTTTTGCCTGCGGCTTCGCCCGCGTGTAAATCGATTTTATGCGATATTATTTGATTTTTGAGGGTGAGTGGAGCGCAAGCAGCTCGCGAGCGTGGACATGAGTTTTCTCCAGACCCCTTAGGAATTATACCGGGTTATTCTGATTAGCAGTATATTTCACTTCCTATCCCCTCAACCAATTTTATACAAAAAAACACTTCAATCCGTTGCTCCCTTGCGACGCCGACGTGCGCGAGCGTGCAAATTAGTTTTCCCCAGATCCCTCGGGAAATATGTTGGGTTATACTGATTAGTAAATTATGTTATTTCCTACATCGTCAGCTATCTCTGTGCAAAAAATCATAACAATCCATTGTTCCGTTGCTGTTACTCTGCCTAGAACTACCCGGCTAGGTGAAGTTCGCAGTCGGAACTACGGGTCTGGCTGTTTGGATCAGGGTAGGTACTACGGGGTCGATGGTAGCCCACCGCTTGCCTGTTGTCAGAGATATCGCCTTCGGCAGGTTTGTCGGTCCCCCGAATGGGTCAAGGTGTCGTAGTGGTATGTGGTTAGTTGCAGGGGTTGGGCAATATCTGTTGCCTGGCAAGCACGTGGGGTCCGGGCGTCCTTCCCCGCGCGCAACTGGTGTTGTCGTAGCCGCCTACGTGGGCACTGGGCGAAAACAACGCGGGGCACTTGAGATGTCCATTGAGCGGAACATGTGTACCTGTTTTTAAAGAATATCTTAACAATCTTGTTTATTTTTCGATCAGCCATTTTACCTACTAATTCTTTAAAGGCGGGCGTAACGTGGCGTGGTTTTGAAGAATAGTACGGGCAAACCCGTCGCACTCGCCCGCGCCTTTTAGCGCTGCCCATACCATTTTCAAGTACGCTCAATTTAGCGGACGCACTAAAGGTTGCCTTGAAGAAATCGCTAAAAGCGATAAGGCCGCCTTTGCACTGTACCAACATATATATTATTGTTTTGTAATGGTTTTTCTGGTGTGTAATAATAATAGTAGTTTATGAAACTGTTGCACAAAAAGGGGTATTAAAACACAAGTATGAGTTTAAAAACCGAGCCTTGGCGAGGTTTTTAATAGTATCATACGAGTGTTTTAATACCTAGTTATGTGCAGTTTCATACACTACTTTATCTAATCTCGTACATTGGGATTGAATCAACTAAACAACAAAGATCAAAGTTAAAAGAGTAAGAAATAAAAATCCCACGAAATTCAGTACCTTCAACAAAAGGTGTCATGGCACAGATTACTAAATAGTTACTTGTCATACATCCAACCAACACATCACCGCGCTTGCGCTGAAGCGGACGCTGTCAGACAGGTAAAAAGTGGGTAAAAACAATGCCACAGATGAGATACTAGTTACTTCGTAACAATGCTTTCTCTGATCTGAGACATTTTTAAGCAAGAATGAAAATTATCCACGAAATTCAATAACTAAACCAAAAGTTAACAAAACCTAGCACATCACCGACAAGTAAAAATTGGAATGAAAACTTTTTGTAATACTGTAAAAATGGCGCGAATCGCATGTGCGTTCCAATAAAAAAAAAATATGGAACTTGTATGGAACTTCGTTGGTGATATTAACTTTTTGGATTAACTTGTATTTTAAATTAAAAAAAAAACTTAGAGAAATAATGTTAGTGTTTTTTTTTTTATTTCGGTATTGTGTTTATAAAGTATGCCAATATAAATCCGTTTTGAAGTTTATAATTCGAACTTTACGATATGAAAGTAGATATAGGATATTTACTTACTTAGATCTAAGTAATCCAAGTAATTGATATAAATTTCAATTTTATACAAGTTCCTGAGAAAAATGGTCTTGACAGACTGACACTGAAGTGATTTTTTAAGGATTCCTTTTTTCATTTTACGGAACGGAACCCTAAAAAAAGAAAATGATTAAATAAATCTCTTATCTTAAAATTTTCACATTTTGCTGGTCAAATCCCATCCTTTGCCTTAGCAGTTTTTTAAAAATTTATAAATGTAACTTAAATTTCTAAAATTGACAACAAAGTTCCTTAGAACATATTTTTAGTTTTGGATTTCCACATACTGATCCACCTCTTACTTCACCCTGAACAACTAGATCTTCTATTACCTTCATCATATCAGCACCATCATCATATGTCAACACCGAGGGGCTTATGCCTACCCGTATTAGGGCGATCAGGCCTCAGTCTGTGGCTCGACAGGTATTAAAAGGTGAGGTAGGGCGTGAGTAAATTACTCTGTACGTGCACATATCTACTTTTAATGTAGAAATATAAGACAAAGAATTACACAAGAATTAGGAAAGCATAATACACGTAAAATTATTATCACTAACAAATCACAGAAAACATAATTATATCTTGCCCGAGATGGGTCTTCAAGACAGTATCAGTTTCCTTTACATATTAGTATTTAACTGAGGGATCTCAACTGTACTAAGTCAAAGTTTGGCAGCAAAAAATATTGAAGGATGGAAGAGAATTCGGATTTTGAAGCAAAATTTGACAAATAGATTGTGTCCGCTCATGCGAAAATGTGTAGTTTACCACGAGGGTTCTGTAGGGATTTGGTCGAATTCACACACTACCTTTCAGTTTATTTGCAGGCATGTGCAGGTTTCCTCACTATGTTTTGCTTCTTTTTATTTATTTATTTACAATTGGTCAGCCCTTGGCATCATCTCACCTGATGATAAGTGACGATTATGCTGAAGATGGAAGCGGACTTACCAAGATTCCCTAACGCAATAGGGAACTGGCTATCTATCTTCAAGCCGAAACATCAATGTTGATGTTTGGCGGCAAGACTTGGTGGAAGCTAGCCAAGCAGGCTTAGAAAATACCCTTTCATCAACTGAACAGTGTTACAAAGTTAGACTACACCGGGAATTGAACCCGCAACCTCCTGATGTGAAGCTAATGGCCTTAACCATTATGCTACAGAGGTGGAAAGACCGTAAATGAAGCCTTCACTGTAACAGCGTTGGATAAACATACATATGAAATCTACATTGGAATGTGGCAGGAACTCCCGGACAGGATGTAGCGGACCTAACATTGTGCCATGGACCTTCTATTACTTAGCTTGGTTTTATTAGTAGCAAGTAAATTCATGCACAGTCGTCTTGTCCCAAAGACAATCATCCAAATCTAAACTGCATATTTATCATGGAAGCCCAACAAAATACAAGTGATAGTTCATCGCACGCACATTTAAAAAGTTTTGTTTTTCTGAACATGGGAGTAAATATGCAATTTTAAACTAACTTTTT
This sequence comes from Coleophora flavipennella, assembly GCA_947284805.1. Lineage (NCBI taxonomy): Eukaryota > Metazoa > Arthropoda > Insecta > Lepidoptera > Coleophoridae > Coleophora > Coleophora flavipennella. The sequence goes on from OX369288.1 coordinate 9,739,369, forward strand.
AACTAGTAATATAATAGCAAAGGGAACATGCGTTTAGTCAAAAAACATTTAGGCCCTATTTTTTGGCCAGTAGAGTAAACTAAACTATAAACGAGTAGAGTAAACTATGTCACTTATGGGATCAAGACAAATCTAACAACATGTGGAACTCCAAAATCCATCAAGCTGTTTAGGCTACAGGGCCTGCCAACTAAATAAATGGCACTGTCAGGAAAAAAATGCAAATTATAGCTCAATCCATGATAATGGAATGTATTAAAAGAAGATAGGCTTTCTTACATTTTTTATTAACTTCTGTTCTTATAGATTAACGGTTGGATTTAGCAACACGCTCCAACTCATCCTTCTTCTTGATGGCATAAGAGTTTGATGAACCCTTGGCAGCATTGATCAGTTCATCAGCCACACACTCAGCAATTGTCTTGATGTTCCTGAAGGCGGCTTCACGGGCTCCGGTGCACAGCAACCAAATAGCCTGATTCACCCTGCGCAGGGGGGACACGTCCACAGCCTGACGACGAACAGTACCAGCACGACCAATCCTAGTGGAGTCTTCACGAGGACCGGAGTTTATGATAGCAGTGACCAGCACTTGCAGAGGGTTCTCCCCAGTCAGCAGGTGAATAATTTCGAATGCATGTTTGACAATCCTGACGGCCATCAGTTTCTTGCCGTTGTTGCGTCCATGCATCATCAACGAGTTGGTCAAACGCTCCACGATGGGGCACTGAGCTTTGCGGAATCTTTTGTGGGCATACCTACCAGCAGAGTGAGGTAAGTATTTAGCGTGCTTCTCCTTCACTGCAATGTAGTCCTGGAGGGACATGTCGGATACCTGCACATCGTAACAGCTCCATCTCCCGAAAAGCTTGATTTCAGGAATGTCGGCCGCCTGCGGCAGGGGCGCGTTTTCAATGGCCACGCCGCCACCTTCCACGCCATCCTCGTTCCATTCATCCGCCATTATGAAATCCTAAAAAAAGAACACAGTAGTTAGGAATATGAAACAGGTTGACTACTAAAATAGAAAACTACAACAAGTGAATACCAAAACACTTACTTTTCTATTGTAAAATAGAAATCCTAACCTCCGTGTTGTCAAAGAACACGAGAAAAAGGAAGCAGAGATAGTGTGGTACGCAATCGGTTACATAAAATAGGATTAAATTCAATCGATTTGATTAACTTTAAATAATTCATTATAATTTGAAAGCAATGATTCCTTGAAATTATTTTATCTCAAATGTCTTATGATTGAAGTTGTTGTTCTCGTAATATTTTATATTTTCTATTTGATTAATATGTTTTTTCAAAAAACCGATTGATTACACTTCTCTATTAGGTATCCCTTGCACAACACTATAAAGGAAGTCGGGTATGTTGGTGTTGCCAATATTAGTATAATAGATAATATAAGTATACAAAAAAGTGCCTAATTTTCTTTTATTCCTTTTGTTTTTATTTATCTTATCTTATGGTTTTTTCCCTTAATCGACTCTTACGACACCCTCACGAAGAGATAGAATTTCAACCATAGTCACGATTTCGATCTTTTTATCGTGCATTTTTTGGTTTATTAGATCTGTGGTTTTCTCCATTTAAATAACCACGAGAAACAATTCATGAGTACCTATCAAGAAGTTTTTACCTATAAACTTCTTGTTACTGTCATAAAACAAATGACAGCTGAAGTTGGAAACACTGCACTGAGGTGAAGATATTTGGCTTTTTGACAGGAATTTGTAGTGTACCTTGTCATTTATTTTTGATGTGTAACATCTTTGCTCTCGCTTTCCTGCAATTTGTGGGAGTGATTTCGTGAAATGGGACGGAAATGTGTCCCATGGGACGGAAATGTGTCCCATTTTAACAGGAAGTCGCGTTTTTTCAGGCTTTAAAAGCGCGGAAAAGGCAAAGGTATCTATGACCATACAGCCTAGTCTGCCGTATCTTTGCCGTCCTTTTTTCAGGCTTCAAAAGCGCGGAAAAGGCAAAGGTATCTATGACCATACAGCCTAGTCTGCCGTATCTTTGCCGTCCTTTTATAAAGTATTTTGTCACATGTTACACATCATATGCGAGTACTGTAGGTCTCGCTCGAATTTTTTTTTATTAACCGAAAAATTACATTTCGTGGTTTTTGATGTACAATATTGATAGTGTTTTATTCAGCAAAGTACCTTTTAAATGTTTATGTGTAGGATAATGAAATAAAAGTGTGTATGCATTCATCCTGTAGGTATAGAGCGCGTCTTTCATAGTGAGAACAATAGGCACGGGTGAGAACAACGCGACGTTCCGCCCGCAAGCGCTAGTGGTCATAAACGACTGCCAACGGTGCGCGTCAGTGGTAGATTCCCAGCAGTGATTTGAAAAAAATATATTGATTTATTTATCCTATTAAGTCAAATGCAAAGTAAAATCTTGTAAAAACGATACTTGGAAACATACTAAACACAATAGTTAGGTATCTGATCCCATGGATTGGGCTCAGGAAGAAACATTGAAGTTCCTTGAATTAATTCAAAAGGAGCAGTTAATTTGGGACCCTAAGCATAAATCCCATAAAAACAATTAAATAGTAAATGACGCATGGACGAGAATATCTGCCGAAATGGGCCGTCCCATCGCAGAGCTCAAAACAAAAAAAAAACACTTATGGCAACCTTTCGCCAGCATCTTAGGCGTAAATAACAATCTTTGAAGTCTGGCGCAGGAGCAGAAGATGTCTATCAACATGAGTATCCTAAAGTCACAGCTAAGCGTACTTTTGGTGGAATGGGCATTCTCAATCTAATATTTTGCTTTGTTTTCAGAGGTCCAACTTTACTCAACAGAAACTCAAAGTCAGTAGGCGACATTTATTAAACTCTCATGAATCTGCACTGAGCATTTCTTGGAACATATGATCCATAGTTTGCCTAAAAACAACAAAAAAAATACATGAAAAATAAATAAATTGAATTTAAAACTATAAAAATATTTTTCATATTTTGCCTAAAAACAACAAAAAAATACATAAATTGAATTTAATACTATAAAAAACTTAGTATTAGATAATTTAAATAAAATACTCAGAAGCTTACAGGGTTCTATTACGATGAATCTATATCATCCACCATCTTCTTCTGCGACGTCTTTTTTTACTTTTCTGTTTTTTAAATTAGCCGCGTAGTGATAGAAACTCAGTAAGCAAAGAGTTCTTGCCGCTAATACTTCGACGTCCTCCATTATCGCTGGATCAAAGGCAACTGAATATACCGCGAGAGTGTGAACAGAAACTTATTTTCCGTACGAGCGAGCGAGCTGCAAGGAGAGGCACGAGGCAGGGTACGAGACGAGCTACGAGGCGAGAGTATAAATGAGGTATCAAGATTCTCACCAATAGCACACCCCGGACACTCCATACAAACGAGCGAGAAATGATATACATAATTATAACTGACGGATCTATAGGCAAGAATGCAGGTAGGGTTGAATCACACCGGCGGTATTGGTCACAAAATGTTTGTTAGTTATTTACTGAATGCTGTGTGAATACTAAACTCTTTTTTTTTCATACTTTTCGTTGGAAACAAACACCGTTCGAAAAAAAAACACCACTTTCCGAATAATTATTTTGTACATCTTTAAACACTTTTTCCTTGACCGACAAATCGCTACCGCTTATTAAAAAAAGGTCATCTACTTCTATGACGCCGAAAATCGCTGCCGCTTATTAAAAAAAGGTCCTCCACTTCTCTGACGGCGAAAATCGCTACAGCTTATTGCAAAAAAAGGTGAAGTCAATTTGATCACCAAGATTCATGATATGGGGTCCAGGGGTCCCAGCCCCCTCCACCCATTTAAAACCCCCAAATTTTATGGAAAAAGTGTTAGAAGATGTATAAAATAATAGCAGTTTTCAGTGTTAATTCATACGTCCACGTCGCAGTTACCATTTACAATGTTTGTGAATATAGTGAATAAAAGTGCTTGCGTAGCTCGTCCTTTACGTTTGGTACCCAATCTACACCCAATCTGAGTGACGGGGGGGGGGGGGGGGGTGAGGTCGAATTTAGAGAGGGGCAGGGAGTGTCCATACTGTACGTTAGTACTAATATATGCTGTGCCAATAGGTAGTAATTAATGTATGTGTGAAGCAGTGTTGCCAGATACACTGTAATTACAGCAGATCTACCGTATTTTCACACGAGTTACTGTACACTGTAATACTAAAATTACAGTACAGTGTATATTTGCATCTAAGACTTTTTATTTTTTATAGAAATATACCTATTTATTTATTTTGCAAACTACAATATTACAATGCAACAAACCATTCAACGTAATAGCACGAGTTGCATTAATTTTAAACCAAGTGAGAAAATGATAAAATCATTTAATTCGGGGATCTACAAAAAAGAAACGGCTACGGGGCTAAATGATAGTGACATTGATTGATAAGTGTTTGGTTAGTCAACTATAAAGTGTATTTTCATTAAAATTTAAGCAATAAAAGTGTCTTGATATCCACTGTAAAATTCGCTGTTTTTTTTTTTACTTTTGCTGTAAATTTGTCTCAAACACTGTATTTTTTCGCACCCAACACTGTAATATCAGTTTCCTCATCTGGCAACACTGGTGTGAAGTGTGATTGTACTCCAAGGAGTTTATAGGTAAAACTGGAGGCCACACTCTAAATACCTTATTGAAGCAAAGAAATATGCCCTTGAAATGTCTCTTTACCGCTCCGTCTCTTTTCAATTAGCGGGTGTGAGCAAGAGCTTCACCTATACACGTCTTGTTCATACCTCCTAATTAGAAAGAGACGGAGCGGTAACGAGAAACTTCAAGGCCATATTTCTTTGCTTCAAGTAGGTATTTAGAGTGTGGCCTCCAGATTTACCTATAAACTCCTTGTTGTACTCTGTCTCTCAGAGTAGGTACCACAGATCTACGTAGGTACTTTATAATCTATGGTACGGTACGGTACTCCACAACTTACTTTACTCATTCAGTGACTAATTCAGTGACATAAATCAACCCACCTCAATACTTTGGTTTGTTCTATGCTTTGCTGCTGGCTCTAACTCCGGTTTTAGGAATTTGTTTTTTTTTTGAAGATTTTTGTTGGTTATCTTATCTTCCCTCGTCTCAAGTGGACAAAGTTCGATAAGTAAAAACGTAGTGATTATATGCTCAGTTGTTAAGTATGGCTACTGTAAATAGGTGCGGAATATTGTCTATTTTAACTCCGAAATTCCGTCCTCGGATATGTTCAAGAAGAAACTTGAATCTCCAAGAATATCACAGTAAGGATTTGCTACGGAAATATCAAGTTTCTATTCAAGACTTCCGTATTATTGACACGAAGTTGGATCCAAAGCCACTGTCCGATTTTAAAGCGAACGAATATGTGGTGAAGGCTCAAATATTGGCCGGGGGTCGCGGCAAAGGCCACTTCGATAATGGCTTCAAGGGAGGAGTCCACTTGACCAAAAACCCTGGTGAAATCCTGGACCTAGCCAAGAATATGATCGGCCACAAACTCATCACTAAACAAACTCCGAAAGAGGGTATCCTAGTTGACAAAGTGATGGTAGCGGAAAGTGTGAATATCAAACGTGAAACATATTTAAGTATAATTATGGAGAGAAGTTACAATGGAGCCGCGCTGGTTGCGTCACCGGCTGGTGGTATGGATATAGAAGCAGTGGCTGAGAAAACTCCACACTTGCTAAAGACTGTCCCTATTGATATTTATGAAGGTGTAACGGATAAAGTTGCTAATGAAGTGGCTGAGTTTCTGGAATTCAAGGGACCTCTGCGCAAAAAATGTGCTGATGAAATAAAAAAGCTCTGGGAGTTATTCATGAAAGTAAGTTTGGTGTGAAGTGATAGTGGTCAGGGCATATAGCTTGTAGAACAGATGGCCATTGGGGCAGTAAAGTTCTCGAGTGGCACGCCTCCCACACGGTAGACCGATGACCTGGTGAAGATCGCAGGAAGCCGATGGATGTGGGAAGCGCAGGACCGAATGCATGGAAATCCTTGGGGGAGGCCTATGTCCAGCAGTGGATGTCCTTTGGCTTAAATGTTGAAGTATGGTGTGGTGTGGGTGCACTTACAGGACGGCCTTATAAAACATTTTAAAAAGATGATACCTACAATTATAATTATTATGGAGTATTATCTGAGTTATTTGTTTTCAGGTAGATGCCACACAGCTGGAAATCAACCCTCTAGTGGAAACAGATGATGGGCGAGTGGTGGCTGTCGATGCAAAAATAAACTTTGATGACAATGCACAGTTCAGACAGAAAGATATTTTTGCCCTTGATGACGTAACTGGAGTTGACCCAAGAGAGGTAAATGATGCATATAAACTTTATTGAATTGGATTGTAATTATAGTAATTTATATGTATAAAATAAAATAAACAAGGGAGCCTTACAGTAGTCACATATGATGTGTAACATGTGACTAAATATTTATGAAATTCGTGAATTATTGGGTTGTACATTCATGGGCCGGGCTTTCGGGTAGAAGGCCATCTTTGCCTTTGGCCTCAAATTAAGCAGCATTGCCATGTTATCTTTGTGAGTTAAAAAACGTTTGAATTTCCTGTCCTCCAAACTCTTCATAAAATCACAAAATCACTCCCACAAATTGCGGGAAAGTGAGAAAAAAGATATTACACATCAAAATCAATTCTTATGATGTAACACAGTATTCATAATCATATACTCCTTTATCTCTATTCATATCACAACAGATAACATGTGTCAAGGCTCTCAATATAAAACAGATTAATCATTTTGTTTACAAGATGCCACTTGTTCATGTTTGTATTGCTAAATACCTAGTTGATACTTATTTATTTTAACCTGCATTCCATAGCTTCAATTATATGCTAACAAATGAATTTGTTTATTCCTCCAGAGGGAAGCAGCCGCTCTGAATTTGACATATATTGACATGGACGGCAGCATTGGCTGCATGGTGAACGGGGCAGGGCTGGCCATGGCGACCATGGACCTCATTAACCTGAGTGGAGGAAAACCAGCAAACTTCCTAGACCTCGGTGGTGGAGTCGGCCAGGCTCAGGTCTCAGCTGCACTGCGCATTCTAGAATCAGACCCCAAAGTTAAAGCTGTATTTGTTAATGTTTTTGGAGGTGAGTTACCACTTATTTACAGGGTTTAAAGCAGCAAAATGCAAAATATGATGCTACTCATGAAACTGAACAGCTTCCTCCAAAGAACCTATACAATTTGAGCAAAAATATCTCCTATATACTCCATATAAAGTTTGCAATCAATTGATTGATCAATTATTGATAATTAAATGGTATTGATTTTAGGTAAGTACCTACTTTTTTTGGTATGATGTTCCTTGGGTGAATTTCATTTGCCACTTTTCAGCAAATAAAAAGTCAGCCTGCCAATCATTTCCCTGCCCTGTCCCAACAGGCCTGGTATAGTTGATAATAATACAAAATAATTTTGTTTTGATTACAATTTTGAGCTTTGTGGAGGGCATACTTAACTTTATATAAAATGAGTATGCTAAGACATAAAAATCCAAAATATAAAACCAGGGTTCACAGTGGTGTCGATTCTGGCAAACACATTTTGATAATTATAAAATAGATTAAAAATCAAAACATTAATGTTATGGTTATTTTTGACAAAACGCTAGCCTCGCGCTAATGTCCTGCCACGTTTATCGAATACGATTTGACTCACTCAGAAAAAAAGTCACAAAAACGAAATTGTCGATCAATAACTGGGATTAAACTTACAATTATTTTTTGTTATTTTTATTTTTAGTGAATAATTAAAGAACCATAAATAAGAATCAAAGCTGATAGTTATCTGATAATTATCATGATAATTACAGAGATATGCTATATATAAGGAAGGTAGATAGGTTACGTGCATCCTAAAAGTGAAGCAAAAAAAAGATGCCAATTGGCATCTCTTTTCATAGTAGCATTCGGTAGGAACCTATTATAATGTGTGTGTAAATGGATTCGATTTTCAAATGTGGTTTGTAAGTGCATAACCCATCTATGGTAACAAATCTCGGGATAATTATCAAAAAAATAACTATCTTGATAATTTCTAACTGCTTTTAACTTCCCCTTACATCATTCTTGATCTCTATAAACTAAAAAAATATTGCCTTTAAATGATAGTAGAAATTATGTTTATTTATGAATGAACGCATCATATTCTATGTAGTTTGCTATCTTTATTACATTTACATAGTTGGATTAATTTACTTTTCAGGTATTGTCAACTGTGCCACTATCGCTAATGGAATAGTTGCTTCTTGCAAAGCTAACCCACCAAAACACCCCCTTATTATTAGACTGGAGGGTACAAATTCCGAGAGTGCATTGAAAATCCTAAAGGAGTCTGGCCTGCCTGGCTTGCATATCATCAATGATGCCGATGAAGCTGCCAGGACTGCTGTGAAATTGGCTCAAAACAATTAGTTTGTAAGCATGTTATTTCTGTTATGAGCCCGCTGGAATTCATAAATCCCATACAAACGTAGTATTTGATTCATTTGTTAACCAAAGAACCAATTTTGAAATAATTTCATATCGATAATCGGGTGACGTATATCTGTGTCGGTATCGTATTACTTTTTTGAAAAACGAAACAGGAATCCATTATTAATTGATAAACTTGTTTTTAGGTAAAAGATGAAAAACAAGTTTATTGGAATTAAATGGATTCCTGTTTCGTTTTTCAAAAAAGTAATGCGATACTTACACAGACATACGTCACCCGATTATGAATATGAAATTATTTCAAAATCGGTTCTTTGGTTAACAAATGAATCAAATACTACGTTTGTATGGGATTTATGAACTCCAGCGGGCTCTTAAGTTATCCGAATTTATCAAATAGAGTAAGCCTTTTTAAAATTTTTGAATTATAAATTGTCAATGTATTTGTTACATTCCTAAAAGCTAAAAGAAATATTTGAGTTTTTACTGTTCATGTCCATAATGAAAAATATAACAAAGGTGTGCACTTTTTTAACTAGAGTTTGTACTCATGAAACTGAACAACTATCCCCAAGAAACCCATGGTCAATTCGCATTTTTTTTTAAATTAAATTATCAAACTGCTCAGAATAACTCCCACGTTTATGAACTTGACAGTCAGAGGCCAAAGTTCGATGACCTCGCCGGCCCGCAATGGTACCTATTCTGGCGTATTCCGCACAATTTAATATTTTTATTTTAAAATATAACAAATGCGAATTGACCATGGGTTTCTTGGGGAAAGTTGTTCAGTTTCATGCGTACAAGCTCCAGTTTAAAAAGTGCATACCTTTGTTAAGACCCTGTATATTAGGTACTTTCCAATATTTTTAACCAAAGCCATTTAGCTATGAAGACTGATTGTAAAGCAATGAAATGAACAATAAATTCAATACTAAAGTGTTATAAAATCATGTTCATAGTACTGTGTAGATATAGCTGTTAAGTTTCTCTAGTCTATTTCTAACACAAAGGCATTAATAAAGTTTTGTTATTCTGCACAAGTTGTATTTATATGGTAGAGCCTTTCCCTGCTCTGTGGAGTTATAGTGTACATCATCATTATTTATTTGTTGTTGTGTTTTTAAAAATATGCATCGATTTCTAGGGTTCTGTACACCCAAAGGGTGATCGACGGGACCCTATTACTAAGCCTCCGCTGTTTGTCCACCTGTCAGCGGACTGTACCTATTTCATGAACCTTCGTTATAGTGTACATAGTTCTCTTTGAGTATACATTCTACCTACAGAATGTATACTCAAAGATAGTTGTACATAATAAACTAAAAATTTATTAAAATTCATGTGCTTTTACCTTTATCAATTATCATACCAAGAAGACACCATATCTAAGTGCACTAAATTGCATCAAAATCGATAGAACCGTTTTAAGAAGATAGATAGATATATCAGGTTCATATGTCACTGTAACAATAACTTTTACTTTACTGAAGGTCGCGTTGCACACGTCCGTAGGTATGAATCTAAATGCCCTACACGTGACCGCGGGTGATGCTAAGTGCAACACCAGGCAATGAACAAATTTCCCCATGAAACCCATGGTCAATCGATTAGTTAGACACTCACTCACTTTCATCTTCTCTTTGTGAGTCTTTTTTTTTAAATCCATATTTGGTAAGCACTTGACATTATCGCACCTGATGGTAAGTGACGATGACGCGCAAGACGGAAGCGGGCTTACTAAGATTCCCCAACGCAATGGGGAACTGGCTATCTTATCTTCGAGCCGGAAAATGCCCTTCCACCAACCAAACCGAGTCATACAAAGTTAGACTCTGACGGGAATGGAACCCGCTACCTCCTAATGTGAATCTTATGGACCATTACGCCACGAAGGCGGTGTCGACAGTTTCAAACAACTGAGCGAATGTGTTGCCACGTAGACATTTAGGCGCTTTGCTCACGACGACGGGGCGGGGCGCGCCGGTCAAATTCTCCGCCAACGATAGCATTAGTGATGAGCAAAGCAAGACCAAGACCAAGACTTGGACAGTCTTGGTCTTGGTCTTGCTCAAATTCGTCTAGTCTTGGTCTCGGTCTCGGTCTTGGTCTTGCTCACTCGGTCTTGGTCTTGGTCTTGCTGAAATACGTTTAGTCTTGGTTTTGGTCTTGGTCTTGCAATAAGGTCTTAACAAACATTTGTCAACAAATTTTCTTTGTTTTTTTTATGTATAACGTTAAAATGTAGAAAACAAACTGACAATTCGACACGCCAACTATATTGTTCCGAGAAAAGCATATGTTAACGCTGTTAAAAATATTTTATCTCATATAAACACTGTTAGTAAGAATTTCCGATTGAGTCTTGCGTATTTGGTCTTGGTCTTGCATAATCGGTCTTGGTATTGGTCTTGTTCTTGTTTATTCTGTCTTGGTCTTGGTCTTGCTAGACTAAGGATAGTATTGGTCTTGGTCTTGGTCTTGCTTTTTTGCAAGACCAAGACCAAGACCAATTTTACTCATCACTAGATAGCATGGCGGAGAATTTGACCGGCGCGCCCCGCCCCGTCGTGTGCAAGCGCCTTATGGTTTGCCTCAAACAAATCCGCAAACGAGGACGAGACCGGGTTGGTAAGGCACGATTTTAGGTGTGCCTAGGCCAAATAACTGACTCATGTATAGATCATCAAAACAGATAGAACTAGAACTTCCAATATACCTACTTAAAGAGCTAAAATTTGGTATCCACAGGGATAGGTTTTAGTACCCACACAGAATAAACTTTATTGCTTGGCGTACAGGGCACGAAAATGACTCGCATCTCTGGCGGTCCAAGGGGTAAAAATGAGGAACAGCCCCCATTTTATCCCTCTTTTACCTGATGAAGAACCATAGGGGGAACAGCTAAAAGTATATTGCGATGGGAATTTAAAAAAATCATTCAGTTAGCTAAAATTGTTCATTGTGATGGACATTTTCGTAAAGTACAAAAATAAAATGTTAAAAAATCATCCAGAAAATAATAATGGTTGTATACAATAAGGAGTGAAATATTTTTTTTCGTAGGTGAAATCCCAACAAAACATGTAAAAATGTGCCAAGTCTCGATTAAGATAAGGTACTTATTTGGCAATAAAAAGTAGTGACATCAAATGAAGAGCCAAAAAGTAGTGAGATTAATTGAAGAGCCAAGTTGCTCGGTGGCTCAGTGGTTAGTGCCCTTGACTACTGATCCGAGGGTTGTGGGTTCGATCCCCACCCAGGGCAAGCATTTGTGTGATGAGCAGATTTGTTTGCTCTGTGTCTGGGTGTTAAATTTATCTATATGTGTATGTATTTAAACGTATATAAGTATGTATATCAGTCTCTGGTAACCCATAACACAGGGAATCCTACTTTGGGGCCAGATGACCATGTGTGATTTGTGAACATAATATAGGATATTTATTATTATTTATTTTAAGTCTAAGTTAGGATAAAATTTAGTAAGATCAAATACATAGCCAAGTTAAGGAATAAAAGAAAACGAGCGACATTTTGTAAGAATTGTAATTTGATACTTTTGATTGTAGGTTCTTGGTGGAACTTTATATCACACATATTGGTATACAGGGTGTAACATAAAGGTGTGGCGATACTTTAAGGTGGGCTTGTACTCATCAAACTGAGCAACTTTTGTTCTGCAACTTTAGTGAAATCGCGAAATTTTATTGGATTTTTCATACAAAACTTTTTATTTAGCTGACCGATTTGTACGAAAAATCCAAAAAAAAAATTGCGATTTCTGCAAAGATGCAGAACAAAAGTGGTTCAGTTTGATGAGTACAAGCCCATCTTTAAGTATCACCACACCTTTATGTTACACCCTGTATATCTACACTAATTCCACATAAAATAAATAAAACTGCGTTTTTAGTTTGTCAGCGACCGGTTTCGAACACCATCTTCAGGCAGAAAGAAGTTTTATTTATTTTATGTGGAATTAGTGTAGGTAGATATATACCAATATGTGTGAAGAATAGTAAGTCTAAATCATTTTCTTATAATTTTTATTGTAATAATCTATATTCATTCACTTTGTCTGACATGCACCTAGATTTTCATTCATTCATTCATATCAGCTCATATACGTCCCCACCGAGGGGCTCGAGCCAACCCTGAATGAGATACAGCCCTTTATCCCAGCCTTATCTCCCTTTATCTACCTACCTAGATTTACTACTCTACAAAATCTTTAGCAGCCAAGGTCATTTGTTTTCTTTTTAACCGATTTCAAAAAAGGAGGAGGTTCTATGTTCGACTATATTTTTATTTTTAATGTATGTTCACCGATTTTTCCGTCAATTGTGGATCGACTTTCAAAATTCTTTTTTTATTTGAAAGAGTATACTTCCGAGGGGGTCCCATTGTCACCAAGTCAGGGTCTGATGATGGGATTCCAGGGAAATCGAGAGCAACCCTCAAATTACTTATTACGTAGGCACTTATTACGTGATTCATATGTTTTCTAAAGCTATTAAAATACTTGCGTCTGTTAGTCAGCATCTCAATTTGATAAGCTGGTGAAGGAAGGTACAACTCCTTAACGGTTAGGAGTTGGAGGAAAATTATTTCAATATTATACATAGATGTATACGTAGGTATGCATAGACCGATAGGTTGTATTCTTTCAGGTTATTCAAATCTGGACGGCCAATGTACCAATGAGTTTTTCAAAAACTTACGTACATATCATTACAGACTGCTTTAACGGTGAAGGAAAACATCGTGAGAAAACCTGCACAGGCGTGCGAAGAAACTCGAAGGTTGTGTGTGAAGTCGACCAACCCGCACTAGGCCCGCGTGGTCGACTAAGGCCTAATCGCCCTGATTCAGGGTAGGCTCGAGCCCCTCGGTGGGGACGTATATGAGCTGATATAATAATAATAATAAAAATTCAGATAAGCTGATGATGAACGATTAACTCCATAACTTTCATATGCTGAGATGATGGAAGCCACAGGAGTTGGTATCTGTTAATTCAACACATGTATTATGATTTGATAATTCCTATTGGTGAGTAGGTGATTGGATTTAACGTTGTTAGATAGACAGCATTATCACTAAAAATAAAGAAAATAAAAATAAAAGTTAAAAAAAACTAAAAACCGCCTTTAAAATGAAATTCACTCAAAAGTATGAAATGACCGGTCGTCGTGGAGATCCTTGGGGGAGGCCTATGTCCAGCAGTGGACGTCCTTCGGCTGATATGATGATGATGATGACACAACATTATCCAACAATAATGAAATCAAAGGTGGGTACTAATCAAATTAGGGTCTTAAAATTCTTTTGAGGTCGGTGTCAGCAAACCATTTAATCTAAATTCTAAAACATTTGATACGTAAGTAACTGTGAGAAATAAACGATTTATCTATCTATCTATCTGTGTGCTGACACCGACCTCAAAAAAATAATTAAGCCCCTAATTTAATTCGTACTTACCTTTGATTTCGTTATTGTTGGATAATGTTGTGTATATAAGTATAATAATATTATTTCACACTTTTGAGTGAATTTGCTTTTGAAGTCGGTTTTTAGTTTTTTTTTTAACTTTTATTTTTTATTCACTTATACTTGGCTCATCATTCGATCTTTCTAATTTTTATCCCAACTTAGACTTGGCTCTTTGCCATTTATCTAGCTAGACCTAGCACGTTTTTATTACAAAATGATTTTATAACGTAAAAAGAATTAAAATGAATAAAAACAAATTACGTACGACTATTTATTATTACATTACAACATAAAACAATATAATTTAATCAAGTGACTTCACTAATGGAACAGATTGAGGCGGCGGCCCTGGGCCGAGTCCGCGCCCGATGTCATGCTGGCCTGGATCTCCTCGTACTTGGGAAGGTGGGCGAGCTTGCCGCGTGCGGCGACTGCGGGCTGCGAGCTCAGCATGCGCCGGGCCACGCGCTGAATGTCTTCAGATGTGATTTTTTCTTGAAGAAACAAAGAAACATAATTGAAAACGCTAAAAACGTTAAAAAACCGACTTCCATCGCAACAACTTAGAACAATTTTGCATTATTATTTTGGTTTTTGTTAATCTTTGTAATAAAGTACTACACCAATTTTGATAAAATTTATATGGGACCACACGGGAAGCACTAGCTTTCGAATAAAAAAAGAACCATCAAAATCGGTTCACCCAGTCAAAAATTCTGAGGTAACACACATAAAAAAACATACAGTCGAATTGAGAACCTTCTGCTTTTTGGAAGTCGCTTGAAAATTATAAGAGCGCTTACACATTAGGCGAAGCTCTTGAGGGGCTAAGACGTACCGTAGAAAAGCCTCCCATTCGGGGGGACCAACAATCTGGTGAAGCGCAAGACCGATCGTTGTGGAGGCCTATATCCATCAGTGGATGTCTTTTGGCAAATAGTTATGACAAACTAGCTATTGCCAGCGGCTTCGCTCGCATGAACATAGTTTCTATGACTGTCTACGATGGTGCGCAGTGCGCGAGCCGTAGCGGCTCGCGAGCGTGGAAAAAAGTAGCCTATATGTTAATCAAGGTCCGAATTTTTCTACCTACCAAATTTCATCCAGATCCGTTTATTTTTTGTGGCGTGAAAGAGTAACAAACATCCATTCATACAAACTTTCGCGTTCATAACATTAGTAAGGATTAGGCGATTTAGCATGCCACTAAATTTTTTTAATGGAACTTAGCCACGCTACTAAGAACTCTGTCGAACTCGCTGCTAAGATTCAAAATGTTTATTCAAAATAGGTGCAAATATTAACTTTCTGATTTTGTGAAAAATAACACATATTAGTTAAAAACGTCAAAATACAATCATTGATATAAAACAAATTATGTCATTAGAACATGAAAACAATATGACACGATAAGTTATACATTAAGATCATTGAATGTCATTAATGCTTTTGACAAGAGTAGGCCAGTTCATACGGACAGCACGCGGTCACGGGTATAACGCGAGTCAGTCAACCATATTAGAGGGAAAGGAACGACCCGGCCTCCGATGTGCCACCATCCACACGAAAATCAGTTTGAGCCTAAGTCACTTGAAAGCGCTCTTAAGAGGATTGTGAAGCTGCGACTTTTCATACAAACGGCGTTAACGATTTTCACCTCTTAAATGTTAACCGATTTGAAACAATTTTTGATAGGTTGTCAGTCAGAACAAAAGCTAGGCTATAAAGTGAGGGCCGCCATTCCGACCAACAACGCCAAGACGCTTGTCCTAGTACTCTGCAAGGCGAGTGCCTCGTGGGAGAGACCACTACCAATATTAGTACTAACATACAGTATGGACACTCCCTGCCGCTCTCTAGATTGCGACCTCACCCCCTCCTCACCCAGATTGATGCAGATTGGTTACCGTTTGGAACGTATAGTATTTTGGCCGCCATTTTGTTTGTTCCGTTATTCATTTATTGAAATGTCATTTCTGGCCCGTTGTATGAAGTGTCCAGGGTGTGCCACTTCCTACTCTCCAGAGGCACGCTCACCTCCCGCGGCTTTCGCTGTTAGCGGTTCGATCCCCGCTCGGGACGCCAGAGAAGCTGGCTCCCACATCTCCAGTGTGGTCGTACATATGTAAGTACAATGCAAATACAACTTCAGCACTTACCAATTTCACTAATGAAGAATGACGGCGGCTTCCTCTTGCCAGTGGCCAACACTTGCCGGCCGACGTCTTCGAACACCACCGGCCTGGCTTCCAGGTTCATTAGCAACATTGATTGCAGCTGAGTTTTTGCTCTCTGTAAAGATTTGTTTGTTAACTCCTTATTGCACTTTTACTAAAAGATGCTAATACATTTTACAATGTAGAAATAACATAGCAAAAACGGACTGATCCGTTTCTGGATCTCTTCCAGTTAATATTTTAAAATAAAATTAAGTAGATCAGATATCCCGCGACCTCTACCAAGGGTTATGAAGGCAGCGGGAAACCGGTGAATGCGGGCAACAGCATAAACATATGGGGACAAATGACACACGATCATCTGGCCCCAAACAAGGATTTACTGTACTATGGGAACCAGAGACTGATATACATACTTATTGATGTGTAACATCTTTGCTCTCGCTTTCCTGCAATTTGTGGGAGTGATTTCGTGAAATGGGACGGAAATGTGTCCCATGTGTAACAGGAAGTCGCGTTTTTTCAGGCTTTAAAAGCGCGGAAAAGGCAAAGGTATCTATGACCATACAGCCTAGTCTGCCGTATCTTTGGCGTCCTTTTTTCAGGCTTTAAAAGCGCGGAAAAGGCAAAGGTATCTATGACCATACAGCCTAGTCTGCCGTATCTTTGCCGTCCTTTTATAAAGTATTTTGTCACATGTTACACATCATATGCGAGTACTGTAGGTCTCGCTCGATTTTTTTTATTATGTTTCAATATATACATATACAGGGGATGTAACAAAATTGGTGTGGTCCCTCTACTCATCATACTAAACCACACTTCTTCTATGACTTTGCTGAAATCTCATTTTTCGATCAGCTGATTTGTACGGAGGGTCCCAATTCCCTCGGTCCAGCAGATTGGAGCGATGCAACTGGACCACCGTGTCAGTTTAAACGCTTAAGTTCAGTATCGGCGACCTTGCCCGCCATATTGGCGAGCTCCCGTGCGATGACTAGCGTGGTGTCGTAGATGCGGTTCGGCGGGGACGCGGTGTGCACGCAAAACAGTTTAAACGCATAAGTCACCTAGATACCCTAAGTTCAGTATCGGCGACCTTGCCCGCCATATTGGCGAGCTCCCGTGCGATGACTAGCGTGGTGTCGTAGAAGCGGTTCGGCGGGGACGCGGTGTGCACGCAAAACAGTTTAAACGCATAAGTTACCTACATACCCTAAGTTCAGTATCGGCGACCTTGCCCGCCATATTGGCGAGCTCCCGTGCGATGACTAGCGTGGTGTCGTAGAAGCGGTTCGGCGGGGACGCGGTGTTCACGCAAAACAGTTTAAACGCATAAGTTACCTACATACCCTAAGTTCAGTATCGGCGACCTTGCCCGCCATATTGGCGAGCTCCCGTGCGATGACTAGCGTGGTGTCGTAGAAGCGGTTCGGCGGGGACGCGGTGTGCACGCAAAAGAGTTTAAACGCATAAGTTACCTACATACCCTAAGTTCAGTATCGGCGACCTTGCCCGCCATATTGGCGAGCTCCCGTGCGATGACTAGCGTGGTGTCGTAGAAGCGGTTCGGCGGGGACGCGGTGTGCACGCAAAACAGTTTAAACGCATAAGTTACCTACATACCCTAAGTTCAGTATCGGCGACCTTGCCCGCCATATTGGCGAGCTCCCGTGCGATGACTAGCGTGGTGTCGTAGAAGCGGTTCGGCGGGGACGCGGTGTGCACGCAAAAGAGTTTAAACGCATAAGTTACCTACATACCCTAAGTTCAGTATCGGCGACCTTGCCCGCCATATTGGCGAGCTCCCGTGCGATGACTAGAGTGGTGTCGTAGAAGCGGTTCGGCGGGGACGCGGTGTGCACGCAAAAGAGTTTAAACGCATAAGTTACCTACATACCCTAAGTTCAGTATCGGCGACCTTGCCCGCCATATTGGCGAGCTCCCGTGCGATGACTAGCGTGGTGTCGTAGATGTGATTCGGCGGGGACGCGGTGTGCACGCAAAACAGTTTAAACGCATAAGTTACCTACATACCCTAAGTTCAGTATCGGCGACCTTGCCCGCCATATTGGCGAGCTCCCGTGCGATGACTAGCGTGGTGTCGTAGATGCGGTTCGGCGGGGACGCGGTGTGCACGCAAAACAGTGTAAACGCATAAGTTACCTACATACCCTAAGTTCAGTATCGGCGACCTTGCCCGCCATATTGGCGAGCTCCCGTGCGATGACTAGCGTGGTGTCGTAGAAGCGGTTCGGCGGGGACGCGGTGTGCACGCAAAAGAGTTTAAACGCATAAGTTACCTACATACCCTAAGTTCAGTATCGGCGACCTTGCCCGCCATATTGGCGAGCTCCCGTGCGATGACTAGCGTGGTGTCGTAGAAGCGGTTCGGCGGGGACGCGGTGTGCACGCAAAAGAGTTTAAACGCATAAGTTACCTACATACCCTAAGTTCAGTATCGGCGACCTTGCCCGCCATATTGGCGAGCTCCCGTGCGATGACTAGCGTGGTGTCGTAGATGTGATTCGGCGGGGACGCGGTGTGCACGCAAAACAGTTTAAACGCATAAGTTACCTACATACCCTAAGTTCAGTATCGGCGACCTTGCCCGCCATACTGGCGAGCTCCCGTGCGATGACTAGCGTGGTGTCGTAGATGCGGTTCGGCGGGGACGCGGTGTGCACGCAAAACAGTGTAAACGCATAAGTTACCTACATACCCTAAGTTCAGTATCGGCGACCTTGCCCGCCATATTGGCGAGCTCCCGTGCGATGACTAGCGTGGTGTCGTAGATGCGGTTCGGCGGGGACGCGGTGTGCACGCAAAACAGTGTAAACGCATAAGTTACCTACATACCCTAAGTTCAGTATCGGCGACCTTGCCCGCCATATTGGCGAGCTCCCGTGCGATGACTAGCGTGGTGTCGTAGATGCGGTTCGGCGGGGACGCGGTGTGCACGCAAAACAGTTTAAACGCATAAGTTACCTACATACCCTAAGTTCAGTATCGGCGACCTTGCCCGCCATATTGGCGAGCTCCCGTGCGATGACTAGCGTGGTGTCGTAGATGCGGTTCGGCGGGGACGCGGTGTGCACGCAAAACAGTTTAAACGCATAAGTTACCTACATACCCTAAGTTCAGTATCGGCGACCTTGCCCGCCATATTGGCGAGCTCCCGTGCGATGACTAGCGTGGTGTCGTAGATGCGGTTCGGCGGGGACGCGGTGTGCACGCACAGTTTAAACGCATAAGTTACCTACATACCCTAAGTTCAGTATCGGCGACCTTGCCCGCCATATTGGCGAGCTCCCGTGCGATGACTAGCGTGGTGTCGTAGATACGGTTCGGCGGGGACGCGGTGTGCACGCAAAACAAGCCGGTGTCGCCGTATGCGTGGTTGTACGCTGTCGCGTTGAACATCCAGTGATACCTAGACAATCAAATGTGTTTATTTTAATTTTTGGTAAAGGGTGCAGATAAGAATGCAAGCCAGACCTTTTTTTTTATTATTCACAATTGGTAAGCCCTTGGCATCATGTCACCTGATGGTAAGTGACGATGATGCCGAAGATGGAAGCGGGCTTACCAAAATTCTCCAACGCAATGGAGAACTGGCTATCTTATTTTCAAACCCGAACACATCAATGTTGTTAACACCGATGTTTGGCGGCAAGACTTAGATAAGATGGTAGATCAATCATTAAAGAACTATACGGGGTGTAACAAAATTGGTGTAGGTCCCGTTAACTGGTGCTTCTACTCATCATACTGAACAACTTTTGTTCTACAAGTTTGCTGAAATCGCACAAAAAAATTCTCTTCATACAAATCGATCAGCTGATCGACCAATTTTGTGCATTTAGTATGGAGCATTTTTTTTGAGAATTGACTGTGGGTTCCTTAGGGAGAGTTGTTCAGTATGATGAGTAGAAGCCCCAGTTAACGGGGCCCACATCATTTTTTTACACCCTGTATATGAAAACATTATGTACGATTGTAAGAATTAGCGTTTGCTTCCTAAAAACAGTGACAGGCATAATTTGAATTTAAGAAATGTAAATAAAATAGATATAGCCTTTTCGAGACTGAGTAAGGTTAAAAAAAAAGTCATTTGTTGGGCAGTGTATAAGATTCTAAAAAAAATATCCAGAAAATGTAACTAGTTTATCAGAGAATAAATTCAAGACTCATGTCAAAAAATGCTTGTGCTGCAGAGGATGTTACAAAATAATAGATTATGTAAATGACAAAGATATACAGGGTGACTTTTATACGATCTTGATAACAAAAGATATAAGACTCGTGATTACAAACAACTTTCCCATAGAAACTATATGTCAAATCACAAAAAAAAATTTAGTCCTCGATACATAATAAGATAAGTTATCAAATCGGCAAAAATGTTTAAAGGACCATTTTTTTTTCATATTTGACATATAGTTTCTTTGGGAAAGTTGTTTGTAAACACGAGTACATTCATATCCTTTGCTATCAAGAACGAATTAAAAGTCACCCTATATATGTTGATTCTATAACAATCTGAGACTGTAATCTGAATCATAACATTATTTGTAATACGTTTTTTTACAATGACAATAAGTTTTTTTTGACTATTTAAAAGTGTGTGTAAACACCTATTTAAAATAAATTGTTTTGATTTGACATTTACGGTCACGCGTTCATTGTACGAATGTGATTCACCCTTTTTGCTCATAGTCTAATCTAAGAGCTAGCCACGAAAAAACGGTTGCAATTTATAGAGCAACGAAATCCCTCTAACTAGAAGGATTTGGTGCTGCGCCATACTATCTTCAATAATTTTTCATCAGGGTGGGAGGGGCGGGGGGATGAGTAAAAGGGCATTAGCAAAGAGGTTTTAAAATCAATTGAAATTCATGGAAACGTAGTGCCAGGTAACGTCCAAGGAGCGTAAAAGCCAGACCTCTATAAATTGCACACCTTAAATTAGTTACTCTCCCACCACTCTCACCCCCCACCGATGAACAGCTGGCAGGCACCTGGATAAAGATAGTATATCCATTTTTGGCAGT
This sequence comes from Coleophora flavipennella, assembly GCA_947284805.1. Taxonomy (NCBI): domain Eukaryota; kingdom Metazoa; phylum Arthropoda; class Insecta; order Lepidoptera; family Coleophoridae; genus Coleophora; species Coleophora flavipennella. The sequence goes on from OX369288.1 coordinate 9,760,602, forward strand.
CTGGTAATAAATAAAAACAAATTGATCGCACCTGTTGAGTACATTGGTGTAGAGGCGGGTGTACATGCCCTTGCCGGGGCCTCCCGCCGAGAAGGAACCGCCGCCGCCCATCATCATGTTGAGGACGCACGTGGCCACGAAGTCCGGATCACTGTGGGAACAGCCTGAAACAAAACATCATTGATCTATTATAGCTGTGCCTGCGACTTCGTCCGCGTAGAGGTTTTGAATTTTCCCACGGGACGTCTTCAATTGTCCGAGATAAAAAGTATCCTATATGTTAACCCGGGCTTTATGAAACCATCATACAAAATTTCACTAAAATAGGCCTGGTAGATTTGCGTGATGCGCGAACATACAGACAGAAAAACAGACAAAAAGTCCAAAATTTGTTGTTTTGGTCTCTATTTCGTTAGTAATATCAACCAGTTATTATTTTTCAAAAATATTTCATGTACAGACACGGCCCCATACAGTTATATTATATGTATATGTCGCAGACATACTGTATAATTCGTCATTATACATACAGTCGGGCTCTTTGACAGTCAAATCAAAACAATCAAACCTGACCGAACCTAACATCGCTCGCTTCGCCAGCTCATTTACAATCTGATTTTGACAATTTGCCTGTCTCGGCATTGAACGTTTATATACGGACAAATTATAACAGTTTGCCTGGTTCGGCATTTTACAATCTGCGTACAGAATTTTACAATTTGCCTGGCTCGGCATTTTCCAATCTGCGTACAGAATTTTACATTTTGCCTGACCGTTTACGTACGGAAGAATTGTACAATAGGGCTGACGAATACTAGTCACCTGATTTACTTTTTATCATCTTTCAAAAACGAATTTTTTTTATAAAAATGTTTGATATACCTAGGCGTGACGTCATAGTTTTTCAGCGTCGTTTATGTACTCATTTTGTTTATTTAGTGAATTAAAAATCGAAGACTTAATGGAAAACAAAACGAGTCAAGGTTTTCTGAAGTTTAAGTAGGAGGGCAATTTAGTGATCAAGAGTTGATAATTTACTTCTGATGCTGTCGTCATCCCTATTTGCCTGACCGTATGTAAAATGACTAATCATACAATTTGCCTGCCACATATAGATGATTCTACCCACGATGATTGTGCGAGCTGGAGGTAGTGAATCTACCCACGAAACTAAACATAGATGCGACCGTACTAGGTACTAGGCTTAACTATAAGCGTCGGTGGCTCAACCGGTAATGACTCAGTCCTCCTAACCAGAGGTTCGGGTTCAAATCCGGACGGCCAATGTACCAATGAGTTTTTCTAAACTTACGTACATATACTTACCGATTGCTTTAACGGTAAAGGAAAACATCACGAGGAAACCTACACATCTGATTACAGATGTGTACGAAGGTCGCGTTGCACACGTCCGTAGGTGTTAATCTAAATACCCTACACGTGACCGCGGGTGATGCTAAATGCAACACCAGGCAACCACCGTCTATCCCTTGGATAGCACGGTTAATTGTGCCACACGATAAGAAGAAGATAACTATACGACGCCACACGAAAATTATTGATGTATGAATATTTATGTAGAAAAGCATAGTTATGTTGCAAAGTAACGTAAAATTAGTAACTTAATGAGCATCGATACAAATTTCAACCTAAGTTACATAAATACAGATATTATTGTGACTGTTACCACCTCCGCCCGTGCCAGTAGCGCGAAAATAAACACTTACCACGTATATCGTCACCGATTTGAAAAATTAAAAAACCAAAATCCAATTATAACAATCTATCATATATTTTCAAATTAAAAATAAACTTATTTGAGCTTAGTTTCTGAGCGATTCTGTTCTAACTGTCAAACTGAGAAAAAATCATGGTAACTTTAGTACTCTTTGTAGTTTGCTATGAAATATAACACTTTAAACTTTTACGATTATTCATAATGACAACTTTGTCATTCATAATGACAAATTTGTCGTTTTAATTGAAAGCGGGACTTGACGTGATTTTATATAACATATGAGCAAGTATTGGTGTTGTTTTTACCTGAATTCTATGACATATTAAGACAATTATTAACTTAACCATAACATCAAGTATATGTATACAACATATATTATTATAACTTATTTAATTTAATAAAAGAAATGATTACAACTTATAAATTGTTTTTAGCCTTCTTGAACTTAGCCCTTTAAGGCGGTTCGATTAGCACACTAGCGCCGCCAATTTTTAGCAGTTTTGCAAAAAATAAGTTGTTTGTAAAATTTACAGGTATAATGTAAAAATGAAACACTAGTTTATGCTCCCTATACGCGCAAAATACTCAATGATTTCGATTAAAGTCAAAAATGAGTATATTATTAATTTATATACTCACTATGTGGCAGCGGCATTACGCGTTCCTACATGAAATTTCATACAAAAATAATTATCCCGTCGCGTAGTTACACCTAGTGCGCTTGCACATTAAAATGTATGTTTTTTTAATGATATAGCAAAAAAATGGATTTTTTGTAGAGCTGTTTGTAATCACTTACAAATAACCCTTTACGTAATAAATATTATAGTGAAATGAAATGAATTTGGTTTGGTCATCTAAATCGTAACTACTTACTTTCTAAACCAATAACAACATGAGATAATTCAGGTAAATCTGATCCAGGATACAGCGGGATTTCACATTCCTCCTGAAAAATTAAAAACAATACATTAACAAAATAAATAAATATTCTGGGACAAATCACACATGGTCATCTGGCCCCAAAGTAGGATTCCCTGTGTTATGGGTTACCAGAGACTGATATACATACTTATATACGTTTAAATACATACATATATAGATAAATTTAACACCCAGACACAGAGCAAACAAATCTGCTCATCACACAAATGCTTGCCCTGGGTGGGGATCGAACCCACGACTCTCGGATCAGTAGTCAAGGGCACTAACCACTGAGCCACCGAGTCAGTCAAACATTTTTTTTTTGCGTATTGTATTTTTCCCTTTCCTGTTACTGTTATATATAACCCTCCGGTACATTGGTAGAAAGTTGTTACACTAGTACAAATGTTGGGTCTGTGTGACCCGCCAATGTTTAAGGCGAAACTCTTTCAGAAAATAAAGCAAACTCCGGAATCGAGGATTGGAAAGTCATTTTTCTGCGGTTAAAACTGCAATGATCATAACAGTTCATATACGTCCCCACCGAGGGGCTCGAGCCTAACCTGAATTAGGGCGATTGGGCCTAAGTCGACCACGCGGGTGCGGGTGCGGGCTGGTCGACTATAAACTGCAATACATTTAACAATTTTTTAAATAAATTTATTACAATACGAGTATGTCTGCTACAAAGTATAGGAGGCCAAGACACGATTTGATAAAATTTTCTCTATAGAAAAAAATGCAAAGTTCGCTTAAATTTATCAATTTTCGCTAGTTATAGCCTACAAAAACCAGTTTTACTTCACTACAGTTAGACATAGCACCTTATTTTTTTCTCTCTTATTCCTCAATAAAATCCTGACATAGATAGATAGATAGATAACTCATTTATTTTCCTAGCAAAACAGCACCATACAGCAAACAAGCGATGGAGATAAAACATTATAAGTACTTAATTCATAAAAGAGTACACTGTTATTGAAAACACTAATAAAAACTAAAAGGTAACTGCCTAGCCAGAAAAAAAGGCCCGGGCTCAGCGAAGAGAGGTAAAATGTGCGCACCTCTGCGAAACAAACTCGAACCAGGCAAAATGAATATCATATTGTGTTATGTATTAGTATGTGTTAAAGTATATAGGTACAAATAAGGCAAGTTGGTAAGTATGAAGCCCATAAATATATTTTAATAAGATGATAATGTGTAAGTAACTATGCAAAATATCAGAGTGAAATGTTAATAAATATGGATGAGTGTTGCACAGCCAATTAAATAAAATCTGAATATCAACTGAATATCAGGAACATGCATAAATTAAATAATATTGATGAAAATGTATGGTTTTAATTTATATTATATTTTATATTCACATATTGTCGGACTCACTTTTTTTGCAAGAATGCCTATATCTGAGTTAAAAATAAAAAAACATTGCAAAAGTGTGGTTATTTTTTACTCTTTAAACGTAAAGAAAAAGACAGAGACAACTGTTCCAACTGTATTGGGCCTTAAGGTAAAAATATTGAGATCTCCTCCTCTGGAATAAATATTATAAAAATAGTTGAATTTACCACTACACTTACGTCTAATAAAATAATGTACTCAGATATATCAATACAAAACCTTTGTGGACCATTTAATACACTCTTAAAAAATATGTACAAAATCTTAGGTACTTCTTTACTTAAACTAAATGTTGAAAAAAATATTAAATGAACTTTAATTGAGATCTTTTTAAGAGTGTTTATGTCACCGTAAGACTGTAAATTCCGTTAGATTATAATCTAACGGGATTTATTTCGCGAGATTGTGAACTGTCGAAAGATTGTGAACTTTAACATATTGTTTACAATTTCACTAGTGACATTGCAAACTAACTAGTGACATTAGAATAAGTAAGTAAGTGTAAATAAATAAATAACACTAAGCGAAGTGAAAAACACTAAATAAATGAGATCGCGAAGCGAGCGATGTTAGGTTCGGTCAGGTTTGATTGATTTAACAGTCAAAGATCCTCGCGAAGCGAGCCTCCCCCACCCTGGGTGGCAGAATGCTTCGCAGCAGAAGAAATCCCTTTCGGCCGCGTATTTACATACGGTTACCCGAGTTTTGTAACCAGGTACAAAATAAGAAAATTTACTCTTTTCTCATAACCAGTTACAAACTAGTAAAAATATTTAGAGACTTAAAAATATTTTAAATAGTTACCATAAAAGAATTTCTGTTCTTGTTTTGTATTTCGCTAAGTTACCTAAAAAGACCTTTAATTCTTATTTTCATCGGTTTTATTCGGAGGTACAAGAATAGGCCGTGATATAGTGATCCGATTCACAATTTACCGTTATATCCTAATCTAACTAGTGAGATTGTAATATCGCGGTTTTCACATATCCCGGTGACACATATAAGAAAAAAAAAACATTAGTCGCTATCGTCCAGCAAGCTTCCGAAATCTCGACCTTTTTCAAGTTCAGATGCGTCTGCCACTCGTTGCTGGCGCATGCCTACTAAAGCGATGTTAAAAAATTGTAGACATATGGTTTTTCTACAGCTACCGAGAAAACTGGCAACGTCACAACACTACGATAAAAGATACAAACATTACAAATAAACGCGGGTCATTTAGACCCAACCTGTGTTCTGCCGGGTTAATATGATGTATTTTAGTGTACCTATGTCAAATAATAGGGATGACGACAGCATCAGAAATAAATTATGAACTCTTCATCACTAAATTGCCCTCCTACTTAAACTTCGGAAAACCTTCATCATATCAGCTCATATACGTCCCCACCGAGTTTCTTCGCAGGTGTGTGCAGGTTTCCTCACGATGTTTTCCTCAACCGTTAAAGCAATCGATGAGTCGGTGAGTATACTCGTATGTACGTAAGTTTCGAAAAACTTAATGGTACATGGCTGTCCGGATTTGAACCCGGCACCGAAAAACCTTACTCGTTTTGTTTTCCATCAAGTCATCGATTTTTAGTTCACCAAAATCACAAAATGAGTACATAAATGACGCTGCAAAACTATGACGTCACGCTTAGGTATTTCAAAAATTTTTGGAACAAAATGATGTTTTTGATAGATGATAAAAAGTAAACCAGATGACTAGCATTCGTCATCCCTATTGTGTGAATCTGAATCTAAAACTACAAAATGAATAACTACTTAATATTTCATGAACTACTAGCTGTTTCCCGCGGCTTCACCCGCGTGGACGTTTCTATGACCTTTCGAGGGTGCGCAGTGCGCGAGCCGTGGCGGCTTGCGAGCGTGAAAGAAAGTTGCCTATGTGTTAATCCAGGTCCTAATCTGTCTACCTACCAAATTTCAGCCAGATCCGTTCAGTAATTTTTGCGTGAAGAAGAAACAAACATACACACTGACAAACTTTCGCCTTTATAATATTAGTGTGATGTGATGAAAATAGGCATTACCAATTGCATTCCACCGGTGTATTGAGCGATAGACTTGTCAACTACTGGTTTGAAATCACCAGCACCTTCCGAGTGCCAGGTAGGCTTCATGTCAACAAAATATTTTTGTACAAATTCAACAAACGGGCCGTGTTCTACCTGAAAATTTTAGGATCCATTGATTATTAAAAAAAAATACTGTGCAAAAAAATTTACTCGTTCTTTTAACTTTTTTTCTCACCCCAACAGCAGCAACAACCATCCTGTCGGGTGTGTAGTGGTTCTTCAAGTAATTCAAAATAATTTTCTGGTCTATTTTATTCACATTCTCCTGTGGACATATCTTTGGTAGACCAAGAGTGTTTCCTTTGTATGCCGCCTGAGAAAAAAAAAGCATTTTAATAACGGGAAATACGTGTTTGGAGTAAATTTGGCATGACTGCATCATAAATAAATCCCCAGCCCAGCTGTACTAGTTTTACAAAAGTTTACTCGTTTTGTTTTCCATTTCATTTCCAAATAAAATTATGACTTTTTTTTTTCTTTCGAAAGGACACGCTTGTTGTTGGCCGTTGGGGCCTTTACAACTTCACCAGGCAGGGGAGGCGAGTACGGAAGGCACTCAACCTAGAATTATGAGATCATACTTCAAACAGTACTTCAAACGTTTGTAGAACAAAATGTTTTTGACAGTTTAAAAGTAACTTGGATGACTCAAGTGACGAGGATAATAGGGATGACGACAGCATCAGAAATAAATTATGAACTCTTGATCACAAATTGCCCTCGTACTTAAACTTCGGAAAACTTTACTCGTTTTGTTTTCCATCAAGTCTTCGATTTTTAATTCACCAAAATGAGTACATAAATGACGCTGCATAACCATAGATTAGTAAATAGTTACTTGCAAAACTATGACGTCACGCTTAGGTATTTCAAACATTTTTAGAACCAAATGTCGTTTTTGACAGATGATAAAAAGTAAATCAGATGACTAGCATTCGTCATCCCTATTTTACTGTAGTCAACTACCGGATTGCAAGGTTGTCAAAAACTATTTATGCACTATAACTAACTAACTAACTATAGTTGCTTATGCACTATACTGAATTTTAGCATTTTTTTTAATGAACAATTGGTAAGCCCTTGACATCATTTCACCTGATGGTAAGTGACGATCATTCCGGAGATGGAAGCGGGTTTACTAAGATTCTCAAACGCAATAGCTATTTATATCTTCAAGCCGAAACACATCAATCCTGTCAACATTGATGCTTGGCGGCAAGTCTTAGATAAGAGGGTGGTAGCTAGCCAGGCGTCAGACAAAAAGAAGAACATAAACACTATCACGGCCAAGTAGGCTTTCTTAGTTAAAGAGTAAGTCGACCAACTTTAGATTTGTAAAAAGTTCATGGATTTTTCAATACAAAATGTTCTATTACCAACTGCAAATATATTTTTTAATATAATTTTGTTTTGTAAAATATACATTAATTTGTTGAAAAGACTAAGGAACCCTCATCATCATCATATCAGCCGGAAATCGTGCACTGCTGGACAAAGGCCTCCCCGAAGGATTTCCACGACGACCGGTCCTGCGCTGCCCGCATCCATCGGCTTCCCGCGATTTTCACCAGGTCGTCGATCCACCGCGTGTGAGGCCTTCCTACGCTACGTTTTCCGGTGCGCGGTCGCCACTCGAGAACTTTACTGCCCCATTGGCCATCTGTTCTACGAGCTATGTGCCCTGCCCACTGCCACTTCAGTTAGCGACTTTCTATCCTATGTCGGTTACTTTAGTTCTCCTGCGGATCTCCTCGTTTCTGATTCGATCACGCAGAGAAACTCCGACAATAGCACGCTCCATTGCCCTTTGGGTGACCTTGAGCCTTCTTATGAGGCCCATAGTAAGCGACCAAGTCTCAGTACCGTAAGTCATCACTGGCAACACACACTGGTCAAAGACTTTAGTCTTGAGACACTACGGTATTTGGGACGTGAAGATATTGCGAAGCTTCCCGAACGCTGCCCAGCCGAGTTGGATTCGTCGATTGATCTCTTTCTTAAGCGTGGCGATTACGGCAAAACCCCCCTATGAAATCCACACCCAGAAAACGGAACCCTACTTTGCGCGAATCCGACTCGCACTTTGCCGGTTTTTATATTACAATGAGAATACACGTGCACAAGCGTTTATTTGTATTTGTTTGTTTGTGAACTTTTAATTGCAAAACAGATTATAACAGTTATAGGTACAGTAGGCCTATTGAGACCATCAAATATCAGAAATTTGGGACCGTAAAATTCACTAAAGTGCACCAAGTCCACATTAAGTGGCTTTACACACACGCTCATTTGCTCCTTCAACTGTCTTGGGCGCAATATATGATAACTTGTGCTCTTTGCCTCATGAAGAAACGCATGCTTTACCATGCCAAAGAACATCCGTTTCAAGCCACCTATAATCTAGAAAAGTCCGTACTGCATGAATCATGTCCATCAAAATAGTTTCCTGTTCTGGTCGCATGGCAAGTGTCTCCAATTCAAATGCCACTGCCTGTCTGGCAGCTTCAATCTCTTCCAACGATAGCTGCGGTCGTAACGTCACTTCTGCCAACACCTTAAAACATATAAAAACACATATGTAATTCAACGTTAAATTACTAATAATTAATGTTTTATATAATTAAATAATTCAACTAAATTCAATTTATTCTTGATAAGTACTATTGGTGTAGTATATTCAATAAATTTCATACCAGCAAGGGGGAGATCTTTTTTTTATTCACAAATATGCTTATTTGCATTCAGTTCGGACTTTTTAGCACGAGTACAACTCACACTTGGTCAAATTTTTATTATTTGTATTAGTACTATAATCACAGCAAGTTTCATGCTTGTGTGTAATAATACCGTTTTTACGATAGAGCTAAATCAAAAATACTTCTAGACCTATAAAAAACACGTTTTTGGTATGGAGACCACCCTTATTTTTTTACTTTTTCTAATTTTTATTATTATATTTTATTAGCTTAAAGCTGATGCGTGTATTTCACTGCACTTATGTAGTTTCTAAATATTTGTCTGTCTGTTTTTAAAACTGTTCACAGATGGAGCACTTATATCTGTCTCTTGTAACTTGTTCCACTCGTTCACTATGGTTGAGTATTTGTTGTTTATAGCGACAATAGATATACATATTTTGTGGAATTTTCAACTGTATACCATTACGGGTATTGAAGTACAGTTCAGTTTAGTAATAGGGTCCCGTTGGTCACCCCTTGGTGTAAGGAACCCTAAAAAAGAATATTTTTTCAGTTCCATCAGGAACTGCATCAATATTTGCTGGCTACCTGCATGCCAAATTTCATATTGATTAGTCAAGGTGTCGAAATGTGTAAAGGTAACAAACAAACAAAGAATAACATTTTCAGTTAGTAAGGATAAGCTGTCAGTCGTCATAACATAAGGTTTATAATCAATATATTCTGAATACAATTTGTATTATCTACTAACGATAATAGAAATCATAGTCACAGTCCATTGCTAACTTTCTTACTGAGAACAGCAGTCCCAAGTAAATTAAAAGGTGATTAATTTTGCCTCAAACTGTGTAAAAGAGTTATTTTATCATTGATTAAAATTCTAATTAAAGTATAAAATGAAAAGAAAAAAAAGTTGAGTTCAAATATAAATAAAAAGAATCAACAATTTACTGACAACTTAATATATTGTTCTAAAAGTTAACTATCACTCGATGTCCTTAATCAATTGAGTTCAATCAAGTAACTATAGAGATTGACAGTCTTCTTATAAATGGTATCTAGTAGTACGGACCTGGGTAACTGCTTCTAAACCTCTGCTATCAGCACTGGTAGCATAAACCGTGGTATCACGAGAGCCCTGGCAGTCACAAATGCCTCCGTGCCTCTCTAGCTCACGGAGCATAACATCTCGAGTCGGGAATTTGTGAGTGGCCTGAAAATTAGTACTAATTTATCATCAGTGTCAAATAAAATTTCAGTCATAACTAAAAAAATAACTAATGCATAACTTACTCCAAAGCTTAACTTTTCAAGGAAGTGACAGATTCCATTTGGATATGCCACTTCGAATCTCGGCCCGGAGTCAATAACCACTGCAAAAAGAAATGTTTACATAAAAAACAAGAAACCTTAATGAATATTTAGCATCATTTGTTAACTTGCATGCATTTTAACTACCTCCTGCAGTACAAAACTGGCCAAACTTTTTCTCAGAAGCTACTCTTAGCCCGTTGCTAAGAATGGTGACTTCAGTAGTGCTTTCATCAGACTTGACTGTGGAGTACACTACAGGAGGAAGATTTGGCATCTCTTTTGACAGGGGTGGCAGAGGTGTGACACTTTCTTTGGGTAGGGCTCTCAAACTTTTGTCCACACTCAAGTTTCTTGTACCCCATAATAGACTGTGAAAGAAATTTCAATTTTTCAAACAGTTTCATTTTTTAACTTTAATGTACACAATTTTATGGTGGTGCACGATGAAATATTGATGTAAGCTATTTTTAAAACAACTTTTCAAGTTTCTAAATAACTGTGATCAACATTAATATACTATATAATAACCGCTCAACTGGCAAGAAGTGACGTCGTGCCTGCTATCAAAACATCCGTCCGCTGGCAAGCACTTGAAAATCGTATAACCGTCAGCTGCCACAGCCCGTCGGGGGGGCGCACCTGTTCGCGGACTCCGGTTACAATATGCTTGATTTCTCAAGTACTATGAATGTTACAAGTGTGTAACTTATAACGCCGAGTTCGTTATGAAACAAGCTAACTCGTTGTAGAATAATCTATACAAGATAGATTTTGTAATTGTGACAATCCTTAGCTATAATATTGGTTGACTTTTTTTTTCCGGTTTTTTGTATAAATACCCAAAGATCTAATAAATAAAAACGTTTCAATGAAATAATTATGTATTTGAAAAGAGAAAAGATTGTTTTACTTTAATTTAACCTAAAAGACCACAAAAGATACATTTAACATAACAAAAATAAACCACGAACTCACAAGCACTGCCGTCGCTCGGGAACGGTACTAGGAAATCACGTTCGTTTTGATAGCAGGAACGTCGTTACTTCTTGCCAGTGGAGCGGCTCTGTCTTTGTCTATCATAGGAGCGTTTTGTATTCTATTTTCACGACACGTTCCGTTTCTTTTTAGCAAAACAATGAAATATGTGACGACAGCTAGCAAGGTACAGCGTCACCGCTTGGCAGCTGACGGATGTTTTGATAGCAGGAACGTCGTCACTTCTTGCCAGTTGAGAGGGTAACGATTTTCAAGTGCTTGCCAGCGGAGCGGATAAGTATTTATTGTACTATTGTATTAAAAAAACTTAGATTACCCTTTCTTCCTAGAAAGTAACCTCGAAAACAGGACTCTCACGTCAGTTACGTGGGACATTTTCGGCTATTGCAATAATGAAATTTTTCAGAAATGTATTAAAACAATTTTATTCTTGCTCCTATAAAGCAACCGAATTAAACTATTTTTCAAATAGATACAGAATTTACATTTCTGAAAGTTGAATGCACTTGGTCTTGGTTTTTGCTAGAAAAACAATGACATTAAGACAGTATTTTTTTTTATTATTTCTAAGGAGGTCCCTGGGTACGAGCCTTTATCATTTTTATTTTTATTTGCAATGTTATTTCTGGACATCACTTGCACAACATCATTCTGAGGTAGACCACCTAATAGCAGTAAAGCTGATGACAGACGGGCGAGCTTGCTCGCCGTACTTATCTAATATCTGCTCCGTTATTTTTTTCGCCTGTGTGTCACCCTAAAAACTATTTCCTTCAAAACTTTAAACTTTATGTATAACTTTTCGTGTCATATTGTTTTCTTGTTCTAATGACATAATCTGGTTTATTTCTAGGATTTAATTTTGACATTATTAACTAATGATTGTTTATTTCTTGATTTTTCACAAATGAAATTATGTTATTATTATTTTATAAAAATCCTTGAATCTTGAATCAATTTGTTTTGGGGGAGGTAGTTTTTTCTTTTCCTAGCACTGACCTCCAATTGGTTCATAATTAGTTCATTAGGTCAGTTCTCCTGAGTGGTTCCTAACCACGTGTCTAGACAGGGATACTGTTTTTAGCAAATTATAACGGGGAAGCCATTGGTTGACCGACCGCCGCGGAGTGAAGGCGAGATGGCCGATATCATTGTGTTAGTTTTTGGTGCTTTCTCTAATTTTAGACTTAGTGAACTTTAGTGCCGTATGGCTTTCGGCTTAGAATAGGACAATCCCATCTCTTTCAATGGGGGTCCTAAGAGTTGACTTAAAACCGGAGGATGGGCAGCAGCGTGCTTTCCGTACATTGCAATACACTTGCAACCACACTGCGATCGCCAACCCGCCTGCCAAGCGTGGCGATTACGGCTAACCCCCCCTATGAATACCACACCCAGAAAACGACCCCTAGTCCCCTGCGGCCCTGCTCTTCTTGGCTCCGGTAGCAGTCATGGTAACGGCGGGGCGAAGGGTGCGAAGAATCCCTGGCAGATGCCAGGCTACCAAACCCAACGATCTATGGTCCACCTGGCAACTTACAACACACGTACACTGCGGACTAACGAAAAGCTTACAGAACTCGAAGAAGGATTGAGCAGGTTACGGTGAGATATCGTAGGTTTATGTGAAGTCCGAAGAGAGGGAGAGGACACCATGATCGTTAAATCCAGAAACCTGTTCTATTTCCGGGAGGGCGACCAGCTGTCCCAGGGTGGTGTCGGGTTTCTCGTCCACAAGACCCTCATTGACAATGTGATCCAGATCGTGAGCGTTTTGACAAGGGTAATACACCTTATACTCACCTTATACATAACTTATACTGTTATCACCAAACAGTATTCGATGAAGGTCATACAGGCATACGCGCCGATCACGGAACACTCCGAGGAAGAGGTACAGACTATGTATGAGGACATATACAGCCATACATTGCACCACTATTACTATTGGGGAATTCAACGCGAAACTGGGCAAACGAAGCGATGGTGAGCTGAGAGTAGAGCAATTTAGATACGTAGTAAGAAATGCAAGTGGTCAGATGCTGGCCGACTTTGTAGAGAAGGAGAGCCTCTTTTTGATGAACTCCTTCTACAAAAAGTCAAAACAGCGAAAGTGGACATGGTTGTATCCCAATCGAGTAACGAAGAACTGGATTGATTTCATCTTGTCGACAATGAAGCAAATATTCAATGACATCTCTGTGATCAATTCAGTCAAAACAGGAAGCGACTACCGGATGTTAAGTTGGTTGACCGTTAACTATGGTACATAAGGTACGTTGGTCCTTCCGTAGTGAGAGACCTGGTCTAAGTAAAATTTTGTGTGAGTCCTTACCTAGAATGATAATGGAACTACCACTATCTAATAAAATGTTTAAAATAAGTTTATTAATTTTAATATTTAAGTATGGTTATATTTAATCTTGTTTGTTTTCGAAAAGGAGAGTATTCACATTATTCGATTATTATTATTTTAAATAATATAGTTAAGTCAATCAATCCAATCTTTTTGATGAATCGATTAATGAATCGAGAAAAATGTAATCTGTTTGTGACATGCGTAAGCTAAATTCTGGTCTGATATGACGTAATATTGTTTCTTGTTTTTCTTTTCCAAAATTTTTTCGTGTAATTTAGAAAATAATGATTCTATGTGAGCTGATGTAGATAATAACTCTCTCATTTGGATTTTTTTTGCGATTATCGATCTGCTTGTGAAGTAAAGTCATGGTTACTTGTTTCAAAAATCTTTTATTAAAAAGATTCGTAACGTTTGCCAATCTTTTATAGTCTAATCTTTTATATTTTCAGTTAATACTCTTGAAATCAGCCCTGTGCGTGTCCATCTGATAGATCATTGTGGTCCGTCTCCACATCTAATAAATTTCCTTCCGAAATGTTTGTTATTAGATTATCTATCTAGTTGTTGTGTGTGTGATAGTTACACCATTTATAACTCAAGAACGGCTGGACCAATTTTTATGATATTTGTGTTTTTGCATTTGTCTTCGTCCGGAATAGGATAATAAGTAGATATTGAATTGATATTATCAATAAAAAATATTATGTCAAAAATAATTGGTTTTAGGGTAGGGTAGGGTAATGTAGTGTAGTGTAGTTAGGGTAGGGTAGGGTAGGGTAGGGTAGGGTAGGGTAGTGTAGGGTAGGGTAGGATAGGATAGGGTAGTGTAGTGTAGGGTAGTGTTGTGTTGTGTAGGGTAGCGTAATGTAGGGTAGGGTGGTGTAGTGTAGTGTAAGGTGGAACGAAGTTCGCTGGGACAACTAGTTTCTAATAAAAGTCATCGAAATTACCAAGTTTCTAAAATTGTAAGATTTCAAAATAATAAATAAATAAATAAATATTCTGGGACAAATCACACATGGTCATCTGGCCCCAAAGTAGGATTCCCTGTGTTATGGGAACCAGAGACTGATATACATACTTATATACGTTTAAATACATACATATATAGATATAATTGAACACCCAGACACAGAGCAAACAAATCTGCTCTTCACACAAATGTTTGCCCCGGGTGGGGATCGAACCAACGACTCTCGGATCAGTAGTGAAGAGCACTAACCACTGAGCCACCGAGTCAGTCAAGTATAAAGAAAATCTTTAGTTTGTTTGTTTGTTTGTTTGTTTGTAAACTCTTTATTGCTTTTAAAATAAATACATTAAATATTATATTATCATTTGTTTGAAAATCTATATTATAGTCACCACAGATTATTTTTTTTTGTTGAAAAGTGCAGTGGTAAAAATTAGAATTTATTTAAAAATACATAATATTTGTTAATATATTTTTTAATATATATAAGATAAACTATTGAAAATAAACAAGATTGGTTGCTCTGAAAACAAAGTTTTTCATTTATTATTTTATACGTTAATTCACATACGTTTGTTACACTTTTTATTAAATTTTACCTGAAAAAAAAAGAAACAACAATCCTATGTTTATATTTTAAAAGACAAATTGTATCCCCGAATCGCTTTTTAACAAAATAATAATTCGTTGTTTACGTTTTATATTCGCCATCTTGTGTTCTGGCTTACATTCCGTCGGTTCAACTTCAAGACGCAACTGACAGGGCGAAGCGCGGTAAAATTTGAACCTGATGAAATGCAATTTACTACAAAATTTTCTTTGATCGTCATTTCCGAACCTTTTTAGTCATTTCTTATTGATCCTCGTCTTCCTCTGTTTGATCTTCCAATTTAAGGACTGGAGTAAGTTTTGTGACATGAAAAAGGTTAGATTCGGTTTTCTTGTGACCGGTGTCTATTCTATAATTATATTATTGAGTTCGAATTTTTTAAAATCTCAAATGGTCCGATTCTTAATTCATCTAATTTCTTCCTGTTTAGATTGTTTCCGTTTTCAACGTATACCATGTCTCCTTCATTGAATTCCTATTCTTTAAGATTTTTGTCAAACAGAGTTTTATTATAGTTGTTTAATTTTATTGTATTCTCAAGTGCTGTTTTCCTGTCTTGAATCCGATCTCTATTGCTTCTTTCTCTATTGTTTCAGTTCCGTTTTACTTTACTCGCTGCATGACCATTACATATCATGACAAATTTTGCACTTCATGTTAAGATGATGGAAATTATTTCAAAAGTTCCAAGACTACGGCTTATTCTGGCAAATGTTTCAAAAATAAAAATAAAATAAACCACGCAGCACAAAAATAAATACCACAGCACAGCAATAACATCAATTTAACTAAGTTAGGTAATATTTGATTTATATCATCACTACGAGTATAGCACAGATTACTAAATAGTTACTTGACTATAGTACCAAGCGTCGGTGGCTCAACCGGTAACGACTCGGTCCATCTAACCAGAGGTACCGGTTTCAAATCTGGACGGCCAATGTACCAATGAGTTTTTCAAAAACTTACGTACATACTTACCGATTGCTTTAACGGTGAAGGAAAAACATCGTGAGGAAACCTGCACACGCCTGCGAAGAAACTCGAAGGTTGTGTGTGAAGTCGACCAACCCGCACTAGGCCCGCGTGGTCGACTAAGGCCTAATCGCCCTGATTCAGGGTAGGCTCGAGCCCCTCGGTAGGGACGTATATGAGCTGTAATGATGATAGTACCACTGAACAAATAAAATACGCGGAACAAAAAAATACGTGACCGATAATCTTATTTCTCGACAATGCAGCCATGTATTTTGTTTTTCTGTCACGGTCGTTTTTTATTTTATCTGTTTTCTCATATAACTGTATTGAAAAATGGCGCCGAGCGTTTGTAGACCCTTGTGGCTCGTGGTTTGTGGCAAGCGTGTGTAGGAGGCATAAGAACGGCAAGGGGGTCCGCTTCATCCCCGACGATGGCGACGAGTACTGCACGGTGCAGCGGTACCTGTCTGCGCTGCCGGAGATAAAGTGGTTCTCCTACTCGCTGCCGGCCGAGAGGCCTCTTAAGGTGGCCATCCATGGCCTCCCCTCCATCACCGAGCCCGCCGAGATCGTCGACGCCTCAGCCGAGCACGGCTTCGAGGCGGAGCACGTCAAGGCCATCCGGGCGCGCGCAGGACGCCCCGGGTGTATCTTCTACGTGCAGATCCGGCGGACCACCAACCTGACGGCCCTCTACACCATCGCGGAGCTCCTTCACATGCCGGGCATCATCATCGAGGCCTGGCGTGGCAAGCGCGGACCCGCACAATGCCACCGATGCCAGGGATTTCGCCATTCGTCCCATGGCTGCCACCTCCCGCTGGTCTGCGTCCGCTGCGGCGATTCCCACGCCGCCAAGGACTGCCCACGGTCGCGGGAGGTCTTAGCAACCTGTGCAAACTGTGCAGGCCCGCACCCCGCCACGCCAACCATGTCTCGTGCCCAGTGTTCCGAAGGGAGCTCCGGAACAAGAGGGCCGGAACAGTCGCCCGGACTACCACTGCCTCCCGCCCTGCAGCACCCGCCGCTACTGTGGAGCGCGCCGCACCGAAGCCCAAGAAGCGACGAAACCGCCGGAGAAGGAAGAGGCACCTTGCCCCTGCTTCCGCCGTCCCCACTGCTGCCAACACCACCGCGATGCCTTCCAGAAGCGACCTCCTGCACGCTATGGAAGTAATGCAGCAGCTGCTCGCCCCGGCCGGGGCTAGAGAGGCTGCCAAGGGCCCTGCACCCCCCCCCCCCCCCCCCCCTCCAAGGGCCCCTAATTTAATTCGTACCCATCTTTGATTTTGTTATTGTTGGTTAATGTCGTGTATCTAAGTATAATAATATTATTTCATACTTTTGAGTGAATTTAATTTTGAAGTGGTTTTTAGTTTTTTAAACTTTTATTTTTTATAATACTATTAAGGTTAATTGCAAAACAAGCAGGGAATTTAGCAATAATTAAATTAGAAATAGTCGCATTAGTTTGCGTTACAAATCCCCACTATATTCTTTGGGCGTCATTCACATTCTTATTGTGACAGAGTTCAATCTATATATTTTTACTTATAGACAAAAGTAACAGTGGAGTCGCTTTTTTGTGAATTCGTTGATATGTTTAATTATTGTTTCTTTCTTCATTTTAGCTATCTTAAGTAATATTAACTGTCATTACATTACATGTAGACCAATCCTGTTTTAGTTTTCCTCAAAATGCAGTCATGAAAGAAAAATGGCGCGAAATAATAGCGAAAATGAATTTTATCGACCAAATCAATCCAGCGTTATATGCTCAAGTCATTTCTTAGAATCTGACGTCTATAAAACAATTAAAAACAGACGATTATTAAGAAAATCGACGATTCCACGATTACAGGTATTATGTTTTATATTATATTCAGTAAGATCTCATAACATAACATGTATTACCTACAGTTCAAGCCAAACTAATTACAGATTTTAACCGCCTCCGTAGCTCAGAGGCAAAGTTCACTGGCTTTACACAGGAGGTCACGGGTTCGATTCCCGGCGGGGTCAATTGTAAGACTCGGTTTGGTTGGTGGTAGGGCATTTTCTAAGCCCGCCTGGCTAGCTACCACCATCTTATCTAAGTCTTGCCGCCAAATATCAATGTTGATATCATTGGTGTGTTCCGGCATGAAAATAAGATAGCCAGTTCCCCATTGCGTTGGGGAAACTTGGTAAGCCCGCTTCCATCTTCGGCAACATCGTCACTTACCACCAGGTGAGATGTTGTCAAGGGTTTACCAATTGTGAATAAAAAAAAAAAAAAAAAGATATTTTGGTTGAACAAAATAATGCAAATACGAAGGTCTCTCATTACGGAACACTTCTTTTTAAAGCTAAATTCTTTGGCTAGTTTTAGGCTCCTTACATATTTTGTTCTTTTTATATAGACATGCCTACTTTTAAAAATGTTTTCCTAAATGGCATAAGTGTAAAAATAGTCTAAAACTCATTAGAGGTTGCTGACAAATCCTATTGTCTAGTCTTTTATATGTGTGTATTGTGTTTGTAAATACTTGTGCTTTTTTTAAAGCTAGTTATAAAAATGTCATGGTGTTTGTCTACTTTAAAAGTATTAAATGATATGATACGTTTAACTACTCAATCACTGTACCTCGAAAATGGTAAAAGCTATAAAATTCTTTAAAAAACGTTAATTATTTATCAGTAGCTAGAGGTTCAGGTATGTAGATGCTATTTTTTTTAGGTTGTAGAAGAAATTATTAATCCTGACATCCCAAAGGTGCAAAAACACATATCTAATGCACCTAGTTCAGTGATATCAACTAATTATTCCCAAGGAATATCTTGTAAGCTTATATTTCCTGATTTGCAGCACGTGGAATCCTCACATATAAGTTAAATGATTTTCTCTTGAAGGTCATGGTCATAACGTATTTGTAATTTTGCAAATCTCATAATTATTTTTAACGCACTGCGGTGAAGATGTTTTTTTCTATTTAAGTTACTTAATTACTAAAATACATGCTACTTTAAGTTTCAGATCGGAGAAGAAAGTAACAATTATGATAATATAAATATAGAAGTACAGCAGTGTAATGTATCTTGTATACAAGAAATCCAACAAATTCTCCCCAAAAAAATACTCATGACCCCAAATTACCTAATTTTAAACATGCGAAAGAAAACGTCTCTCATGCGAGTTCAAAACTTTAATTTTCCTCCCTTTTTAGGGTTCCCTACACTCAAAGTGTGACCAACAGGACCTTATTACTAAGTCTCCGCTGTCTGTCTGTCTGTCAGCGGGCTATATTTCATGTAAAGAGTTCTGTTATTAAATGATTTGCATATTAGTTACAAACATTCAAATTATTTTATTGATATGCGTCTTGTTTTTTTTAGGTTCTGAATAATGTACTGCATCGTCGAAATAAACCAACCCCTCTCGTCACAGAATATAACTAATAACACAGCTGATGATTTGATGTCGTTATCTGGAGAGAGTTCCGTTGATAATACACCAACATGTTTATTTAACATAAAAACTTCACAAGATATTTTGCAGATATTATGATGACATTTTAACACAGTTGACACTATACCAATCAATTATCTTGATTACCACGAAGATTGCATATCATCTTATTCTCCCTTGCTCTTTTGTTAACTACAACTCATAGTCTTATAAATATAGTGGTAATCTTCTGTTCCTGCCTGATCTTCTGATCTCTACAGAAGAATGTGTTAGCTCGGGGTCATTACTAGTCTGTAGGTCAGACTCAGGAGCATTGATAGGCGGGCTTTCGGCCTCCGGGTTGGTCTCGTTTGCGTGATTCTCTGTCAGGGTATTCTCGTTTGCATGATTCTCTGTCAGGGTATCCTCACATTCAGCTATTGCCTCTCCTTGACCTTCGACGCGTTCAAGATGCCGATTCGATACAGTGGTTTCTCTTCCGTCTCTTAATCTAACAAAAGAATAGGCAGGATTAGCCTGCAGCAGTTCAACTTCTTCTAAGACAGGTTGACACTTATTGGTCCGGTTGAACCGACCCATGAGAACTTGGTCTGAATTAGCGAGCTATGTCGGGATGCTGTGACCGTTCAGGGGGGACCTACGTGGGTGTGTGAACATTTTAGAACATGTAGAATTAGTGACTCTGCATAAGAGCAATCGAATGGAGAGGTGGGCCTCTATTAGAATATGATACCAATTCTCAATGGGCATATTGTGCGAACGCAGAGCAAGTTGGACTGTTTTCCATAGGGTGGTGTTCAATTTCTCAACCTGGCCATTTCCTTGGGGGTTATATGCCGTTGTTCTGCTTCTTGCTATTCCACGTGAGTGTAAAAATTCTCTTACTTCTGATGATAGAAACTAAGTTCCCCGATCGTAGTGGATGTACGACGGAAATTAGAATACCATAAAATTGCTGTTTAGATGTTTGATTACCGTCTTGGCACTGATATCCCAATAAGGGAATGCAAACGGGAATCTAGAGTACTCGTCAAGAACGGTGGTGACTATGTACCGATTATGGGTCCGTGATGGAACAGGTCCTTTAAATTCAATGCTCAGGCGTTCCATAGGAGAGGTAGCCTTTATCAGTTTAGGAAGCGGATCAGGGCTGTTGTACTACCTGGGCTTGATTTCACAGCATGTACGATAGTTAGCAGTCATCGTCCTCACTTCGTCGACACTCGACAGTGTATGGCAAGTTTTTTTTTTCTTCAACCAAAGATACATTCGAGTAACGCCTGGGTGACACATGGTTTCGTGGAGCGACTGGAGCCTACTTCTTCGAGATTCCATCTTGGCTCATACTCTAGAAAGGGCGTCGGCTGCATATTTTTCTTTACCTGGTCGGTATATTATATCATATTTATAAGGTGCGAGCTTAAGTTGCCACATTTGAATCTTTTCATTTTTAATTTTGCTCGTATGCTTTGCATCAAACATAAACGACACCGATCTCTGATCAGTATTAGTTTAAATGGTCTTCCTATATGAAAATGTCGCCATTTCTTTAGAGCTTCTACTATGGTATATACTTCTTTTTCAATCGCAGTGATTCCACTCGCTTTGATTAAGTGTTCTCGAGTAGAAAGCAACAGGTCTCGAATCTTGCGACAGAGTAGCAGCATGGAGTGCTCTGAGGCATCGGTCTCAACCGTAAAAGGCTTATTGTCATCGATTGCATGTACTGCTGACTTTGCAATTGTAGATTTAAGATCTTCGAAACATTTCACTGCTATTGATTTCAAAGGAAAAACATTCGAATGAGCCAGAAAATGTATCTCTTCGGAAAAGTTTGGGATCAACTTAGAGTAGTGAGTAAACATTCCTAGAATCCTTTGTCATCGATTGCATGTACTGCTGACTTTGCAATTGTAGATTTAAGATCTTCGAAACATTTCACTGCTATTGATTTCAAAGGAAAAACATTCGAATGAGCTAGAAATGTATCTCTTCGGAAAAGTTTGGAATCAACTTAGAGTAGTGGGCAAACATTCCAAGAATCCTTCTAAGACAGGTAAGATCGTTCGGCGGAGGCATATTCAGCAAAGGTTTAAGTCGCTCACTATCTGGTTTGATAACGTGATTACAAATAGTATAGCCAAGTTTGTTAATAGTATTTTGCATAAATTTGCTCTTTTTTTGTTTAGTGTTAGGTTGTACTTTTCCGCAGCTTTAAGGAATCGATTAAGGTTTTCATCATGCTCCTTTTTTGTGTTGCCACAAACAGTAATGTCATCTAGGTAAGCATAAGTCCCGTTTAGATTTTTGGTCCTAATGAGCCAGTCGATCGTTCTTTAAAAGCTGGAGAAGCCATTAGTGACACCGAACGCAATACGGCGAATTGATATAGGTTTCCACACGCCACAAAATCTGTATAATTTTTTCGTGAGGCAGGATTGGTACCTGATGATAGGCACTCTGCAAGTCTATTGCACTAAAAATCGCATATTTGGCCACCTTTGTAACCATTTTCTTCTATTTTTGGTAACAGGTACACATCCAATTGAGTATATTTGTTTGTAGTCAGAGACGTCTGAGAATAGTCAATCACGAGTCACTTCTTGTGATTCGCATTCTTAGTAATCAGGACTTGTGCTCGCCACGGAGATTGACTTTCTTCACAATACCTTCTTTTAATAACTTCTCGACTTCTCTCCTTATAAACGCGTGGTCATCCGTGCTATGCTTTCTCGATCTGGTGGTTATCGGCTTGCAATCTGCACTGAAATTTGCAAATAGAGGTACAGCTGGAACAGAGGCTGCAGCCACACTGTATACCTTCAAGGTATCTTTAGGAGCACCAAAAGCAAATTCGAGCGTTGAGCGTTTGATTCAAGTACGCCGTGCCCTATAATAAGGTCAGTGCAGAGATTCCTCACTATTAGAAGGTTTACATTTTCGTACAAGTTATCACCAATTTCTTCATTTTGACATATGAGACCGTTGACCTGAGATTTGTGTGAGAGAGAAGCCATTGAATTGTTTGATCGCATCGTTTCTTCCTGAGTTGGCAAAGATTTGCGAAATCTTCATTGACGAAGCTTAAAAGTCTTAAAGTGTCTTATCAGCGCTTCAGAAAGGATGCCCTTGATTGATGGATTGAAAATACTTTATTACACAACATAACAGGAAAGAAAAGATACAATGATTAAGGAAGCTGTATAGGCGGTGTCATCGTTAACAAACGGTCTCTTCCAGACAACCTTTATAAATGCTGAGACCATGGCTTTCCGTAGTGAAGTCGGTGCTGCAGCTGTTATTTGCGACCGCAGTGGCCACCGGCCACACCCTTCTGATGGTGTTGTCGAGGCGGTAGTCTGGTTCTTGCTGCGACATACCTTGCCATAGTGCCCCTTTCTGTTACATTTTGTACAGATTACATCTGGAGCTGGGCAGTCCTTGCGTAGATGTATAGATCCACAGCAAAAAAATCATTTCCGCTTAGGTGTTGATGCCGAAACAGCATTAGAGTCCGCATCTTAATCATCTTAAGGGGTGCAGTGGGATTATCAGTTTTTAGGATGGAATATACTTCTGGGGCTGATTAGAAGTTTTTACAGTTAGTTTTCACCATTTCCATGGAGAGAGCCTTGCTATAGGACTCTTTCAATGTCAGCGTCAAGTTTTATATCAATCGTTCGCGTATCTACTTAGATGAGATCCCCGCTATAAACGCTCCTCTAATACTATCGATCTTGTTAGTTTCAGCGTCGACGCTGACAAACTCACAGTCTTTGGCTAATTGCTTTTTAAAGGCTTTAGCCTGAAATTAAACGTCGATTGTTTCGCCCGCGTGCTGTCGTCTAGTAGTGAGTAAATGCCTTACGTATATTATGTTCTTCGGCTTCAAGTATAGCTTGTCCAGTGCAGCCATAATTGAGTCGAAAGTTGAGTATTCACTTACGCTGGCTTACACCTCGCGGTGTGATATGGTTGACCAGGAGTTGGTTGAAGTTGGTTGAGTTCCATATTGCTTCCTGTTGAGCTGCAGCATCTGCTGATTGCTGTGCAGCTAAGGAGTTATAGAACGTTATTTTAGAGTGCTGCCATTCGCTCATCCTCGATACGCTCGATCCTAAAAGTGGCTTATTGCAAGCCGATCAGGTTCCCTACGAACGAATTATATAAACTCTGCTCGGTTCTAAGAGTACGACATTTTTACATAATGGCCACTGTGCTCAAATATCACAAAAAAGCCCCACATACTTTCATAAAGACTTTCAGTTCACGGCGGCGGCACGAACCAGCATGGTCCGCGCCGCCCACGAGAACTACTTTTGCAGATCACTTTTTCTTTCACATGGCGCCTTTTCTTTATAATCGTGTTAACAAAATTCTAAAAATATATGATTTATGTAGACACAACTGTAAAAAAACAGTTAGACAATGGCTACTAACCTTGGATTATGACGATACTGAAAAAATTATGCATGCTTAAGCAGTCAGCAGACTGCTTAAATATGTATAATTTAGCAAAGCAGGAATACACACACCACACCACACTACACACACACGCACACATACACACACACACACACTCACACACACCTACGCAACACGCACTCATCCACACACACGCGTGCGCACACGCACTCATACACTCAAATATATCATCATCATCATCATTGCAGCTCATATACGTCCCCACCGAGGGGCTCGAGCCTACCCTGAATCAGGGCGACTAGGCCTTAGTCGACCACGCGGGCCCAGTGCGGGTTGGTCGACTTTACACACAACCTTCGAGTTTCTTCGCAGGCGTGTGCAGGTTTCCTCACGATGTTTTCCTTCACCATTAAAGCAATCGGTAAGTATGTACGTAAGTTTTTGAAAAACTCATTGGTTCATTGGCCGTCCAGATTTGAACCCGGTACCTCTGGTTAGATGGACCGAGTCGTTACCGGTTGAGCCACCGACGCTTTTAAATATATGCACGAACTTAATCTTACCCCGGGCACGGCACGCCATACTTTTGACTACATACTCTGTAAATTTAGTAGCTAATCCAAGTGCCTTTAAGCGAGTTTTAAAGCAGCGGCAGCGAAACCTTTTGTTGTTATAGTATGTCGTGCGTGCCTCAATATCACGTAGCTATACAAGTTAACAAAAGACTGGACACTTAATTATATATCTACCCACATTTTTATTATTTTTTATAGATGAGATTAGCATTAAAACTTACCTTTTGTTCTTAAATTAGGGAAGAGACTGGTTACCCACAACACAGGAAATCCTAGTGTGGGGACCAGGGATACTTACTGTGCTTTAGCTATATGTCTCTTTTTGGTGCAATAAAATATTTTTATTTTTTTAATTATTTTTTTTTTTCGCGCTGTCGAGTCGTAAGTTCGTGGTAGGGTCTACATCGAACCTATCTGGTCTTAGTTTTTCCATTAAATAAAAGTAACTATACATACAGATAAACCTCTTATATTAGGGTTTATTTAACATAAAAATTACACGAGATAAGTATTTTGCAGACATTATGATGACATTTTAACACAGTTGACACTATTCCAATTTATTCCTTTGATTAGGTAATCGTGGTACCACTAAGATTGCTTAACATCTCAATCCCCTCCAAAAATAAAATGGCAGGTTGGCAGCCCTGTGACGCCACGCCACGCCAAGTACGGTAATCCAAGTAATGCGTCGGTCGAGTTTCGTGGTGGGGTCGTGTGGTATGGTAGATAGCAGCGTTGCCAGACGTACGATAATTATCGTACATGTACGATAATTTCGACACTAATACGATGTACGATACAATATGTATTATCGTACGTCAAAGTACGATAATTTCCAACCCTCCTCCGAAGTGGGGTGAAAAGACTAGTATCGAGTGCCTTAAAATCATCTAAAAATATAAAATAATGTCTATGGTCGGGGACTTCTCCGCGAATCTACAAAATCAACGGACGAATGACAATGATGTTTTATTTAATTTATTCCTTAGATTCAAAGTTAAGTTCGCTAAGAGTGTAAATGTAAAAAAAAAGTGTAAAGTTGATAAATACATAGTTCCAAATTACTTGGATTACCGTACTTTAAACCATGGTAAATGACTAACTTTGTTTTTTGTTTTGCGAAATAGCACGTTTCGCGCGGTTCTGGCAGTTGTACGATAATTTTTCATCTAGTAGTTCTGGTCCGATAATTTTGGAATACCGGTACGATAATTCGTTTGCACTTGTCTGGCATCCCTGGACTCCCTGGTTGGTATGGTAGATAGATGCGCTTGCGCTGTCTAACTGTAGTTTTGCTCAGAATAATATTTGCTTTTTGTGAGAAATACTCGAAGAAACGAAGTATTGTGGTGTTGTAGGGTTTTAACTGACTATGAATTGCGAGAAAAAACGTTAATAATCAAGCAGGTTAGTTACCATTTACTTACCGTTTCCTTCTGAATGTTTTACGAGTATTTTGTCCATGTATCGTTACTGATCTTAAAAAATGATTATGAACATCGATTTAAGTTCAATTTGTATTATTTTCCAATTATTTCATTAATTTCAACACATTCCCGACAGCTTTGGTTCAGTTCACTTTTTTTAGAGCCTCTCGCTTGGCGCGTCGGAAATTTTGTTATTTGCCGTGTTATTTTTATCATTACTTACCTCTGTTTGTTGAACTTGTTTTACTCCATATATTGCATGATACATAAATTCCGCCTGAGCTGTTGTTCTGCCGAGGCCGCCATGAATCGCCTCTTCACGTATTATATCCGCCTTGAGCTGGATTTCGATATTGTACAGTGGAGACTGACGAGAAAAAATTGTACAAAAGCAAAAAAATCCTTATATAACTTAAAAATCCTATTAACCATGAGACAATTAAATAGTTGAGAATGACGAGAAAAAATGTTGTATTTAATCCGCCTCCATGGCGTAATGGTTAGTCCATTCGCTTCACACCAGGAGGTTGTGGGTTCGATTCCCGGTGGGGTCAACTTGTAAGACTAGGTTTGGTTGATGGTAGGACATTTTCTAAGCCCGCCTGGCTAGCTACCATCATCTTATCTAAGTCTTGCCGCGAAATAACATTGCTGTGTTTCGGCTTAAAGATAAGATAGCCAGTTGTATATTGCGTTAGGGAATCTTGGTAAGCCCGCTTCCATCTTCGGCGTCATCGTCACTCACCATCAGGTGAGATGATGCCAAAGGCTTTCCAATTGTGGATAAAAAAAAGGAAAAGAAACAAAATACTTATATTTTAACTTAAAATAAGTTATTCGATTATGTCATTTTGTAAATAATTTAATATCTGTTGATTCAAACAAAGTGATTAAAATTTTTCACATACCTATAATCCAGAAGGGTTGTTGGCCTGTGATGTGAATGTTGCTTAAGTCTCAGCGATGCAAGGTCCAAATAAAAAGGGCCGAACAAACGGGCAAGGCACTTTTGTAACCTCTGTTTTACAATAATGTTAATCGTGAAGGTTTTAGAATTTAGTATATCAAGTCTCAATATAGATATGATCAAGTAACTTGTTGAAAAATATTTTTATGTTTTTTCGTGACTTTTGAATGTAGGTCAATGTTGTAAAGTTTTAGAGTTCTGAAATCAAGGAACCCCACTTTCCACAAGGTTGACTTCAAATTTCGAAACATTTAATCATTCAATTTTATTAGCTTGATGATTTCGTAATGAATTTTTTAACCTTAATGTGAAGCTCTCTAAAAGGTGTAACAAAATTAGCTGAAACTATTTTAACTGGTGCTTCTACCCATGAAACTGCACAACTTTCCCCATGGAACCCATAGTAAAATCGCAAAAAAAAATTGGCTCTCCCATACTAACTCGATCAGCTGATCAGCCAACTTAATATGGGAAGTTCAAATTTTTTTTTTGAGATTTGACTATGGGTTTCGTGGGGAAAGTTGTTCAATTTAATGGGTAGAAGCACTAGTTAAAATAGTTTCAGCTAATTTTGTTAGACCTTATATAAAACGAAAACCTTTCTTCCAGTCTTAATGCGGAAACAAAGAAAAACAACAAACGAAGACTTATACAGTGAATTTATACTGGAGGAAATGATTGGTGAGTTTATTTTTAACTCAATGTAATTTCTTTGTTTAATAGAAGAACCAAGGTAACCGATGATGTAGTTCGCAGAATCGCTAAACTGAAGTGGCAGTGGGCAGTTTTTCTACATAGCTCGTAGAACAAATTACTCTTGGGTTGACAGTAACGTTCTCGCGTGGCAACTGCACACCGAAACAGGAAGTGTAGAAAGGCATCCCACGCGGTGGACCGACGACCTAGTGAAAGTTGCGAGAAGCCGCTGGATGCAGGCAGTGCAGGACTGGTCATTGTGGAAATCTTTGGAGGAGGCCTTTGTCCAGCAGTGGACGTCGTTTCGCTGACATGATGATGTTTAATAGATAACATATACAGGGTGACTTGTAATTAGTTCTTGATAACAAAAGATATGAATATACTCGTGATAACAAACAACTTTCCCAAAGAAACTATATAAGATCTAACAAAATTAGCTGAAACTATTTTAACTGGTGCTTCTACCCATGAAACGTTACAACTTTCCCCATGAAACCCATAGTCAAATCTCAAAAAAATTTATGAACTTCCCATACTAAGTTGGCTGATCAGCTGATCGAGCTAGTACGGGAGAGCCAAATTTTTTTTGCAATTTAACTATGGGTTCCATGGGAAAAGTTGTTCAGTTTCATGGGTAGAAGCACCAGTTAAAATAGTTTCAGTTGATTTTGATACACCTTATATGTCAAATCAGAAAAAATTGATACCCGATACATAAAAAGTTATCAAATCGGCAATAATGTATAAAGCACCAAATTATTTATATCATATTTGACATATAGTTTAGTTGGGAAAGTTGTTTGTAATCACGAGTACATTCATATCCTTTGCTATCAAGAACTAATTAAAAGTCACCATATACATCAAAATCAAATCTACAGAAAGTTATATCTCAATTTAATTTTAATCAGATACAAAATTCCTGCTTGGCCGGACCCTTTGGAGTAACATCGGGTCTTACCAAGTAAGTAAATATAATTCTTACATACTTGATATATTTTTTATTTATTACCCAAGTTGAAATTATTTAGTATAAAGTATATCTAAAATTATTACTATGTGTGAAAGTCGAGAGAAACCGCTGGATGCGGGCGGTGTGCAGGACCGGTCATCGTGGAAATACAATGTCCATCAGTGGACGTCGTCGTTCAACCGATATGATGATAACAATGATGATGTTTAATAGATTACTTAAATATATTAAAAATAAATCTACAGAAAGTTATATCTCAATTTAATTTCATTCCAGAGACCAAACTGCACACGCTATTTACAAAGTGCCGCCGCTGCCCGTCTCTTGAAGCAACTCATCCAAGATCATACGAAGTAAGTTAATTCATTTTTTTTAGTTAATAACCAAGTCGCAATTGTTTGGTGTAAAGTCTGTGGCCATTGGGTTGGTGGTAGTAAGGTTCTCGAGTGGCGAGCGCGCCGCACCAAGACTTGGTGCAGAAAGGTATCCCACGCAGCAGTGGACCGACAATCCCACTTGGTTGTGTGAAAGTCGAGAGAAACCGTCATGACATGCTGAGAGAGCACTCTAGAGCTTTAAAATTAAAAATATGTATTATTTGCCTCAATAATGGGCAATTTTAGGTGGAAAAAAAAACTGACTTCATAGGGTTTAAAGCCACACAATATTCACAATATCTAAACACTAAGGCATAAGTTTTCCACCATTTATTTTCTAATAGTGTTTATTTCTAACTTTGTTTGTATTAACTAATTTTTCTTCTTTAAACTTTTTTATTTATTTTATTTTCATTTATTTTATTATATTTGGAAAACAAAACGGTTATTACATAACAGTTAGTGACGACTATTTAAAATAACTATAAACCACTTAAATGTTTACGCATATAAAAGCCTAAATACTTGCTTGCTTATCCTCTATGTACTTTCATAGTCTAAAATATAGTGAAAAAAATTATTTCTCTAAAAATACACTTTAATTTTTTTCATGAAATTTACACTTTTAATTATAACTTTAACACTAGCTTCAGTAAGCGTTTCCATTATTGGCACGCCTAGCGTGGTGGATGTTGTGTGTGTGAATATTTAGTATTCTTTGGTGTTGGCCGGTCCGCTCAGCGTAGGCATTCACATACTACTCTGCCGCCTCCTCGTCGTCCTCAAAGCCGTGCTAGCGCTAAGGCGGATGACAACGATCTCGGCTGGCTCGGGGTGGTATGTGTGTGGTGATAGCGGGCGGGGGGGATGCATGCGCCCTGGCCCAAGCTCGGGCGGCAGTAAGTAGTAAAAACCATCAGCTGGCCTCTGTGCTTGCTGGTTTCCTGCAGGGTGGTGTGAGCTGGATAATGCTGCTACACTTCACACTTTAGTTCATCTTCAGCAAAGGTATGTGTGTGCGAAGGGTTGGCGGTATAGGTCCGTCCGAAACAAACAAACAGTCCATGGTGGTCTCGGCAGAGAGTGTATTGCTCGGGCGGTACGGGGCCCAGCCAGCAAGCCGTATTTTTTTTACAGTATCAACGCAAATATACCTATTTTTTAAAACGCTACTATTTGTAGTTCAAGTAATTACATTTCTAGGTAATAATTAAAGTTATGTATGCCTGTCCGTCAATCTATCAATATGAGACTGTGGGTGTGGTCAATATGATGTAATTTTTTTTTCGCTTTTTTTTTCTAGTGCAGGCAAAGGCTCATTGGCCAAACCGCCTAATATATATTTTTTTTTTATCTCGTAATAAGTAAAATTCTTCGGTGATTTTCAGCTTCTTCTTCGGAGTACACGCCCATACGCACGCGTGCACACACACACTGAAGCAGGAGTACACACCCTTCGGAGCTCACCGTCACAAGGTATGTGTCACTTTGAATTTTATCGCTCAAGTAGGTGAACAAGAAAAAAAACAAAGTATTATTTTTTAAAAAAATTTCTTAAAATACAATGTCATGAAATATTTATCATTATCTCTGTATTTACAAAAGTAATCAATCTTCTTCAACCACTTTGAAAAACCAAAAGTTGTATTGAATTTGTAGTCAATTTGAGATTTATTAGCCTCCCACCACCGTTCGAGTGCAGCCTGTAGTTGATTCTCACTCATGGGCGTCGAATCGTATTCAATGTGTGCATGTTTTATGAAAAGTTTCATAGGATCCGTGCGCGAAAAATATTTTAAATAGTCATCCTTCACGTGACACGTGGGCGCTCTAGGAACGGGCTGATTTAGATTGTTGTAAAAGTATGCCGCAAAGAAGTGACGAGATAAAAATTCAATTTTATCTGCAAACTTTGAGGTCCGGCCGTTTGGGTGCAACCCCATCAGGATATGTCCACCCAGGTATTCCGATGGAATGAGATTCTCTACGCGGTGCCGAATTAACCGGTCCAGTCCCAATTCAAAGTCTCTAAAGGAATATAATAATGGCAAGGGATAATATCTATGATAAAGTCGTCGTCGCCGTCATCGCTGCTCAATATCACACAACCACCACCATCACCACAACAATCAAACATGCTCAAATGTTGGCAGGTTGACGGCAAAAATTCAATGTTTTCGTATGCGCACTCTCGCAGAGTTAGCGTGTTTAGATTCGGCAACCGTTGCAACTCTGCAATGTTTACATTGACTTGTTTTGTAATTTCCAACTTTGTCAGATTTGCTGGAAGACCGTTGCTGCTGCTGCTGCTGCTGCTGCTGCCACCACCACCACCACCACCACTAAACACGTTTATTGGTAGTAAAGTGCGGCGGCGACGTTGTTGCCCCAAATTTTTGTATTGTTGCTGCCAATTGTTGCACTCCTCGTCGTGCTGCTCGCGTCGTCGTCGTCGTCGTCGTGTCCTCAACCCCCCAACACTCATGGCCGTCGGTGGGTTGCGTAATTGTTCCCGAACGGCCGGCGCGAGTCGTCGCCAAAACGTTAGGGGTATTGTAGCGCCTCGGTCGCAGCTTCTTATAAAATTCGTGGTGCACGTCATTGCGAGATTGGTACGATCCTCCTCGTGCTCGATAAACTTGTAAATCTCTCCAAAGGCGTCGTCGTTCAAACACTCCATATGCGATAGCCCAGTGTCATCATCACAAGCATCTATCGCGCAGCCGCCGCCGCCGGCCTCCATCACCTCCTCCACCTCCTCATCCTCCGTCTCATTGTCTACGTGAAACTGAACAACACACCGTCGCTTGGGGCTAGTAGTAGCAGCAGCAGCCACCGTCGTCGTCGTCATCGCTGCCGCCGCCAAAGTTTCCATTCTTTTTTTTTTGGCCAAAACTTTTGTGTTGGCCGGCTTGTTCGCTCGCTCGCTCACTCGCTCGATTTGTGTGTACGGTTGATCAAATTGGCGAGCGTGAATGCGCCCGTGACCGGCGAGCGGTTACCAATTTATTGGCGGTGTTGCCGCGCCGTCCGCGCGCCCCTCAGCCGCCTTACCACCCTGCCGTCATCGGAAAAAAATCAATTAGGTTTTCCATATTACAGATTTCATGGAGGGGGAGGAGCAAGAAATTAATATGGATGACCTGGGGGAGGAGGATATAGATGACCTCTCCAGTCAATCTACCCTCGTATTGGGTGAATTGGATATGGAATCCGATGAAGACCAATACGAGGAGCTGGAGGAGGACGGCGAAGGCGGCGACGACTCCGACGATAGTGGAGTTTTTGAAAATTTCAAAATAATAATTGAATATTCCCCACCAGTTGGGGAACGAATTTGTTTTTGTGGTGTCATCATGAAAAATTATGAAGATTGTAAAAAAAATTTGAAAAAAAAATAATTAAATAAATAAAAAATCACATTATAAAATACATATTTTATTGAAAAAAAAACTACAATTAAATAAAATTAACAAGAATTTTTATCTAGAATATCGTCAATAGCCGCCGCGATATCGCCATCGGTGTACACGCCGTTCTCGTTGGTTTCCGCGAGGATTTTTCCTCGCGGGTTCCATCTGAGGCATCCCAGTTGGTTTTGGATGGCGTTACCGATGTCTACGTTGCGAGACACGCCACCCCACTGTTTCACCACATACGCGGCGGGTTCTTTTCCGGCGAGCGCAACCACAGCTCTGGCCATGCTCACGCGTTGGCGGCAGATCAGGTACCACGAGTTTTTTGATTTGAGTCTCACCAAAGCGAGACATTTCTCTTTGTTTTTGTCGTCGTTGATCTTCGGCGGGGTGGGCTTGGAGGAGGAGGAGGACAGGGTCACCAAGGGCAGACACTCCATGATTTCGGCGTGGATTCGATCCAACGTATTGGAAACTTGAGCGTGCCGAATTTCCGCTCTTTGGCGCTCCTCTTCGGCATTGTAGCGCTCCTGTTCCGCCAATAGGATTTCCTCTTCGACCATTAGGCGTTTATCGTTGGCGCTTTGGCGTTCCTCTTCGGCTCTTTGATGTTCCTCGTCAATCAAATCTTTTAATTCGTACAATGCATCGTCGGTCAGCTGATTGTTTGATTGAGGATTAATAATCTCATTGCGATGATGCTATTCATAGCGGCGTTCGTATTTTGTGTACAGCTTGAAAATGTAAATCATACGAGAAAACAAGTGACGTATTTCATTTTTAATTTACATCAACAGCAATTGGAAATCAGGCGCGTTCATGACCACGTACAGTGTTTCTGTAACTATGGCGTCGGCAAATTCTTCAAATTAAATGTGTGAATTCTCTTGTAGCAATTTGAGAAAACTTTGTTTTTTTGTTGTATAATCTCCGTCGTAACCGCACCAATCCAATATTTCGTCAGTAACCACAACTTTTTGATTCGTGTCCATATTCCAAAAGAAAGCGTTTCGTTTGTCGTTCACCACATCAATCTTAAACTTTCGGCACACTTCACCAAACGATAATTTTACTGGCGACAACCAAGTCGTCACGACATCATCATCATCATCATTGTCATTGAATCGCTGCTGCTGCTGCTGCTGTTGCTGCTATAGAGGCGAAGTCATGATTAGTTGAGCTGGAGCGAATGGATCACGTGCGTTGCTCACGAATGTCCAAGTTGTAATGATTTGTTCTAGTAGCGTATACAAGAATCTGTTTCCCCCCCCCCTACCCCCTGCACACCATACGCCCGCCTCGCCTCGCTTAATCAATCTCGTCGTCGTCCCTCTCAAGGTATTGCTTCCAAAACCTTGTGCGGATCCTACAACCTGCGTGCGCGCCCCGCCTCGCATAACCAATCTTGTCGTCGTCCCTCTCAAGGTATTGCTTCCTCCGAAACCTTGCTGCGTAAGTGATAGTAACACAGCAAAAAAAAACCCCGTCCCCCTGAAGCACCGTCAAAAATCGGCTTCGACGCCTCAAATGGATCGCGCGCGCGCGCGCGGGAACATCATGGAGGAGACAAACGAGGAGGAGGAGGAGAACGGCATCTACCGTGACGCGGACATCACGGCGGCCATCGACAGTATTCTAGATAGCAATGTCGTTTCTGAAATTTGTGATAATGCTGAAAAGCTATTATAATTTTCTTTTTTTTAATTTTATTTTATTTACCGTAAACACCCTAAGCAATCACTTGCTTGATCAAATTCACGTACAGAGTGTCGCGTGAGTATGTTGCGCAACCTTGCACCTCCACCGGGGTTCATTTCGTCCATGATCCGCAGCAGAAGATCAACCTGCCCGGTGTTCCGTTCGTGCAAGATTAGTTTCGTCCAAGGTATCACAATCAATCCGAGCCTTTTCAACAGGCGTACAATGAAAAATGGATTGAACTCTAGAGTTAGATCGGTGGCCAGCAATCGGTCAACTAGCAGCGTTTTCATTGCCAAAGTTCTCCGTGCCCATTGGTCTCTGGGATTCCACTGCATTTGGGGCAGTGTCGACAAGATTTGCAACTGCATCGCAAACAACTGGGCGTTGGTGTCGGGGAAGCGGTGGCAGCGGCGGCGCATCGTCAAACACACCGTAGGCATGTTGATAAACTCTTCGAGATCATCGTTTCGAACGTAACTGCCGCCGGCGCCGGCGCAGCTGCCTCCGGGGGCGATACGCCTGTCCGACGACGATTATGTCCACCAGTCGTGGCGGGGTTGAGGCGGGATACTTTCCATGCAGCGCCAACTCCACACAGTCTCTGTGTAGTGAGAGCGAGCGGCGCGAGCATATTTCAATCATCTTCTTCATCGCACCCTCCGTCTCTGAGTGTAGCTCTTTGCCAAAACTCAACAGCAGTTCCATGAATAGGGCCAACAGTTGCTCCCTGTACGTACCGCCACCGCCCAGCTTGAATATGTCGTCTTCGCCGCAGCCGCCGCCTCCGCTCATTTCCTCTGCATTATTTTTATTATTCTCGCGCGTGGCGTTGGCGATTACGACGGCCGCTATACGGGCGTCGATCGGTTCACACCAATCGAGTACGGTCAAAAAAGTCGGCCATCTCGCCGGTCCAAATTGCGCGATAGTGAGCACTAGATGAGCTAGATCACAGTACGTGTACCGTCTGATTGCAATTCTACTCAAAACTCTATCCAACACCCATCGTTTATTCCCATCTGCCCCCTTCGGAGCTTGCCACCGGGGTGGCGGTTGGCACTAAATTTAGTGCGTTTATTCCCATCTGCCCCCTTCGGAGCTTGTCACCGGGGTGGCGGTTGGCACTAATTAGATGACGTTCAGCACCACCGTTTATTCCCATCTGCCCCCTTCGGAGCTTGCCACCGGGGTGGCGGTTGGCACTAAATTTGGTGCGTTTATTCCCATCTGCCCCCTTCGGAGCTTGCCACCGGGGTGGAGGTTGGCACTAATTAGGTGGCGTTTACCGCCCCGGTGATCGATGGCACCTATTTAGTTTCATCTACCCCCCTCGTAGTTATAGTACAGGGGTTTAAAGGGTTTATCGCATTTCGTATTGGACATTATCAATGGAAATTAATATAAAACCTAACTGTATATCATGAGCAATAAAAATTATGTTTAAAATAAATAATTTTGGAATTCTTATAGTTAGTAAATTATTATAGAAATAATTTACAAGGATAAAGAATTTTTTAAATTCTTTATTTCTTTTATTGGGTATAACTGTACTCTTACAATAATCAAAGATGGGTGTAAATGTCTCTGGATGTTAAGTATGAGTAATAAAAATTAGGTTTATCACTATTAAATGTTATTTCATTATTATGTTGTACTGTTTGTTTATTAATTTTATGCCATTTCAAATAATATTAAACATTTTTAACAGTAGTAATAAGAGAAACAATTTACATGGATGGGTATATAAATTATTTTAAATTTCTTTGTTTCTTTATTGGGTACTAGCTTTTTCCCGCGGCTTCACCCGCAGCATGGACAACGTTTCTATGACTTTTCGAGGGTGCTCAGTGTGCGAGCCGCAAGCGGCTCACGAGCGTGGAAAAAAGTAGCCTATGCTTAATTGTGATCCTTGTTGGTACAGGGGTCTAAAGGGTTTATCACATTTCGTATTGAACGTTATCAATGGAAATTGATATAAAACATCACTGGGTATCACGAGCAATAAAGATGTATATTAATGGATAATAAATGGAACTTTTATTTTAATTTCTAATTCTAATTCATAAATACCATGAACGTTTTATTCTAACAATTATTATTATCTTTCATACACTTACTTGTTATTTTATACACAGTTGGTAAACCATAGCAGCAATATTTATATACCCATCCATGTAAATTGTTTCTTTAATTACTAGAGAAACAATTTACATGGATGGGTATATAAATTATTTTAAATTTCTTTGTTTCTTTATTGGGTACTAGCTTTTTCCCGCGGCTTCACCCGCAGCATGGACAACGTTTCTATGACTTTTCGAGGGTGCGCAGTGTGCGAGCCGCAAGCGGCTCACGAGCGTGAAAAAAAGTAGCCTATGCTTAATTGTGATCCTTGTTGGTACAGGGGTCTAAAGGGTATATCACATTTCGTATTGAACGTTATCAATGGAAATTGATATAAAACATCACTGGGTATCACGAGCAATAAAGATGTATATTAATGGATAATAAAATAACAAGTAAGTGTATGAAAGATAATAATAATTGCTAGAATAAAACGTTCATGGTATTTATGAATTAGAATTAGTAATTAAAATAAAAGTTCCATTTATTATCCATTAATATACATCTTTATTGCTCGTGATACCCAGTGATGTTTTATATCAATTTCCATTTATAACGTTCAATACGAAATGTGATAAACCCTTTAGACCCCTGTACCAACAAGGATCACAATTAAGCATAGACTACTTTTTTCCACGCTCGTGAGCCGCTTGCGGCTCGCACACTGCGCACCCTCGAAAAGTCATAGAAACATTGTCCATGGTGCGGTTGAAGCCGCGGGAAAAAGCTAGTACCCAATAAAGAAACAAAGAAATTCAAAATAATTTATATACCCATCCATGTAAATTGTTTCTCTAATTACTACTGTTAAAAATGTTTACTATTATTTGAAATGGCATAAAATTAATAAACAAACAATACAACATAATAATGAAATAACATTTAATAGTGATAAACCTAATTTTTATTACTCATACATAACATCCAGAGACATTTACACCCATCTTTGATTATTGTAAGAGTACAGTTATACCCAATAAAAGAAATAAAGAATTAAAAAAAATCATTTATCCATGTAAATTATTTTTATAATAATTTACTAACTATAAGAATTCCAAAATTATTTATTTTAAACATAATTTTTATTGCTCATGATATACAGTTAGGTTTTATATTAATTTCCATTGATAATGTCCAATACGAAATGTGATAAACCCTTTAAACCCCTGTACTATAACTACGAGGGGGGCAGATGAAACTAAATAGGTGCCATCGATCACCGGGGCGGTAAACGACACCTAATTAGTGCCAACCTCCACCCCGGTGGCAAGCTCCGAAGGGGGCAGATGGGAATAAACGCACCAAATTTAGTGCCAACCGCCACCCCGGTGGCAAGCTCCGAAGGGGGCAGATGGGAATAAACGGTGGTGCTGAACGTCATCTAATTAGTGCCAACCGCCACCCCGGTGACAAGCTCCGAAGGGGGCAGATGGGAATAAACGCACTAAATTTAGTGCCAACCGCCACCCCGGTGGCAAGCTCCGAAGGGGGCAGATGGGAATAAACGGTGGTGCTGAACGTCATCTAATTAGTCCCAACCGCCACCCCGGTGGCAAGCTCCGAAGGGGGCAGATGGGAATAAACGACACCCATTGCGATAATTTCACAGCACCACCACCACCGCCGTCTACATCAAACGCGTCCAGCCTTCCTCGCAATAAGTTTAGCCATTCATCCATCATCCAGTCTACTTTTGTTTGCGTTTGAACAAGAGTCGCAGCCGTGGCTGCCGTCGCGGCATCCATTGAGAATGTGGTCAGCACTAGAGCCCTCAATGGTAGAAAACGATACGGTCGATGATAACAGATTACATTGATACACGAGTCCGCAAATAGTTTCAGTGGTAATTTTTTGTTGGTGTTGATGAGTCTACTGCATACGTGATAGGGTGACAAGCGACGACGACGATACCGACGACAATGGCGGCGGCTGCGTAAGCCAATGGGAGGATTGTTATTGTCATCGCTGCTGCTGTCGTCGTCGAGTTCACTGTAAAAGTTGACAGGTTTAATCGCGCCGGTGCGAGTTGTAGTGCGACGATGATTCTTCGGATGATGCCACGACATGGCGGTATTTGTGCACGCACGGTACTTATATTCCTCCACTAGAAATTCCCCCCCCCCCTCCAAAAAAACCCTTTCAAGAATTAAAAATAGTAATATCGCACGTTTCAGATATGGATTCGCTTCTGATGCCGTCGAGGGCAAAAATTGTATTTGAGGAGGACTCAGATTATGATGAGGAGGTAGAAAAAATTAATAAAGAAGAATTGAACTTTTATTTTGATTCGATGGCGGCGTGGAAGGAGGCTGAGAGGGCCGAGTTAGCTGCGGAGAAGGCGACCGCTAGAAAGGCGGCCGCGGCTAGCACGGCTCACTCGGCGGCCCTGGCGGCTGCGGCGGCGGCGAGAAAGGCTGCGGCCGCGGCAAAAAGGGCTGCAGCGGCGGCAGCGACTGCGGCGGCGGCGGCGAGGAGGGCGGGGAAGGTGGGAAAAAAATTGTCTAAAAGGAAGTAGGCGGCGGCCGGCGGCGATTTAAAGGTAAGAAATAAACTTAATCGTAACCAACCATGTCTGAATTTAATTTTGACTCTGTATTGGCGGCCACCCCTCTACGTAACATTTCGAGAGCCTTATTGAAAAAAAATTGCGAACGTTTCGACACCTCCATGGCGACATACGTGGAGGTGACCAATAAAATCCAAGCTCTCGCCAAGTCGAAAATGGAACTTGAAAAAGTTCTCAACGACATTGGTTCATTGATGGCAACGATTAGAGAGTCAAAGCTCGCCAGACTCACGCAATTTCTTCAAGTGAACAACAAAACTCCTCATGGTGGTGGTGGTGGTACAATCTCCTCGGTCGATGAGTTGCTACTGCTGCTGCAGCATCCCCAGCAGGAGCAGGAGAAGCAGCAGCAGACACAGCAGTTGAGCTTAGATGTTAAATTGTCGATTTTAGCACTACTCTATGAATATTACAACGGCCAAATTGAATGGGCCTCGTTTGCTGCTGCTGCAGCTGATGGTAGTGTTGGTGGTGGCGACGGCAACAACAACAGCAGCAATAATAATAAATACACTACACCCACCCGCCGGGAGCTTCTGTCCAAAATTTACGAACCCCGCGACGTAAACTCGACGCGTGAATTGGAAAAAGAGTTCTTAGATTATGGTTTTTTGGAGAATTATAAAAAAATAAACCGAAAGTTGGCCACTTTATCTCAGTCGGAATATGATGCGTTAAAATCAAATGTGATATCCATGCCCGTTCGTGTTTGTCGTCGTTCTCGTCATTGTCATCATCATCATCATTATCATCATACGAGAGGCCCCGGCGGTAGTGAGAATGGTGGCGAGTGCCACGGCGGCAACTTGCCAATGGAAAAAGATTTGGTGGAGCAGAAGGATGACGGTGAAGAAGACGACCCTACTGCCGTTATCGTTCTTACTCCTTCTCCAACAACAACAACAACAACAACAACCACACTAGCAGCTGGTAACTTTCATGTAACTTTTAACGCCGCGGGCAACGCTTACCCGGCAAACAAAACACAATCTGGCCAAGGGTGTGTCGATCCTGCGCGTGGCACGGTCGGCGAGCGACTGAGCCCCTAAACGCTCTTATCAGCAAATCTCGTTATCTAGTATGGAGATTGTGACGTCACAGGCGAAACACTATATAAAGAGCGATCGGTTCGCGCGCGAGCTTATTTCTTTGTTAATTTTTGACGAAGACAAGTGGTACGGCTGCTCTGTCTTTCTTTGTACTGTCTTCGTCGTGCGAGCTTATTTCTTTGTTATTTTTTGACGAAGACAAGTGGTACGGCTGCTCTGTCTTTCTTTGTACTGTCTTCGTCAAAAATTAACAAAGAAATAAACAACAACAACCACACTAGCAGACAAGTGGTACGGCTGCTCTGTCTTTCTTTGTACTGTCTTCGTCAAAAATTAACAAAGAAATAAGCTCGCGCGCGAACCGATCGCTCTTTATATAGTGTTTCGCCTGTGACGTCACAATCTCCATACTAGATAACGAGATTTGCTGATAAGAGCGTTTAGGGGCTCAGTCGCTCGCCGACCGTGCCACGCGCAGGATCGACACACCCTTGGCCAGATTGTAATAATTTTTGACGAAGACAGTACAAAGAAAGACAGAGCAGCCGTACCACTTGTCTTCGTCAAAAATATATATATATATTATATATATATAAGGTCTAACAAAATTAGCTGAAACTATTTTAAGGGCAAGTTCAGTAAACGAAACTGAACAACTTTTTCTTCAGCGACCATACTGAAATCATAGAAAAAAAATCTACAATAAAAAAAAAAGAAATCTTTATAAATCCGGCACTGGCCATCGTACCGTAGCAGTCCACGCGCCTGACGCGCCTCCGTCGGGCTCCGCCACAGATGCAAGCCGTGTCTTCCGTCGCGTCGGACACATATTGGGTAGGTATCTAAACCCTATTTGTTTGGAAATAGCCAGACATGTAAACAAAACATGAACTTCAAAATAAACTAGTTTCAATTGGTTTTCAAGTCTTAAATGAACTAAAACACAGTATTTATGTCAATAAAATCCTTGATGTCCAAATGTAAGTGATTAAGCTAAAATGATAAAATGATTTGTTTACATGTTTGGCCATTTCCAAACAAATAGATTTTTCTTTAATGTGACTTGTCCGCAAACAGGCTAAGGCGAACTACGTACCTACTTGCTTCTTATGTCTCCGGTGATTTTCTTGGTTGACCGGCATCTACAGGTCGTGGCATACTCGTAAAAGTACCGTAATCCCAGAATCGCTGCAAAGCACCTATAGTATTGTGTGTAGATGGCATGTAGATGGGGTCTACGGCTATGAAAATCTTGAAACATGTTCCTGGTGTCTATTAGGTTGTGGTTACAAACTTCATATCACACCGCCATGTCCAAATATTGTTGTACATGGCATTTTCACAATAAAACACTTAACTTAGGCACTTAGGTCACAATCTGTAGGTTAGGCTTTGAGAACGTAACTCAATGAGTGCGCGAGAGTAACTGAGATATTTTTTTCGCGCACGCATTGCACTTGTTTGTAGGCGAAATGTACCTACGAGCGAGCAGCAAAATAGTTCAATGGACGAAGTAACTATTTAGTAATCTGTGTCAATGGCCTCAACGCTTCAAAGAAGCCGCTCAATTTCTTATTTTTCGAAAAGTGTAAATACTGTTGGGTTGTATTTTACTACCTACATCTAAAAGGGGAACTATAAGGTTTTAAATAGGTAATATTCGTTTTTAAATAGGAATTGATTGAGAGAACTACCAAAGGTCAACGTCCAGGCACAGCGCAGTTTCGTTGCGGCAAGGCTTACGAAGTAACTATTTAGTAATCTGTGGCAAGGCACGAATCCAGCGAAAAGAAAGGACCGTACTACAACACGAGAATATTATAGTGGGCAATAATGGAATGTGGCAATTTTTTTTTAGAATTCGGTATGGTCACTGAAGAAAAAGTTGTTCAGTTTCGTTTACTGAACTTGCCCTTAAAATAGTTTCAGCTAATTTTGTTAGACCTTATATATATATATTATATACTGTACAGCTGTACAGCAGGCATGCGCATACCAAAATATGGCCTAACGCGGTGACGGCCGCGCCGTTGCAACAAAATTGAAATCTAGCTAGGCAGTCTGTCGCCACCGCAACCGTGCGAGCAAAAATATGGCCTAACGCGGTGACGGCCGCGCCGTTGCAACAAAATTGAAATCTGGCCAAGCAATCCGTCGCCACCGCAACCGTGCGAGCAAAGGCACGGCCTAGCGGCGGCTGCAGTGACGGCCGCTCCGTAACACACAAAAAAACGAGAAATATGGCTAGTTGCGGCACCTATCCGTCTGACCGCAGCCGTGCGAAAAATGTTGTGCCAGCCTATGATTATTTTTCTTTGCGTTTGACCGCGGCCGCGCAGCCGTTATGTTGCCAAAATGGCGGCCTAGCTCTGCTCATCGTGCGCACTAAACCGCCACCGACGTCGCCGTGAGCAAAGGCCCAGCCTTACAGGTGCTCCGTAACACAAAAAAAAACGAGAAATTTGGCTGGGGGTGGTGGTGTATCTATCCGTCTGACCGTTGTTTAGTCCGGTCACACACACACAACACCAGGAAAAACTGGCCAAGTGTGTGTCGATCCGTCGCGTGGCAAGTGTGTGTCGATCCTGCGCGTGGCACGGTCGGCGAGCCGACTGAGCCCCGAACCGCTCTTATCAGCAAATCTCGTTATCTAGTATGGAGATTTGTGACGTCACAGGCGAAACACTATATAAAGAGCGATCTGTTCGCGCGCGAGCTTATTTCTTTGTTAGGTTTTGACGAAGACAGTACAAAGTAAGACAGAGCAGCCGTACCACTTGTCTTCGTCAAAAATATATATATTATATACTGTACAGCTGTACAGTTGTACAGCAGGCATGCGCAAGCAAAGGCACGGCCGAACGCGGTGACGGCTGCGCCGTTGCAACAAAATTGAAATCTGGCTAGGCTGTCCGTCACCACCGCGCGCGGCGACGATCGCACAAACAAAAGAAATCTGGCAGGCGGGGATAGATAAGCGACCCCCATGACCAGCAGCGGCGGAGGAGGACCAATAAACAAAATTTTCATCACCTCTTCCCACCTCACCGAAACTTTCAAACTTTGTTTAAGGGCCTCATCCTTGAACACGGTCAAGCTCCTGTCAAAGATTGGACCCGAGTGGACCGTCCAATTGTACAAACATAAAATTAGATTCTTCAACACTCGCGCCGGCCTGGACAACGCAGTGTACACTTGGACGATTACCATTAATAGTCACACTTTCAACGATCAAATGGTGACACCGGCCGTGTCGAATAACGGCCAATGTTCACTTCGACTGCCGTCCTGTTTCAATCCGTTCAAACAGGAGACGGTCACCATAAAGCTTGTCCTCAACACCGTACACTTTGCATCGACACTCGAAACTCCATTCAAGTATAAGAGTGTTGTGCCGTTGCGCCCTCGCGCACCACCCACACCCTCTTGAAATTTATCACCTTCACACCCGTAGCCCGTACAACATAGTTCAAGTGTATATATATACATATATACGCGTAAAATGCGCGTACTACGCACAGACAATCGTGAAGTTTTGTCGGGGGTTGCTCCAAAACATTAGGATTGTCTGTGCGTAGTACGCGCATTTTACGCGCGAAAAATGGCCAGTTTGCCAGCGTGAGGCCTGTGGATTACGCACACAAATGGAAATTTTACTCTGCCTGTTGTCGCCCGTTCAACCGGTCAAACTCGCCGCCGTCAGATAGTAAGTGGCGATATGAATTTAAGTGTGTACGCATCTCGTGCCGACCACGGCGATAATAAGCTAATACTTGTTCACAAGATTGCACCCATAATGCGACGCCACAACCATGTGCCAATATTGTACCTCCCCAACTCCAAGTATTATTTGAAATTTGAATCGATCGTGAGCCGAGAAACTCCAGATTGTTATAATCTGGAGGAGGTGGTGGAGGAGGAGGAGATTTCGGATGATGACAAGTTGTGTAGTGTTATTGCATGCAAGTGTCCAAACTTTTTAAATTTGTCCGAGATTAAACTGGGAGAGTTGACTCCGCTCAACTATATGCCTAGTAGTTACTGTAGCCTA
Source organism: Coleophora flavipennella (assembly GCA_947284805.1). Taxonomy (NCBI): domain Eukaryota; kingdom Metazoa; phylum Arthropoda; class Insecta; order Lepidoptera; family Coleophoridae; genus Coleophora; species Coleophora flavipennella. The sequence goes on from OX369288.1 coordinate 9,804,479, forward strand.
GTAGTTAGGTATTTACGGGCTTCATGTTATTGTAAAAAAGTTTGGCCTAGTTTTGCAGCTAGACTTGGTTGATTAAGTTCACACGAATCCCTCACCCACCCCTCCCCACTCAATCGACCAACAGAGTGGTGGTTTGAAAACAAACAGGGTCTTTATGATAGAAAATAAAAACTTACTTTATTTTTAAAAAAAAAACTTTATTAGAGTTTTCAAGTTAGTACCACAGAATTTAAACAAAACTTTAGGTTGAAAAATCAACCAAATTCATATTTCAATTTAAAAAATTTCGATTAAAATAAATCGACCAAAAGGAATTTACAAAAAACATAATTGTGGTCCAATTATATAAATCAACCAAATTAAAATATGATTGAAACGATTTCGATTAAAATAAATCGACCAAAAGGAATTTACAAAAACATAATTGTGGTCCTGGCCACAGCAAATTATATAAATCAACCAAATTAAAATATGATAGAAAATCGTACTGAACATGTTTTACAAAATTCCACCTGACATACCAATAATTTAGGTTGAAAAAATTATTCGATTTCGATTTAAAAAAAGGAATTTACAAAAACATAATTGTGGTCCTGGCCACCGCGAAGATTAATTATATAAATCAACCAAATAAAAAAAATATGATAGAAAATTGTACTGAACGTGTTCTAGAAAATTCCACCTAACATACCAATAATTTAAGTTGAAAAATCAACCGATCAACCAACGATTTCGATTTAAAAAAAAAGAATTTACAAAAACATAATTGTGGTAAGATTAATTATATAAATCAACCAAATTAAAATATGATAGAAGATAATACCAATAATTTAGGTTGAAAAATCAACCGATCAACCAACGATTTCGATTTAAACATAATTGTGGTAAGATTAATTATATAAATCAACCAAATTAAAATATGATAGAAAATAATACCAATAATTTAGGTTGAAAAATCAACCGATCAACCAACGATTTCGATTTCGATTTAAACATAATTGTGGTAAGATTAATTATATAAATCAACCAAATTAAAATATGATGAAAATTTAACAAATAATTTAGGTTGAAAAGTCAACCCAATCAAAATATGATAGAAAATTTAACATATAAAAAATGTGGTCCTGGCCACCGCGACCAAAAGGAATTTACAAAAAAAATCATAATCGTGGTCGAAGATTTAAATAAATCAGCCAACGATTTCGATTTAAAAAAGGAATTTACAAAAAACATAATTGTGGTCCTGGCCACCGCAAATTATATAAATCAACCAAATTAAAATATGATTGAAACGATTTCGATTAAAATAAATCGACCAAAAGGAATTTACAAAAACATAATTGTGGTCCTGGCCACCGCAAGAAGATTAATTATATAAATCAACCAAATTAAAATATGATAGGAAATCGTGCTGAACATGTTCTACAAAATTCCACCTGACATACCAATAATTTAGGTTGAAAAATCAACCGATCAACCAACGATTTCGATTTAAAAAAAGGAATTTACAAAAAAACATAATTGTGGTCCTGGCCACCGCAAGAATATTAATTATATAAATCAACCAAATTAAAATCGTGCTGAACATGTTCTACAAAATTCTTATAAACTTATTGTGACTCATATTCACTCAGGCTATTGTTGGTCAGTTACGATAATGAACCTTGTGGGCAGTTCATATCAGTGCTGGCCAATTTTTTTTTACACATTGTGGTGGTTTGAGGCTCTTGACTGATGAATATCGGTGTTCTCAGAGGCTTGGGTTCCGTTCAACCAACTTGGATGGACTAAGCACATAAGAGACCTATATACTTACACGATGGAATATACCAAAAAAACGTTTGCTCAAATGAACCAAATTATTGATCAACTCAATTTGTTGTCAAACGCTCAGCTGACAGATGAGAAAAAAACGCTTTCCTGGCTCACTCGTCAATATGTACCGCTGCATCAACGACAGCTGCTACGTCCCAACGATTGGTATAGAAAAATAAATAAGTTATCATTTACAATTATATTGCTGGCTATGAGTACTGAATGAAATGCGCTTGCAAACGATTGGGTGAAATTGGTAGAGAGTATTGAATAGCATCATTTCTAGTTAGCGGGTTTTTGATTGTTGTTGTTGTTGGCCTCAGTCGCATACTTTTTCCAAAACCGCTGCGAGGCGTTGACTTTGTTCACAAAACTGAATTGAAATTGTTCGGCGAATTCAGAGTTTGTAAAGTTGAAAGCTTTCCGGAGCACCGCGTACATGTTCACTACCCATTGAGCCTGAGGCGAAACGGGATTGTAGTTTGTCGTCTCGGCATAGTGTGAGTCTTGACTTTTTTTGAACAATGTATAATTCATATTGTTCATAGAGAACACTATCGAGGTGAGGTTATCGATTTTGATATTGCACGAAATGGCCATATCGCTTGCCCGGTTTCGTAGTGCAAAATAGGTGCAGTCGGCGATCACTCGGCAGTCGGTTGTCGTATCAATGGGATCATTGTTGACGACGATGTTGGTCGCAGCGGTGGTGGTGGTATTGTCTGAAGTGGAGGAGGCTACCGTTCGTACATTAAACGCCATTTCCTTTAGTTGAGGCAACGGTTTGCGCCCAATGATGCTCACCGCGGAGTCTAACACGTCCGGTACCACGCCATTTACAGCATACTTGTCCAAATTTTTAAAGTTGCATATGCCCTTTTGTCCGCTGAAATTGCACAACTTGAAGCCATCGTAGTACGGCACTCTGTACTCGATGTACAAATAGACGTTCAAAATTTCACCATCAGTAGCTACGGTGGCAGCGGACGATGATGACGACGACGGTTTGGCAGATTCAGACTCCTCTTCTTCTTCTTCTTCTTCTTCCACCACACCTTGCCAACAATCCTCTTCACCACCACAGCCGCAGCCACCACCACCACCACCACTGTCTTCCTCATCATTTTTTTCCGTAGCAGAGTTGTTTAAAAAAAATATATTGCCGATTGTGGCCATAGCGGCAGCGGTGGTTGCGGCAGCAGCAGCAGCAGCAGTGCCAGTGTTAACGCTGGTTATGTTGTTTGTGTTATTTTCACGCTGAGACAGGTAGGCTCGCGATGAGACTTTGATATTTTTTTTGTATAGCAAATCGGAATGGTCGCATTGTCTGTACAAAACGTATATGTTACGGTGAATGTTGAATTTCGGTGAATGTTTCAAATTTCAACATTCCCCGACCGCTTTGGTGAAAGTCAGTTCACTGTGTTTTTATAGCTTGTGGGGAAGGCTTGGCGCCACTAGCGGGCATAATCTCTAATACAGAAAATAGTTGGACTGACGAGAAAAAAATGTGTTTTTTTTTTATAAAAAATCCTTATAACAATACACATGTCAAGGAAAAAAAAATGTATTTAGACTGCCTCCGTGGCGTACCTAATGGATATCCCATTCGCTTCACACCAGGAGGTCGCGGGTTCGCCGGGAGTTCGATTCCCGGCGGGGTCCACTTTGTACGACTCGGTTTGGTTGGCGGTAGGGCATTTCCTACGGCCCGCCTGGCTAGTTACCGCCATCTTATCTAATTCTTGCCGCGAAACAACATTGCTCTGTTCCAGCTTAAATATAAGATATCCATCAGTTGTCCATTTCGTTGGGGAATATTAGTAAGCCCGCTTCCATCTTCGGCATCATCGTTACTCACCATCAGATGAGATGATAGATACCAAAGGCTTTCCAATTGTGAATAATAAAAGGAAACATTTATAACGTAAAATAAGTTTTTTACATACCTGTTGTACATAACCGAGAAGAACGAACGTGAACAATGGCACGGTATAATAAATAGCACGACAACGTTTCGATATGTTACGGTGAGACAGATACATACAAAGGGCCAAAACGAGCTGGCAGGACGCTTTTATAACCTTTGTTTCGCAATAATGAGGAAGGTGAAACATGATATGTTATTTTTTCGTAACTAAATTTTAATGGAGGCCAACCTCGTAAAATTGAGGGTCCCAAAAGACATAAACCCATTTTGTACAGGGCCGACCTTCAAATTAGAATAATTTTATCATTTAATTTTATTGCTTCTTTGTTTTGTAATTACTTTTTCAATGATACGAATAAGTCCCTTTGTAAAATTGAAGGTTTTCCGGATGTCGTAAACCCACCTATTCTTTGTTCATCAGGGTCATTTTCAAAATTAGGATAAATTTATTGCTTAACATACTTTAGTAACATACTTTTTCAATGCCACGATTAAGCATATATAAAAAGGGGAACTCGCACCCAAGGATTTCCACGACGACTGGTCCTACTACGCTGTCAGCATCCATCAGCTTCCCGCGATTTTCACCAGGTCGTCGTATTCGTCGTCGTAGGTCCACCGCGATGGAGGCCTCTTTAATGCCCCATCGGCTGTCTGTTCTACGAGCTATGCGCCCTGCCCACTGCCACATCAGTTTAGCAATTCCGTGAGCCAGGTCGGTGGTTACTTTGGTTCTTCTCCTGCGGATCTCCTCTTTTCTAATTTAATCTCTTTGTTTAATAATAATTTAATTGAACCAAGGTCACCGATGCCATAGCTCACACAATCGCTTATCTTAAGAAGAAGCAGTGGGCAGTTTGTCTACATAGCTCGTAGAACAGATTGCTATTGGGTTGAAGTTCTCGAGTGGCGATCGGCATCCCACTTGGTTGTGTGAAAGTCGAGAGAAACCGCTGGATGCGGGCGGTGTGCAGGACCGGTCATCGTGGAAATACAATGTCCATCAGTAGACGTCGTCGTTCAACCGATATGATGATAACAATGATGATGTTTAATAGATTACTTAAATATATTAAAAATAAATCTACAGAAAGTTATATCTCAATTTAATTTCATTCCAGAGACCAAACTGTACACGCTATTTACAAAGTGCCGCCGCTGCCCGTCTCTTGAAGCAACTCATCCAGGATCATACGAAGTAAGTCAATTCATTTTTTTTTAGTTAATAACCAAGTCGCAATTGTTTGGTGTAAATCTGTAAAGTCTGTGGCCATTGGGTTGGTGGTAGTAAGGTTCTCGAGTGGCGAGCGCGCCGCACCAAGACTTGGCGCAGAAAGGTATCCCACGCAGCAGTGGACCGACAATCCCACTTGGTGGTGTGAGAGTCGAGAGAAACCGCTGGTGTGCAGGACCGGTCATCGTGGAAATCCAATCATGACATGCTGAGAGAGCACTCTAGAGCTTTAAAATTAAAAATGTGTATTATTTGCCTTAATAATGGGCAATTTTTAGGTGGAAAAAAAACTGACTTCATAGGGTTTAAAGCAATACAATATTCACAATATCTAAACACTAAGGCATATGTTTTCCACCATTTATTTTCTCATCATCATCATCATATCAGCCACAAATCGTCCACTGCTGGACAAAGGCCTCCCCCAAGGATTTCCATGACGACCGGTCCTGCGCTGCCCGCATCCATCGGCTTCCCGCGACCTTCACCAGGTCATCGGTCCACCGCGTGGGAGGCCTGCCTACGCTACGTTTTCCGGTGCGCGGTCGCCACTCGAGAACTTTATTGCCCCATCGGCCATCTGTTCTACGAGCTATGTGCCCTGCCCACTGCCACTTCAGTTTAGCGATTCTGTGAGCTATGTCGGTTACTTTAGTTCTCCTGCGGATCTCCTCGTTTCTGATTCGATCACGCAGAGAAACTCCGAGCATAGCACGCTCCATTGCCCTTTGGGTGACCTTGAGCCTTCTTATGAGGCCCATAGTAAGCGACCATGTCTCAGTTCCGTAAGTCATCACTGGCAAAACACACTGGTCAAAGACCTTAGTCTTGAGACACTGCGGTATTTGGGACGTGAAGATATTGCGAAGCTTCCCGAACGCTGCCCAGCCGAGTTGGATTCGTCGATTGATCTCTTTCTTGAAGTTGGAACTACCTAGCTGGACTGTTTGTCCCAGGTATACATATTCGTCAACAACTTCCAGTGTAGAGTCTCCAATCTTTAGAGGAGTGGGTGCGACACGGACATTTAACATTATTTTCGTCTTGTCCATGTTCATTTTAAGACCCACTTGTTGAGAGACCTTACTGAGGCCATCGAGCATTGTGCTTAGGTCTTCCATAGTCTCAGCCATGACCACGATATCGTCAGCGAATCGGAGGTGGTATATGTACTCGCCGTTGATATTGATGCCGAGTCCACCCCAGTCCAGAAGCTTAAAAACATCTTTCAGGGCGGCGGTGAACAGTTTCGGAGATATAACGTCTCCTTGTCTCACCCCTCGCTGCAACTGGATAGGTTTCGAGTTCTGGTCCTGGAGGCGAACCGACATGGTGGCGTTTTCATACAGACACTTCAACACCTCGATGTATCGATGGTCAATTTGGCATCGCTGGAGAGACTGTAGCACAGCCCAGGTTTCGACTGAATCAAAGGCCTTCTCATAGTCCACAAACGCCAACCATAGTGGCTGATTGTACTCTTCAGTCTTCTGTATAATCTGCCGCAGCGTATGTATGTGGTCTATGGTACTAAAGCCTTTTCGGAAACCGGCTTGTTCGGGAGGCTGGAAGTCGTCAAACCTGCGTGCGAGACGATTCGTAACGACTCTCGAAAACAGCTTGTAGACATGGCTCAGAAGTGAGATGGGTCTGTAGTTCTTCAGCAGGGTGTTGTCGCCCTTTTTGAAGAAAAGCACGACCACACTTCTGTGCCATGCCTTAGGCATTTGTCCCTCGAGTATAACGGAATTAAATAACTTCTGAAGAGCTTTTAGTACCGGTGATCCACCTGCTTTCAGAAGTTCAGCCGTAATTCCATCATCACCCGGTGCCTTGTTGTTCTTGAGCTGTTTGAGAGCCATTCTAATCTCGTACAGGCTGACGTCCGGGATATCTTCGGTATAGTGTCGGGTTAGTCTGGCTCTTGGGTCTTCAGCCAGATCGCTGACAGGCAAACGTGTGGTCTTGTACAATTGTCCATAGAACTTCTCAACTTCTTCCAGCAACTCAGTCTTAGACGATATGGTCCTGCCGTCCTCAGTCTTCAGCTTGGTCAGTTGGCTTTGTCCATCAGACAGATCTCTCGCGAACACTTTTGAGCCTCTGTTGTGCTCAATCGCCTCTTTAATACAATTTGTATTATATTGGCGTAAATCGCGAGTTAGGGACTTAGAGATCTGCCTGTTTAGTTGCCGATACTGAGTAGCGTCTTCAGAGGACTGCAAAACCAATCTGCGTCTTTGTTCCATGAGGTTGCTGGTGAAGTCGGAGATTTTTTTGGTTCTGTTTGAACGGCGAGTTTTAAAAAACTTAGACCCGACCGTTTGAACAATTTCCACGAACCTGTCATTATAATCGTCCACATTCTCGCAGTCTCCTAGGCATTCGAAACGATTGTGCAACTCGAGCTGAAAGCTCTCGGGGTTTTGGAGCTGGATGGGCGCTGGTCGGAGCGTAGACTTCATCAGTCGACATCTTTCTAGCTTGGTCTTTAGATTCAATGTGCCTCTGACCATCCGGTGATCGCTTCCTGTTTTGACTGAATTGATCACGGAGACATCATTGAATATTTGCCTCCTTGTCGACAAGATAAAGTCTATCTCGTTTTTTGTTACGCCATTGGGATGCAACCATGTCCACTTCCGCTGTTTTGACTTTTTAAAGAAGGAGTTCATCATAAAGAGGCTCTCCTTCTCCATAAAGTCAGCCAGCATCTGGCCACGTGCATTTCTTACTCCATATCCAAATTGCCCCACTCTCAGCTCACCGTCGCTTCGTTTGCCCAGTTTCGCGTTAAAGTCCCCCATAACAACGGTATAATGGGTCCTGGTGCTATGTAAGGCTGTAGAGATGTCCTCATACATAGTCTCTACCTCGTCGTCGGAGTGTTCCGTAGTCGGCGCGTATACCTGTATGACCTTCATCGAATACCGTTTGGTGATTCTGAGTATAAGGTATGCTACCCTTGTCGAAACGCTCACGATTTGGACCACATTGTTGATGAGGGATTTATGGACGAAAAACCCGACACCACCCTGGGACTGTTGGTCGCCCTCCCGGAAATAGAGCAGGTTTCCGGATTTAAGGATCAAGGTGTCCTCTCCCTCTCTTCGGACTTCACATAAACCTACGATATCCCACCGTATCCTGCTCAATACTTCTTCGAGTTCTGCAAGTTTCTCGTCAGTCCGCAGTGTGCGCGTGTTGTAAGTTGCCAGGGCCAAAGGTCGTTGGGTTTGGTAGCCTGGCATCTGCCGGGGATTCTTCGCACCCCCTACCCCGCCGTTACCATGGCTGCTACCGGAGCCAGGAATAGCGGGGCTGCCGGGGACTAGGAGCCGTTTTCTGGGTGTGAAATTCATTGGGGGGTTTTGCCGTAATCGCCACGCTTGGCAGGCGGGTTGGCGATCGCATTTTGATTGCAGGTGTGTTGCAATGCACGGAAAGACGCTGCTGCCCATCCTCCGGTTTTAAGTCCCTTAGTCGCCTCTTACGACACCCATTGGAAGAGATGGGATGGTCCTATTCTAAGCCGGGAACCATACGGAACAATTTCCATACGGAAATTTATTTTCTAATAGTGTTTATTTCTAACTTTGTTTTTAATAACAAATTTTCCTTATTAAACTTTTTTATCCTCTATGTACTTTCATACTCTAAAATATAGTGAAGAATTCTTTCTCCAAAAATACACTTTAATTTTTTTCATGAAATTTACACTTTTAATTATAACTTTAACACCAGCTTCAGTAAGCGTTTCCATTATTGGCACGCCTAGCGTGGTGGATGTTTGTGTGAATATTTAGTATTCTTTGTTGTTGGCCGGTCCGCTCAGCGTAGGCATTCACATACTACTCCTCCGCCTCCTCGTCGTCCTCAAAGCCGTGCTAGCGCTAAGGCGGATGACAACGATCTCGGCTGGCTCGGGGTGGTGTGTGGTGATAGCGGGGGGGGGGGGGGGATGCATGCGCCCTGGCCTTTAAGGCCCAAGCTCGGGCGGCAGTGAGTAGTAAAAACCATCAGCTGGCCACTGTGCTGGTTTCCTGCAGGGTGGTGTGAGATGGATAATGCTGCGGCACTTCGCGGTACTCATCTCCATCCACTAGTTAGTGCAGCACCCTACCCCCCGTTTGGCAACGGGACAGTAGTTTAGTATCTTTTTGAGGTGGGTGGCGCGCGCGCTCCTAAGTACTTAGGCTGACCGTTGACGGCAGTAGCAGGAGGTCAGCAGTGGGTTGAGGCACAGATTACTCAATAGTTACTTCGTAACAGATACATCACTCCCATACAAAAGCTTAAATACCTACGCTATCTACAAAATCCTACAAAATCTTAATAATAATACCAGCTGTTTGCAGCGAGAAGAAATGTGCCATAACTACGCATACAGAGAGTTGAGATTGTTTTGCCCGCCGCGCTACCCACGTGCGAGCGCGTCATCGAGCGAATGTGCTAGGGTTGTACCTATGATGATTTTGGTAATGAAACAAATGTTGTAGAAAATCAATTATTTTATATTTGTCAATCAAATATTTTATTTTATTTTTATTTTATTTTATTCGGAAAACATACAGCTTTAACAACATAAGTATATAAAAAAATGGTAGGCATCTAAAAAGCCATTATAAAGTTTTCGCAAAATAGATTATTCACACATGCATGCAGTAAAAAAAATATAAAACAAATAGAAAAAGAAAGAACTCAAAACAAAGAAGCGTTAAAGATCAACAATATAAGTATCTATATGATAGAGCTATAGATATAATACATATATTATAAAAATTTGATGGTAAAGTAAAAGTAACTATTTTAATAATCTTGGGAATCGAAAAAACCAGCTGAGAGTGCGCGCCTCAGACTAGTTATAGAGGTGTTAAATAGATCAATCTCGGTATGTTCATTTACTAGGTTGTTATATATATTTGGGACTCTGCAGAAAAACGAGTTACTACGGTAATTGGTACGAGCGTAGGGAGTAGACAGGAGTGGCCTCATTCTTACAGATCGCGGTGGTACATAGATGTTAATATTCTTAAGTAAAGAAGGTGAGTCAACATAGCCATTAGCGATTTTGTATAGAAATATCACATCCGCTACATTTCTTCGTGTATATAGGGGTAAAAAGTGATATCTCTTACATCTAGCCTCATAATTAATATCGACACAACCACTTTTGTACTGTAAATAACGCATAATTTTTTTTTTTAATCATTTCAATTCTGTATTTATACTTGTCATAAGAAGGATTCCATACCTCAGAAGCATACTCAAGGATACTGCGTACGAAACTGCAATAGATGATTTTTAAAGTTTTAAGTTTGGAAAAGTTTTTACAACATCTTATGATGAAACCAAGTGTCTTAGAAGCCCTCTTGACTATGTTATCGACGTGCTGGTCAAAAATAAACTTAGAGTCTTCGAAAACTCCAAGATCTCTCATACAGCTGACTTTGGTCAGCTGATGGTCTTTTAAAAAGTAGCTAGTCGGTAAGATATTAGTTTTGCGGGTAAATGTGATAAAGTAACATTTGGAGACATTTAGGTCAAGTTTGTTTAAGATGCAGTAGTCCTGAAAGCGATTTAAATCCTCTTGTAAAAGTAGTGAATCGTTAACACTACTGATGGTTTTAAATATTTTCATGTCGTCAGCGTACAACAAGCAGTCAGAATGGTAAAAACACTTACCGACATCATTTATAAATACAATAAAAAGCAAGGGCCCTAATAAGGATCCTTGGGGGACACCTGAAGGGATAAGACTCCAGGAAGATGTTTAACCATTTATTGCAATAGCCTGACTGCGATTGTATATGTATGAAGTAAACCATCTGTATAAGTTTCCATGGATTCCAGCATGGTATAACTTTTGTAGTAGTATACTGTGATCAATGCAGTCAAAGGCCTTGCTGAAATCAGTAAATATGACGTCAACTTGTTCACCAGAATCCATACCAATAGTAACAAAATCATGGAATAAAAGGAGGTTAGTAACAGTGGAGCGACATGTTTGAGTTTAATAAAATGATAGATGCATTTTTTCCCTTCCCTGAATTCCCGATTAATAAATTTTAATGTCGAAAATATTCGAAATCTCGTTAATAATTTTAACAAATAAATCAATCAAAGTTGGCTTTTTATTTGAGTTGACGGAGAATTTCATACCTACTATTCATACAAAAACATTCCCCAAGAGGGCCTCATTGTGAGCTTTAATTATTGTTATTTTAAGTGAAAGCTAGGTAAAAACGTAACGAAAATAGTTTTTCTGTTACTATCTACAAGTCATAACAAAAAACGGCTTGTGAATGCAAGCTATAGTTTACGAAGTAACTATTTAGTAATCTGTGCTAAGTTCTTGAGATTTTTTCGTTTACATTCGTCCTGGTAATAAAAGTCGGCGGCGCGCGGGGGGGGGGGGGGGGGGGGGGGGGCTTGATGGAGTTATTTCAATGACGTAATGGTACTTGATAAGTTAAACCTTGGATTTTGGTTTTAAACGGTTTATTTACAGCTATAGAAGTGCCCCCCAGCTACCGAGTGGTCGGCGCATTACTACTTCTATTCAATGACATACCTACCTAAATCACGACGACGACGCTAGATACCTACTATGCTCTGACATTAAGTAGGTAACTGTTAATTATATAAAAAAACACATAAATAATACCTGAAATCCTTAATTTAAAACGAATAACATAGTAGGTACCTACCCACCATTTAAGTTTAAGGAATAAATGATGATAATTTGTAAAGGAATGAGAAAAGGGAATTCGATAAAAACAAAAGATTTAAAATACTATTAACTTAGGTACCTCTCTCTCGGCAATGAAAAAAATGACAAATTTTCATTTGTCTTTTGACTGTGACACCCATCCACTGCACAATAATTGCGTGGTTTCGGCATTTCGATAGTCAGAGCGGTTAATGGGACGTGCGAGCACTCAGGCGGGCGTGCGTCAACCTACTGTCCGTTGTATCGTCTCCGATACGCTTAGCGGTAGGCATATAAAGCGTGGCCTTGAGTAAGTGACGGACGCCTGGTTGAGGCATCAAGTATGGCGCGTCGGGTGCTTCTAGTTCATCTTCGGCAAAGGTGTGCGAGGGGTTGGCGGTATAGGTCCGTCCGGCCGGTAGTCGCCAGCCAGCAAGCCGTATTTTTTTTCACAGTATCAACGCAAATATACCTATTTTTTAAAACGCTACTATTTCTAGTTCAAGTAATTATATTTCTAGGTAATAATTAAAGTTATGTCTGCCTGTCCGTCAATCTATCAATATGAGACTGTGGGTGTGGTCAATATGATGTAATTTTTTTTCGTTTTTTTTTCTAGTGCCGGCAAAGGCTCATTGGCCAAACCGCCTAATCTATAGTAATTTTTTTTTATCTCGTTAATAGTAAAATTCTTCGGTGATTTCCAGCTTCTTCTTCGGAGTACACACCCATACACACACACTGAGGCAGGAGGAGTCAGACTGCTGCTCACCGTCACAAGGTATGTGTCACTTTGAATTTACATTCACACATACATTCTCCGTACCTAAAGAATCTAAACCACGAATTGTAGCCCATGAACACAAATGTATGCATCTAAAAACAAATAATTGTATGTGTGACCCCCTTGAAAACGTTTTGGTGCACACATACCTAGGACTAAAAATAGACCATAACTTTAATTGGGGCCCGCATATTGACCATATCTGCAATAAGTTGAGAGCAATTATGGCAAAGTTATGTATACTTAAATACAAATTACCATACACTACACTAAGATTACTATACATGTCAATGGCCGACTCTGTAATTAGTTATGGCCTATCCAGCTACGGCAGAACCTACAAAACATACTTACAAAAAATATGTGATCTACAACTGAGATTGCTCAAAACTATAGTCCCTAGAAAGATCAAACTAAAACTTAAAGATAATTATGAAGGTCTATTTGAATATTGTGGTGTAATGAATATCTTTAATAAGGTAACATGCGCTATGTTGTGTGAGTATGCATGTAACATAAACAGCCTAGATAAAAAAACTAGACCAGATGGGTCTCGACCCCTTTCGTACCTACCTATGTATAACTTGCCAAAATGTAATAATGAATACGGGAGAAGGGTCTGGGTGTATACCCTGCCCAAAGTCTTAAACAAACTACCTAAAGACTGGGTCACGAATCATATACATGACAAAAACCCTAAACAAATAAAAAATTATCTAAAGAAATTACTTCTGCATGGTTCGGAGGTGCACCCGGACAGTTCCCCCGTATCAGCGGATGTCGGGCAGCATCCAAATTAGCTATAAACGCGCATTATTATTATTATTATTATTACTATTTTTAGTGTTTAAGTTAACCCGTGTGTGCAGTGTGATCCATCAGGCGCACACAATCTTAATATTAGATTTAGCATTTATGTAACTCAAAAAAAAACAGATAATTTTTTTTTGTTTTCGTGGCGCTGCATCGCCCCTCCAAGTAGCGTTTTATGCGTACGAGCGCGTCCGAGACGCGATCACGATCAGTCATTTTATTATAGTAGTAGTTAGGCAATCACGACGGCTGGATTAATACTGCACCCCCTCGTGACAAAAGAGTTGTTTTTTAACCCCTCCCCCCATACCCGCGCATCATTTCGACGCCACTCCCCCCCCCCCCTTTCACCCCATCGCGATTGCCAGTGCCGCCATCGCGGTCGATCGACTGACTGACTGAGCTTGACTCCTCTCTTGGCCAGTAGTTTGTTTATCTCACGGCGGCGGCGGCGGTGGCGCGAGTAGAGGCGATCTCGATGGCTGTGGTGGTGGTGGTGGCCTGCCACGTAAATTTGAACTGGGTTGATTTACACTCAATCGACCAACAGAGTGGCGGTTTGAAAACAAACAGGGTCTTTATGATAAAAATAAACTTTATTTTTTCAACCACAGAGTTTAAAAGTTATAAACAATTTAAATTAACGTTATGCAATATCTCTGCAAAGCCAACAATACGTCTTCTTTTTTAGATTTTTTAAGTTTCTTGATTCGTCGTTCAAGTCGCAGCGCTGCCGAATGCTCAAAACGGTAGGATGAGGAAAATTCCAAGTGTGAAAATTTATTTTTCAATGATTTTGCACCGCCCTGTAGTTAGCCTTTGTGCTGCCTGACTCGTTTTTCAATATTTTTTGTAATTCCAACGTATAGATAATTATTTTTCATACGAACAAAATATATGCAGTACATTTTGGCCAGTCGATCTTATCCCCGCTCGCGCGCCGGCGCGTCACGAAAAATAGACCCGCACGGCATTATGAAAGACTCTCCGACATATTGGACATTTATCGCTGCCGGCGAGAGCGCACTTGGCGCACGCCACTATGTGCCCGCACGGCACGAAGCACACGTTGCGCTTATCGACACAACACATTATACATAAACGGCGACGATTGTCGTTTTCCTCCTCTTCATCCGACGACGACGACGACGACTCTTTAGTAGCGTCTTCTTGTTTCAACTGCCGCTGCTTCGGCATTAATGGCGGCGGTGGCGGCGGCGGCGGCGGCACCGGGAAAAATGATGATGATGATGGTGACTTAGAGGAGGAGGAGGAGGAGGAGGAGGAGGAGGAGGGTGACAACGGGATCGCACACGCCTCCGTAATCACTTTCTGAACAAAGTTCTGCCCTTTCACTAATCGCAAGTAGGCGCAACGGTCGAACCAACGCGCGTGCTGCTCCCACGGCACGTCATCCGGTTCCCAATCTTTCAGTCCGCCACCGCATTGGAAACATTGCGTTTTATCATCCCGGCCGCCGCCCACGTAAAAGAAGCCCGCCTCGGCCAAATCTGCGGGTTTTGGGCTCATACTGCCCGCCGCCGCAGCCGCCGGCCAATCGTGGAAGCTGCGCAGGCGGGCGGCGGGGGTGGCGTAGCACGGGAACGCTGGGCTTGACATGCGCACGCCGCCTGAAAGCGGCCGCGATGCGGGCGGCGTGTGGCGGCCCTCACCGTTACTTCTACCACTACTACTACCGCACTCATCGCGGTCGTCCGCCGCGTCGTTCGCCGCCACGGTAACGTTGCACGTCGTCGTCGTCGTCGTCGTCATCGTCGACTCTGTCGTTTGGCGTCGTAGGAGAGGACACTGGGGTGCCCAGCGGCGATGCTCTTTGGCCGGATCGTTTCCCTACTCCCATCGCATCATTTACAATTTGCAAAAAGCGCATCGAACCTCGTCACCGCGGCCAATGTAGTAAAAACCATTGTGAGCCAAGAGTTTGGGCGACAAAAACGGCACGGGCCACTTTTCAAAAGTTCTCAGTCGTTCTTCTTCAATCTTCATATTACCCATGTTTAGTGGTGGCGGAAAGTAGACATATGATTCTTCTGATGGTGGAGGTGTTGATATTTTATGCTCTTCTGGTGAGGACGCGGAGCACGGCGGCGGCAGTGACGACATCTTATCGAGTGATGGGGTGGACCCGTTGCCGCCGACCAACTGGCCGGCCGCTGCTTTTATACACGTCTCTCTCCCCACCAGACCGAATGCAGGGACCGCGACGGCTGTCACCGCGTTAGGCCGTGCTTTTGCTCGCGCATGGCCTGCTGTACAGCTGTCCAGCTTTACGGCTGTATATATTATATATATATATATATATATATATATTTTTGACGAAGGCAGTGGTGGTCCTGCTGTTATCATTTATATGTACTGCCGAGTCAAAATCTGACATACAAATGGTTCGCGCGCGAACAGATCGCTCTTTATATAGTGTTTCACCTGTGACGTCATAATCTCCATACTAGATAACGAGATTTGCTGATAAGAGCGGTTCGGGGCTCAGTTGCTCGCCGACCGTGCCAAGCGACGGACCGACACACCCTTGGCCAGATTTAAATTTTTTGTTGCAACGGAGCGGCCGCGACTGTCGTCACCGCGGTGGCGACCGACAGCCTAACCAGATTATCACATTTTTTTTACACTGCGGTGACGGCGACGACGGATAGCCTAGACAGATTTCTATTTTTTTGTGCTTAGGAACGACTGCGACGGCCGTCACCGCGTTGGCGACGGACAGCCTAGCCAGATTACAATCTTTTATTTTTTTTTGCAACGGAGCGGTCGCGACGGCCGTCACCGCGGTGGCGGTGGCGACGGATAGCCTAGCCAGATTTCAATTTTGTTGGTTAGGAGCGGCCGATCACCGCGGTGGCGGCGGCGACGGATAGCCTAGACAGATTTCAATTTTTTGTTCTACGGAGCGGCCGTCACCGCGTTAGGCCATGTTTTTGCACGCGCATGCCGGCTGTACAGCTGTACGGCTTTACGGCTGTATATATATAATATATATATATTTTGACGAAGGCAGTGGTGGTCCTGCCGTTATCATTTATATGTACTGCCGAGTCAGAATCTGACATAGAAATGGGTCGCGCGCGAACAGATCGCTCTTTATATAGTGTTTCGCCTGTGACGTCACAATCTCCATACTAGTTAACGAGAGTTGCTGATAAGAGCGGTTCGGGGCTCAGTCGCTCGCCGACCGTGCCACGCGACGGACCGACACACCCTTGGCCAAATTTCAATTTTGTTGCAACGGAGCGGCCGCGACTGTCGTCACCGCGGTGGCGACGGACAGCCTAGACAGATTTTAATTTTTTGTGCTTAGGAGCGGCGGCGGCGGCCGTCACCGCGGCGACGACGGATAGCCTAGACAGATTTCAATTTTTTTGTGCTTAGGAGCGGCGGCGACGGCCGTCACCGCGGCGACGACGGATAGCCTAGACAGATTTCAATTTTTTTTTGCAACGCTGCGGCCGTCACCGCGGTGACGATGGATAGCCTAGACAGATTTCAATTTTTTGTGCTTAGTAGCGGCCGCGACGGACAGCTTAGACAGATTTCAATTTTTTGTGCTTAGGAGCGGCGGCGACGGCCGTCACCGCGGCGACGATGGATAGCCTAGACAGATTTCAACTTTTTGTGCGTAGGAGCGGCCGCGACTGTCGTCACCGCGGTGGCGACGGACAGCCTAGACAGATTTCAATTTTTTGTGCTTAGGAGCGGCGGCGACGGCCGTCACCGCGGCGACGACGGATACCCTAGACAGATTTCAATTTTTTGTGCTTAGGAGCGGCGGCGACGACGGATAGCCTAGACAGATTTCAATTTTTTTTGCAACGCTGCGGCCGTCACCGCGGTGACGATGGATAGCCTAGACAGATTTCAATTTTTTGTGCTTAGGAGCGGCCGCGACGGACAGCTTAGACAGATTTCAATTTTTTGTGCTTAGGAGCGGCGGCGACGGCCGTCACCGCGGCGACGATGGATAGCTTAGACAGATTTCAATTTTTTGTGCTTAGGAGCGGCCGCGACGGATAGCCTAGACAGATTTCAATGTTGTTGCTACGGAGCGGCGGCGACGGCCGTCACCGCGGTGGCGATGAATGGCCTGGCCAGATTTCAATTTTGTTGCAACGGAGCGGCCGTGACTGTCGTCACCGCGGTGGCGATGAATGGCCTGGCCTGATTACCATTTTCTATTTTGTTACTACGGAGCGGTCGCGACAGCCGTCACCGTGGTGGCGACGGATAGCCTAGACAGATTTAAATTTTTTGTGCTTAGGAGCGGCGGCGACGGACGTCACCGCGGTGGCGATGGATAGCCTAGACAGATTTCAATTTTGTTGCAACGGAGCGGCCGCGACTGCCGTCACCGCGGTGGCGATAGATAGCCTGGCGAGATTTCCACATTTTTTTACACCGCGGTGACGGCGACGACTTATAGCCTAGACAGATTTCAATTTTGTTGCAACGGAGCGATGGCGACGGCCGTCACCGCGGTGGCGATGGATAGCCTAGTCAGATTTCAATTTTTTGTGCTTAGGAGCGGCCGCGACGGCCTTCACCGCGGTGGCGACGGAGAGCCTAGCCAGATTACCATTTTCTATTTTGTTACTACGGAGCGGTCGCGACGACCGTCACCGCGGTGGCGACGGACAGCCTAGCCAGATTACCATTTTCTATTTTGTTACTACGGAGCGGTCGCGACGGCCGTCACCGCGGTGGCGACGGACAGCCTATCCAGATTTAAATTTTTTGTGCTTAGGAGCGGCGGCGACGGACGTCACCGCGGTGGCGATGGATAGCCTAGACAGATTTCAATTTTGTTGCAACGGAGCGGCCGCGACTGCCGTCACCGCGGTGGCGATAGATAGCCTGGCGAGATTTCCACATTTTTTTACACCGCGGTGACGGCGACGACGGATAGCCTAGACAGATTTCTATTTTTTGTGCTTAGTTAGGAGCGGCCGCGACGGCCGTCACCGCGGTGGCGACGAATGGCCTGGCCTGATTTCTCGTTTTTTTTTTTGCAACGCCGCCGGCCGCCGCGCTAGGTCGTGCTTTTTGCGCTGTACAGTTGTACGTACAACTGTACTATTTTGACGAAGGCAGTGACTCACACTTGGCCAGATGATTGGTTGGTTGGTATTTTTTTTTGCTAGTGTGGTTACAACAGACCAACGATGCAAATGGCCTGCGGTTACGATAAGATTCACCACACACACAATGGCAGATTTGACCACCACCACCACCACCCTCGCAGCCACCGTTGACGATGTGATCAAGAGTCTTGTGTGTCTCAACAATGAAACTACGACGACGATTGTTTCACCCAACAACAACAGCAGTGGCAGCGGCATGACAAAGCGGCCGCTCTTTGTTTGGGTAGGTTTCGAGCGCAAATTACACCTGCCACCGGGGCCCAAGTATCGTTTTGATGACGATTTGAACGCCATGACACACTTGAACTATACAAAATTGCACTGTACCGAGACCGCTAGCGGGGAGCGGTTCGAGATCGATTTGAACTAGGGATGCATCGATACGCCTTTTTGCCGTTACGATACCGATACCGATACCATTATAAAAATATCGGCGATACCGATACCGATACCGATACGCTTATTGAATTCAAAAAGGAAGGTAAAATAAATAAAACACAATTAATTAATAGTTTTAGTAATCAAAATTAACATTTATAAGATTTTTATTTAAAAAACAAAGCATTCTTAAGTTTTGCGGGCAAAGGCAATTTCGCAAGTCTGTTTGAATAAGACCTGCGGTGGAAAAAAGTCTCTTAGATGCGACAGATGCCTCGTTTGCAACGAAATAGATGGGACAACACGCGCGTTTACATTACATTTTTAAATCGCGAAATTTGAAAAGTATCGTTTAATCTGCCATAAAAATATCGCCGATACCGATATATCGGCAAACCCGAAGTATCGCCGATATATCGGTATCGGTATCGGATGCATCCCTAATTTGAACTACTACGACGACGACAACGAAAAACTCTTTGTGGGGCTCGGCGGCGGCGGCGGTGGTGGTGGCAAAAGCCTGCCGAAAAATTTGGAGCGTTTGCGGCTTTTGATAGTTTTATGTTCCATGTTGTACGGATATTCGATTTGAGAGATGACACTGCACTCGTACGTGGATGTGCACGAGTGGTACTACCAATTGACCGTCAACCACGTCCTGCAGCCGTGTCCCATAAAAAATTACAACTCTGTACCGATTGCCGCCGGCGCCGCTGCCAATCCCAAGCCCAGCAGCAGCAGCCGGGCCAACCTGTGCGTGCCGCGATTTTTGAGCAATCCCGATATCGTAATTGCCGTTGCGACATCACAGTATGGTTACATTTCCAATATATGTCGGCCACTGTGCGGCTACGCGGCCTGGGAGAAACACTCGCCCATGTTGCGCACCCTCCGGTTGGTGATGCGGGCGGTGAAGCTGAAAATTGCCGGCGCGCTCCTGCATACAATGCTATTCCAAAACAAAAAGCGACTCCAGTTTATGTATAAAACTTTGACGGCTCGCGTCACTACCACCACCACCGCCGCCGCCATCGCTAATAAACGCATTTCATTCGGCTGCGGTGGCAGCAGCAGCAGCATGGTCGTCAACCACCACCTTAAAAAACGAATCGACTCATTGAGCAATTTAATATGTAAAGATCAGTCATTGTTCGCCTCCAACTTGGCGGTTATTTCACTAGAAAAATGTTCATCATAATCATCATCATCATCATCAAAGGGCAATGTAAACATTATAGATACTATTGATTATTTTATTTTATTTTATTTTATTTTATTAGAGACAAACAGTCATTTACAGATATAAACTTACTACACTATCACTTAAAGACCTATAGTCTCCTGTCTTAAATAAAGCAGTTCATTATCGTATAATTATATTAAAAAGTAACAATAACACTATTTGAGCAAAATCGATGGGAGCCTACCCCCGATACGACTGCGTCACTACAAAGTGTCCCTGGCTAAAAATCAATTGACTAGTACACCACCACCACCACCACCACTACGACTACGACTTTGAATTTACGTAGGGTTTTGTTGGTAAAAAAAACACACACCTGAATATATATATTTTTTTTAATATATAAATTACACGCCCGAGCGGGTTAAAATAATTGTCCTTCTTGTTTTTTTGTTGTTGTTGTTGTTCACTAGCAGTAGTCGCCGCGTACTCCTCCGCCGCCGCCGCCCCGCCGCTTGGGGCTGCTATTCATCGTAGTTGTCGTCGTCGTCATCGTTGACGTCTTATCGCTTCCCAACCGGCCGCAGCGCTCAGGCACTTATATTTTTATCCCCAGCGTCATCATCACAAGCATCTATCGCGCCGCCGCCGCCGCCGCCGCCGCCGGCCTCCACCATCACCTCCTCCTCCTCCCCCTCCTCCTCCTCCGTCTCCTTGTCTACGTGAAACTGAACAACACACCGTCGCTTGGGGCTAGTAGTAGCAGCCACCGTCGTCGTCGTCGTCGTCGTCGTCGTCGCCGCCAAAGTTTCCATTCTTTTTTTTTACGTTTTGTTTGTGTTGGCCGGCGCGCTCGCTCGCTCGCTCGATTTGTGTACGATTGATCAAATTGGCGAGCGTGAATGCGCCCGTGACCGGCGAGCGGTTACCAATTTATTGGCGGTGTTGCCGGGCCGCCCGCGCGCCCCTCAGCCGCCTTACCACCCTGCCGTCATCGAAAAAAAATCAATTAGGTTTTTCCATATTACAGATTTCATGGACCCCCTCCATGAGGACGGCGAAGGCGGCGACACCAACGATAGTGGAATTATGGAAGACTATAAAATAATTGAATATTCCCCACCAGTTGGGGAACGAATTTATTTTTGCGGAGTTATATGAATAATTGTGAAGATTGTAAAAAATTTTTGAAAAAAAATTAATTAAATAAATAAAAAAATCACATTATAAAATACATATTTTATTGAAAATAAAAAAACTACAATAAAATAAAATTAACAAGAATTTTTATCTAGAATATCGTCAATAGCCGCCGCGATATCGCCATCGGTGTACACGCCGTACTCGTTGGTTTCCGCGAGGATTTTTCCTCGCGGGTTCCATCTGAGGCATCCCAGTTGGTTTTGGATGGCGTTACCGATGTCTTTGTTGCGAGACACGCCACACCACTGTTTCACCACATACGCGGCGGGGTCTTTTCCGGCGAGTGCAACCACAGCTCTGGCCATGCTCACGCGTTGGCGGCAGATCAGGTACCACGAGTTTTTTGATTTGAGTCTCACGAACGCGAGACATTTCTCTTTGTTTTTGTCGTCGTCGTTGATCTTCGGCGGGGTGGGCTTGGACTAGGAGGAAGAGGAGGACAGGGTCACCAAGGGCAGACGCTCCTTGATTTCGGCGTGAATTCGATCCAACGTATTGGAAACTTGAGCGTGCCGAATTTCCGCTCTTTGGCGCTCCTCTTCGGCATTGTAGCGCTCCTGTTCCGCCAATAGGATTTCCTCTTCGACCATTAGGCGTTTATCGTTGACCCTTTGGCGTTCCTCTTCGGCTCTTTGATGTTCCTCGTCAATCAAATCTTTCAATTCGTACAATGCGTCGTCGGTCAGCTGATTGTTTGATTGATAATTAATCATCTCATTGCGATGATGCTCTTTATAGCGGCGTTCGTATTTTGTGTACAGCTTGAAAATGTAAATCATCCGAGAAAACAAGTGACGTATTTCATTCGCTTTTTCATTTTTCATTTGCATCAACAGCAATTGGAAATCAGGCGCGTTCATGACCACGTACAGTGTTTCTGTAACTATAGCGTCGGCAATTTCTTCAAATTCAATGTGTGAATTCTCTTTTAGCAAGTTGTATAATCTCCGTCGTAACCGCACCAATCCAATATTTCGTCGGTAACCACAACTTTTTGATTCGTGTCCATATTCCAAAGGGAAGCGTTTCGTTTGTCGTTCACCACATCAATGTTAAACTTTCGGCACACTTCACCAAACGATAATTTTACTGGCGACAACCAAGTCGTCACGACATCATCATCATTATCATTGAATCGCTGCTGTTGCTGTTGCTGCTGTAGAGACGACGTCATGATTAGTTGAGCTGGAGCGAATGGATCACGTGCGTTGCTCACGAATGTCCAAGTTGTAATGATTTGTTCTAGTAGCGTAGAAATTTTTAAAAGAATCAGTTTCCCCCCCCCCCCCCCTGCACACGCAATCTCGTCCCTCTCAAGGTATTGCTTCCAAAAACTTGCGGATCCTACAACCTGCGTGCGCGCCCCGCCTCGCATAACCAATCTCGTCCCTCTCAAGGTATTGCTTCCAAAACCTTGCTGCGCAAGTGACAGTAACACAGCGAAAAACCCCGTCCCCCTGAAGGTTCACTTTGTTGATCCTTGATTGCTTACTTTGAGGGAAACTGATTGGCAAAGGCTCTCGACCGCGCACCCGCACCCCGCCTCGCATAACCAATCTCGTCCCTCTCAAGGTATTGCTTCCAAAACCTTGCTTGCTTTGAGGGGAACGGCATCTACAGTGACGCGGACATCGCGGCGGCCATCGACAGTGTTCTGGATATCAATCAATCAAATATGCTTTATTGTACAATTACAAAAAATACAAAATACAAGTACAGAATAATAGAAAAATTTTAAATTGTACAATGTAGGCGGCCTTATTGCTTAAAGCAATTTCTTCCAGGCAACCCAGAGAATGGATACAATTAAATAAAAGTATGGGCTGTGCAAAGCAAACATATGCAACAATATTGAAAATAGAACAATTTACTATATAATATATAGGGTGACTTTTAATTAGTTCTTGATAGCAAAGGATATGAATGTACTCATGAAAACAAACAACTTTCCTAAAGAAACTATATGTCAAATATGAAAAAAAAGTTTTGGTCCTTCATACATTTTTGCCGATTTGATAACTTGTTATGTACCGAGGACCAAAATTTTTTTTCTGATTTGACATATACTTTCTTTAGGAAAGTTGTTTGTAATCACGAGTACATTCATATCCTTTGCTATCAAGAACTAATTAA
The DNA here is from genome assembly GCA_947284805.1 of Coleophora flavipennella. Taxonomy (NCBI): domain Eukaryota; kingdom Metazoa; phylum Arthropoda; class Insecta; order Lepidoptera; family Coleophoridae; genus Coleophora; species Coleophora flavipennella. Next base: position 9,827,835 of record OX369288.1, read on the forward strand.
AAGTCACCCGATATAAAAAAAAATATAATAATAAAATCTAAATCATAATACATCATGTACCTAATAACAATACTATACAAAATAAAAATAATAATATAAACTATACTTTAATATAATAAAAATATATACTAATAAATATTGATCAGTATGACAAGGAATAGTGCTAATTCGTTGATTGAAGACATAAGAAGTATTTTTTAACTTTATATTTAAAAGAGTTAAGCGAAGGAGCTTGTCGGATAGAAACGGGAAGAGAATTCCAAAGCTGGATAGCTTGTATAGTGAACGAGTGAGCGAAGAAGTTAGTAGAGTGAGTAGGAATGTTCAGGCAGAGATTGTCAGAGGAGCGGAGAGTACGGTTATGAGTAGAGGAGAGAAACTGAAAGGTCTCTTTGAGGTAAGAGGGTGTTTTAGGATTGGACAGGATAGAATATAGAAGGGAAAGGATATGTAGGTCCCTACGCCGGCGGACGGGAAGCCACTTAAGTTTACTTCTGTATTCAGAAACATGGTCGTATTTACGTAGACCGAATATAAACCTAATGGCAACGTTTTGGAGACGTTCAAGTTTGCTATAGAGAACTCCCGTGAGATCAGGATAGCAAACGTCAGCATAATCAAGGAGCGGAAGGAGAAGGGTTTGTGCTAGTGTAATTTTTGTGGCTGTAGAAAGGAAGTTCCGCAAACGGTTTAAGGATCTGACAGAACCAAATATTTTCCGGCTGACATCGGCAACCTGGGGTTCCCAAGACAGCGTTCGGTGAAAGTAGATGCCGAGGTTCCTCACTTTGTCACTGTACGGTACTCTTACATCATCAAAAAAGACGGCCGGGAGGCTCCCAAAATCAATCCGTGAAATATAGTGGGAACTTCCTATGACAATAGTTTGAGTCTTCGACGGATTAATTCTAAGACCAAACGACCTGCTCCAATCCGATATTAAAACCAAGTCTCTGTTGGTCCGGCAGATGGCATCTGAAAGGTTTGCCGAATCTGTCTGGGTATAAATTTGCAAATCATCCGCGTACAAGTGATAAGATGATTCTAGTTCAGCAGAAATGGAATTTATAAATACAGCGAAAAGAAGCGGTGAAAGCACGCCACCCTGAGGGACCCCAGCAGATGCAGCACACCATCCGGAAATGGTATTGTCAACCCGAACACGCTGTCGACGTCCATGCAGATAGCTATGAAACCAGTCAATAGCTGTCTGGGCAACGTTCAGAGAGCTCAGCAACCCCAATAGGATGTCATGGTCAACTGTGTTGAACGCATTGCTAAAGTCAAGCAGCGTTAAAACTGTAAGTTGCTGCTGCTCCATACCATGTCTGATGTCATCGGAAAATTTTATCAGGGCAGTAGTGGTGCTGTGCCCAGGACGGAAGCCAGACTGAAGAGGATTAAGTAGGTTATTTAGGACAAGAAATTGAGAAAGTTGAGAATGTATAAGTCGTTCAAAAGCTTTAGATAAGAAAGGTAAAATAGATATAGGTCGATAATCAGAGAACAAGGAAGGATTAGATTTTTTAGGTAGGGGAATAATTTCAGCTTCTTTCCATATTTCAGGAAAAGTTCCAGAAGAAATTGATTTATTAAATATTACAGTGAAGATAGGCGACAGAATATAAGATGAGATGGTAATTTTTTGGTGGTGTTGAGGAGTCTACTGCATACGTGATAAGGTGACAAGCGACGACGATACCGACGACAGTGGCGGCGGCGGCTGCGTAAGCCAATGGGAGGATTATTATTGTCATCGCTGCTGCCGCCGCCGTCTTCGTCGTTGTCGAGTTCACTGTAAAAGTTGACAGGTTTAATCGCGCCGGTGCGAGTTGTTGTGCGACGATGATTCTGTGGATGATGCCACGACATGGCGGTATTTGTGCACGCGCAGTACTTATATCCCTCTCAGACCCGTAGCCCATTCGGAGTCCATCCAAGGTTGAAATCCTGGCCACTTGGAGTGACAGAATGTTTGTTTTCCTACGGTGATAGAATGTGTTCAAATCTATCACAAGAACCCTATTGTGATTCGACCATATGGCGTCAGAGGCGTACATCCATCGGGTGAATCACGGGACCTATAGCTTTACGTGGGTTCCGAACCACGAAGCAACTCTGAGTATCGAAATTAAACTGAAGAAATATTTTTTTTCAGTTTTAATTTGGATATGATGGAAGATAAGCCTCCGAAAATACCGATAATCATCATCCGCACCGAAGTGGTGGAACGTACACCACCGAAAGGCAGCTGAGAATGCGAGGAAGCCGCCGTGACGTCGTCGTCCATAACAACAGAGGTGGTTGCGGCGGCGAAAAAGGCGGGGAAGAATGTGGCCAAAAAAAATATGAAAGTGGTGGAGTTTATATGCCCCACCTGCACAGCGGCTGCAGAAACGGCGGAGGCGGCGGCGAGAAGGGCGTGGAGGTTGGGGAAGAAAATGACTCCAAGAGTGGCGAGGAGGGCGGGGAAGAAAATGGCGAAAAGGAAGTAGGCGGCGGCCGGCAGCGAGTTAAAGGTAAGAAATAAACTTAATCGTAACCAACCATGTCTGAATTTAATTTTGACTCTGTATTGGCGGCCACCCCTCTACGTAACATTTCGAGAGCCTTATTGAAAAAAAATTGCGAACGTTTCGACACCTCCATGGCGACATACGTGGAGGTGACCAATAAAATCCAAGCTCTCGCCAAGTCGAAAATGGAACTTGAAAAAGTTCTCAACGACATTGGTTCATTGATGGCAACGATTAGAGAGTCAAAGCTCGCCAGACTCACGCAATTTCTTCAAGTGAACAACAAAACTCCTCATGGTGGTGGTGGTGGTACAATCTCCTCGGTCGATGAGTTGCTACTGCTGCTGCAGCATCCCCAGCAGGAGCAGCAGCAGCAGCAGCAGACACAGCAGTTGAGCTTAGATGTTAAATTGTCGATTTTAGCACTACTCTATGAATATTACAACGGCCAAATTGAATGGGCCTCGTTTGCTGCTGCTGCAGCTGATGGTAGTGTTGGTGGTGGCGACGGCAACAACAACAGCAGCAGCAGCAGTAATAATAACTACACTACACCCACCACCCGGGAGCTTCCGTCCAAAATTTACGAACCCCGCGACGTAAACTCGACGCGTGAATTGGAAAAAGAGTTTTTAGATTATGGTTTTTTGGAGAATTAAAAAATAATTCGAAAGTTGGCCACTTTATCTCAGTCGGAATATGATGCGTTAAAATCAAATGTGATATTCATGCCCGTTCGTGTTTGTCGTCGTTCTCGTCGTTGTCATCATCATCATCATACGAGAGGCCCCGGCGGTAGTGAGAATGGTGGCGAGTGCGGCGGCAACTTGCCAATGGAAATAGATTTGATGGAGCAGAAGGATGACGGCGAAGAAGACGACCCTACTGCCGTTACCGTTCTTCCTACTTCTCCAACAACAACAACCACACTAGCAGCTGGTAACTTTCATGTAACTTTTAACGCCGCGGGCACCTCTTGCCCGGAAAAGAAAACGCAATCTGGCCAAGTGTGTGTCGATCCTGCGCGTGGCACGGTCGGCGAGCGACTGAGCCCCTAAACGCTCTAAAGAAAGACAGAGCAGCCGTACCACTTGTCTTCGTCAAAATATATATATATATATATATATATATATATATATAATATAATATACTGTACAGCTGTACAGCAGGCATGCGCGTGCAAAAATATGGCCTAACGCGGTGACGGCCGCTCCGTAACACAAAAAAAACGAGAAATATGGCCAAGCAATCCGTCGCCACCGCAGCCGTGCGAGCAAAGGCACGGCCTAGCGGCGGCTGCGGTGACGGCCGCTCCGTAACACACAAAAAAACGAGAAATATGGCTAGTTTCGGCACCTATCCGTCTGACCGCTGCCGTGCGAAAAATGTTGTGGCAGCCTATGTTTTTTTTTTTTGCGTCTGACCGCGGCCGCGCAGCCGTTATGTTGCGTAAATGGCGGCCTAGCTCTGCTCATTGTGCGCACTAAACCGCCACCGTCGTCGCCGTGAGCAAAGGCCCAGCCTTACAGGTGCTACGTAACACAAAAAACGAGAAATTTGGCTGGGGGTGGTGGTGGTGTATCTATCCATCTGACCGTTGTTTAGTCCGGTCACAAAAAAAAACCAGGAAAAACTGGCCAAGCGTGTGTCGATCTGTCGCGTGCCAAGGGTGTGTCGATCCTGCGCGTGGCACGGTCGGCGAGCGGAGCCCCTAAACGCTCTTATCAGCAAATCTCGTTATCTAGTATGGAGATTGTGACGTCACAGGCGAAACACTATATAAAGAGCGATCGGTTCGCGCGCGACCCATTTGTATGTCAGATTTTGACTCGACAGTACATATAAATAATAACAGCAGGACCACCACTGCCTTCGTCAAAATATATATAATAATATATTATATATATACAGCCGTAAAGCTGTACAGCTGTACAGCCTTACAGGCGCGTGCAAAAACATGGCCTAACGCGGTGACGGTCGCTCCGTTGCAACAAAATTGAAATCTGGTCAGGCTGTCCGTCGCCACCGCGGTGACGACGATCGCACAAACAAAAGAAATCTGGCAGGCGGATAGATAAGCGACCCCCATGACCAGCAGCGGCGGAGGACCAATAAACAAAATTTTCATCACCTCTTCCCACCTCACCGAGACTTTTAAACTCTGTATAAGGGCCTCATCCTTGAACACGGTCAAGCTCCTGTCAAAGATTGGACCCGAGTGGACCGTCCAATTGTACAAACATAAAATTAGATTCTTCAACACTCGCGCCGGCCTGGACAACGCAGTGTACACTTGGACGATTACCATTAATAGTCACACTTTCAACGATCAAATGGTGACACCGGCCGTGTCCAATAACGGCCAATGTTCACTTCGACTGCCGTCCTGTTTCAATCCGTTCAAACAGGAGACGGTCACCATAAAGCTTGTCCTCAACACCGTACACTTTACATCGACACTCGAAACTCCATTCAAGTATAAGAGTGTTGTGCCGTTGCGCCCTCGCGCACCACCCACACCCTCTTGAAATTTATCACCCTCACCCCCGGAGCCCGTACACCACAGTTCAAGTGTACGCATACATTAGACACGGATTTCGCGCACCCCCCGACAAAACTTCACGATTGTCTGTGCGTAGTACGCGCATTTTACGCGCGAAAAATGGCCAGTTTGCCAGCGTGAGGCCTGTGGATTACGCACACAAATGGAAATTTTACTCCGCCTGTTGTCGCCCGTTCAAAACCGCTCAGCGGTCAAACTCGCCGCCGTCAGATAGTAAGTGGCGATATGAATTTAAGTGTGTACGCGAATTTAAGTGTGTACGCATCTCGTGCCGACCACGGCGATAATAAGCTAATACTTGTTCACAAGATTGCACCCATAATGCGACGCCACAACCATGTGCCAATATTGTACCTCCCCAACTCCAAGTATTATTTGAAATTTGAATCGATCGTGAGCCGAGAAACTACAGATTGTTATAATCTGGAGGAGGAGGAGGAGGAGGAGATTTCGGATGATGACAAGTTGTGTAGTGTTATTGCATGCAAGTGTCCAAATGGTTTAAACTTGTCCGAGATTAAACTGGGAGAGTTGACTCCGCTCATCTATATGCCTAGTAGTAGCAGCGGTATTTACGGGCTTCATGTTATTGTAAAAAAGTTTGCCCTAGTTTTGCAGCTAGACTTGGTTGATTAAGTGCACACGAACCCCTTACCCACCCCTCCCCACTCAATCGACCAACAGAGTGGTGGTTTGAAAACAAACAGGGTCTTTATGATAAAAATAAACTTTATTTTTTCAACCACAGAGTTTAAAAGTTATTAACAATTTAAATTAACGTTATGCGATTTCCTTAGGAAAACCAAATGTTGGGCTGTACAAATGTAAAAAGAACATTATAATATAACAATAATTTAGGTTGAAAAGTCAACCCAATCAAAATATGATAAAATCAAAATATATAAAATTATGTTCCTGGCCACCGCGACCAAAAGGAATTTACAAAAAAAAACATAATCGTGGTCTTGGCCACCGCAAATTATATAAATCAACCAAATTAAAATATGATTGAAACGATTTCGATTAAAATAAATCGACCAAAAGGAATTTACAAAAACATAATTGTGGTTCTGGCCACCGCAAATTATATAAATCAACCAAAATAATCTACAAAATTCCACCTGACATACCAATAATTTAGGTTGAAAAAAATCAACCGATCAACCAACGATTTCGATTTAAAAAAAGGAATTTACAAAAACATAATTGTGGTAAGATTTATTATATAAATCAACCAAATTAAAATATGATAGAAAATAATACCAATAATTTAGGTTGAAAAATCAACCGAATTAAAATATGATAGAAAATTTAACAAAGTAAATTAAAAAAAAATAATGGTGGTCCTGGCCACCGTAAGAAATAACACGCTGCCGCCGCCGCCGCCGCTACCAACATCAACACCATAGTTGACCGTAGTGTTGACCGCCGAGTGTGCGGTGAAGTGAAGTTGCGCGCTGGTAGACTGACTGACTGACGAGCTGGCTGGCTGACTGACCGACCGGCTGGCTGGCTGCCCGGGTGTTTTGCAGTTTGTCCTGAAATGAACACACCGTTAGAATAATTGGGGAGCGGGGGACGTGGACGAGATATTTGTTGGGCGGCCTACAAAGTAATTACTTACCGAGATACATTTGATGATGCCAAGGCGTTGATCTCGCATTTGGCTGCCCGTTGTCGCCCGTTGTCGCCCGTCGAGCCCGGAGCGTGTTAGCTGGCTGGCCAGCCCGGCCGTTGATCCCCGGATCCGCGCATCAGATGGGTGTGGTGGTGCTCTTCTTCACCTCGCAGCTCAGGGATATATATCCTCCTCCCATACGGGTGATTCTTTTTCATTTTTCCCAAATTCTTCGAGGTCCATAACCACCTCCATGTCCAAGCACCGCGACAGTTTCTTAATTTCACCTTCTTTATATTCTTCGTCAACATTATAATAATCTTCATATTCTTCATCAGCAGCAGCATTATAATAATCTAAGTCTAAAACGGCAATCTGCTGCTGATTCTGCTGCTGCTGCTGCTGGCATGGCACCTGGTCGCATCTGGGCGTGTGTTTTGGAGATTTCCAAGTTGGTGGCTGAAGCGACTGTGTCAGTTCCCAGTTCTCCTCTTCCTCTTCATCATCCTCCTCCTCCTCCTCGTCCATGTCTATAATGGCAATCTGCTGCTGCTGCTGCGGTTGCTGGTATGGCGCCGGATCACACCACCGACTTGGTCCCGGAATCGGCTCCCAACTTGGCTGAGGCGACTGTGTCAGTTAGTTCCCAGTTCTCCTCCTCCTCCTCCTCGCCCATGTCTATAATGGCAATCTGCTGCTGCTGGTATGGCGCCGGATCACACCACCGACTTGGTCCTGGACTCGGCTCCCAAGTTGGCTGAGGCGACTGTGTCAGGTACCAGTTCTCCTCTTCCTCCTCCTCCTCGCCCATATCTATAATGGCAATCTGCTGCTGCTGCGGTTGTTGGTATTGCGCCGGATCACACCACCGACTTGGTCCCGGACTCGGCTCCCAACTTGGCGGAGGCAAGTGCGGAATCAGAGGTGCTGCTTCTTGGTACGTTGTCGGCGGGGGCGAAGGCGGGGGCGTGGGCGGAGGTGAAGGCGGGGGCGTGGGCAGAGGCGTGGGCAAATGTCGTAAATAATATGTTTCACTATCTATTACCTCATCTAGATCCCCAATTTCATCTGTTAAATATAATTGAAATTGTATATGACCAGCGTCATTCGAAAGATTAAAATATTCCCTATATTTTTCTCTTTGGCGCAACTCTACTAATTGTAAATGCCTGTGGTGAATATAAGATCGCCTGTACTCGTCTCGATTCTCTCGATTTTTCAGGCGCAGCCTCACCTCTTCGTGGTGTCTTGTGAAATGGTACAAATGCCAATACCTTGCTCTTAGTTTTTCGTGTATATAACATAATGAATACGATCTTGAACTTGCTGTTGCTGGATAATCACAAAATCTACACTGTTTGGTGTAAAAAATGCGATTGCAGCCCCAACGCGACAACGCATTATCGATTCTCAGCCTAATTATCAGTCTCATTATCCGTCTATATGTTTTTGGGTCCAATTTATTCTTAATTAGATAATAAATTGGAATAAATTTTATAAAATACACCCCCCAAATTACAATTAAAAAAACATATAGTGAAATTTCAAAAAAAAACTGTTAAAAGATTTAGAATAAAGTAAAAGGTAAAAATATTGAAAATATTGAAATAAGTATTACTTTTTGACATCAAACAAAAAGCATAAAAGTTAATAAGAAAAACAATATACGAGTACATGTTGACACCCACTAACTACCGCACCCACACGCCAGCCAAACAAAAAAGTATATTTTGTTTAAAAAAATTTGGGTAGAGGACCGAGATTAATTTGTACGCGTTCACTTCACTCTGTGATGGCAAAGAAGACACTGATAATTGGAATGGCTCGTGTATTCCAATTTATAGGGTGCGCGCGCGCGCGTGTGCACGTGTATTGACGACCACAATGGCGCATTAGGAACGTGGACCTTGGGTTTATAGCAAACAACATTTTTATCTTTATGTCTTCGCGGTATACGTGACACCAATGGCGTACGCGTTGACCTTGTTAGTTTAATTTTTATCTTTATGTCTTCTCGGTATACGTGACACCAATGGCGTACGCGTTCGTTTATTGTAAACAAGTTGTTTTTAACTTATTGTGAATCATAAGAGACCTACACGATGGAATATACCAAAAAAACAACGTTTGCTCAAATGAACCAAATTATTGATCAACTCAATTTGTTGTCAAACGCTCAGCTGACAGATGAGAAAAAAACGCTTTCCTGGCTCACTCGTCAATATGTACCGCTGCAACAACGACAGCTGCTACATCCCAACGATTGGTATAGAAAAATAAATAAGTTATATTGCTGGCTATGAGTACTGAACGAAATGCGCTTGCAAACGATTGGGTGAAATTGGTAGAGAGCATTGAATAGCATCATTTCTCGTTAGCGGGTTTTCGATTGTTGTTGTTGTCGTTGTTGTTGGCCGCAGTCGCATACTTTTTGCAAAACCGCTGCGAGGCGTTGACTTTGTTCACAAAACTGAATTGATATTGTTCGGCGAATTCAGAGTTTGTAAAGTTGAAAGCTTTCCGGAGCACCGCGTACATGTTCACTACCCATTGAGCCTGAGGCGAAACGGGATTGTAGTTTGTCGTCGTCTCGGCATCGTGTGAGTCTTGACTTTTTTTGAACAATGTATAATTCAAATTGTTCATAGAGAACACTATCGAGGTGAGGTTATCGATTTTGATATTGCACGAAATGGCCATATCGCTTGCCCGGTTTCGTAGTGCAAAATAGGTGCAGTCGGCGATCACTCGGCAGTCGGTTGTCGTATCAATGGGATCATTGGTGACGACGACGATGTTGGTCGCAGCGGTGGTGGTGGTGGTATTGTCTGAAGTGTAGAAGGAGGAGGCTACCGTTCGTACATTAAACGCCATTTCCTTTAGTTGAGGCAACGGTTTGCGCCCAATGATGCTCACCGCGGAGTCTAACACGTCCGGTACCACGCCATTTACAGCATACTTGTCCAAATTTTTAAAGTTGCATATGCCCTTTTGTCCGCTAAAATTGCACAACATGAAGCCATCGTAGTACGTCACTCTACTCGATGTACAAATAGACGTTCAAAATTTCACCATCTGTAGCTACGGTGGCAGCGGACGATGATGACGACGACGGTTTGGCAGATTCAGACTCCTCTTCTTCTTCCTCTTCGACTGCTGCTGCCGCCGCCACCACACCTTGCCAACAATCCTCTTCACCACCACAGCCGCTGCCACCACCACCACTGTCTTCGTCATCATTTTTTTCCGTTGCAGAGTTGTTTAAAAAAAATATATTGCTGGAATCGGTGGCCATAGTGGCAGCGATGGTTGCGGCAGCAGCAGCAGCAGTGCCAGTGTCAACGCTGGTTATGTTGTTTGTGTTATTTTCACGCTGAGACAGGTAGGCTCGCGACGAGACTTTGATATTTTTTTTGTATAGCAAATCGGAATGGTCGCATTGTCTGTACAAAACGTATATGTTACGGTGAATGTTAAATTTCGGTGAATGTTTCAAATTTCAACATTCCCCGACCGCTTTGGTGAAAGTCAGTTCACTGTGTTTTTATAGCTTGTGGGGAAGGCTTGGCGCCACTAGCGGGCATAATCTCTAATACAGAAAATAGTTGGACTGACGAAAAAAAATGTGTTTTTTTTTATAAAAAATCCTTATAACAATACACATGTCAAGGAAAAAAAAATGTATTTAGACTGCCTCCGTGGCGTACCTAATGGATATCCCATTCGCTTTACACCAGGAGGTCGCGGGTTCGCCGGGAGTTCGATTCCCGGCGGGGTCCACTTTGTACGACTTGGTTTGGTTGGCGGTAGGGCATTTCCTACGGCCCGCCTGGCTAGTTACCGCCATCTTATCTAATTCTTGCCGCGAAACAACATTGCTCTGTTCCAGCTTAAATATAAGATATCCATCAGTTGTCCATTTCGTTGGGGAATATTAGTAAGCCCGCTTCCATCTTCGGCATCATCGTTACTCACCATCAGATGAGATGATAGATACCAAAGGCTTTCCAATTGTGAATAATAAAAGGAAACATTTATAACGTAAAATAAGTTACTTGATTAAGTCATAGTGATTTAAATTTTTTACATACCTGTTGTACATAACCGAGAAGAATGAACGTGAACTTTGGCACGGTATAATAAATAGCACGACGTTTCGATACATACAAAGGGCCAAAACGAGCTGGCAGGACGCTTTTATAACCTTTGTTTCGCAATAATGGGGAAGTTGAAACATGATATGTTATTTTATCGTAACTAAATTTTAATGGAGGCCAACCTCGTAAAATTGAGGGTCCCGATAAGTCCCGAATGACATAAACCCATTTCGTACAGGGCCAACTTCAAAATTAGAATAATTTTGTCATTTAATTTTATTGCTTATTTGTTTCGTAATTACTTTTTCAATGCCACGAATAAGCCCCTATGTAAAATTGAAGGTTTTTCCGGATGTCAAAAACCCACTTTGTTCAACATGGACAAAGGCCTCCCATCCCCCCCCCCCCTCCCAAGGATTTCCACGACGACCGGTCCTACTACGCTGTCAGCATCCATCAGCTTCTCGCGATTTTCACATGGTCGTCATCTTCGTCGTCGTCGTAGGTCCACCGCGATGGAGGCCTCTTTAATGCCCCATTGGCTGTCTGTTCTACGAGCTATGCGCCCTGCCCACTGCCACATCAGTTTAGCGATTCTGTGAGCAAGGTCGGTGGTTACTTTGGTTCTTCTCCTGCGGATCTCCTCGTTTCTAATTTAATCTCTTTGTTTAATAATTTAATTGAACCAAGGTTACCGATGACATTATTATATCAGCTCATATACGTCCCCACCGAGGGGCTCGAGCCTACCCTGAATCAGGGCGATTAGGCCTTAGTCGACCACGCGGGCCCAGTGCGGGTTGGTCGACTTCACACACAACCTTCGAGTTTCTTCGCAGGCGTGTGCAGGTTTCCTCACGATGTTTTCCTTCACCGTTAAAGCAATCGGTAAGTATATGTACGTAAGTTTTGGAAAAACTCATTGGTACATTGGCCGTCCAGATTTGAACCCGGTACCTCTGGTTAGATGGACCGAGTCGTTACCGGTTGAGCCACCGACGCTTTTAGACTGACGCTTTTTTACCGATGACATAGCTCACACAATCGCTTATCTGAAGAAGCAGTGGGCAGTTTGTCTACATAGCTCGTAGAACAGATTGCTATTGGGTTGAAGTTCTCGTGAAGAAGCAGTGGGCAGTTTGTCTACATAGCTCGTAGAACAGATTGCTATTGGGTTGAAGTTCTCGAGTGGCGATCGGCATCCCACTTGGTGGTGTGAAAGTCGAGAGAAACCGCTGGATGCGGGCGGTGTGCAGGACCGGTCATCGTGGAAATACAATGTCCATCAGTGGACGTCGTCGTTCACCTGATATGATGATAACAATGATGATGTTTAATAGATTACTTAAATATATTAAAAATAAATCTACAGAAAGTTATATCTCAATTTAATTTCATTCCAGATACCAAACTGCACACTACTTACGAAGTGCCGCCGCCGTCTCTTGCAGCAACACTCATCCAGGATCATACGAAGTAAGTCAATTCATTTTTTTTAGTTAATAACCAAGTCGCAATTGTTTGGTGTAAAGTCTGTGGCCATTGGGTTGGTGGTAGTAAGGTTCTCGAGTGGCGAGCGCGCCGCACCAAGACTTGGCGCAGAAAGGTATCCCACGCAGCAGTGGACCGACAATCCCACTTGGTGGTGTGAGAGTCGAGAGAAACCGCTGGTGTGCAGGACCGGTCATCGTGGAAATCCAATCATGACATGCTGAGAGAGCACTCTAGAGCTTTAAAGTTAAAAATGTGTATTATTTGCCTCAATAATGGGCAATTTTTAGGTGGAAAAAAACTGACTTCATAGGGTTTAAAGCCACACAATATTCACAATATCTAAACACTAAGGCATATGTTTTCCACCATTTATTTTCTAATAGTGTTTATTTCTAACTTTGTTTGTGGGAATATTCCCTAAACTATTAAAAACATCACTAATAACTCCAGTGTACAAGGGAGGAGCCAGGGACGATGTCAACAACTATAGACCAATTTCAGTTGTACCGGCTATTTCAAAAAGGGTATGATTTTATCGATTGTCAATTAAATAGATTCGATCACTAAATAAAAAAAATGAAATTCCCTAAATAGTATAGTTTGTACTCAAAATACCTTAGTAGATCTGTCACCAAAGTAAAGTCATCAAACAACACCAAAACAATACTCAAAAGGAAAAGATTTATCACCACAAAAGTCTTTTAACGATTGTCAATTAAATAGCTTCGATCACTAAATAAAAAAAAATGAAATTTCATAAATAATATAGTTTGTACTCAAAATAGTAGATCTGTCGCCAAATAAATGCCTAAAATTACTAACAAAGGTGAAGGTGACTAACTCCCCGTACTACACTCTTCCTACAGTGTTGAGTGGTCGACGGAGCCCCTTCGGGGCTCCTACTTCTGTGTTCTCATGTCAAACCTAACACTACGACTGTGCGGGGAGGCGAGCTAAGCTCGCCTCCCCGCACAGTCTCCGAACCTAACGCATCCGAGTCGGGGTGCTCCGAAAGTCCGAGCTCGCTTCGCTCGCTCCCGCTTACATTTAGAACTCCCCGTACCACCCCCTTCCTACAGTGTCACACGTATTTTTAATGACAGATCTATCAATTTGGTGACAGATCTATCAATTTGAGAACGAAAATATTGAATAGAGATGAATCTATTTAACTGGGGACGAAAAATATAATTTGATGACAGATCTATCAATTTGGTGACAGATCTATCAATTTGAGAACGAAAATATTGAATAGAGATGAATCTATTTAACTGGGGACGAAAAATATAATTCCCTTTCAAAAATACTAGAAAAACTCATAAACACTAGACTCATCAATTATCTGAATAAATACAATATCCTTTCTGCCTCACAATTTGGATTTAGACAAGGAAAATCGACTGAAGATGCAATTTTAAATCTTACCTCAATAATAACTAAACAACTCGATAATGGGAAAAAATGTCTAACAGTTTTCTTAGACTTAAAAAAAGCATTTGACACCGTCTCTGTCCCCACTCTTGTGCAAAAGTTAGAAAACATTGGTATAAGAGACAAATCTTTGCTTCTGTTCAAAAGTTACTTATGTGATCGTAAACAGAGAGTCAAAATTGAAGAATACACAAGCAATGCCTTACCAGTCACATTTGGAGTTCCACAAGGCAGTGTCCTAAGTCCTACATTGTTTTTAATATATATATAAACGATTTATGTAATCTAAAGTTAGACACTGGGAAAATTGTATCTTATGCTGATAACACCGCTATTGTTTTCACTGGGAAATCTTGGGAAGACATCAAGAAAATTGCTGAAAAAGAACTGGCTTACGTGGCAAAATGGCTTAATATTAATCTGTTAACACTAAATGCGTCAAAAACGAATTACATATGCTTTACCATTAACATCATGACCCAACCTAAAACAAACTTAAAGATTAAAGTTCATGCATGTAATATAACTCCAAATGATAATTGCAATTGTCCTACAATAGAAAAAGTAACTTCAACGAAATACTTGGGAATTATCATAGACCAAAGATTGTCATGTCATTCTCAGCTGGAAATGGTTACAAGCAGAATCAGGAAACTAATATGGATCTTCAAATCCCTGAGACATGTTGCCCCGGTCACTTTACTTCATCAAATTTATATTGCCCTAGTACAATCAGTATTATCATATTGTATCACTATCTGGGGTGGAGCCTCAAAAATGAAGTTTCTTGAGTTGGAGAGAGGGCAACGCTCTTTAATAAAAACTATACATTTTAAAAAGTACAGATTTCCAACGGAGCAACTGTACTCATTATGCCGATTACTCACAGTAAGAAAACTCTTATGTCCTACAAATCATACTTAAGAAGCACAAATCACTACCCTATAACGCTAACATAACTAAAAAGAGAAGACAAGACATAGTATGTAAACTAGATCCAGTTAAGACTGCTTTTTCTAAAAATCAATATAACAACCAATCTAAGTATCTATACAACAAAATAAATAAAATACTTTGTATATACCCTTTAGCACTAAATAAATGTAAAGAAAAATTAATGTACTGGCTAAATTCCCTCACTTACGAGGAAGTTGAGGCACTGATGCAGGTGATTGTTTAAACTTTAGTTGTTTAGATGATTAAATAAACAAATAAAGGTAAACACACAACACACACACATACGCACACACACACACACACATATGCGCACACTCACGATTAAACACGAGCATACACACACATGCATGCATATACATCGAAATGTTAAATTTAATTGGCAAGTTACTAATTTATATTGTTTATTTCAAGTTAAGAAACTAATTACTATAGAAGAGCGGGACCTCCTGGCACAAGTATCCGTATACTTAAAAGGGGGTCCCATCCATGTCTGTAAATATTTTGTTACTGAAATAAACATTTTTCATTTTCATAACTAATTTTTCTTCTTTAAACTTTTTTATCCTCTATGTACTTTCATACTCTAAAATATAGTGAAGAAGTCTTTCTCGAAAAATACACTTTAATTATTTTCATGAAATTAACACTTTTAATTATAACTTTAACACCAGCTTCAGTAAGCGTTTCCATTATTGGCACGCCTAGCGTGGTGGATGTTTGTGTAAATATTTAGTATTCTTTGGTGTTGGCCGGTCCGCTCAGCGTAGGCATTCACATACTACTCCTCCGCCTCCTCGTCGTCCTCAAAGCCGTGCTAGCGCTAAGGCGGATGACAACGATCTCGGCTGGCTCGGGGTGGTGTGTGGTGATAGCGGGGGGGATGCATGCGCCCTGGCCTTTAAGGCCCAAGCTCGGGCGGCAGTGAGTAGTAAAAACCATCAGCTGGCCACTGTGCTGGTTTCCTGCAGGGTGGTGTGAGATGGATAATGCTGCTGCACTTCGCGGCGCTCATCTCCATCCACTAGTTAGTGCAGTACCCCACCCCCCGTTTGGCAACGGGACAGTAGTTTAGTATCTTTTTGAGGTGGGTGGCGCGCGCGCTCCTAAGTACTTAGGCTGGCCGTTGACGGCAGTAGCAGGAGGTCAGCAGTGGGTTGAGGCATCAAGTATGGCGCGTCGGGTGCTTCTAGTTCATCTTCAGCAAAGGTGTGCGAGGGGTTGGCGGTATAGGTCCGTCCGGCCGGTAGTCGTAATAGGCCCCATACGAACAAACAAACAGTCCATGGTGGTCTCGGCGGGGGGTGTGCTGCTGCTCGGGCGGACACGAGGCCAGCCAGTTCTAAGTCCAGCTTCTAGTTCATCTTCAGCAAAGGTGTGCGAGGGGTTGGCGGTATAGGTCCGTCCGGCCGGTAGTCGTAATAGGCCCCATACGAACAAACAAACAGTCCATGGTGGTCTCGGCGGGGGGTGTGCTGCTGCTCGGGCGGACACGAGGCCAGCCAGCAAAAAAAGTTTTTAATTGTTTGAGGTCAGATCATAGCGGAGTAATGGCTAGCTTTCCCGTAAGTATTTCTGCAGAACACATAAAAATTCAAACGAGACCGGTCACTGCTAATCGAATAGAAAAGTTTAAAACAGTGCTAGATGAAAAACTGCCCATACCAGATTTTGATCTGTTTGCAAAACAAATTCTTTGTCGCGAGGTTTGACTTTACCTGTATGTTTGCTAATGATATTCCAAACAGTTTTTATTTTATTATCTGTCAATTTTATTTTTCTAGCCAGATAATTAGATTTTGCTACGTGGCAAACCTGCTTAAAAATTTTGAATATTGTTTTACATAATTTGTAAAGTTCTCATCAAATGTGTAAGTTTTTTTGTCATAAAGGTCAAACAAAGTTTGGCGACTTTTGTATATACCTATAGTAGCCCATTCACTGAATTTAAATTTGATGTTACTGATTGTAGATTTAGACTTAAATATACTTTGGAGTTCCCTATCCAGTACTGTAAAAAAATCATTGTAAAAACTGTTGGCTTGCACTTCATTATCAAAATCTGGTATGGGCAGTTTTTCATCTAGCACTGTTTTAAACTTTTCTATTCGATTAGCAGTGACCGGTCTCGTTTGAATTTTTATGTGTTCTGCAGAAATACTTACGGGAAAGCTAGCCATTACTCCGCTATGATCTGACCTCAAACAATTAAAAACTTTTTATTTAAATAACAGCAATTACAAAATATGTTATCTATATGTTACGGTGAATGATGAATTTCGGTGAATGTTTCAAATTTCAACATTCCCCGACTGCTTTGGTGAAAGTCAGTTCACTGTGTTTTGGCGCCACTAGCTGGTGTAATCTCTATTACAGAAAATAGTTGGACTGACGAGAAAAAAAATGGTTTTTTTTAATAAAAAAATCCTTATAACAATACACATGTCAAGAAAAAAAAAAGTATTTACATACCTGTTGTATGTACATAACCGAGAAGAACGAACTTGAACAATGGCACGGTACTTATAATAAATACTTAGCACGACAAAGTTTCGATATGTTACGTTCACCACCGTAAGATAAATACTAAGGGCCAAAACGAGTTGGCGGGACGCTTAATGGGGAATTTGAAACATGATATGTTATTTTTTCGTAACTAAATTTAAAATTGAGAGTCGCAAAAGACATAAACCCATTTGGTACAGGGCCAACCTTAAAATTAAAATAATTTTATCATTTAATTTTATTGCTTTCTTGTTTTGTAATTTTCAATGATACAAATATATCCCTATGTAAAATTGAAGGTTTTTCCGGATGTCTTAAACCCACTTCTTCCTTGTTCATCAGGGTCATTATTAAAATTAGTACAATTTTGTTGCTAACCTTTTTTAGTAACACACATTTTTCAATGCCACGAATAAGCATATATATATAAAAAGGGGATCTCGCAGCCATCTTCCAGTCTCATTTCAACCAGCAAAAGTCAAATTCAAAAAAAAATCGACTGGATTTAACAAGTGGTAAGTTTTTTTTTTACTAAATTTAATTTCTTTGTTTCATCATCATATCAGCCGAAAATACTCCACTGCTGGACAAAGGCCTCCCATTCCCCCCCCCCCTCCCAAGGATTTCCACGACGACCGGTCTTACTACGCTGTCAGCATCCACCAGCTTCCCGCGATTTTCACCAGGTCGTCGTAGGTCCACCGCGATGGAGGCCTCTTTAATGCCCCATCGGCTGTCTGTTCTACGAGCTATGCGCCCTGCCCACTGCCACATCAGTTTAGCGATTCTGTGAGCCAGGTGGGTGGTTACTTTAGTTCTTCTCCTGCGGATCTCCTCTTTGTTTAATAATAATTTAATTGAACCAAGGTCACCGATGACATAGCTCACACGATCGCTTATCTGAAGAAGCAGAAGAAGCAGTGGGCAGTTTGTCTAAATAGCTCGTAGAACAGATTGCTATTGGGTTGAAGTTTTCGAGTGGCGATCGGCATCCCACTTGGTGGTGTTGTAAAAGTCAAGAGAAACCGCTGGATGCGGGCAGTGTGCAGGACCGGTCATCGTGGAAATAAATACAATGTCCATCAGTGAACGTCGTTGTTCAACCGATATGATTATAACAATGATGATGTTTAATAGATTACTTAAATATTTTAAATTCATTCCAGAGACCAAACTGCGCACACACACACACTATTTTCAAAGTGCCGCCGCCGCCGTCTCTTGCAGCATCAGCAACTCATCCAAGATCATTCAAAGTAAGTCAATAAATTTTTTTTTTAGTTAATAACCAAGTCGCAATTGTTTGGTGTAAAGTCTGTGGCCATTGGGTTGGTGGTAGTAAGGTTCTCGAGTGGCGAGCGCGCCGCACCAAGACTTGGCGCAGAAAAGTATCCCACGCAGCAGTGGACCGAGACAATCCCACTTGGTGGTGTTGAAGTCGAGAGAGCACTCTAGAGCTTTAAAATTAAAAATATGTATTATTTTCCTCTCCTCAATAATGGGCAATTTTAGGTGGAAAAAAAAACTGACTTCATAGGGTTTAAAGCCACACACAATATTCACAATATCTAAACACCAAGGCATAAGTTTTTCACACCGTTTATTTTCTAATAGTGTTTATTTCTAACTTTGTTTGTATTAACTAATTTTTCTTCTTTAAACTTTTTTGTTTATTTTATTTTTATTTATTTTATTATATTTGAAAAACAAAACGGTTATTACATAACAGTTAGTGATGACTATTTAAAATAACTATAAACCACTTAAATGTTTTCGCATATAAAAACCTAAATACTTGCTTGCTTATCCTCTATGTACCTACATTCATACTCTAAAATATAGTGAAAAAAAAAATTTTCTCTAAAAAATACACTTAAATTTTTTTCATGAAATTTACACTTTTAATTATAACTTTAACACTAGCTTCAGTAAGCGTTTCCATTATTGGCACGCCTAGCATGGTGGATGTTGTGTGTGTGTGAATATTTAGTATTCTTTGGTGTTGGCCGGTCCGCTCAGCGTAGGCATTCACATACTATACTCATCCGCCTCCTCGTCGTCCTCAAAGCCGTGCTAGCGCTAAGGCGGATGACAACGATCTCGGCTGGCTCGGGGTGGTGTGTGTGTGTGTGTGGTGATAGCGGGCGGAGGGGATGCATGCTCCCTGGCTTTTAAAGCTCGGGTGACAGTGAGTAGTAAAAACCATCAGTTGGCCACTGTGCTTGCTGCTGGTTTCCTGCAGGGTGGTGTGAGCTGGATAATGCTGCTACACTTCGCGGTACTCATCTCCATCCACTAGTTGGTTTGGCAACGGGACGGTAGCTTAGTATCTTTTTTGAGGTGTTTGGCGCGCGCGCTCTCTCCCAAGTACTTAGGCTGGCCGTTGACGGCAGTAGCAGGAGGTCAGCAGTGGGTTGAGGCATTTCATCTTCAGCAAAGGTACTATGTGTGTGCGAAGGGTTGGCGGTATAGGTCCGTCCGAAACAAACAAACAACAGTCCATGGTGGTCTCGGCAGAGAGTGTATTGCTCGGGCGGGCGGCACGGGGCCCAGCCAGCAAGTCGTATTTTTTTCAAATTATCAACGCAAATATACCCATTTTTTTAAAACGCTACTATTTGTATTTCAAGTAATTACATTTCTAGGTAATAATTAAAGTTATATATTGTATGCTTGTCCGTCAATCTATCAATATTAGACTGTGGGTGTGGTTTTTTTTTTTTTTTTTTTTTTTTTTCGCCCTTTTAGGGCAGGCTAAGGCTCATTGGCCATACCGCCTAGTCTTCAGTATATTATGTTTTTCAGCAGTATTAATTTTTAGAATTCACGTCTTCAGTAATTTTTAGTATATTTTTCAGATTATGTAGTATTTTTCTTCTTTTCAGTCATCAAGGTCACTATTTCTGCACGTTCACATCATATCATTGTCTATTTAAAACTACCTAACCTACATACTCTAGCAAAATGATAGCACTTTTGCTAAAGCTTGCACGGACTTCTTGTGGGAACTCGAAACACAGTATACACACTTTTATTTCATTATCCTACACAAGAAACACGTAAATGATACTTCGCTGATAAATACACTATCAATATTACACATCGAAAACCACTAAATGTATTTTTTCGGATAATAAAAGAAAAATGACAAACTGAACGCTACAAATTCCCGCCAAAAAGTCGGGTGTGGTTAATATTATGTAATTTTTTCTCGCTTTTTTTTTTCTAGTGCCGGCAAAGGCTCATTGGCCAAACCGCCTAATATATAGTGTTTTTTTTTATCTCCTCGTTAATAGTATAATAATTCTTCGGTGATTTCCAGCTTCTTCTTCGGAGTACACAGCCACAAGCACACACACACACACACACACACACTGCGCCTCAGTGTCAGAGTCTGACTGCTTGCTGCTTGCTCACCGTCACAAGGTATATGTCACTTTGAATTTTATAACTCAAGTAACTAGGTGAACAAGAAAAAAAAACAAAGTATTATTTTTTAAAAAAATTTCTTAAAATACAATGTCATGAAATATTTATCATTATCTCTGTATTTACAAAAGTAATCAATCTTCTTCAACCACTTTGAAAAACCAAAAGTTGTATTGAATTTGTAGTCAATTTGAGATTTATTAGCCTCCCACCACCGTTCGAGTGCAGCCTGTAGTTGATTCTCACTCATGGGCGTCGAATCGTATTCAATGTGTGCATGTTTTATGAAAAGTTTCATAGGATCCGTGCGCGAAAAATATTTTAAATAGTCATCCTTCACGTGACACGTGGGCGCTCTAGGAACGGGCTGATTTAGATTGTTGTAAAAGTATGCCGCAAAGAAGTGACGAGATAAAAATTCAATTTTATCTGCAAACTTTGAGGTCCGGCCGTTTGGGTGCAACCCCATCAGGATATGGCCACCCAGGTATTCCGATGGAATGAGATTCTCTACGCGGTGCCGAATTAACCGGTCCAGTCCCGATTCAAAGTCTCTAAAGGAATATAATAATGGCAAGGGATGATATCTATGATAAAATCCATCGTCTAGTGGATTGTCAACTTGTATAGGGTCATTGGTGCAAAACACAGATTTTGCATTCACCGGAAATTCCATGGTTTTGGTAGCGTAGCAGTCGCGAGTAACCGCCACCCCCCTGTCTACATACGCCTTAAATCTTGTCACGACCATGACGTTCTCTTCGTTCAAATAGCAGATGTGCGAGAGTCCGAGCGTTCTTGCGTTGGGATCATTGTTGCCGGTTTGAGCGTCCTTGAATTGTTTCGAAGTCAATTGTCCCCCCATTTCGCAGTTGAACGCCTTACACAAGGTCTCGAGGAGGCTAGTTTTACCCGAACCCGAAAGTCCATATAGATTGATACCGATCCGCAACGCGTTGCCCAGGTACTCTGCATAGCTAATCAATTTGCAAAACTCAAAGAATATGTCATAATTATAATTGCTGGATCTCAACAATTCCATTAGACAAGAAAGTACCATTTTTTTTCCATATCCGATACACTGTTAACCAAAGCATTTTTATATTCGATTCGATCCACATCGGACAACGTGCCGTACTGCCGATCCAGTATATCGTCCACATTGAACATTTTATTATACGTATAATCAATCAACTCTGTAGATTCACAAAATTCTTCAAATATTGGAATCAAATCGTCTGACGTTTCACAAACTGCGGGTCCGTGAGGCACCAACAGCTTGGTGAATTCCACCAATTCATTGTACAATTGAGCGCGGTTTTGGTTTATGTATTTGAACAATTGCAAGTTTGCCAATCGGTGGTCGTCGCCCATTCGTATAAACCACGACGTTAACAGTATGGCAAAGAGATTCATATCTTCAAATGTGTAATCAATGCTATTCACAAATTTGTTTATAGTATCCGAGTCAGTTTCATCATTTAAAATGGAGAAATTGAACCGCCTAAAATAAGCCAAAAGTTCAAAAGACGAGTTTGCGCTACCACCCCACGACTGTGACTGTGTAGTTGTAGTAGTAGTAGTAGTAGTAGTATTATTAGAGCCACTGCTTGGTTTACTAGTCAACAATTTAACGACGCGTTCGTTAGCATCTTCCGTACTGCCACCGCCGCTGCCGTCCAGCACGGCGCGACACAGATTGGAAACGATCTCCCTTTTGTTGGTGTCACTTTCCAACAATCGGCGCATTAGGGTGGAGTATTTAAGGGAACCCGCCGCCGCCGCCGCAGTCGCTGCCGCCAGGCCGGCCGGCGCGCAATCGTAACCGCCATCAGTCTGGCCCTTGGTATCGTAGTTGTCATCCTCGCCGCCGCCGCCGCCGCCGTCGTCGTCGTCGTCGTCGTCACAACCCAGGTCCAGCTGCTCGATCGTTGTATAACGAATTACAGATCCATCCTTTTGATTCCACTCGCATCTGAAGGAAGTGCCCAGGCATTGCCACGTGTCGGTGCCAAACAGTTTGGAGATCAACAGCGAGGGATTTTCAAAGTTGATGTTGAACCGCGACGATATGGTGTAGACTGCTGCCAAAACCACAGAGACTAACAACTTTAATTTGGAGCACGATTTGTAGTCGTAGTTGTCGTCGTCAGCTGTGGTGGTGGTGGTGGTGGTGGGCAAGTTCTGGGCATAATGTACGGGCTGTATGAAGGTCGAATTGATTCTCATCACCGCACTCAAGTCCTCCAGCAGCGTTTGAAAATTGACCACGCTAAAATTGGAGATTACATCCGAGTGTTTGTAGTATTCGTGAAACACTGGGTATTGTTCGTAAATTGGCCACAGAGGTGCCAACAATGTGAAATAGATGGAAGTCTTTTTCAAGTGGTCTATAAAATGGCGCATTCTCGCCATGTAACGTAGGGCCATTTCGTGCACGCCCACCGACGGTTGGGTCGACTTGTCGTTTGCAAACTTTCTGTACACCAGCTGCTTGAGTGAGGGGCCGTTGGGTTCAAACACCTGCAGGTAGGGGTTGTAAATCCCGTAATTGGATCGATATGCGAAGGCGCTAGTGACAAGTGCGCACGGCGAACCGTATATTTCCATATCCATTGCGAAGTTGTTGCCGCAGCCACCACCGTCCTTGCTGCGTTTCCTGTTGGGGGCGAGGGCCGAGGTAAACGATCGCGACATGAACAACATGCGATCACCATTGAAAATTATCATCTGATCACCTCCCGGTTTGGCAGCAAACAAAAACTTACTGACAAACTCTGCAATCAACGCGTCTTCCATTAGATCTTCTTGACTGCTCAAAATTTGTACAATATTGGAAACGGACTTTTTGGTTGTTTCCTTTGAAATGTACAAATAAAAAAGGTCGTGAAATTCATAGCCCGCGGTGAGAAAGTCCATCAGCTGCGACCCGGACGCGGCCAGCTTGGATAACACATAGAGACAATGATCATCGTTGCACACAGTGTCGGTGTCCAGCAATGACAACAATAAACAGGCAGACTCCACGTCTGTGTTTACGGCGCGCACAATAAAAGAAACTAGACTCGTTACAGCTTTCAGCTGGAGTGCATTGTGAATCAACTTTTGTAGAGTAGGCGGCGGCGGCGGCGGTGGTGGGTTTACATTGTCGGCCGCGGCTGTTGCCGCTGGAGCTCCTGTAGCGCCGTGCGTGCCGCCGCCGCCGCCGCCGCCATCACCAGGAGCTTGTTTTTTTCTCTTAGCGCTGCTACTGTTGCTGCTGCTGCTGCTGCTGCTGCTGCTCGTCTTCAACACTTTTACAATTTTAGCTGCGACCGCTGCCATTGTTTTCATATTGTCACGAACCCAAGCATCATTTAAACTATTGTAGAGTTCTTTCATTTTTTTCATTTCTCGCTCTTCCAATTGCATTTGGTTCATGTTTAAATTGTAATACTTGGAGATCCATGCGGTCTGCTCCCCGTTAAAAGGATACATTCGATGGAAATCGTGAGCATCACCGCCGCCGCGTCCACCACCCTCTCTCAGTAAAACAGCAGTTGCTGACCTCTCATTTTCGGCGTCCCTTAAAAAATCATCGGTCGTCATGATGACGACGTGGCGGCGGCGGCTGCGGCTGCTGGTCAATTGGTGGTGGTGGTCATCGTCATCATGACGGCGGCGTTGGGTTTGGCTTGTCGTAGTTATTTCCACGTCTTCATTGTTATTGTTGTTGTTGTTGTTGTTGTAGTAGTAGTAGTCATCGCTATAATCATTATTGCCGGCGGTGGCCGTTGCGGCTGCGGCTGCTGCTACTGCTACTGCGGCGGCATTCTTGAATCGAATAGGACAAATTTGTTGACTGGGGTGGTCGCCTCCCTCTCGCACCACGACATATCGTTCAATGTACGATTTGTAGACGATTTGATTGGAGTAGCGAAATAGTTTGACCAGGTATTCGACATTGTTAAACTTTAAAATTTTATAGTCATCAATCGGTATTATTGCTGCTGCTGCTGCTGCTGTTGCCGCCGCCGCCGCCGATGCGTTTATCGATGTTGGCGGCGGTGACGACGCCAAAAACCGTCGGATCCGATCCCAGATTAGAGTGCGCGAAGAAACTAGATCGGAGCATCCGCAGTATACGGTTGTTATGTGCCCGCCTTCGGAATCAAGGCACGCGATGGGCAGGGCAGCGTACGGTTCGCTCTGCAACTTGAGCGACCAATGGTCTCGGCTCTTTAGGTACTCGCAATTGATGATGGCGCTGGCCGTTTGCAGCGCGTCCGCCAGCGAGATTGCGTACGTTTGATTGGAGTTGACGTTCACCAGTTGGTCGTACCCCCGGCCGCCGGGCAGCAGAATGTTTGAAGGATTGTCGCACACGTACGCGTCGTTGGCCAAACGAAATGCGTTCATAGTGTTGTTGATGTAGAACCGGGCACAAAAATCCACGCAAGCGTCCACTACGATGTGCATTCCGCAGGTGGGCGCGGCGCTCTTGACCGCCACTGTTAGCGAAGACAGCGACAACGCGCCACTGCCACCACCACTACCACCACTACCGAAGAGTTTGTTCTGTTTAACAACGAGCTCGCGGAGAGCGCGCTTCCTTTTGGTGGGATCCTCCACACACGCGCCGTTTCCCCCCGACCGCTTGCACTCTACACAATCAATGTCGAAATACAATTTAGAAAATGGCAAGGACTTCATATCCACCACAATTTCGTGCGAGTAATCATCAAAGTTGGACTCGGCTAGAATGTTCAACGCGTACGCATAGGTGCCGTAGTCAATGTACATTTTCGGGCACACGTTTGTTATCCAAATCTCCAAAAAGTACCGTTCCGTTTTCGTGGCGCTACATCGCCCCTCCAAGTATCGTTTTATGCGTACGAGCGCGTCCGAGACGCGATCACGATCAGTCATTTTATTTTAGTAGTAGTAGTTAGGCAATCACGACGACGGCTGGATTAATACTGCACCCTCTCGTGACAAAAGAGTTGTTTTTTTAACACCCCCCCCCCCCACACACACCCGCGCATCATTTCGACGCCACCCCCCCCCCCCCCCCCCTCCACCGATCTCGATGACTGTGCGGTGGTGGTGGTGGTGTTGGCCTGCCACGTAAATTTGAACTAGGTTGATTTACACTCAAACGCGACCAACAGAGTGGTGGTGGTGGTGGTTTGAAAAAAAAACAAACAAACAGAGTCTTTATGATAAAAATAAACTTTATTTTTTAATCGCTTGTTGAGTGGTTAAAAGTTTTAAACAATTTAAATTAACGTTATGCAATATCTCTGCAAAGCCAACAATACGTCTTCTTTTTTAGATTTTTTAAGTTTCTTGATTCGTCGCTCAAGTCGCAGCGCTGCCGAATGCTCAAAACTGTAGGATGAGGAAAATTCCAAGTGCGAAAATTTATTTTTCAATGATTTTGCACCGCCCTGTAGTTCGCCTTTGTGCTGCCTGACTCGTTTTTCAATATTTTTTGTAATTCCAACGTATAGATAATTATTTTTCATACGAACAAAATATATGCAGTACATTTTTTTTGGCGGCCAATCGATCTTATCCCCGCTCGCGCGCACGCGTCACGAAAAATAGATCCGCACGGCATTATGAAAGACTCTCCGACATATTGGACATTTATCGCCGCCGGCGAGAGCACACTTGGCGCACGCCACTATGTGCCCGCACGGCACGAAGCACACGTTGCGCTTATCGACACAACACATTATACATAAACGGCGGCGACGATTGTTGTTTTCCTGCTCATCTTCATCATCCGACAACGACCACGACCACGACGACGACGACGACTCTGTAGTAGCGTCATCTTGTTTCAACTGCCGCTGCTTCGGCATTAATGGCGGCGGCGGCGGCGGCGGCGGCACCGGGAAAAATGATGATGATGATGACTTAGAGGAGGAGGATGAGGAGGAGGAGGAGGGTGGTGACGACGGGATCGCACACGCCTCCGTAATCACTTTCTGAACAAAGTTCTGCCCTTTCACTAATCGCAAGTAGGCGCAACGGTCGAACCAACGCGCGTGCTGCTCCCACGGCACGTCGTCCGGTTCCCAATCTTTCAGTCCGCCACCGCAGTGGAAACATTGCGTTGTATCATCCCGGCCACCGCCCACGTAAAAGAAGCCCGCCTCGGCCAAATCTGCGGGTTTTGGGCTCATACTGCCCGCCGCCGCCGCCGGCCAATCGTGGAAGCTGCGCAGGCGGGCGGCGGGGGTGGCGTAGCACGGGAACGCTGGGCTGGACATGCGCACGCCGCCTGAAAGCGGCCGCGATGCGGGCGGCGTGTGGCGGCCCTCACCGTTACCACTACCACCACCATTACTACCACTACTACTACTACTACTACCGCACTCATCGCGGTCGTCCGCCGCGTCGTTCGCCGCCACGGTAACGTTGCACGTCATCGTCGTCGACTCTGGCGTTTGTCGTCGTCGTCGTAGGAGAGGACACTGGGGTGCCCAGCGGCGATGCTCTTTGGCCGGATCGTTATCCTCCTCCCATCGCATCATTTCCAATTTGCAAAAAGCGCATCGAACCTCGTCACCGCGACCAATGTAGTAAAAACCATTGTGAGCCAAGAGTTTGGGCGACAAAAACGGCACGGGCCACTTTTCAAAAGTTCTCAGTCGTTCTTCTTCAATCTTCATATTATTATCCATGTTTAGTGGCGGAGGTGTTGATATTTTATGCTCTTCTGGTGAGGACGCGGAGCACGGCGGCGGCGGCGGCGGCGGCGGCGGCGGCGGCAGTGACGACATCTTATCGAGTGATGGGGTGGACCCGTTGCCGCCGACCGACTGGCCGGCCGCTGCTTTTATACACGTCTCTCTCACCACCACCACCACCACCGAATGGGACCGCGACGGCCGTCACCGCGTTAGGCCGTGATTTTGCTCGCGCCGCCCGTACGGCTGTACAGCTGTACAGCTTTACGGCTGTATATATATAATATATATATATATTTTGACGAAGGCAGTGGTGGTCCTGCTGTTATCATTTATATGTACTGCCGCGTCAAAATCTTACATACAAATGGGTCGCGCGCGAACCGATCGCTCTTTATATAGTGTTTCGCCTGTGACGTCACAATCTCCATACTAGATAACGAGATTTGCTGATAAGAGCGGTTCGGGGCTCAGTCGCTCGCCGACCGTGCCACGCGACGGACCGACACACCCTTGGCCAGATTTAAATTTTTTGTGCTTAGGAGCGGCCGCGACGGCGGATAGCCTAGACAGATATCAATTTTGTTGCAACGCTGCGGCCGTCACCGCGGCGACGGCGGAAAGCCTAGACAGATTTCAATTTTGTTGCAACGCTGCGGCCGTCACCGCGGTGACGACGACGACGGACAGCCTAGACAGATTTAAATTTTTTGTGCTTAGGAGCGGCGGCGACGGCCGTCACCGCGGTGGCGACGGACAGCCTAGCCAGATTACCATTTTCTATTTTGTTGCAACGGAGCGGCCGTGGCGACGGATAGCCTAGACAGATTTAAATTTTTTATGCTTAGGAGCGGCGACGACGGCCGTCACCGCGACGGACAGCCTAGACAGATTTCAATTTTTGTTGCAACGCTGCGGCCGTCACCGCGGTGACGACGACGACGGACAGCCTAGACAGATTTAAATTTTTTGTGCTTAGGAGCGGCGGCGACGGCCGTCACCGCGGTGGCGACGGACAGCCTAGCCAGATTACCATTTTCTATTTTGTTGCAACGGAGCGGCCGTGGCGACGGATAGCCTAGACAGATTTAAATTTTTTATGCTTAGGAGCGGCGACGACGGCCGTCACCGCGACGGACAGCCTAGCCAGATTTCAATTTTGTTGCAACGCTGCGGCCGTCACCGTGGTGTGACGACGACGACGGACAGATTTAGATTTCAATTTTTTTTGCTTAGGAGCGGCCGCGACGGCGGATAGCCTAGACAGATTTCAATTTTGTTGCAACGCTGCGGCCATCACCGCGGCGACGATGGATAGCCTAGACAGATTTCAATTTTTTGTGCAGCGGCCGTCACCGCAGCCGCAGCTAGGCTGTGCTTTTGCTCGCGCATGCCTGCTGTACAGCTGTACGGCTGTACAGCTTTACGGCTGTATATATATAATATATATATATTTTGACGAAGGCAGTGGTGGTCCTGCTGTTATCATTTATATGTACTGCCGAGTCAAAATCTTACATACAAATGGGTCGCGCGCGAACCGATCGCTCTTTATATAGTGTTTCGCCTGTGACGTCACAATCTTCATACTAGATAACGAGATTTGCTGATAAGAGCGGTTTGGGGCTCAGTCGTTCGCCGACCGTGCCACGCGACGGACCGACACACCCTTGGCCAGATTTCAATTTTGTTGCAATGCTGCGGCCGTCACCGTGGTGTGACGACGACGACGACGGACAGCCTAGACAGATTTCAATTTTTTTGTGCTTAGGCTGCGCCTGTGACGGCCGTCACTGCGGTGGCGACGGTGACGACAGTCGGCCTAACCAGATTACCATTTTCCATTTTGTTGCAACGGAACGACTGCGACGGCCGTCACCGCAGTGACGGCGGTGACTACAGTCGGCCTAACCAGATTTCAATTTTTTGTGCTTAGGAGCGGCCGTTTTCCATTTTGTTGCAACGGAACGACTGCGACGGCCGTCACCGCAGTGACGGCGGTGACTACAGTCGGCCTAACCAGATTTCAATTTTTTGTGCTTAGGAGCGGCCGCGACGGCCGTCACCGCGTTAGGCCGTGATTTTGCTCGCGCCGCCCGTACGGCTGTACAGCTGTACAGCTTTACGGCTGTATATATATAATATATATATATTTTGACGAAGGCAGTGGTGGTCCTGCTGTTATCATTTATATGTACTGCCGAGTCAAAATCTTACATACAAATGGGTCGCGCGCGAACCGATCGCTCTTTATATAATGTTTCGCCTGTGACGTCACAATCTCCATACTAGATAACGAGATTTGCTGATAAGAGCGATTCGGGGCTCAGTCGCTCGCCGACCGTGCCATGCGACGGACCGACACACCCTTGGCCAGATTTCAATTTTGTTGTAACGCTGCAGCCGTCACCGCAGTGACGGCGGTGATTACAGTCGGCCTAACCAGATTTCAATTTTTTGTTCTACGGAGCGGCCGCGACGGCGGATAGCCTAGACAGATTTCAATTTTTTGTTCTACGGAGCGGCCGCGACTATCGTCACCGCGGTGGCGATGAATGGCCTGGCGAGATTTTAATTTTTTGTTCTACGGAGCGGCCGTCACCGCAGCCGCAGCTAGTCCTTGCTTTTGCTCGCCCGTACGGCTGTACAGCTGTACAGCTTTACGGCCGTATATATATAATATATATATATTTTGACGAAGGCAGTGGTGGTCCTGCTGTTATCATTTATATGTACTGCCGAGTCAAAATCTGACATACAAATGGGTCGCGCGCGAACCGATCGCTCTTTGTATAGTGTTTCGCCAGTGACGTCACAATCTCCATACTAGATAACGAGATTTGCTGATAAGAGCGGTTCGAGGCTCAGTCGCTCGCCGACCGTGCCACGCGACGGATCGACACACCCTTGGCCAGATTTCAATTTTTTGTGCTTAGGAGCGGCCGCGACGGCGGATAGCCTAGACAGATATCAATTTTGTTGCAACGCTGCGGCCGTCACCGCGGCGACGGCGGAAAGCCTAGACAGATATCAATTTTGTTGCAGCGCTGCGGCCGTCACCGCGGTGGCGATGGATAGCCTAGACAGATTTCAATTTTGTTGCAACGGAGCGGCCGCGTCTGTCGTCACCGCGGCGACGACGACGGACAGCCTAGACAGATTTAAATTTTTTGTGCTTAGGAGCGGCGGTGACGGCGACGGCGGATAGCCTAGACAGATTTCCACATTCTTTGTGCTTAGTAGCGGCGGCGACGGCCGTCACCGCGTTAGGCCATGTTTTTGCACCACGCGCATGCCTGCTGCACAGCTGTACTATTTTGACGAAGGCAGGGACTCACACTTGGCCAGATGATTGATTGGTTGGTTGGTATTTTTTTTTGCTCGTGTGTTTACAAACAACAGACCAACGATGTACAAACGGCCAGCGGTTACGATAAGATTCACCACACACATACAATAGCAGATTTCACCACCACCACCATCACCACCACCACCACTACCACCCTCGCAGCCACCGTTGACGATGTGATCAAGAGTCTTGTGTGTCTCAACAATGAAACTACGACGACGACGACGACGACGACGACGACGATTTTTTCATCCAACAACAACAGCAGTGGCAGCGGCATGACAAAGCGGCCGCTCTTTGTTTGGGTAGGTTTCGAGCGCAAATTCCACCTGCCACCGGGGCCCAAGTATCGTTTTGATGACGATTTGAACGCCATGACACACTTGAACTATACAAAATTGCACTGTACCGAGATCGCTAGCGGGGAGCGGTTCGAGATCGATTTGAACTACGACGACGACGACGACGACGACGACGACGACGACGACGACGACGGCAACGAAAAACTCTTTGTGGGGATCGGCGGCGGCGGCGGTGGTGGTGGCAAGAGCCTGCCGAAAAATTTGGAGCGTTTACGGGTTTTGATAGTTTTATGTTCCATGCTGTACGGATATTCGATTCGAGAGATGACACTGCACTCGTACGTGGATGTGCACGAGTGGTACTACCAATTGACCGTCAACCACGTCCTGCAGCCGTGTCCCATAAAAAATTACAACTCTGTACCGATCGCCGCCGCCGCTGCCAATCCCAAGCCCAGCAGCAGCAGCAGCAGCAGCAGCAGCAGGGCCAATCTGTGCGTGCCGCGATTTTTGAGCAATCCCGATATCGTAATTGCCGTTGCGACATCACAGTATGGTTACATTTCCAATATATGTCGGCCACTGTGCGGCTACGCGGCCTGGGAGAAACACTCGCCCATGTTGCGCACCCTCCGGTTGGTGATGCGGGCGGTTAGGCTGAAAATTGCCGGCGCGCTCCTGCATACAATGCTATTCCAAAACAAAAAGCGACTCCAGTTTATGTATAAAACTTTGATGGCTCGCGTCACTACCACCACCACCGCCGCCACCGCCATCGCTAATAAACGCATTTCATTCGGCTGCGGTGGCAGCAGCAGCAGCAGCATGCTCGTCAACCACCACCTTAAAAAACGAATTGACTCATTGAGCAATTTAATATGTAAAGATCAGTCATTGTTCGCCTCCAACTTGGCGGTTATTTCACTAGAAAAATGTTCATCATCATCATCATCAAAGGGCAATGTAAACATTATAGATACTATTGATTATTTGAGCAAAATCGATGGGAGCCTACCCCCGATACGACTGCGTCACTACAAAGTGTCCCTGGCTAGAAATCAATTGACTATTACATCACCACCACCACCACCACTACTACGACTACGACTTTGAATTTACGTAGGGTTTTGTTGGTTAAAAAAAAACACAAAAACACACCTGAAAATATAGATATTTTTTTTAATATATAAATTACACGCCCGAGCGGGTGAAAATAATTGTCCTTCTTCTTGTTTTTTGTTGTTGCCGTTCACTAGCAGTAGTCGCCGCGTACTCCTCCTCCGTCGCTGCTCGCTTCCCAATCGGCCGCAGTTGACGTCTTATCGCTTCCCCCCACCCTCCACCTCCCTCCTGTATTTCATATCATACCATGAACTGGTGTTGGCTGCTGCTGAATCGTCGTCAATCAACCACGATGGTATCACCACTTTTGGTACAAAACTCACGAGAACGCTGCTGCTGCTGCGGCGGCGGCGTTCAATCAAACACGGGCTCAATATTGTGCTCGCTTGAATGTTGTACGCGCCAAGCTGCAGCTCGCAATATGAAAAATGTAGAGTCATCAAATTGCAATCTTCATCGAATCGATTCGAGTAGCCTCCTCGAATTTTGCAATACTCCAGCGATAAGTGCACGAGGGATTTGGGCAGCTGCGAGGGTGCGATAATCTTTTTGCGCTCGTATCTAATGTGCAACGATTTCAGGTTGGTGTGGTGTTTCAATATTAACACGTTGTCATCGTCGTCGTCGTCGCCGTCATCGCTGCTTAATATCACACAACCACCACCATCATCAGCACAACAATCAAACATGCTCAAATGTTGGCAGGTTGACGGCAAAAATTCAATGTTTTCGTATGCGCACTCTCGCAGAGTTAGCGTGTTTAGATTCGGCAACCGTTGCAACTCTGCAATGTTTACATTGAATTGTTTTGTAATTTCCAACTTTGTCAGATTTGCTGGAAGACCGTTGCTGCTGCTGCTGCTGCTGCTGCTGCCACCACCACCACCACCACCACTAAACACGTTTATTGGTAGTAAAGTGCGGCGGCGACGTTGTTGCCCCAAATTTTTGTATTGTTGCTGCCAATTGTTGCACTCCTCGTCGTGCTGCTCGCGTCGTCGTCGTCGTGTCCTCCACCCCCCAACACTCATGGCCGTCGGTGGGTTGCGTAATTGTTCCCGAACGGCCGGCGCGAGTCGTCGCCAAAACGTTAGGGGTATTGTAGCGCCTCGGTCGCAGCTTCTTATAAAATTCGTGGTGCACGTCATTGCGAGATTGGTACGATCCTCCTCGTGCTCGATAAACTTGTAAATCTCTCCAAAGGCGTCGTCGTTCAAACACTCCATATGCGATAGCCCAGTGTCATCATCACAAGCATCTATCGCGCAGCCGCCGCCGCCGCCGGCCTCCATCACCTCCTCCACCTCCTCATCCTCCGTCTCATTGTCTACGTGAAACTGAACAACACACCGTCGCTTGGGGCTAGTAGTAGCAGCAGCAGCCACCGTCGTCGTCGTCATCGCTGCCGCCGCCAAAGTTTCCATTCTTTTTTTTTGGCCAAAACTTTTGTGTTGGCCGGCTTGTTCGCTCGCTCGCTCACTCGCTCGATTTGTGTGTACGGTTGATCAAATTGGCGAGCGTGAATGCGCCCGTGACCGGCGAGCGGTTACCAATTTATTGGCGGTGTTGCCGCGCCGCCCGCGCGCCCCTCAGCCGCCTTACCACCCTGCCGTCATCGGAAAAAAATCAATTAGGTTTTCCATATTACAGATTTCATGGAGGGGGAGGAGCAAGAAATTAATATGGATGACCTGGGGGAGGAGGATATAGATGACCTCTCCAGTCAATCTACCCTCGTATTGGGTGAATTGGATATGGAATCCGATGAAGACCAATACGAGGAGCTGGAGGAGGACGGCGAAGGCGGCGACGACTCCGACGATAGTGGAGTTTTTGAAAATTTCAAAATAATAATTGAATATTCCCCACCAGTTGGGGAACGAATTTGTTTTTGTGGTGTCATCATGAAAAATTATGAAGATTGTAAAATTATTTAAATAAATAAAAAATCACATTATAAAATACATATTTTATTGAAAAAAAAAACTACAATTAAATAAAATTAACAAGAATTTTTATCTAGAATATCGTCAATAGCCGCCGCGATATCGCCATCGGTGTACACGCCGTTCTCGTTGGTTTCCGCGAGGATTTTTCCTCGCGGGTTCCATCTGAGGCATCCCAGTTGGTTTTGGATGGCGTTACCGATGTCTACGTTGCGAGACACGCCACCCCACTGTTTCACCACATACGCGGCGGGTTCTTTTCCGGCGAGCGCAACCACAGCTCTGGCCATGCTCACGCGTTGGCGGCAGATCAGGTACCACGAGTTTTTTTATTTGAGTCTCACCAAAGCGAGACATTTCTCT
The DNA here is from genome assembly GCA_947284805.1 of Coleophora flavipennella. Taxonomy (NCBI): domain Eukaryota; kingdom Metazoa; phylum Arthropoda; class Insecta; order Lepidoptera; family Coleophoridae; genus Coleophora; species Coleophora flavipennella. Next base: position 9,862,204 of record OX369288.1, read on the forward strand.
TTGTTTTTGTCGTCGTTGATCTTCGGCGGGGTGGGCTTGGAGGAGGAGGAGGACAGGGTCACCAAGGGCAGACACTCCATGATTTCGGCGTGGATTCGATCCAACGTATTGGAAACTTGAGCGTGCCGAATTTCCGCTCTTTGGCGCTCCTCTTCGGCATTGTAGCGCTCCTGTTCCGCCAATAGGATTTCCTCTTCGACCATTAGGCGTTTATCGTTGGCGCTTTGGCGTTCCTCTTCGGCTCTTTGATGTTCCTCGTCAATCAAATCTTTTAATTCGTACAATGCGTCGTCGGTCAGCTGATTGTTTGATTGAGAATTAATAATCTCATTGCGATGATGCTATTCATAGCGGCGTTCGTATTTTGTGTACAGGCAGAGATTCAGGCAGAGATTGTCAGAGGAGCGGAGAGTACGGTTATGAGTAGAGGAGAGAAACTGAAAGGTCTCTTTGAGGTAAGAGGGTGTTTTAGGATTGGACAGGATAGAATATAGAAGGGAAAGGATATGTAGGTCCCTACGCCGGCGGACGGGAAGCCACTTAAGTTTACTTCTGTATTCAGAAACATGGTCGTATTTACGTAGACCGAATATAAACCTAATGGCAACGTTTTGGAGACGTTCAAGTTTGCTATAGAGAACTCCCGTGAGATCAGGATAGCAAACGTCAGCATAATCAAGGAGCGGAAGGAGAAGGGTTTGTGCTAGTGTAATTTTTGTGGCTGTAGGAAGGAAGTTCCGCAAACGGTTTAAGGATCTGACAGAACCAAATATTTTCCGGCTGACATCGGCAACCTGGGGTTCCCAAGACAGCGTTCGGTGAAAGTAGATGCCGAAGTTCCTCACTTTGTCACTGTACGGTACTCTTACATCATCAAAAAAGACGGCCGGGAGGCTCCCAAAATCAATCCGTGAAATATAGTGGGAACTTCCTATGACAATAGTTTGAGTCTTCGACGGATTAATTCTAAGACCAAACGACCTGCTCCAATCCGATATTAAAACCAAGTCTCTGTTGGTCCGGCAGATGGCATCTGAAAGGTTTGCCGAATCTGTCTGGGTATAAATTTGCAAATCATCCGCGTACAAGTGATAAGATGATTCTAGTTCAGCAGAAATGGAATTTATAAATACAGCGAAAAGAAGCGGTGAAAGCACGCCACCCTGAGGGACCCCAGCAGATGCAGCACACCATCCGGAAATGGTATTGTCAATCCGAACACGCTGTCGACGTCCATGCAGATAGCTATGAAACCAGTCAATAGCTGTCTGGGCAACGTTCAGAGAGCTCAGCAACCCCAATAGGATGTCATGGTCAACTGTGTTGAACGCATTGCTAAAGTCAAGCAGCGTTAAAACTGTAAGTTGCTGCTGCTCCATACCATGTCTGATGTCATCGGAAAATTTTATCAGGGCAGTAGTGGTGCTGTGCCCAGGACGGAAGCCAGACTGAAGAGGATTAAGTAGGTTATTTAGGACAAGAAATTGAGAAAGTTGAGAATGTATAAGTCGTTCAAAAGCTTTAGATAAGAAAGGTAAAATAGATATAGGTCGATAATCAGAGAACAAGGAAGGATTAGATTTTTTAGGTAGGGGAATAATTTCAGCTTCTTTCCATATTTCAGGAAAAGTTCCAGAAGAAATTGATTTATTAAATATTACAGTGAAGATAGGCGACAGAATATAAGATGAGATGGTAATTTTTTGGTGGTGTTGAGGAGTCTACTGCATACGTGATAAGGTGACAAGCGACGACGATACCGACGACAGTGGCGGCGGCGGCTGCGTAAGCCAATGGGAGGATTATTATTGTCATCGCTGCTGCCGCCGCCGTCTTCGTCGTTGTCGAGTTCACTGTAAAAGTTGACAGGTTTAATCGCGCCGGTGCGAGTTGTTGTGCGACGATGATTCTGTGGATGATGCCACGACATGGCGGTATTTGTGCACGCGCAGTACTTATATCCCTCTCAGACCCGTAGCCCATTCGGAGTCCATCCAAGGTTGAAATCCTGGCCACTTGGAGTGACAGAATGTTTGTTTTCCTACGGTGATAGAATGTGTTCAAATCTATCACAAGAACCCTATTGTGATTCGACCATATGGCGTCAGAGGCGTACATCCATCGGGTGAATCACGGGACCTATAGCTTTACGTGGGTTCCGAACCACGAAGCAACTCTGAGTATCGAAATTAAACTGAAGAAATATTTTTTTTCAGTTTTAATTTGGATATGATGGAAGATAAGCCTCCGAAAATACCGATAATCATCATCCGCACCGAAGTGGTGGAACGTACACCACCGAAAGGCAGCTGAGAATGCGAGGAAACCGCCGTGACGTCGTCGTCCATAACAACAGAGGTGGTTGCGGCGGCGAAAAAGGCGGGGAAGAATGTGGCCAAAAAAAATATGAAAGTGGTGGAGTTTATATGCCCCACCTGCACAGCGGCTGCAGAAACGGCGGAGGCGGCGGCGAGAAGGGCGTGGAGGTTGGGGAAGAAAATGACTCCAAGAGTGGCGAGGAGGGCGGGGAAGAAAATGGCGAAAAGGAAGTAGGCGGCGGCCGGCAGCGAGTTAAAGGTAAGAAATAAACTTAATCGTAACCAACCATGTCTGAATTTAATTTTGACTCTGTATTGGCGGCCACCCCTCTACGTAACATTTCGAGAGCCTTATTGAAAAAAAATTGCGAACGTTTCGACACCTCCATGGCGACATACGTGGAGGTGACCAATAAAATCCAAGCTCTCGCCAAGTCGAAAATGGAACTTGAAAAAGTTCTCAACGACATTGGTTCATTGATGGCAACGATTAGAGAGTCAAAGCTCGCCAGACTCACGCAATTTCTTCAAGTGAACAACAAAACTCCTCATGGTGGTGGTGGTGGTACAATCTCCTCGTACTCCTCTCCTGTACAGTATATTATATATATATATATATATATATATATATATATATATATATATATATATATATATAATATACTGTACAGCTGTACAGCAGGCATGCGCGTGCAAAAATATGGCCTAACGCGGTGACGGCCGCTCCGTAACACAAAAAAAACGAGAAATATGGCCAAGCAATCCGTCGCCACCGCAGCCGTGCGAGCAAAGGCACGGCCTAGCGGCGGCTGCGGTGACGGCCGCTCCGTAACACACAAAAAAACGAGAAATATGGCTAGTTTCGGCACCTATCCGTCTGACCGCTGCCGTGCGAAAAATGTTGTGGCAGCCTATGTTTTTTTTTTTGCGTCTGACCGCGGCCGCGCAGCCGTTATGTTGCGTAAATGGCGGCCTAGCTCTGCTCATTGTGCGCACTAAACCGCCACCGTCGTCGCCGTGAGCAAAGGCCCAGCCTTACAGGTGCTACGTAACACAAAAAACGAGAAATTTGGCTGGGGGTGGTGGTGGTGTATCTATCCGTCTGACCGTTGTTTAGTCCGGTCACAAAAAAAAAACCAGGAAAAACTGGCCAAGCGTGTGTCGATCTGTCGCGTGCCAAGGGTGTGTCGATCCTGCGCGTGGCACGGTCGGCGAGCGGAGCCCCTAAACGCTCTTATCAGCAAATCTCGTTATCTAGTATGGAGATTGTGACGTCACAGGCGAAACACTATATAAAGAGCGATCGGTTCGCGCGCGACCCATTTGTATGTCAGATTTTGACTCGACAGTACATATAAATAATAACAGCAGGACCACCACTGCCTTCGTCAAAATATATATAATAATATATTATATATATACAGCCGTAAAGCTGTACAGCTGTACAGCCTTACAGGCGCGTGCAAAAACATGGCCTAACGCGGTGACGGTCGCTCCGTTGCAACAAAATTGAAATCTGGTCAGGCTGTCCGTCGCCACCGCGGTGACGACGATCGCACAAACAAAAGAAATCTGGCAGGCGGATAGATAAGCGACCCCCATGACCAGCAGCGGCGGAGGACCAATAAACAAAATTTTCATCACCTCTTCCCACCTCACCGAGACTTTTAAACTCTGTATAAGGGCCTCATCCTTGAACACGGTCAAGCTCCTGTCAAAGATTGGACCCGAGTGGACCGTCCAATTGTACAAACATAAAATTAGATTCTTCAACACTCGCGCCGGCCTGGACAACGCAGTGTACACTTGGACAATTACCATTAATAGTCACACTTTCAACGATCAAATGGTGACACCGGCCGTGTCCAATAACGGCCAATGTTCACTTCGACTGCCGTCCTGTTTCAATCCGTTCAAACAGGAGACGGTCACCATAAAGCTTGTCCTCAACACCGTACACTTTACATCGACACTCGAAACTCCATTCAAGTATAAGAGTGTTGTGCCGTTGCGCCCTCGCGCACCACCCACACCCTCTTGAAATTTATCACCCTCACCCCCGGAGCCCGTACACCACAGTTCAAGTGTACGCATACATTAGACACGGATTTCGCGCACCCCCCGACAAAACTTCACGATTGTCTGTGCGTAGTACGCGCATTTTACGCGCGAAAAATGGCCAGTTTGCCAGCGTGAGGCCTGTGGATTACGCACACAAATGGAAATTTTACTCCGCCTGTTGTCGCCCGTTCAAAACCGCTCAGCGGTCAAACTCGCCGCCGTCAGATAGTAAGTGGCGATATGAATTTAAGTGTGTACGCGAATTTAAGTGTGTACGCATCTCGTGCCGACCACGGCGATAATAAGCTAATACTTGTTCACAAGATTGCACCCATAATGCGACGCCACAACCATGTGCCAATATTGTACCTCCCCAACTCCAAGTATTATTTGAAATTTGAATCGATCGTGAGCCGAGAAACTACAGATTGTTATAATCTGGAGGAGGAGGAGGAGGAGGAGATTTCGGATGATGACAAGTTGTGTAGTGTTATTGCATGCAAGTGTCCAAATGGTTTAAACTTGTCCGAGATTAAACTGGGAGAGTTGACTCCGCTCATCTATATGCCTAGTAGTAGCAGCGGTATTTACGGGCTTCATGTTATTGTAAAAAAGTTTGCCCTAGTTTTGCAGCTAGACTTGGTTGATTAAGTGCACACGAACCCCTTACCCACCCCTCCCCACTCAATCGACCAACAGAGTGGTGGTTTGAAAACAAACAGGGTCTTTATGATAAAAATAAACTTTATTTTTTCAACCACAGAGTTTAAAAGTTATTAACAATTTAAATTAACGTTATGCGATTTCCTTAGGAAAACCAAATGTTGGGCTGTACAAATGTAAAAAGAACATTATAATATAACAATAATTTAGGTTGAAAAGTCAACCCAATCAAAATATGATAAAATCAAAATATATAAAATTATGTTCCTGGCCACCGCGACCAAAAGGAATTTACAAAAAAAAACATAATCGTGGTCCTGGCCACCGCAAATTATATAAATCAACCAAATTAAAATATGATTGAAACGATTTCGATTAAAATAAATCGACCAAAAGGAATTTACAAAAACATAATTGTGGTTCTGGCCACCGCAAATTATATAAATCAACCAAAATAATCTACAAAATTCCACCTGACATACCAATAATTTAGGTTGAAAAAAATCAACCGATCAACCAACGATTTCGATTTAAAAAAAGGAATTTACAAAAACATAATTGTGGTAAGATTTATTATATAAATCAACCAAATTAAAATATGATAGAAAATAATACCAATAATTTAGGTTGAAAAATCAACCGAATTAAAATATGATAGAAAATTTAACAAAGTAAATTAAAAAAAAATAATGGTGGTCCTGGCCACCGTAAGAAATAACACGCTGCCGCCGCCGCCGCCGCTACCAACATCAACACCATAGTTGACCGTAGTGTTGACCGCCGAGTGTGCGGTGAAGTGAAGTTGCGCGCTGGTAGACTGACTGACTGACGAGCTGGCTGGCTGACTGACCGACCGGCTGGCTGGCTGCCCGGGTGTTTTGCAGTTTGTCCTGAAATGAACACACCGTTAGAATAATTGGGGAGCGGGGGACGTGGACGAGATATTTGTTGGGCGGCCTACAAAGTAATTACTTACCGAGATACATTTGATGATGCCAAGGCGTTGATCTCGCATTTGGCTGCCCGTTGTCGCCCGTTGTCGCCCGTCGAGCCCGGAGCGTGTTAGCCGGCTGGCCAGCCCGGCCGTTGATCCCCGGATCCGCGCATCAGATGGGTGTGGTGGTGCTCTTCTTCACCTCGCAGCTCAGGGATATATATCCTCCTCCCATACGGGTGATTCTTTTTCATTTTTCCCAAATTCTTCGAGGTCCATAACCACCTCCATGTCCAAGCACCGCGACAGTTTCTTAATTTCACCTTCTTTATATTCTTCGTCAACATTATAATAATCTTCATATTCTTCATCAGCAGCAGCATTATAATAATCTAAGTCTAAAACGGCAATCTGCTGCTGATTCTGCTGCTGCTGCTGCTGGCATGGCACCTGGTCGCATCTGGGCGTGTGTTTTGGAGATTTCCAAGTTGGTGGCTGAAGCGACTGTGTCAGTTCCCAGTTCTCCTCTTCCTCTTCATCATCCTCCTCCTCCTCCTCGTCCATGTCTATAATGGCAATCTGCTGCTGCTGCTGCGGTTGCTGGTATGGCGCCGGATCACACCACCGACTTGGTCCCGGAATCGGCTCCCAACTTGGCTGAGGCGACTGTGTCAGTTAGTTCCCAGTTCTCCTCCTCCTCCTCCTCGCCCATGTCTATAATGGCAATCTGCTGCTGCTGGTATGGCGCCGGATCACACCACCGACTTGGTCCTGGACTCGGCTCCCAAGTTGGCTGAGGCGACTGTGTCAGGTACCAGTTCTCCTCTTCCTCCTCCTCCTCCTCGCCCATATCTATAATGGCAATCTGCTGCTGCTGCGGTTGTTGGTATTGCGCCGGATCACACCACCGACTTGGTCCCGGACTCGGCTCCCAACTTGGCGGAGGCAAGTGCGGAATCAGAGGTGCTGCTTCTTGGTACGTTGTCGGCGGGGGCGAAGGCGGGGGCGTGGGCGGAGGTGAAGGCGGGGGCGTGGGCAGAGGCGTGGGCAAATGTCGTAAATAATATGTTTCACTATCTATTACCTCATCTAGATCCCCAATTTCATCTGTTAAATATAATTGAAATTGTATATGACCAGCGTCATTCGAAAGATTAAAATATTCCCTATATTTTTCTCTTTGGCGCAACTCTACTAATTGTAAATGCCTGTGGTGAATATAAGATCGCCTGTACTCGTCTCGATTCTCTCGATTTTTCAGGCGCAGCCTCACCTCTTCGTGGTGTCTTGTGAAATGGTACAAATGCCAATACCTTGCTCTTAGTTTTTCGTGTATATAACATAATGAATACGATCTTGAACTTGCTGTTGCTGGATAATCACAAAATCTACACTGTTTGGTGTAAAAAATGCGATTGCAGCCCCAACGCGACAACGCATTATCGATTCTCAGCCTAATTATCAGTCTCATATCCGTCTATATGTTTTTGGGTCCAATTTATTCTTAATTAGATAATAAATTGGAATAAATTTTATAAAATACACCCCCCAAATTACAATTAAAAAAACATATAGTGAAATTTCAAAAAAAAAACTGTTAAAAGATTTAGAATAAAGTAAAAGGTAAAAATATTGAAAATATTGAAATAAGTATTACTTTTTGACATCAAACAAAAAGCATAAAAGTTAATAAGAAAAACAATATACGAGTACATGTTGACACCCACTAACTACCGCACCCACACGCCAGCCAAACAAAAAAGTATATTTTGTTTAAAAAAATTTGGGTAGAGGACCGAGATTAATTTGTACGCGTTCACTTCACTCTGTGATGGCAAAGAAGACACTGATAATTGGAATGGCTCGTGTATTCCAATTTATAGGGTGCGCGCGCGCGCGTGTGCACGTGTATTGACGACCACAATGGCGCATTAGGAACGTGGACCTTGGGTTTATAGCAAACAACATTTTTATCTTTATGTCTTCGCGGTATACGTGACACCAATGGCGTACGCGTTGACCTTGTTAGTTTAATTTTTATCTTTATGTCTTCTCGGTATACGTGACACCAATGGCGTACGCGTTCGTTTATTGTAAACAAGTTGTTTTTAACTTATTGTGAATCATAAGAGACCTACACCAGGCCTCCGTCACTCCATGTACTTGCGCGCTATAATAACCTACCGCCCGGCCGAGCGTTCTCGGGCCGTTTGCGGACCCAATTCAGTGCGGTTTTCACAAACGAAGCGCACGCACGTATTTCAATTTAAATCGTTTCCATCGTTCGTACGCGTACCTACGATGCCGTCTGGTGCCTTTTGTGCTGTAGATGGGTGCAAATCAAGCAAAAGAAGAGATAAACACCTAACATTTTTCCATTTACCTGTCAATGAAGAAAGGTACTATTACTATTTTTTGTCGTTTTAAAATTATTTTTAATACTAGGTATACTAAGCATTAGCTAGTTCTCTTTATTACACTGTGGCATTAGCTTGCCTTTCAGACACAGATTTACATTTTTTTGTTACATAGAAACGTCATACTTACCTTAAACACTATTTTAACAACGTTTAAAAAGTTATTTTTATTAACATAAAATTGTGATAATATGTGAGTCGCAGGCGCGGCGACCTGTCTCAACTTGTCGTGCTGTTAGCGCACACAAACACTTGTGACATAACTATATTTTAGTAATCTGTGCTTGTGATTCGGTTTTATGCGATTTGTAAAAAATATACATGGTGAATTATTTCTATGAGGAATTTCTAAATTATGACTCCACACACTATATACACTACCCTACCCTACACTACCCTACACTACTCTACACTACCCTACACTACCCTAACCTACCCTACATACACTACACTACACTACCCTACACTACACTACACTACCCTACCCTACCCTACACTACCCTACCCTACCCTACACTACCCTACCCTACTCTACACTACCCTACCCTACACTACACTACACTGCCCTACCCTACCCTACCCTACCCTACCCTACATAAGAACCTTCTCCTGACAATAACGAACTCGACCAAAAAAAAAAGCTAAATCGGTCCAGCCGTTCTCGATTTATGCGCTTACCAACACATTTTGCGATTCATTTTTATATTATAGATAGATAGATAAATGATACAATTTTAAACTACCACCTATAAGTCAAAACATATTCACAGTTCTCAATAACATAGACACAAAAAGTTATGTTAATTTAATTTTATCGAAGAGGCATCCCTGCGATCGCGCGGTGTGAAGCAAGCACTGCGGTTGCTGACGCGATGGAGTAGGCTATTATAGCAGTAGGTATTGGAAATTTACTACTGAGTGAAGTATCTGTTACGTAGTAACTAATTAGTAATCTGTGCCTACACGATGGAATATACCAAAAAAACAACGTTTGCTCAAATGAACCAAATTATTGATCAACTCAATTTGTTGTCAAACGCTCAGCTGACAGATGAGAAAAAAACGCTTTCCTGGCTCACTCGTCAATATGTACCGCTGCAACAACGACAGCTGCTACATCCCAACGATTGGTATAGAAAAATAAATAAGTTATATTGCTGGCTATGAGTACTGAACGAAATGCGCTTGCAAACGATTGGGTGAAATTGGTAGAGAGCATTGAATAGCATCATTTCTCGTTAGCGGGTTTTCGATTGTTGTTGTTGTCGTTGTTGTTGGCCGCAGTCGCATACTTTTTGCAAAACCGCTGCGAGGCGTTGACTTTGTTCACAAAACTGAATTGATATTGTTCGGCGAATTCAGAGTTTGTAAAGTTGAAAGCTTTCCGGAGCACCGCGTACATGTTCACTACCCATTGAGCCTGAGGCGAAACGGGATTGTAGTTTGTCGTCGTCTCGGCATCGTGTGAGTCTTGACTTTTTTTGAACAATGTATAATTCAAATTGTTCATAGAGAACACTATCGAGGTGAGGTTATCGATTTTGATATTGCACGAAATGGCCATATCGCTTGCCCGGTTTCGTAGTGCAAAATAGGTGCAGTCGGCGATCACTCGGCAGTCGGTTGTCGTATCAATGGGATCATTGGTGACGACGACGATGTTGGTCGCAGCGGTGGTGGTGGTGGTATTGTCTGAAGTGTAGAAGGAGGAGGCTACCGTTCGTACATTAAACGCCATTTCCTTTAGTTGAGGCAACGGTTTGCGCCCAATGATGCTCACCGCGGAGACCAACACGTCCGGTACCACGCCATTTACAGCATACTTGTCCAAATTTTTAAAGTTGCATATGCCCTTTTGTCCGCTAAAATTGCACAACTTGAAGCCATCGTAGTACGTCACTCTACTCGATGTACAAATAGACGTTCAAAATTTCACCATCAGTAGCTACGGTGGCAGCGGACGATGATGACGACGACGGTTTGGCAGATTCAGACTCCTCTTCTTCTTCCTCTTCGACTGCTGCTGCCGCCGCCACCACACCTTGCCAACAATCCTCTTCACCACCACAGCCGCTGCCACCACCACCACTGTCTTCGTCATCATTTTTTTCCGTTGCAGAGTTGTTTAAAAAAAATATATTGCTGGAATCGGTGGCCATAGTGGCAGCGATGGTTGCGGCAGCAGCAGCAGCAGTGCCAGTGTCAACGCTGGTTATGTTGTTTGTGTTATTTTCACGCTGAGACAGGTAGGCTCGCGACGAGACTTTGATATTTTTTTTGTATAGCAAATCGGAATGGTCGCATTGTCTGTACAAAACGTATATGTTACGGTGAATGTTAAATTTCGGTGAATGTTTCAAATTTCAACATTCCCCGACCGCTTTGGTGAAAGTCAGTTCACTGTGTTTTTATAGCTTGTGGGGAAGGCTTGGCGCCACTAGCGGGCATAATCTCTAATACAGAAAATAGTTGGACTGACGAAAAAAAATGTGGTTTTTTTTATAAAAAATCCTTATAACAATACACATGTCAAGGAAAAAAAAATGTATTTAGACTGCCTCCGTGGCGTACCTAATGGATATCCCATTCGCTTTACACCAGGAGGTCGCGGGTTCGCCGGGAGTTCGATTCCCGGCGGGGTCCACTTTGTACGACTTGGTTTGGTTGGCGGTAGGGCATTTCCTACGGCCCGCCTGGCTAGTTACCGCCATCTTATCTAATTCTTGCCGCGAAACAACATTGCTCTGTTCCAGCTTAAATATAAGATATCCATCAGTTGTCCATTTCGTTGGGGAATATTAGTAAGCCCGCTTCCATCTTCGGCATCATCGTTACTCACCATCAGATGAGATGATAGATACCAAAGGCTTTCCAATTGTGAATAATAAAAGGAAACATTTATAACGTAAAATAAGTTACTTGATTAAGTCATAGTGATTTAAATTTTTTACATACCTGTTGTACATAACCGAGAAGAATGAACGTGAACTTTGGCACGGTATAATAAATAGCACGACGTTTCGATACATACAAAGGGCCAAAACGAGCTGGCAGGACGCTTTTATAACCTTTGTTTCGCAATAATGGGGAAGTTGAAACATGATATGTTATTTTATCGTAACTAAATTTTAATGGAGGCCAACCTCGTAAAATTGAGGGTCCCGATAAGTCCCGAATGACATAAACCCATTTCGTACAGGGCCAACTTCAAAATTAGAATAATTTTGTCATTTAATTTTATTGCTTATTTGTTTCGTAATTACTTTTTCAATGCCACGAATAAGCCCCTATGTAAAATTGAAGGTTTTTCCGGATGTCAAAAACCCACTTTGTTCAACATGGACAAAGGCCTCCCATCCCCCCCCCCCCCCTCCCAAGGATTTCCACGACGACCGGTCCTACTACGCTGTCAGCATCCATCAGCTTCTCGCGATTTTCACATGGTCGTCATCTTCGTCGTCGTCGTAGGTCCACCGCGATGGAGGCCTCTTTAATGCCCCATTGGCTGTCTGTTCTACGAGCTATGCGCCCTGCCCACTGCCACATCAGTTTAGCGATTCTGTGAGCAAGGTCGGTGGTTACTTTGGTTCTTCTCCTGCGGATCTCCTCGTTTCTAATTTAATCTCTTTGTTTAATAATTTAATTGAACCAAGGTTACCGATGACATTATTATATCAGCTCATATACGTCCCCACCGAGGGGCTCGAGCCTACCCTGAATCAGGGCGATTAGGCCTTAGTCGACCACGCGGGCCCAGTGCATGTTGGTCGACTTCACACACAACCTTCGAGTTTCTTCGCAGGCGTGTGCAGGTTTCCTCACGATGTTTTCCTTCACCGTTAAAGCAATCGGTAAGTATATGTACGTAAGTTTTGGAAAAACTCATTGGTACATTGGCCGTCCAGATTTGAACCCGGTACCTCTGGTTAGATGGACCGAGTCGTTACCGGTTGAGCCACCGACGCTTTTAGACTGACGCTTTTTTACCGATGACATAGCTCACACAATCGCTTATCTGAAGAAGCAGTGGGCAGTTTGTCTACATAGCTCGTAGAACAGATTGCTATTGGGTTGAAGTTCTCGTGAAGAAGCAGTGGGCAGTTTGTCTACATAGCTCGTAGAACAGATTGCTATTGGGTTGAAGTTCTCGAGTGGCGATCGGCATCCCACTTGGTGGTGTGAAAGTCGAGAGAAACCGCTGGATGCGGGCGGTGTGCAGGACCGGTCATCGTGGAAATACAATGTCCATCAGTGGACGTCGTCGTTCACCTGATATGATGATAACAATGATGATGTTTAATAGATTACTTAAATATATTAAAAATAAATCTACAGAAAGTTATATCTCAATTTAATTTCATTCCAGATACCAAACTGCACACTACTTACGAAGTGCCGCCGCCGTCTCTTGCAGCAACACTCATCCAGGATCATACGAAGTAAGTCAATTCATTTTTTTTAGTTAATAACCAAGTCGCAATTGTTTGGTGTAAAGTCTGTGGCCATTGGGTTGGTGGTAGTAAGGTTCTCGAGTGGCGAGCGCGCCGCACCAAGACTTGGCGCAGAAAGGTATCCCACGCAGCAGTGGACCGACAATCCCACTTGGTGGTGTGAGAGTCGAGAGAAACCGCTGGTGTGCAGGACCGGTCATCGTGGAAATCCAATCATGACATGCTGAGAGAGCACTCTAGAGGTTTAAAATTAAAAATGTGTATTATTTGCCTCAATAATGGGCAATTTTTAGGTGGAAAAAAAAACTGACTTCATAGGTTTTAAGCCACACAATATTCACAATATCTAAACACTAAGGCATATGTTTTCCACCATTTATTTTCTAATAGTGTTTATTTCTAACTTTGTTTGTGGGAATATTCCCTAAAGTATTAAAAACATCACTAATAACTCCAGTGTACAAGGGAGGAGCCAGGGACGATGTCAACAACTATAGACCAATTTCAGTTGTACCGGCTATTTCAAAAATAGTAGAAAAACTCATAAACACTAGACTCATCAATTATCTGAATAAATACGATATCCTTTCTGCCTCACAATTTAGATTTAGACAAGGAAAATCGACTGAAGATGCAATTTTAAATCTTACCTCAATAATAACTAAACAACTCGATAATGGGAAAAAATGTCTAACAGTTTTCTTAGACTTAAAAAAAGCATTTGACACCGTCTCTGTCCCCACTCTTGTGCAAAAGTTAGAAAACAGTGGTATAAGAGACAAATCTTTGCTTCTGTTCAAAAGTTACTTATGTGATCGTAAACAGAGAGTCAAAATTGAAGAATACACAAGCAATGCCTTACCAGTCACATTTGGAGTTCCAAATGCGTCAAAAACGAATTACATATGCTTTACCATTAACATCATGACCCAACCTAAAACAAACTTAAAGATTAAAGTTCATGCATGTAATATAACTCCAAATGATAATTGCAATTGTCCTACAATAGAAAAAGTAACTTCAACGAAATACTTGGGAATTATCATAGACCAAAGATTGTCATGGCATTCTCAGCTGGAAATGGTTACAAGCAGAATCAGGAAACTAATATGGATCTTCAAATCCCTGAGACATGTTGCCCCGGTCACTTTACTTCATCAAATTTATATTGCCCTAGTACAATCAGTATTATCATATTGTATCACTATCTGGGGTGGAACCTCAAAAATGAAGTTTCTTGATTTGGAGAGAGGGCAAAGCTCTTTAATAAAAACTATACATTTTAAAAAGTACAGATTTCCAACGGAGCAACTGTACTCATTATGCCGATTACTCACAGTAAGAAAACTCTATGTCCTACAAATCATACTTAAGAAGCACAAATCACTACCCTATAACGCTAACATAACTAAAAAGAGAAGACAAGACATAGTATGTAAACTAGATCCAGTTAAAACTGCTTTTTCTAAAAATCAATATAACAACCAATCTAAGTATCTATACAACAAAATAAATAAAATACTTTGTATATACCCTTTAGCACTAAATAAATGTAAAGAAAAATTAATGTACTGGATAAATTCCCTCACTTACGAGGAAGTTGAGGCACTGATGCAGGTGATTGTTTAAACTTTAGTTGTTTAGATGATTAAATAAACAAATAAAGGTAAACACACAACACACACACATATGCGCACACTCACGATTAAACACGAGCATACACACACATGCATGCATATACATCGAAATGTTAAATTTAATTGGCAAGTTACTAATTTATATTGTTTATTTCAAGTTAAGAAACTAATTACTATAGAAGAGCGGGACCTCCTGGCACAAGTATCCGTATACTTAAAAGGGGGTCCCATCCATGTCTGTAAATATTTTGTTACTGAAATAAACATTTTTCATTTTCATTTCATTTTCATAACTAATTTTTCTTCTTTAAACTTTTTTATCCTCTATGTACTTTCATACTCTAAAATATAGTGAAGAAGTCTTTCTCGAAAAATACACTTTAATTATTTTCATGAAATTTACACTTTTAATTATAACCTTAACACCAGCTTCAGTAAGCGTTTCCATTATTGGCACGCCTAGCGTGGTGGATGTTTGTGTGAATATTTAGTATTCTTTGGTGTTGGCCGGTCCGCTCAGCGTAGGCATTCACATACTACTCCTCCGCTTCCTCGTCGTCCTCAAAGCCGTGCTAGCGCTAAGGCGGATGACAACGATCTCGGCTGGCTCGGGGTGGTGTGTGGTGATAGCGGGGGGGATGCATGCGCCCTGGCCTTTAAGGCCCAAGCTCGGGCGGCAGTGAGTAGTAAAAACCATCAGCTGGCCACTGTGCTGGTTTCCTGCAGGGTGGTGTGAGATGGATAATGCTGCTGCACTTCGCGGTACTCATCTCCATCCACTAGTTAGTGCAGCACCCCACCCCCCGTTTGGCAACGGGACAGTAGTTTAGTATCTTTTTGAGGTGGGTGGCGCGCGCGCTCCTAAGTACTTAGGCTGGCCGTTGACGGCAGTAGCAGGAGGTCAGCAGTGGGTTGAGGCATCAAGTATGGCGCGTCGGGTGCTTCTAGTTCATCTTCAGCAAAAATGTGCCAGGGGTTGGCGGTATAGGTCCGTCCGGCCGGTAGTCGTAATAGGCCCCATACGAACAAACAAACAGACCATGGTGGTCTCGGCGGGGGGGTGTGTTGCTGCTCGGGCGGACACGAGGCCAGCCAGCAAGCCGTATTTTTTTCACAGTATCAACGCAAATATACCTATTTTTTAAAACGCTACTATTTGTAGTTCAAGTAATTATATTTCTAGGTAATAATTAAAGTTATGTCTGCCTGTCCGTCAATCTATCAATATGAGACTGTGGGTGTTGTCAATATGATGTAATTTTTTTTCGTTTTTTTTTCTAGTGCCGGCAAAGGCTCATTGGCCAAACCGCCTAATCTATAGTATTTTTTTTTATCTCGTTAATAGTAAAATTCTTCGGTGATTTCCAGCTTCTTCTTCGGAGTACACACCCATACGCACACACACTGAGGCAGGAGGAGCCAGACTGCTGCTCACCGTCACAAGGTATGTGTCACTTTGAATTTTATCGCTCAAGTAGGTGAACAAGAAAAAAAACAAAGTATTTTTTTTTAAATTTTCTTAAAATACAATGTCATAAAATATTTATCATTATCTCTGTATTTACAAAAGTAATCAATCTTCTTCAACCACTTTGAAAAACCAAAAGTTGTATTGAATTTGTAGTCAATTTGAGATTTATTAGCCTCCCACCACCGTTCTAGTGCAGCCTGTAGTTGATTCTCACTCATGGGCGTCGAATCGTATTCAATGTGTGCATGTTTTATGAAAAGTTTCATAGGATCCGTGCGCGAAAAATATTTTAAATAGTCATCCTTCACGTGACACGTGGGTGTACTGATTTAGATTGTTGTAAAAGTATGCCGCAAAGAAGTGACGAGATAAAAATTCAATTTTATCTGCAAACTTTGAGGTCCGGCCGTTTAGGTGCAACCCCATCAGGATATGGCCACCCAGGTATTCCGATGGAATGAGATTCTCTACGCGGTGCCGAATTAACCGATCCAGTCCCAATTCAAAGTCTCTAAAGGAATATAATAATGGCAAGGTATAGGTACTCTGCGTAGCTAATCAATTTGCAAAACTCAAAGAATATGTCATAGTTATAATTGCTGGATCTCAACAATTCCATTAGACACGAAAGTACCATTTTTTTTCCATATCCGATACACTGTTAACCAAAGCATTTTTATATTCGATTCGATCCACGTCGGACAACGTGCCGTACTGCCGATCCAGTATATCGTCCACATTGAACATTTTATTATACGTATAATCAATCAACTCTGTAGATTCACAAAATTCTTCAAATAATGGAATCAAATCGTCCGACGTTTCACAAACTGCGGGTCCGTGAGGCACCAACAGCTTGGTGAATTCCACCAATTCATTGTACAATTGAGCGCGGTTTTGGTTTATGTATTTGAACAATTGCAAGTTTGCCAATCGGTGGTCGTCGCCCATTCGTATAATCCACGACGTTAACAGTATGGCAAAGAGATTCATATCTTCAAATGTGTAATCAATGCTATTCACAAATTTGTTTATAGTATCCGAGTCAGTTTCATCATTTAAAATGGAGAAATTGAACCGCCTAAAATAAGCCAAAAGTTCAAAAGACGAGTTTGCGCTACCACCCCACGACTGTGACTGTGTAGTTGTAGTAGTAGTAGTAGTAGTATTAGAGCCACTGCTTGGTTTACTAGTCAACAAATTAACGACGCGTTCGTTAGCATCTTCCGTACTGCCACCGCCGCTGCCGTCCAGCACGGCGCGACACAGATTGGAAACGATCTCCCTTTTGTTGGTGTCACTTTCCAAAAATCGGCGCATTAGGGTGGAGTATTTAAGGGAACCCGCCGCCGCCGCCGCAGTCGCTGCCGCCAGGCCGGCCGTCGCGCAATCGTAACCGCCATCAGTCTGGCCCTTGGTATCGTAGTTGTCATCCTCGCCGCCGCCGTCGTCGTCGTCGTCGTCGCAACCCAGGTCCAGCTGCTCGATCGTTGTGTAACGAATTACAGATCCATCCTTTTGATTCCACTCGCATCTGAAGGAAGTGCCCAGGCATTGCCACGTGTCGGTGCCAAACAGTTTGGAGATCAACAGCGAGGGATTTTCAAAGTTGATGTTGAACCGCGATGATATGGTGTAGACTGCTGCCAAAACCACAGAGACTAACAACTTTAATTTGGAGCACGATTTGTAGTCGTAGTAGTCGTCGTCGTCGTCAGCGGTGGTGGTGGTGGGCAAGTTCTGGGCATAATGTACGGGCTGTATGAATGTCGAATTGATTCTCATCACCGCACTCAAGTCCTCCAGCAGCGTTTGAAAATTGACCACGCTAAAGTTGGAGATTACATCCGAGTGTTTGTAGTATTCGTGAAACACTGGGTATTGTTCGTAAATTGGCCACAGAGGGGCCAACAATGTGAAGTAGATGGAAGTCATTTTCAAGTGGTCTATAAAATGGCGCATTCTCGCCATGTAACGTAGGGCCATTTCGTGCGTGCCCACCGACGGTTGGGTTGACTTGTCGTTTGCAAACTTTCTGTACACCAGCTGCTTGAGTGAGGGGCCGTTGGGTTCAAACACCTGCAGGTAGGGGTTGTAAATCCCGTAATTGGATCGATATGCGAAGGCGCTAGTGACAAGTGCGCACGGCGAACCGTATATTTCCATATCCATTGCGAAGTTGTTGCCGCAGCCACCACCGTCCTTGCTGCGTTTCCTGTTGGGGGCGAGGGCCGAGGTAAACGATCGCGACATGAACAACATGCGATCACCATTGAAAATTATCATCTGATCACCTCCCGGTTTGGCAGCAAACAAAAACTTACTGACAAACTCTGCAATCAACGCGTCTTCCATTAGATCTTCTTGACTGCTCAAAATTTGTACAATATTGGAAACGGACTTTTTGGTTGTTTCCTTTGAAATGTACAAATAAAAAAGGTCGTGAAATTCATAGCCTGCGGTGAGAAAGTCCATCAGCTGCGACCCGGACGCGGCCAGCTTGGATAACACATAGAGACAATGATCATCGTTGCACACAGTGTCGGTGTCCAGCAATGACAACAATAAACAGGCAGACTCCACGTCTGTGTTTACGGCGCGCACAATAAAAGAAACTAGACTCGTTACAGCTTTCAGCTGGAGTGCATTGTGAATCAACTTTTGTAGAGTAGGCGGCGGCGGCGGCGGTGGTGGGTTTACATTGTCGGCCGCGGCTGTTGCCGCTGGAGCTCCTGTAGCGCCGTGCGTGCCGCCGCCGCCGCCGCCGCCATCACCAGGAGCTTGTTTTTTTCTCTTAGCGCTGCTACTGTTGCTGCTGCTGCTGCTGCTGCTGCTGCTGCTCGTCTTCAACACTTTTACAATTTTAGCTGCGACCGCTGCCATTCTTTTCATATTGTCACGAACCCAAGCATCATTTAAACTATTGTAGAGTTCTTTCATTTTTTTCATTTCTCGCTCTTCCAATTGCATTTGGTTCATGTTTAAATTGTAATACTTGGAGATCCATGCGGTCTGCTCCCCGTTAAAAGGATACATTCGATGGAAATCGTGAGCATCACCGCCGCCGCGTCCACCACCCTCTCTCAGTAAAACAGCAGTTGCTGACCTCTCATTTTCGGCGTCCCTTAAAAAATCATCGGTCGTCATGATGACGACGTGGCGGCGGCGGCTGCGGCTGCTGGTCAATTGGTAGTGGTGGTCATCGTCATCATGACGGCGGCGTTGGGTTTGGCTTGTCGTAGTTATTTCCACGTCTTCATTGTTATTGTTGTTGTTGTTGTTGTTGTAGTAGTAGTAGTCATCGCTATAATCATTATTGCCGGCGGTGGCCGTTGCGGCTGCGGCTGCTGCTACTGCGGCGGCATTCTTGAATCGAATAGGACAAATTTGTTGACTGGGGTGGTCGCCTCCCTCTCGCACCACGACATATCGTTCAATGTACGATTTGTAGACGATTTGATTGGAGTAGCGAAATAGTTTGACCAGGTATTCGACATTGTTAAACTTTAAAATTTTATAGTCATCAATCGGTATTATTGCTGCTGCTGCTGCTGCTGTTGCCGCCGCCGCCGCCGATGCGTTTATCGATGTTGGCGGCGGTGACGACGCCAAAAACCGTCGGATCCGATCCCAGATTAGAGTGCGCGAAGAAACTAGATCGGAGCATCCGCAGTATACGGTTGTTATGTGCCCGCCTTCGGAATCAAGGCACGCGATGGGCAGGGCAGCGTACGGTTCGCTCTGCAACTTGAGCGACCAATGGTCTCGGCTCTTTAGGTACTCGCAATTGATGATGGCGCTGGCCGTTTGCAGCGCGTCCGCCAGCGAGATTGCGTACGTTTGATTGGAGTTGACGTTCACCAGTTGGTCGTACCCCCGGCCGCCGGGCAGCAGAATGTTTGAAGGATTGTCGCACACGTACGCGTCGTTGGCCAAACGAAATGCGTTCATAGTGTTGTTGATGTAGAACCGGGCACAAAAATCCACGCAAGCGTCCACTACGATGTGCATTCCGCAGGTGGGCGCGGCGCTCTTGACCGCCACTGTTAGCGAAGACAGCGACAACGCGCCACTGCTACCACCACTACCACCACTACCGAAGAGTTTGTTCAGTTTAACAACGAGCTCGCGGAGAGCGCGCTTCCTTTTGGTGGGATCCTCCACACACGCGCCGTTTCCCCCCGACCGCTTGCACTCTACACAATCAATGTCGAAATACAATTTAGAAAATGGCAAGGACTTCATATCCACCACAATTTCGTGCGAGTAATCATCAAAGTTGGACTCGGCTAGAATGTTCAACGCGTACGCATAGGTGCCGTAGTCAATGTACATTTTCGGGCACACGTTTGTTATCCAAATCTCCAAAAAGTACCGTTCCGTTTTCGTGGCGCTACATCGCCCCTCCAAGTATCGTTTTATGCGTACGAGCGCGTCCGAGACGCGATCACGATCAGTCATTTTATTTTAGTAGTAGTAGTTAGGCAATCACGACGACTGCTGGATTAATACTGCACCCTCTCGTGACAAAAGAGTTGTTTTTTAACACCCCCCCCCCCCCCACACACACACCCGCGCATCATTTCGACGCCGCCACCCCCCCCCCCCCTCCACCGATCTCGATGACTGTGCGGTGGTGGTGGTGGTGGTGTTGGCCTGCCACGTAAATTTGAACTAGGTTGATTTTCACTCAAACGCGACCAACAGAGTGGTGGTGGTGGTGGTTTGAAAAAAAACAAACAAACAGAGTCTTTATGATAAAAATAAACTTTATTTTTTAATCGCTTGTTGAGTGGTTAAAAGTTTTAAACAATTTAAATTAACGTTATGCAATATCTCTGCAAAGCCAACAATACGTCTTCTTTTTTAGATTTTTTAAGTTTCTTGATTCGTCGCTCAAGTCGCAGCGCTGCCGAATGCTCAAAACTGTAGGATGAGGAAAATTCCAAGTGCGAAAATTTATTTTTCAATGATTTTGCACCGCCCTGTAGTTCGCCTTTGTGCTGCCTGACTCGTTTTTCAATATTTTTTGTAATTCCAACGTATAGATTATTATTTTTCATACGAACAAAATATATGCAGTACATTTTTTTTGGCGGCCAATCGATCTTATCCCCGCTCGCGCGCACGCGTCACGAAAAATAGATCCGCACGGCATTATGAAAGACTCTCCGACATATTGGACATTTATCGCCGCCGGCGAGAGCACACTTGGCGCACGCCACTATGTGCCCGCACGGCACGAAGCACACGTTGCGCTTATCGACACAACACATTATACATAAACGGCGGCGACGATTGTTGTTTTCCTGCTCATCTTCATCATCCGACAACGACCACGACCACGACGACGACGACGACTCTGTAGTAGCGTCATCTTGTTTCAACTGCCGCTGCTTCGGCATTAATGGCGGCGGCGGCGGCGGCGGCACCGGGAAAAATGATGATGATGATGACTTAGAGGAGGAGGATGAGGAGGAGGAGGAGGGTGGTGACGACGGGATCGCACACGCCTCCGTAATCACTTTCTGAACAAAGTTCTGCCCTTTCACTAATCGCAAGTAGGCGCAACGGTCGAACCAACGCGCGTGCTGCTCCCACGGCACGTCGTCCGGTTCCCAATCTTCAGTCCGCCACCGCAGTGGAAACATTGCGTTTTATCATCCCGGCCACCGCCCACGTAAAAGAAGCCCGCCTCGGCCAAATCTGCGGGTTTTGGGCTCATACTGCCCGCCGCCCCCGCCGCCCCCGCCGCCGCCGCCGCCGGCCAATCGTGGAAGCTGCGCAGGCGGGCGGCGGGGGTGGCGTAGCACGGGAACGCTGGGCTGGACATGCGCACGCCGCCTGAAAGCGGCCGCGATGCGGGCGGCGTGTGGCGGCCCTCACGTTACCACTACCACCACCATTACTACCACTACCTACTACTACTACTACCGCACTCATCGCGGTCGTCCGCCGCGTCGTTCGCCGCCACGGTAACGTTGCACGTCATCGTCGTCGACTCTGGCGTTTGTCGTCGTCGTCGTAGGAGAGGACACTGGGGTGCCCAGCGGCGATGCTCTTTGGCCGGATCGTTATCCTCCTCCCATCGCATCATTTCCAATTTTGCAAAAAGCGCATCGAACCTCGTCACCGCGACCAATATAGTAAAAAACCATTGTGAGCCAAGAGTTTGGGCGACAAAAACGGCACGGGCCACTTTTCAAAAGTTCTCAGTCGTTCTTCTTCAATCTTCATATTATTATCCATGTTTAGTGGCGGAGGTGTTGATATTTTATGCTCTTCTGGTGAGGACGCGGAGCACGGCGGCGGCGGCGGCGGCAGTGACGACATCTTATCGAGTGATGGGGTGGACCCGTTGCCGCCGACCGACTGGCCGGCCGCTGCTTTTATACACGTCTCTCTCCCCACCACCACCACCACCACCGAATGGGACCGCGACGGCCGTCACCGCGTTAGGCCGTGATTTTGCTCGCGCCGCCCGTACGGCTGTACAGCTGTACAGCTTTACGGCTGTATATATATAATATATATATATTTTGACGAAGGCAGTGGTGGTCCTGCTGTTTCATTTATATGTACTGCCGAGTCAAAATCTTACATACAAATGGGTCGCGCGCGAACCGATCGCTCTTTATATAGTGTTTCGCCTGTGACGTCACAATCTCCATACTAGATAACGAGATTTGCTGATAAGAGCGGGTTCGGGGCTCAGTCGCTCGCCGACCGTGCCACGCGACGGACCGACACACCCTTGGCCAGATTTAAATTTTTGTGCTTAGGAGCGGCCGCGACGGCGGATAGCCTAGACAGATATCAATTTTGTTGCAACGCTGCGGCCGTCACCGCGGCGACGGCGGAAAGCCTAGACAGATTTCAATTTTGTTGCAACACTGCGGCCGTCACCGCGGGTGACGACGACGACGGACAGCCTAGACAGATTTAAATTTTTTGTGCTTAGGAGCGGCGGCGACGGCCGTCACCGCGGTGGCGACGGACAGCCTAGCCAGATTACCATTTTCTATTTTGTTGCAACGGAGCGGCCGTGGCGACGGATAGCCTAGACAGATTTAATTTTTTTATGCTTAGGAGCGGCGACGACGGCCGTCACCGCGACGGACAGCCTAGACAGATTTCAATTTTTGTTGCAACGCTGCGGCCGTCACCGCGGTGACGACGACGACGGACAGCCTAGACAGATTTAAAT
The DNA here is from genome assembly GCA_947284805.1 of Coleophora flavipennella. Classification (NCBI taxonomy): domain Eukaryota; kingdom Metazoa; phylum Arthropoda; class Insecta; order Lepidoptera; family Coleophoridae; genus Coleophora; species Coleophora flavipennella. Next base: position 9,885,363 of record OX369288.1, read on the forward strand.
TTTTTGTGCTTAGGAGCGGCGGCGACGGCCGTCACCGCGGTGGCGACGGACAGCCTAGCCAGATTACCATTTTCTATTTTGTTGCAACGGAGCGGGCCGTGCGACGGATAGCCTAGACAGATTAAAATTTTTTATGCTTAGGAGCAGCGACCACGGCAGTCACCGCGACGGACAGCCTAGCCAGATTTCAATTTTGTTGCAACGCTGCGGCCGTCACCGTGGTGTGACGACGACGACGGACAGATTAGATTTCAATTTTTTTTGCTTAGGAGCGGCCGCGACGGCGGATAGCCTAGACAGATTTCAATTTTGTTGCAACGCTGCGGCCATCACCGCGGCGACGATGGATAGCCTAGACAGATTTCAATTTTTTGTGCAGCGGCCGTCACCGCAGCCGCAGCTAGGCTGTGCTTTTGCTCGCGCATGCCTGCTGTACAGCTGTACGGCTGTACAGCTTTACGGCTGTATATATATAATATATATATATTTTGACGAAGGCAGTGGTGGTCCTGCTGTTATCATTTATATGTACTGCCGAGTCAAAATCTTACATACAAATGGGTCGCGCGCGAACCGATCGCTCTTTATATAGTGTTTCGCCTGTGACGTCACAATCTTCATACTAGATAACGAGATTTGCTGATAAGAGCGGTTTTGGGGCTCAGTCGTTCGCCGACCGTGCCACGCGACGGACCGACACACCCTTGGCCAGATTTCAATTTTGTTGCAATGCTGCGGCCGTCACCGTGGTGTGACGACGACGACGACGGACAGCCTAGACAGATTTCAATTTTTTTTGTGCTTAGGCTGCGCCTGTGACGGCCGTCACTGCGGTGGCGACGGTGACGACAGTCGGCCTAACCAGATTACCATTTTCCATTTTGTTGCAACGGAACGACTGCGACGGCCGTCACCGCAGTGACGGCGGTGACTACAGTCGGCCTAACCAGATTTCAATTTTTTGTGCTTAGGAGCGGCCGTTTTCCATTTTGTTGCAACGGAACGACTGCGACGGCCGTCACCGCAGTGACGGCGGTGACTACAGTCGGCCTAACCAGATTTCAATTTTTTGTGCTTAGGAGCGGCCGTCACCGCAGTGACGGCGGATAGCCTAGACAGATTTCAATTTTTTGTTGTACGGAGCGGCCGCGACGGCCGTCACCGCGTTAGGCCGTGATTTTGCTCGCGCCGCCCGTACGGCTGTACAGCTGTACAGCTTTACGGCTGTTATATATATAATATATATATATTTTGACGAAGGCAGTGGTGGTCCCTGCTGTTATCATTTATATGTACTGCCGAGTCAAAATCTTACATACAAATGGGTCGCACGCGAACCGATCGCTCTTTATATAATGTTTCGCCTTGTGGACGTCACAATCTCCATACTAGATAACGAGATTTGCTGATAAGAGCGATTCGGGGCTCAGTCGCTCGCCGACCGTGCCATGCGACGGACCGACACACCCTTGGCCAGATTTCAATTTTGTTGTAACGCTGCAGCCGTCACCGCAGTGACGGCGGTGATTACAGTCGGCCTAACCAGATTTCAATTTTTTGTTCTACGGAGCGGCCGCGACGGCGGATAGCCTAGACAGATTTCAATTTTTTGTTCTACGGAGCGGCCGCGACTATCGTCACCGCGGTGGCGATGAATGGCCTGGCGAGATTTTAATTTTTTGTTCTACGGAGCGGCCGTCACCGCAGCCGCAGCTAGTCCTTGCTTTTGCTCGCCCGTACGGCTGTACAGCTGTACATGTAAATATACGGACCGTATATATATAATATATATATATTTTGACGAAGGCAGTGGTGGTCCTGCTGTTATCATTTATATGTACTGCCGAGTCAAAATCTGACATACAAATGGGTCGCGCGCGAACCGATCGCTCCTTTATATAGTGTTTCGCCAGTGACGTCATAGATAACGAGATTTGCTGATAAGAGCGGTTCGAGGCTCAGTCGCTCGCCGACCGTGCCACGCGACGGATCGACACACCCTTGGCCAGATTTCAATTTTTTGTGCTTAGGAGCGGCCGCGACGGCGGATAGCCTAGACAGATATCAATTTTGTTGCAACGCTGCGGCCGTCACCGCGGCGACGGCGGAAAGCCTAGACAGATATCAATTTTGTTGCAGCGCTGCGGCCGTCACCGCGGTGGCGATGGATAGCCTAGACAGATTTCAATTTTGTTGCAACGGAGCGGCCGCGTCTGTCGTCACCGCGGCGACGACGACGGACAGCCTAGACAGATTTAAATTTTTTGTGCTTAGGAGCGGCGGTGACGGCGACGGCGGATAGCCTAGACAGATTTCCACATTCTTTGTGCTTAGTAGCGGCGGCGACGGCCGTCACCGCGTTAGGCCATGTTTTTGCACCACGCGCATGCCTGCTGCACAGCTGTACTATTTTGACGAAGGCAGGGACTCACACTTGGCCAGATGATTGATTGGTTGGTTGGTATTTTTTTTTGCTCGTGTGTTTACAAACAACAGACCAACGATGTACAAACGGCCAGCGGTTACGATAAGATTCACCACACACATACAATGGCAGATTTCACCACCACCACCATCACCACCACCACCACTACCACCCTCGCAGCCACCGTTGACGATGTGATCAAGAGTCTTGTGTGTCTCAACAATGAAACTACGACGACGACGACGACGACGACGACGACGACGATTGTTTCATCCAACAACAACAGCAGTGGCAGCGGCATGACAAAGCGGCCGCTCTTTGTTTGGGTAGGTTTCGAGCGCAAATTCCACCTGCCACCGGGGCCCAAGTATCGTTTTGATGACGATTTGAACGCCATGACACACTTGAACTATACAAAATTGCACTGTACCGAGATCGCTAGCGGGGAGCGGTTCGAGATCGATTTGAACTACGACGACGACGACGACGACGACGACGGCAACGAAAAACTCTTTGTGGGGATCGGCGGCGGCGGCGGTGGTGGTGGCAAGAGCCTGCCGAAAAATTTGGAGCGTTTACGGGTTTTGATAGTTTTATGTTCCATGCTGTACGGATATTCGATTCGAGAGATGACACTGCACTCGTACGTGGATGTGCACGAGTGGTACTACCAATTGACCGTCAACCACGTCCTGCAGCCGTGTCCCATAAAAAATTACAACTCTGTACCGATCGCCGCCGCCGCTGCCAATCCCAAGCCCAGCAGCAGCAGCAGCAGGGCCAATCTGTGCGTGCCGCGATTTTTGAGCAATCCCGATATCGTAATTGCCGTTGCGACATCACAGTATGGTTACATTTCCAATATATGTCGGCCACTGTGCGGCTACGCGGCCTGGGAGAAACACTCGCCCATGTTGCGCACCCTCCGGTTGGTGATGCGGGCGGTTAGGCTGAAAATTGCCGGCGCGCTCCTGCATACAATGCTATTCCAAAACAAAAAGCGACTCCAGTTTATGTATAAAACTTTGATGGCTCGCGTCACTACCACCACCACCGCCGCCACCGCCATCGCTAATAAACGCATTTCATTCGGCTGCGGTGGCAGCAGCAGCAGCAGCATGCTCGTCAACCACCACCTTAAAAAACGAATTGACTCATTGAGCAATTTAATATGTAAAGATCAGTCATTGTTCGCCTCCAACTTGGCGGTTATTTCACTAGAAAAATGTTCATCATCATCATCATCATCAAAGGGCAATGTAAACATTATAGATACTATTGATTATTTGAGCAAAATCGATGGGAGCCTACCCCCGATACGACTGCGTCACTACAAAGTGTCCCTGGCTAGAAATCAATTGACTATTACATCACCACCACCACCACCACCACTACTACGACTACGACTTTGAATTTACGTAGGGTTTTGTTGGTTAAAAAAAAACACAAAAACACACCTGAAAATATAGATATTTTTTTTAATATATAAATTACACGCCCGAGCGGGTGAAAATAATTGTCCTTCTTCTTGTTTTTTGTTGTTGCCGTTCACTAGCAGTAGTCGCCGCGTACTCCTCCTCCGTCGCTGCTCGCTTCCCAATCGGCCGCAGTTGACGTCTTATCGCTTCCCCCCACCCTCCACCTCCCTCCTGTATTTCATATCATACCATGAACTGGTGTTGGCTGCTGCTGAATCGTCGTCAATCAACCACGATGGTATCACCACTTTTGGTACAAAACTCACGAGAACGCTGCTGCTGCTGCGGCGGCGGCGTTCAATCAAACACGGGCTCAATATTGTGCTCGCTTGAATGTTGTACGCGCCAAGCTGCAGCTCGCAATATGAAAAATGTAGAGTCATCAAATTGCAATCTTCATCGAATCGATTCGAGTAGCCTCCTCGAATTTTGCAATACTCCAGCGATAAGTGCACGAGGGATTTGGGCAGCTGCGAGGGTGCGATAATCTTTTTGCGCTCGTATCTAATGTGCAACGATTTCAGGTTGGTGTGGTGTTTCAATATTAACACGTTGTCATCGTCGTCGTCGTCGCCGTCATCGCTGCTTAATATCACACAACCACCACCATCATCAGCACAACAATCAAACATGCTCAAATGTTGGCAGGTTGACGGCAAAAATTCAATGTTTTCGTATGCGCACTCTCGCAGAGTTAGCGTGTTTAGATTCGGCAACCGTTGCAACTCTGCAATGTTTACATTGAATTGTTTTGTAATTTCCAACTTTGTCAGATTTGCTGGAAGACCGTTGCTGCTGCTGCTGCTGCTGCTGCTGCCACCAACACCACCACCACTAAACACGTTTATTGGTAGTAAAGTGCGGCGGCGACGTTGTTGCCCCAAATTTTTGTATTGTTGCTGCCAATTGTTGCACTCCTCGTCGTGCTGCTCGCGTCGTAGTCGTCGTCGTCGTCGTCGTCGTGTCCTCCACCCCCCAACACTCATGGCCGTCGGTGGGTTGCGTAATTGTTCCCGAACGGCCGGCGCGAGTCGTCGCCAAAACGTTAGGGGTATCGTAGCGCCTCGGTCGCAGCTTCTTATAAAATTCGTGGTGCACGTCATTGCGAGATTGGTACGATCCTCCTCGTGCTCGATAAACTTGTAAATCTCTCCAAAGGCGTCGTCGTTCAAACACTCCATATGCGATAGCCCAGTGTCATCAGCACAAGCATCTATCGCGCAGCCGCCGCCGCCGCCGCCGCCGCCGGCCTCCACCACCACCACGTCCTCCACCTCCTCATCCTCCTCCGTCGTCGTCTCATTGTCTACGTGAAACTGAACAACACACCGTCGCTTGGGGCTAGTAGTAGTAGTAGTAGTAGTAGTAGTAGCAGCAGCAGCAGCCATCGTCGTCGTCGTCGTCGTCATCATCGCTGCCGCCGCCAAAGTTTCCATTCTTTTTTTTTTTGGCCAAAACTTTTGTGTTGGCCGGCTTGTTCGCTCGCTCGCTCGCTCGATTTGTGTGTGTACGATTGATCAAATTGGCGAGTGTGAATGCGCCCGTGACCGGCGAGCGGTTACCAATTTATTGGCGGTGTTGTCGCGCCGCCCGCGCGCCCCTCAGCCGCCTTACCACCCTGCCGTCATCGGAAAAATATGGAATCCGATGACGACCAATTCGAGGAGCTGGAGGAGGACGGCGAAGGCGGCGACGACTCCGACGATTGGTGGAGTTTTTGAAGATTACCAAATAATAATTGAAAGTTGGGGAACGAATTTGTTTTTGCGGTGTCCTAATGAAAAATTGTGAAGATTGTAAAAAATTTTTGAAAAAAAATTAAATAAAAAAATCACATTATAAAATACACATTTTATTGAAAATAAAAAAAAACTACAATTAAATAAAATTAACAAGAATTTTTATCTAGAATATCGTCAATAGCCGCCGCGATATCGCCATCGGTGTACACGCCGCCGTTCTCGTTGGTTTCCGCGAGGATTTTTCCTCGCGGGTTCCATCTGAGGCATCCCAGTTGGTTTTGGAGTGCGTTACCGATGTCTTTGTTGCGAGACACGCCACACCACTGTTTCACCACATACGCGGCGGGGTCTTTTCCGGCGAGCGCAACCACAGCTCTGGCCATGCTCACGCGTTGCCGACAGATCAGGTACCACGAGTTTTTTGATTTGAGTCTCACCAACGCGAGACATTTCTCTTTGTTTTTGTCGTTGTCGTCATTGATCTTCGGCTGGGTGGGCTTGGACGAGGAGGAGGAGGATGGGGATGAGGAGGAGGAGGATGGGGATGAGGAGGAGAACAGGGTCACCAAGGGCAGACGCTCCATGATTTCGGCGTGAATTCGATCCAAAGTATTGGAAACTTGAGCGTGCCGAATTTCCGCTCTTTGGCGCTCCTCTTCGGCATTGTAGCGCTCCTGTTCCGCCAATAGGATTTCCTCTTCGACCATTAGGCGTTTATCGTTGGCCCTTTGGCGTTCCTCTTCGGCTCTTTGATGTTCCTCGTCAATCAAATCTTTCAATTCGTACAATGCGTCGTCGTTGGTCAGCTGATTGTTTGATTGAGAATTAATCATCTCATTGCGATGATGCTCTTCATAGCGGCGTTCGTATTTTGTGTACAGCTTGAAAATGTAAATCATCCGAGAAAACAAGTGACGTATTTCATTCGCCTTTTCATTTTTCATTTGCATCAACAGCAATTGGAAATCAGGCGCGTTCATGACCACGTACAGTGTTTCTGTAACTATGGCATCGGCAATTTCTTCAAATTCAATGTGTGAATTCTCTTGTAGCAATTTGAGAAAACTTTGTTTTTTTGTTGTATAATCTCCGTCGTAACCGCACCAATCCAATATTTCGTCAGTAACCACAACTTTTTGATTCGTGTCCATATTCCAAAAGAAAGCGTTTCGTTTGTCGTTCACCACATCAATGTTAAACTTTCGGCACACTTCACCAAATGATAATTTTACTGGCGACAACCAAGTCGTCACGACATCATCATCATCATCATTGTCATTGAATCGCTGCTGCTGCTGCTGCTGTTGCTGTTGCTGCTGTAGAGGCGAAGTCATGATTAGTTGAGCTGGAGCGAATGGATCACGTGTGTTGCTCACGAATGTCCAAGTTGTAATGATTTGTTCTAGTAGCGTATACAAGAATCTGTTTCCTCCCCCCCCCCCCTACCCCCTGCACACCATACGCCCGCCTCGCCTCGCTTAATCAATCTCGTCGTCGTCGTCCCTCTCAAGGTATTGCTTCCAATACCTTGCTGCGTAAGTGATATTAACACGACAAAAAAAACCCGTCCCCCTGAAGGTTCACTTTGGTGATCCTTGCTTGCTTTGAGGGGAACTGCTTGGCAAATGCTCTCGACTGCGGCGGCGCCAGCGAAAAACCCCGTCCATCTTAAGGTTCACTTTGGTGATCCTTGCTTGCTTTGAGGGGAATGGATTGTCAAAGGCTCTCGACTGCGCCACGGTCGGGGAAGCGGCGGCGGCTCATCGTCAAACCAATCTTGTTGTCGTCCCTCTCAAGGTATTGCTTCCAAAACCTTGCTGTGTAAGTGATGATAGTAACACAGCAAAAAACCCCGTCCCTCTCAAGGTATTGCTTCCTCCAAAACCTTGTGCGGATTCTACAACCTGCGTGCGCGCCCCGCCTCGCTTAATCAATCTCGTCCTCGTAGTCCCTCTCAAGGTATTGCTTCCAAAACCTTGCTGTGTAAGTGATGATAGTAACACAGCAAAAAACCCCGTCCCTCTCAAGGTATTGCTTCCTACGAAACCTTGCTGCGCAAGTGATAGTAACACAGCAAAAACAAAAAAAAAACCTGGCCCCCTGAAGGTTCACTTTGGTGATCCTTGCTTACTTTGAGGGGAACTGATTGCCAAAGGCTCTCGACTGCGGCGGCGCCAACCAAAACCCCATCCACTGAAGGTTCACTTTGGTGATCCTTGCTTGCTTTGAGGGGAATGGATTGTCAAAGGCTCTCGACTGCGCCACGGTCGGGGGGTAGTAACACAGCGAAAAACCCCGTCCATCTCAAGGTTCACTTTGGTGATCCTTGCTTGCTTTGGGGGGGGGGGGGGGGGGGGAACTGCTTGGCAAATGCTCTCGACTGCGGCGGCGCCAGCGAAAAACCCCGTCCCTCTTAAGGTTCACTTTGGTGATCCTTGCTTACTTTGAGGGGAACTGATTGCCAAAGGCTCTCGACTGCGGCGCACCAGCACCCCGCCTCGCATAACCAATCTTGTCGTCGTAGTCCCTCTCAAGGTATTGCTTCCAAAACCTTGGATGTATTCCGAATGGGCTACGGGTCTGAAAGAGATAAAAGTCAGTTACCACGCTAAAGCAAATCATTACAGTTTGAGCATTCGTGGGCAACGCATCTAATCCAATCGCAATCAACCATGTCTCTACAGCAATTTAAGAAACCTATTTGTGATGAATTGGAAATCAAAAAGTGGGTATCGGCGGTAAAATTGTCGTTCGGTGAAGTGTGCGCCAAGTTCAACATTGATGTGGTGAACGACAAACGAAACGCTTTCTTTTGGAACATGAATGTCAATCAAAAACTTTTGATCACTGAAGATTTATTGGACTGGTGCGGGTACAGTGGAGAATATAAAATAAAAAAGCAACATTTTCTTAAATTGTTAAAAAAGAATATTCATGTGGAATACGAAGAATTTCCCGATGCGAAAGTTACGAAAAAACGATACATACTCATGAGTGTACTCAATTTTGAATCTTTGTTGATGCAAATGAGGAGTCCAAAAGCAAAGGAAATACGTGAGCTGTATTCGTACATTAAACACTTGGCAGTGCAGTACACCAAATACGAACGTTACTACGAAGAGCATCGCAATGAGTTGATCACTCAACAAAACCATCAATTGACCAATGCAGTGTACGAGTTGAAAGATTTGGTGGAATCCGTGAATCGTAAAGCCGACGAGGAGCGTCAAAGAGCCGACGAGGAGCGTCAAAGAGCCGACGAGGAGCGTCAAAGAGCCGATGAGGAGCGTCAAATGGCCGAAAATCGGCACGCTGAAATTTCCCACACTCTGGAATCGATGAGCTACAGATTCCGCACCGAAGTGGTGGAACGTTTGCGGACCGAAGTCGTCCCCTTGGTGTCTCCGCCACCGATCAACAAGCAAAAAGAGAGATGTCTCGCTTTGATGAGACTCAAAGCCAACTCGTGGTACATTATCCGCCGTCAACGCGGCAGCATGACCAAGGCCGTGGTAGCACTCGCCAAAAAAGAACCAAACTCGTATGTAGTGAAACGGTGGTCCGGAGTGTCGCATGCCATTGATATCGGTAACGCCGTCAAAAATCGGCTTCGACGCCTCAAATGGATCGCGCGCGGGAACATACTGGCGGAGACAAACAAGGAGGAGGAGGAGGAGGAGGAGGAGGAGGAGGAGGAGGAAGAGAACGGTATCTACAGTGACGCGGACATCGCGGCGGCCATCGACAGTATTCTAGATAGCAATGTCGTTTCTGAAATTTGTGATAATGCTGAAAAGCTATTATAATTTATATTTTTTTTAAAATTTTATTTTATTTACCGTAAACACCCTAAACAATCACGTGCTTGAGCAAATTCACGTACAGAGTGTCGCGTGAGTATGTTGCGCAAACTTGCACCTCCACCGGGGTTCATTTCGTCCATGATCCGCAGCAGAGGATCAACCTGCCCGGTGTTCCGTTCGTGCAAGATTAGTTGGGTCCAAGGTATCACAATCAATCCGAGCCTTTTCAACAGGCGTACAATGAAAAATGGATTGAACTCTAGAGTTAGATCGGTGGCCAGCAATCGGTCAACTAGCAGCGTGTTCATTGCCAAAGTTCTCCGTGCCCATTGGTCTCTGGGATTCCACTGCATTGGGGGCAGTGTTGACAAGATTTGATTTGATCGGGGTTGAGGCGGGATACTTTCCATACAGCGCCAACTCCACACAGTCTCTGTGCAGTGAGAGCGAGCGGCGCGAGCATATTTCAATCATCTTCTTCATCGCACCCTCCGTCTCTGAGTGTAGCTCTTTGCCAAAACTCAACAGCAGTTCCATGAATAGGGCCAACAGTTGCTCCCTGTACGTACCGCCACCGCCCAGCTTGAATATGTCGTCGTCTTCGCCGCAGCCGCCGCCGCCGCCGCTCATTTCCTCTGCATTATTTTTATTATTCTCGCGCGTGGCGTTGGCGATTACGACGGCCGCTATACGGTCAAAAAAGTCGGCCATCTCGCCGGTCCAAATTGCGCGATAGTGAGCACTAGATGAGCTAGATCACAGTACGCGTACCGTCTGATTGCAATTCTACTCAAAACTCTATCCAACACCCATTGCGATAATTTCACAGCACCACCACCACCACCACCACCACCACCACCACCACCACCACCACCACCACCGTCTACATCAAACGCGTCCAGCCTTCCTCGCAATAAGTTTAGCCATTCATCCATCATCCAGTCTACTTTTGTTTGCGTTTGAACAAGAGTCGCAGCCGTGGCTGCCGTCGCGGCATCCATTGAGAATGTGGTCAGCACTAGAGCCCTCAATGGTAGAAAACGATACGGTCGATGATAACAGATTACATTGATACACGAGTCCGCAAATAGTTTTAGTGGTAATTTTTTGGTGGTGGTGTTTAGGAGTCTACTGCATACGTGATAATAGGGTGACAAGCGACGACGACGACGACGATACCGACTACAATGGCGGCGGTGTCGGCGGCTGCGTAAGCCAATGGGAGGATTATTATTGTCATCGCTGCTGCCGCCGCCGCCGCCGCCGCCGTCGTCGTCGTCGTCGTCGTCGAGTTCACTGTAAAAGTTGACAGGTTTAATCGCGCCGGTGCGATTTGTAGTGTGACGACGATGATTCTGCGGATGATGCCACGACATGGCGGTATTTGTGCACGCGCGGTACTTATATCCCTCCACTAGAAATCCCCCCAACCCCCCCCCCCCCCCAAAAAAAAACCCTTTCAAGAATTAAAAAAAAGTAATATCGCACGTTTCAGATATGGATTCGCTTCTTAAAGAAATGCCACCGTCAAGGGCAAGATTTGTTTTCGAGGAGGACTCTGACTATGATGAGGAAGTAGAGAAAAACAAAAAAGAAGACGAATTAAACTTTTATTATGATTCGTTGGCGGCGTGGAAGGCGGCTGAGAGGGCCGCGTTAGCTGCGGAGAAGGCGACCGCTAGAAAGGCGGCCGCAGCTAGCACGGCTCACTCGGCGGCCCTGGCGGCTGCGGCGGCGGCCAGTAGGGCTGCGGCGGCGGCCAGAAAGGCTGCGGCCGCGGCAAAAAGGGCTGAAGCGGCGGCAGCGACTGCTTTGGCGGCGGCAAGGAGGGCGGGGAAGAGTCCAAGAGTGACGAGGAGGGCGGGCAAAAAATTGTCCAAAAGGAAGTAGGCGGCGGCCGGCGGCGATTTAAAGGTAAGAAATAAACTTAATCGTAACCAACCATGTCTGAATTTAATTTTGACTCTGTATTGGCGGCAACATTTCGAGAGGCTTATTGAAAAAAATTTGCGAACGTTTCGACACCTCCATGGCGACATACGTGGAGGTGACCAATAAAATCCAAGCTCTCGCCAAGTCGAAAATGGAACTTGAAAACGTTCTCAACGACATTGGTTCATTGATGGCAACGATTAGAGAGTCAAAGCTCGCCAGGCTCACGCAATTTCTTCAAGTGAACAACAAAACTCCTCATGGTGGTGGTGGTGGTAGTGGTGGTACAATCTCCTCGGTCGATGAGTTGCTACTGCTGCTGCAGCATCCCCAGCAGGAGCAGCAGCAGCAGCAGACACAGCAGTTGAGCTTAGATGTTAAATTGTCGATTTTAGCACTACTCTATGAATATTACAACGGCCAAATTGAATGGGCCTCGTTTGCTACTGCTGCTGGTGGTGGCGACGGCAACAACAGCAGCAGCAGCAGCAGCAGCAATAATAATAATAACTACACTACACCCACCACCCGGGAGCTTCCGTCCAAAATTTACGAACCCCGCGACGTAAACTCGACGCGTGAATTGGAAAAATAGTTTTTAGATTATGGTTTTTTGGAGAATTAAAAAAATAATTCGAAAGTTGGCCACTTTATCTCAGTCGGAATATGATGCGTTAAAATCAAATGTGATATTCATGCCCGTTCGTGTTTGTCGTCGTTCTCGTCGTTGTCATCATCATCATCATACGAGAGGCCCCGGCGGTAGTGAGAATGGTGGCGAGTGCGGCGGCAACTTGCCAATGGAAATAGATTTGATGGAGCAGAAGGATGACGGCGAAGAAGACGACCCTACTGCCGTTACCGTTCTTCCTACTTCTCCAACAACAACAACCACACTAGCAGCTGGTAACTTTCATGTAACTTTTTACGCCGCGGGCACCTCTTGCCCGGAAAACAAAACGCAATCTGGCCAAGTGTGTGTCGATCCTGCGCGTGGCACGGTCGGCGAGCGACTGAGCCCCTAAATGCTCTAAAGAAAGACAGAGCAGCCGTACCACTTGTCTTCGTCAAATTCGTCAATTTTTTTAATTTTTGACGAAGACAGTACAAAGAAAGATAGAGCAGCCGTACCACTTGTCTTCGTCAAAAAAATATATATATTATATACTGTACAGCTGTACAGCAGGCATGCGCGTGCAAAAATATGGCCTAACGCGGTGACGGCCGCTCCGTAACACAAAAAAAACGAGAAATATGGCCAAGCAATCCGTCGCCACCGCAGCCGTGCGAGCAAAGGCACGGCCTAGCGGCGGCTGCGGTGACGGCCGCTCCGTAACACACAAAAAAAACGAGAAATATGGCTAGTTTCGGCACCTATCCGTCTGACCGCTGCCGTGCGAAAAATGTTGTGGCAGCCTATGATTATTTTTTTTTGCGTCTGACCGCGGCCGCGCAGCCGTTATATTGCGTAAATGGCGGCCTAGCTCTGCTCATTCTGCGCACTAAACCGCCACCGTCGTCGCCGTGAGCAAAGGCCCAGCCTTACAGGTGCTCCGTAACACAAAAAACGAGAAATTTGGCTGGGGGTGGTGGTGGTGTATCTATCCGTCTGACCGTTGTTTAGTCCGGTCACAAAAAAAAACCATGAAAAACTGGCCAAGCGTGTGTCGATCTGTCGCGTGCCAAGGGTGTGTCGATCCTGCGCGTGGCACGGTCGGCGAGCGACTGAGCCCGTAAACGCTCTTATCAGCAAATCTCGTTATCTAGTATGGAGATTGTGACGTCACAGGCGAAACACTATATAAAGAGCGATCGGTTCGCGCGCGACCCATTTGTATGTCAGATTTTGACTCGGCAGTACATATAACTGATAACAGCAGGACCACCACTGCCTTCGTCAAAATATATATAATAATATATTATATATATACAGCCGTAAAGCTGTACAGCTGTACAGCCTTACAGGCGCGTGCAAAAACATGGCCTAACGCGGTGACGGTCGCTCCGTTGCAACAAAATTGAAATCTGGTCAGGCTGTCCGTCGCCACCGCGGTGACGACGATCGCACAAACAAAAGAAATCTGGCAGGCGGATAGATAAGCGACCCCCATGACCAGCAGCGGCGGAGGACCAATAAACAAAATTTTCATCACCTCTTCCCACCTCACCGAGACTTTTAAACTCTGTTTAAGGGCCTCATCCTTGAACACTGTCAAGCTCCTGTCAAAAATTGGACCCGAGTGGACCGTCCAATTGTACAAACATAAAATTAGATTCTTCAACACTCGCGCCGGCCTGGACAACGCAGTGTACACTTGGACGATTACCATTAATAGTCACACTTTCAATGACCAAATGGTGACACCGGCCGTGTCCAATAACGGCCAATGTTCACTTCGACTGCCGTCCTGTTTCAATCCGTTCAAACAGGAGACGGTCACCATAAAGCTTGTCCTCAACACCGTACACTTTACATCGACACTCGAAACTCCATTCAAGTATAAGAGTGTTGTGCCGTTGCGCCCTCGCGCACCACCCACACCCTCTTGAAATTTATCACCTTCACCCCCGGAGCCCGTACACCACAGTTCAAGTGTACGTATACATTAGACACGGATTTCGCGCACCCCCCGGCAAAACTTCACGATTGTCTGTGCGTAGTACGCGCATTTTACGCGCGAAAAATGGCCAGTTTGCCAGCGTGAGGCCTGTGGATTACGCACACAAATGGAAATTTTACTCCGCCTGTTGTCGCCCGTTCAAAACCGCTCAGCGGTCAAACTCGCCGCCGTCAGATAGTAAGTGGCGATATGAATTTAAGTGTGTACGCGAATTTAAGTGTGTACGCATCTCGTGCCGACCACGGCGATAATAAGCTAATACTTGTTCACAAGATTGCACCCATAATGCGACGCCACAACCATGTGCCAATATTGTACCTCCCCAACTCCAAGTATTATTTGAAAGGTCATTGGGCAGCATAGTATGAAACCTATACCCACGGCCTACAGAAAAAAAATTAGGTAGGATGTTTAGATAAGCGTCTCTAGTTCACGAATATATATGTCGCATTAACGTAGTTAATGGGATTCAAGCCAAAAGCTTAAAAAAGAAAAATATAATATTGAGGTTAAAACTTTCGTGTTAGCAACGTGACAGAACGTCCTTAAACGTTCTTGAGGTAAAAAAAATAGATGGAGCCTATACCTATTAACTCTGCTCTTCACTGGCAAGAGGCTCCATCGCTTTTTCTCACTCTCCTTTTCATTAACAAGACGCTTCATCGATTTTTTAACTCTGGTCTTCACTAGCAAGAGGCTTCATCCATTTTTTCAACTCTAGTCTTCACTAGCAAGAGGCTCCATCTATTTTTTCATTTCTGCTCCTCCCTAGCAAGAGGCTTCATCGATTTTTTAAACTCTGCTCTTCACTAGCAAGAGGCGCCATCGCTTTTTTTCACTCTGCTGTCCATCAACAAGAAGCTTCATCGATTTTTTCAAATCTGCTTTTTACTAGCAAGAGGCTCCATCTTTTTTTTAACTCTGCTCTTCACTAGCAAGAGGCTCCATTTATTTTGTCAACTCCGTACTCTACTAGCAAGAGGCTCCATCGATTTGTACAACTCTGCTTTTCACTAGCAAGAGGCTTCATCGATTTTTTTAACTCTGGTCTTCACTAGCAAGAGGCTCCATCACTTCTTTTTACTCTGCTCTTCATTTACAAGAGGCTTCATCGATTTTTTTAACTCTGGTCTTCACTAGCAAGAGGCTCCATCACTTCTTTTTACTCTGCTCTTCATTTACAAGAGGCTGCATTGATTTTTTCAACTCTGGTCTTTACTAGCAAGAGGCTCCATCGATTTGTACAACTCTGCTTTTCACTAGCAAAAGGCTCCATCGATTTTTTTATTTCTGGTCTTCACTAGCAAGAGGCGCCATCGCTTTTTTTCACTCTGCTGTCCATCAACAAGAAGCTTCATCGATTTTTTCAAATCTGCTTTTTACTAGCAAGAGGCTCCATCTTTTTATTAACTCTGCTCTTCACTAGCAAGAGGCTCCATTTATTTTGTCAACTCCGTACTCTACTAGCAAGAGGCTCCATCGATTTTTTTAACTCTGCTTTTCATTAACAAGAGGTTCCATCGATTTTTTCAACTCTGGTCTTTACTAGCAAGAGGCTCCATCGATTTGTACAACTCTGCTTTTCACTAGCAAGAGGCTTCATCGATTTTTTTAACTCTGGTCTTCACTAGCAAGAGGCTCCATCACTTCTTTTTACTCTGCTCTTCATTTACAAGAGGCTTCATCGATTTTTTTAACTCTGGTCTTCACTAGCAAGAGGCTCCATCACTTCTTTTTACTCTGCTCTTCATTTACAAGAGGCTGCATTGATTTTTTCAACTCTGGTCTTTACTAGCAAGAAGCTCCATCGATTTGTACAACTCTGCTTTTCACTAGCAATAGGCTCCATCGATTTTTTTATTTTTGGTCTTCACTAGCAAGAGGCTTCATCCATTTTTTCAACTCTGCTTTTCACTAGCAAGAGGCTTCATCGATTTTTTTAACTCTGGTCTTCACTAGCAAGAGGCTTCATCCATTTTTTCAACTCTGCTTTTTACTAGCAAGAGGCTCCATCTATTTTTTCAACTCTGCTCCTCCCTAGCAAGAGGCTCCATCGATTTTTTCAACTTTGCTTTTCACTAGCAAGAGGCTCCATCGATTTGTGCTTCACTAAAATTGTTTTATTTACGCATTTATATTTTTTTTTTACATTTTATTCCCATGGTTTAAAAAAAAAAAACTATTTGTAATGAAATGTGGGTTAATACTTAACAATTTAAAACTAATTTGGTTTTTGTAGGATAACTTTAGTTAACCGGGTCAGATTTTGCCCAATGACCTTTGAATCGATCGTGAGCCGAGAAACTACAGATTGTTATAATCTGGAGGAGGAGGAGGAGGAGGAGGAGATTTCGGATGATGACAAGTTGTGTAGTGTTATTGCATGCAAGTGTCCAAATGGTTTAAACTTGTCCGAGATTAAACTGGGAGAGTTGACTCCGCTCAACTATATGCCTAGTAGTAGCAGCGGTATTTACGGGCTTCATGTTATTGTAAAAAAGTTTGCCCTAGTTTTGCAGCTAGACTTGGTTGATTAAGTGCACACGAACCCCTTACCCACCCCTCCCCACTCAATCGACCAACAGAGTGGTGGTTTGAAAACAAACAGGATCTTTATGATAAAAATAAACTTTATTTTTTCAACCACAGAGTTTAAAAGTTATTAACAATTTAAATTAACGTTATGCGATTTCCTTAGGAAAACAAAATGTTGGGCTGTACAAATGTAAAAAGAACATTATAATATAACAATAATTTAGGTTGAAAAGTCAACCCAATCAAAATATGATAAAATCAAAATATATAAAATTGTGTTCCTGGCCACCGCGACCAAAAGGAATTTACAAAAAAAAACCATAATCGTGGTCCTGGCCACCGCAAATTATATAAATCAACCAAATTAAAATATGATTGAAACGATTTCGATTAAAATAAATCGACCAAAAGGAATTTACAAAAACATAACTGTGGTCCTGGCCACCGCAAATTATATAAATCAACCAAAATAATCTACAAAATTCCACCTGACATACCAATAATTTAGGTTGAAAAAAATCAACCGATCAACCAACGATTTCGATTTAAAAAAAGGAATTACAATTAAAAAAACATATAGTGAAATTTCAAAAAAAACTGTTAAAAGACTTAGAATAAAGTAAAAGGTAAAAATATTGAAATAAGTATTACTGTTTGACATCAAACAAAAAGCATAAAAGTTAATAAGAAAAACAATATACGAGTACATGTTGACACCCACTAACTACCGCACCCACACGCCAGCCAAACAAAAAAGTATATTTTGTTTAAAAAAAATTGGGTAGAGGACCGAGATTATTTTGTACGCGTTCACTTCACTCTGTGATGGCAAAGAAGACACTGATAATTGGAATGGCTCGTGTATTCCAATTTATAGGGTGCGCGCGCGCGCGTGTGCACGTGTATTGACGACCACAATGGCGCATTAGGAACGTGGACCTTGAATTTATAGCAAACAACATTTTTATCTATATGTCTTCGCGGTATACGTGACACCAATGGCGTACGCGTTGACCTTGTTAGTTTAATTTTTATCTTTATGTCTTCTCGGTATACGTGACACCAATGGCGTACGCGTTCGTTTATTGTAAACAAGTTGTTTTTAACTTATTGTGAATCATAAGAGACCTACACGATGGATATACCAAAAAACGTTTGCTCAAATGAACCAAATTATTGATCAACTCAATTTGTTGTCAAACGCTCAGCTGACAGATGAGAAAAAAACGCTTTCCTGGCTCACTCGTCAATATGTACCGCTGCAACAACGACAGCTGCTACGTCCCAACGATTGGTATAGAAAAATAAATAAGTTATATTGCTGGCTATGAGTACTGAACGTAATGCGCTTGCAAACGATTGGGTGAAATTGGTAGAGAGCATTGAAAGCATCATTTCTCGTTAGCGGGTTTTTGATTGTTGTTGTTGTCGTTGTTGTTGGCCGCAGTCGCATACTTTTTCCAAAACCGCTGCGAGGCGTTGACTTTGTTCACAAAACTGAATTGATATTGTTCGGCGAATTCAGAGTTTGTAAAGTTGAAAGCTTTCCGGAGCACCGCGTACATGTTCACTACCCATTGAGCCTGAGGCGAAACGGGATTGTAGTTTGTCGTCGTCTCGGCATCGTGTGAGTCTTGACTTTTTTTTGAACAATGTATAATTCAAATTGTTCATAGAGAACACTATCGAGGTGAGGTTATCGATTTTGATATTGCACGAAATGGCCATATCGCTTGCCCGGTTTCGTAGTGCAAAATAGGTGCAGTCGGCGATCACTCGGCAGTCGGTTGTCGTATCAGTGGGATCATTGGTGACGACGACGATGTTGGTCGCAGCGGTGGTGGTGGTGGTATTGTCTGAAGTGTAGGAGGAGGAGGCTACCGTTCGTACATTAAACGCCATTTCCTTTAGTTGAGGCAACGGTTTGCACCCAATGATGCTCACCGCGGAGACCAACACGTCCGGTACCACGCCATTTACAGCATACTTGTCCAATGCGGCGGCGTTGGCGACAATCTCCAGTTTAATAACCCACTTGAAACGAATGCCCATTAACGCTCGAGCAAAGCAGATTTTGATGGGAAGCTCGTCCAATTATTTTATTTTATTTTATTTTATTCGGAAAACATACAGCTTTAACAACTTAAGTATAAAAAAAAATGGTAGGCATCTAAAAAGCCATTATAAACTACCTCCCTAACGCGTACACACAATAAACATATTTTGTAATTTTTTACCTCTAGTGCAGTACGCAGTCGTAATAAATCATTACTAAAACCTAATCAGTGAAGTAAAAACAATGATCTGTTCAAAGTGCAATGAGACAGGTACCGATTTTGTGGAATGTTCTACTTGTCACGCGTACCTACACTTTGGTTGTGCCGGTGTTTTGGAAAAAACTTATCGCAAAATGAGTGGCAAACAAAAGGAATCGTGGCGTTGTTTGCAATGTCGCAGTGATCCACCTTTAGCTGGACAAGCGAAAACTTCCCCTGCATCTACTCCTATAGATCTAACCCAGGTTATACTGGAGATTCGCGAACTGAGAGCTGATTTCAATGACCTCACTAAAGAGGTTTCCGCTGTCAAGTCAGAGCTACACAACGGTTTACAAGCTCTGAATACCAGATGGAATGAGATGGAGTCACGCTTTTCTGATCTTGAGGACCGTGTGTGTTTAGCCGAGAACAAAATCTCCATAATGCCAAAGCTACAATCGGAACTCAGCAGTGCAATGGAAACCATAGATTACTTGAAAAACGAAAACAATACCCGTGATCAGTTTTCACGTATGAATAATATCGAAATATCAGGTGTTCCGCTCAAAAATGGTGAAAAC
Organism: Coleophora flavipennella; assembly: GCA_947284805.1. Classification (NCBI taxonomy): domain Eukaryota; kingdom Metazoa; phylum Arthropoda; class Insecta; order Lepidoptera; family Coleophoridae; genus Coleophora; species Coleophora flavipennella. The sequence goes on from OX369288.1 coordinate 9,904,738, forward strand.
CTACTTGGTCTCCTACACGTAATATGCAGTAAGCTTGGCCTACAGCTAGAAAATTCCGATGTTGATCACATTCATCGTGTACGGCGTTTTAGTGGCAATCCTGGCGGTTCCGGAGATCAAAGGGGGCAGAAGCCCGACCCATCCAGCGCTCGCGAGCCGGCCATTATCGTGCGGTTTGCGAGGCGCCACGTTAAGGACCAGCTGCTTGCCGCGGTGCGCGCGCGCCGCGGCCTCACCACGGCTGACATCAACTTGCCGGGTCCCGCCGCTGCTCTGTTCATGTCTGATCATCTGACTCCAACTAATAAGCTTCTGCTTAAGCGTGCGAGATCCCTAAAGAGTGAGCTAAATTTTTCTTACCTTTGGATACGAGACTGTAAAATTTTCATGCGTAAAAACGATAAATCCAGAGTGATTTTGGTTCGTGGAAACTCCGATTTAGATAAGCTTAATACTTGACTTTCTTTATTAGTGTTGTGGTTTTTGTTTATTTTACTAAGTAGTTATCTGCCTAAAGTACGTCCCAGAACTTATTGTTTACTATTATTGTCAGTTCGCATCATTTGTGGTGCTTGTTGTCTACATAAATACCTACAGTCTGTACGCACAAAGCCAGAAAACTTAATTTTTATCTACATAATATTACACGCATTTCGCACACGCTCGCGAGGCTATCTTTCCGGGATTTTTAGGCACCTACACTATTATACGGGCATAAATGACGTGCTGGTTACTTCGTTAATGGGTTCCATACTCACATGGGGCAAACATTCGTGTGACGAGAGGGTTTGTTCGCTCTGTGGCTGGGTGCTCAATATCTATATGTGTGTGTGTTTAGAAATATATAAGTTTGTGTATCGGTCTCTGGTTCCCACAGTACAGGGAATCTTACATGTTATTTTTTTCTGCTCTTATTACAAAACAAAGATTTTCCGCCACTGCTCTGTGAGTGCTATCCCTTTAGAGTATTATACTCAAAGGCTATCCCCTATTCAAATACTAAAAATACTGAACGGATTTTATATAGGTAGGTGTAATGGCTTGGCCCACAGTTTGCCCGTACTTAAAATCCATACAGACGTGGTCGCGGCCACACCTTTAGTTGATTATGATTATAGTGTAGGAACTAAGATTTATCAGTGATTGCCTCCAAAGGTTTTAATATTTACTATCAAAATGTGCGTGGTTTACGCACTAAGTCCTATGATTTTTTATCACAATTACTATTGAACGACTATGATATAATATGTTTAACAGAGAGCTGGCTCACACCCAATTTTTACGATAAAGAATTTTTTGATAATAGGTATATAGTATATCGATGTGATCGAGCTGAGGATAGCGATGCGGGGCGGCGGGGCGGCGGGGTCGTAGTGGCGGTTCGCAGCGAGTACCAGCCGCTGCGCCGGGACTGGCCGCGCCCCTCCCCCGCCGCTGCCGAGTGCATCTGGGTCTCCGTTCCGTGTCAGTCACGTCCAGGTTGTGCGCAACAAAGTTATTTGAATATTGGATGTGTTTACATTCCGCGTGGGCAAGGATATAAAGAGGTGTTAGGTGGTTATTTTGATATTGCTAGTAAGCTAGTAACTGACAATTCCAATGACGTGTTTTTCATTGTAGGCGACTTTAATATTCATGAAGCTGTTTGGAAAAAATCTAATTCTTTAGACGTCTCTTTGAGAAACAGCGGTATTAGTACTGTTCAAACTTTAAGCGAATTTATGTCCTTTACTAATTTGCAGCAGTACAATCACATTTGCAATACCAGTAATCATATTTTAGATTTGGTTTTTTGCAATCAGAAATGTACAATTACGGCCTGTGATCTGCCACTTACGCATGAGGATGTATATCATAGATCCCTTGTGATTTATTTAGAACTCAAATACACATTACCACTTAAACCAGCTACCACTTTTGTTTTTAATTTTATAGCAGGAAATTATGAACAAATTAATAGTGAGTTACTCCAAATTAAATGGACAGATGTTTTCACAAATTTAGATCTTGAAAATCGAGTAAAAATTTTTTATAACATACTAAACAAATTAATAGAAAAATATGTTCCGCGACGTATGCTGCGTACCTCTGTTGCAGTCCCTGCGTGGTACAGCAAACCCCTTAGGAAAGTACTGAATGAAAAGCGTAAATATCATAAGCTCTGGATAAACTACGGAAACAGATTAGACTATAATATTTTTAAATTATTAAGAAAACGGGCTAATAAAATGGAGTCAGAATGTTATAAAAATTATATAAATTATTCAGAAGAAAAGATAAAAACAAATCCAATTTTTTTCTGGACCTACATTAAGTCAATAACTCGCTCTTCTGGTTTACCACAAACCATGTACTATAGAGGTAACGCTACCACGGACGGTGTACAAATCTGTGATTTTTTCAATGAACATTTTCAGTCGGTATTTGAACCAGCAGACCTTCAGCCAATTAATATTGATTCCTTGCAACCAAGTCACGATTCTGTGCTAAATATAAGTACCATTGAAATAACTGAGGCTATTGTACTTAAATGTTTGGAATCTGTTAATGTTAAAAAAGGTGCTGGTCCTGATGGTATCCACCCATTATTAATAAGTAAGTGTGCTTCTTCCTTGGCGTCGCCAATCACGATCCTTTACTTAGATTCGCTTGCTCAGGGCTATGTGCCAACCTTATGGAAAAAAGCGTGGATCACCCCTATTCCAAAAGGAACTGCAACACAGAATATAGAAAAGTATCGCCCCATTTCCAAACTTTGCCAGTTTGGCAAAATTCTTGAGAAAATAGTTACAGACCAGTTAACTAGTGCAGTACGTAACGTAATAGTCCCAAATCAGCATGGATTTATGAAGGGGCGTGGTGTCGAGTCCAATCTCCTTTGTTTCACAGAAATTACTCTAAATGCCATGAATAATAAATATCAAGTAGATGCTGTTTATACAGATTTCGCAAAAGCCTTCGACAAAATTTCACACAATAAGCTCTTAATGAGGCTATGGCACCTTGGTATTCATGGCGATCTCTTTCGCTGGGTTAAATCATACATTGAAAATCGTTGTCAAGCAGTCGTATTGGGTGGATATTCGTCTCAATATAGAAATATAAGTTCTGGTGTGCCTCAAGGTTCACACATAGGCCCACTGCTGTTCATACTTTATATAAATGATATAGCTAGAATTGAATCACCTGATACAAACATTTTGATGTACGCTGATGATACAAAAATATTTAGAGTAATCCGTGAACCTATTGATTGTGAGCTCTTGCAAAGGGATTTAATTATTTTTGAAAACTTCTGCAATGAAAATAATCTTTTTTTGAATCCTGAGAAATGTCATTTTATTAGTTTTACTAGAAAAAAGAATATAATAAAATACAACTACGGTCTGTGCAACAGCGAACTGACTAGGGTCTATGAAACTAAGGATTTGGGTGTAATAGTTGACTCTAAATTAACATTTGTGCAACACATTGATAACATTCTAGATAAGGCCTACAAAATGTTAGGATTCATTCTTCGTGTAGGTAAACCATTTCGAAAAGCTAGTACTTACAAATTACTCTACAACTGCTTAGTTAGAAGCCGTTTAGAGTTTGCTTGTTCTGTATGGCATCCCTTCTATCAAGTCCACGTCGATAGATTGGAAAGAGTTCAGAAGAAATTTATAAAATCCGTAGCATATAGAACTCATTTTTCTGAATACAACTCTGACTATCAAACTTTATGTCATAAATATAAGCAGGACTTGTTGTCACACAGAAGAAATGTGGTAGATATAGTTTACCTGTATAAAATTCTTCACAACTTAGCTGATGCTCCTACTCTGCTTGAACTCATCTCTTTGAAGGTGCCTCGTGGTCGTGTGAGAAAAGTGTGTAAGAAACCCCTGTTTCATATAAATTCTAGCGTTACTTGCTTTGTACAGAATAGCTACCTGCGGCGTGCGTGCAGACTGTATAACGAAAAACTTGTGGATGTCGACATGTTTGGCGAAACATTACCTAAATTTAAGAGTTTGATAAGAAAAAAACTACTTCAAATAATATAGTCTTGAATCATATAATCTTGCTATATTTATACTTGTGTGTAGTAAATATGTTGTTTGCGTTTCGCAATTAGAGGTTAATTTTGCTAAAACTTAAATATAGGAAACTATAGGTCTGTAATCTACCAAATTTAAGAAATATTTATATATTAAGTTACGACTGTTTGTTTCTCAATAAAATAAAATAAAATAAAAAAAATAAAAATAATAATAAAGTTTTGCTAAATTAAAGAGTGTAGTCGAACGAAGCGGCAGAAGCGGCAAGATTGACACCACTGCAAAAATGGCCACCCTGCGCCTGTTAAAGGCAGCCCACATTGAATCGCTGGGACACGGCACTGTCGCAAATACCCATTTTCATTTGAGAGATTTCAACGCGGCGCTCTACAAGAAAAAATGATGGCCGTGTAACAAACACCCGGCGATAACGCCAGCAGATTACAACATGCGTCATAGGAAACCATTAAGCGGCGGCGGCGATGGCCTTCGTGCTTATTTTTGTGCCGCCGAGAAACGTGAGCGCGTAACAAACAACCGGCGGTCGTGTGGAAAATTTTGTAACTATGTGCGTCATAGAAAAACTTGTCGTCGTGGTGGCCTTCGTGCTTGTTTTTGCCGCCGAGAAACGCGTTCACGTTGAGTACACGTGGGAGCGCATGTGCGTCCCGTAAACATCTCTACGCAGTCGGTCCATGAAAGGTTAGGCTTGTCGAGGGGGGGGGGGGGACAGGCGCGAGGAGGGCTGTGCGCCTATATATAAGGCGCCTCGGTCATAAGCACTACTTTTTTTTACGTGCAGATCCGGCGGACCTCTAACATCGCTGCCCTCTACGCCATCGTGGAGCTCCTACACATGCCGGGCATCACCATCGAGGCCTGGCGTGGCAAGCGCGGACCCGCGCAGTGCCACAGGTGCCAAGCATTCCGTCACTCATCTCATGGCTGCCACCGCTCACGCCGCAAAGGACTGCCCACGGGCGCGGGAGGACCTTCCAACCTGCGCCAACTGCGCGGGCCCGCATCCTGCCAACCATGTCTCGTGCCCGGTGTTCCGAAGGGAGCTCCGGAACAAGAGGGCCGGGACAGTCGCCCGGACAACCGCCGCCCCCCGCCCTGCAGCGTCCGCTGCCACTGCTGAGCGCGCCGCACCGGCAGTGCCCGCTGTGCTGAGCGGCTCGGCAGACGCACCCGTGTCACGCCAAAAACGACGCAGAACCCGCCGGAGGTGGAAGAGGCCCTTGGCCCCCGCTTCCGCCGCCGCCAACACCACCACTGTGCCCTCCCAGAGCGACCTCCTGCAAGCTCTGGGAGTACTTCAGCAGTTGCTCGCCCCAACCGGGGCCGGAGTGGCTGCCAAGGGCCCCGCGCCCACCCAAGGACCCGCTCATCGTGATGGGCGGCGGAAGCAGCCACGTTAAGGAGGCCTCGCCTCGGGAACGTTTCCCCGTAGAAGAATACCACGGCACTACTTCGCTTTCTTCGCTCAGAGCAAACAGGACGCGCGCGTGCCGTGCGCAACAAAAGTTTTAAAAAAATGCCAATTTTGGTGGAACGTACAATGTGTTACAATAAAGTCTATATATTTATGGCTGTTGCTAAAAGTGGTGCTGTACTAACGCCGCCACCACCCCCACCTGGTTCAATATAAACAATATTCCTATAAAATTATTACTTCGAAAATACAATATTAAAATTCGAACCAAAGATTGCAAGACATGGAAGGATATATATGATGCAATATACAATACCTCGTGCCCGCTAGCCGACCGCCGGTTGGCTTTACAACAGATGGGAGTGGAGCGTGGGCAAGTTTTTATAAAAGGTCCATTGTGCATGCGGTTGATTACGGCGATGGTGAAGAAAGCCATCGTCGAGAAGGACCGATGCCAGCATAAAAAGTTGATAGATTTGGTGGACTGGCTTGCACATGAAACTATAATTTTGGAGCGGCATAATCACGGCACCACCATTCATCAAACGCCACAGTCATCGTCATCACCGTCGACGGCCGTCTGCTGCAGCGGAAGCAGCAGTAGCAGCGTGGACATTGCCGGTACGATGGTGGAGGCGGTGGCATCGGCTGCGGCGGCGGCAGCAATCAGGTGTCCACTGACCAATCATTGGCGCTGCATGGGTCTAAAAAAATATTTGGCCCTAAAATGGATTAATCGATAGTTGTTTTTTTTTTGTAATTTATTAAACACTTTTTACACCTTTACTTCTTTTTTTTTTCTCCGTTGTCCTCCTTGTCATCTCCTTGAAGTGGTGGCGGCTGCTGCTGGAGGCGATGGCGGCTAGTAAATTGTTGAATTATCCAAACAACGCCAAGGCCGATTGATGGTAATAGTATGGTTTTTGTTAGAGAAAGTTTATACTCGCTTCGAAGCGCTAGTATCGTGACCACCATCTTGCCCCGCCCCATGTCCGAATCAATGTTGAACCAGCGACAAATATGATTGAATTCTACCCGCGGATTCTTGGAGCCGTGGCTGTTGATGAACCAGTCGCCCGACATTCTCGCCAGTTGATCGAGGTCCTGCTGCGTGGGTACCTTGTTCACTCCGGCCGGGTCCACGGCGCCCAATATGGCGTCTACAATGCTCACTATCGCCATGGCGATATTGAGGCCAGTGAGCGCCGTACCCAATGCCTTAATGGCACTCCCTATGTAGAGCTGCACAAGTTTCACTGTGGTTTGACTGAACACGATACGCCTACCGAGCTGAGAGGCCACCAACCGCCCGCTCAAAGTGGTGGGCAACATTTTGACTAGCGCACTCGAAAAGTGTTGGGCATTGTTCTTGAGCTGTTAGGCGACCACATCTACGGTCAGGTCGACGCCAATCGAACCCAAAAAATCGGCGAGCCGCTCCACCAATGGTTGTGCGGCGTGTTTGCCATCATCATCATCAGTGTCATTGTCGAATTGCGAAAACTTGTTTCGAAATTCGATCCATTGCACGTCACGACTAGGGAACCCGTACTTGTCCAAATGAAATTCCAGGGGCACGTTATCCGAATCGGGCGTGCCAAAATCGCACGCTGCTCCCACGTAGACTCGACCCGCGGCACACTCGTGGTTGGACCACACCGCGTCGACGCTCGTCAAATCGAGTTTCCGATCTATCGGTTGCCACATTTTAATCGGCCTCGCGCCCGGTCTGACTGAGCGATACATGGCATCGTAAACCTCCAGGAGCTTGTCCTCGTCGGCGCGCGACAGCTCCGTTTCCAGCCGGGGCGCGTAGATTGACACGCCGTCCGCCCCGTATTCAAACATGCGAAAAATGTAGCCGGTGCCGAGATATGACATCACAGTTTGACCCATGTTGTCCACGTACTCGTGTGTGGCGGCATCGACACTCTGATGGTAGACCCCGCATGTTTTTTCATCGTACACAAACCGAGTGTATTCGTATCCATCGGCGTCCACCAACGGAACCGAATCAATGGTGAACCCGGTGCCGAGTTGCAGCGTGGCGGCCGAAGACTCTCCGCGAGCCGTATAGTCCACTCCGTAGCGAATGTACTCTGGATTCTCGTACACGCAGCACCGGTACCGCTTGCTGTAACGCACGGGCATTGTATTGTGCGGCCGAGTGTCTCTTGAAACACACCACGCTAGAGCCCGACCTGAAGAATCTGCAACCGCCATACTTGTCTGCACCTACACCTACTACACCATCATTGTCATGTGTGGTGGCGGCGGCGGCAGTAGCAACTCGCCCCGGATAAAAATTGAGACAATTTATGTTCTTGGCCCCAACGGGAGACAGGGTGATGTGACACTTTATTGCGAGGCCTCGCAGGTAATCGGGATAGTAATAGTCGGTGTCGGGCTTGTCCAACATGACGTACTGGCAGGGCCAGAAGGACATGATATTCATAAGGGTGTCAATTAAATGGTTAGCATAGTATTGTTATTTCTGTGAGCAGAAAAATATAATCGGTGAGCAGAAATAGCTAATTGGTCAGCAGAAATAGCTAATTGGTCAGCAACTCATGGTCAGCAAACATTTCAAAATCAATCAGCAATTTATGTCATTCTGGATGGCTGTAATTATTTTAAACATCCCCGTACTACACTCTTCCTACAGTGTTGAGTGGTCGACGGAGCCCCTTCGGGGCTCCTACTTCTGTGTTCTCATGTTAAACCTAACACTACGACTAAGCTCGCCTCCCCGCACAGTCTCCGAACCTAACGGATCCGAGTCGGGGTGCTCCGCAAGTCCGAGCTCGCTTCGCTCGCTCCCGCTTCCATTTAGAACTCCCCGTACCACACTCTTCCTACAGTGTTGAGTTGCTGCTTATAGACATGTTTTTCTGCCGCTCAATCATGAAATCTTGCCGCTCAAATAGTTATTTTGCGGACTGAATGTTTATTATGCAGTTACATTATATTTATTCCTATTCATAATGTCGACAGAGTTTTCAAACGCCTGCAGGGGCACAATGGACACGTAGTTGCCCTCGTTTTCGCCGTTCCCACTGCCGCCTCCGCCGCCAGCCTTGGCGCTTTCATATAGCCTCTGAGCAAACTTGTTCTTTGGTTTGTTTTCATATTGGGGTGTGAATATGACGATCACGCGTCGCTGATTGATTTCGTTAATTTTCGAATTGATTTAGTCGTTGTAGGCGGTATGATAGGCCTGTAGTTTAGCGTACACCTGGTTGCTATATTCCGTATATACCTTGCACGATTCATTGAGCATAAACTCGCACTCCAGTTGCACGGCGCTGTCGACGTGCGACAGCGTGAAAGGGCCCGAGAGACGCGATTGCATTGACAATACGGGAAATATTCTAGTCTCGGTGTTGAATGCTTTCGTCGCCACCGGAAACAGCAAGGGCTCGGGACTGATGGGCGAGTAAACTGATATGTACTCCCTGTGAAATATTCCTTGGTGTATTTCACAATAGCCATTGATTACTATACCCCTACAATTGGTCGTCATGAAAAAACACACCGGTAGCGTTGATACTTCGCCGCACGGAGCGCGAGCGCTGCGACTGTTATAGTTTGAAAGGCGAAACAATGTATCGGAGTTTAAACACGCCATTGTCGTCGCAGCATTGGTGGAGTCGCCTACGCCGCCATCTGTGGCGCTGCTGCTGCCAACCCCCAAGCCGTTTGTATTGATGTGCACCGACGAGTTCTTTTGCATCTGATTTTCCATGTTCGCAATCTCACTTATTATTATATCCTTACTCCTAGCTTTCAAAAGTGCGGATAAGGTAAAAAAAAGTACAAATTAAAAAAAAATATTTACAACTCCCTTAAAATTAAAAAAAAAACATTACACATGAGTGTCCTCCAAAATATTGACACTGCCCCCCCGCGGAGGCGCCCTAAATTTTCTAAAAACCACACCCTGCGGCCAAAACCCATGTTTAAGGCACGCACGCACCACCTCCGCTGGTGCGTGCACTATGAATGATTTGAAAGATGCATGCCACCGCGGCTCGAGCAGCTGCACCTGCAGCAGGAGCCCCGTCTTCCTCTTCACGTACCATTGCACGTCCACCGCGCGAGCTTCATTGCTCACGCGAGAGATGTACAATGGAACCATGTTTAGACGCGGCGGAGATGAAGTGCGGCGCAGATGATGCACCACTGGACCGAAGCTCTCGGTCGCTGTGCCGCGACGATTGATGTGCCTAACGGATCCGAGTCGGGGTGCTCCGCAAGTCCGAGCTCGCTTCGCTCGCTCCCGCTTCCATTTAGAACTCCCCGTACCACACTCTTCCTACAGTGTTGAGTTGCTGCTAGGGCTTGCAAATATTCGGAAGTTTTAGATATTCGAATATTCGTTCATTTTTGGGTCGATATTCGAATATATTCGAATGTATTCGAATAGTAGTTATAAATAATAAAAAAACAATTTGTTGCAATAAATCATTTATATTCAGAATGTAATGTAAGAAAAATGGTATTCAATCATCTTTTGTGAAGTAAAAAAACGCAGTAATCCTGTATTGCAGTGCTTTTTAATATTTTTGAGTACGCGACGCCTATACAAGTAAAAAAAAAACTAGCAAACCACTAGGGTCATAAACAAAATAAAATTGAAGGACTACGTTGATAATTTTTATATTTATGGTTTATATTTTTTTTATTGTATTGTAGGTACTAGAAACACTTACCTTTTTTCTTATCCCGAGTAAGGCAGTGTCCACAGTTTGAAAAAAACTGCTCTATTCGTATGACTTCTTTAAAGCCGTATTATTATATATATTAAAATGATATATCAACTTTAATAAAATAATTACGAAAAAAGGTAGTTAACTTTAATAGCACGATCAAAGAAAGCTTAACGCGTCAATTGAATCATCGTTGAAAGTGGACCTTAGATGGTTACCAATGTATTTGCTAGATGAGAAAACCCTCTCGCACTCAATACTAGTTGGGGTATGCAAATCAAAAAGTAATACACTTGGTTTAAATTTACTTGTCTTGGTCTACCTCTATCATATACTCGTAGCGCTATTTGTATTCTAATTGATGTTTCTAGTTAAAGAACCGTGTGTAGAACTGTTTTAAAATCAGTAAAAATAATTCGAATATATTCGAATAATAGTCACTTTATATTCGAATAATAAATATGGCCGAATATTCGCAACATTCGAATATTCGATTATTCGAATTGCAAGCCCTAGTTGCTGCTTATAGACATGTTTTTCTGCCGCTCAATCATGAAATCTTGCCGCTCAAGTAGTTATTTTGCGGACTGAATGTTTATTATGCAGTTACATTATATTTATTCCTATTCATAATGTCGACAGAGTTTTCAAACGCCTGCAGGGGCACAATGGACACGTAGTTGCCCTCGTTTTCGCCGTTCCCACTGCCGCCTCCGCCGCCAGCCTTGGCGCTTTCATATAGCCTCTGAGCAAACTTGCTCTTTGGTTTGTTTTCATATTGGGGTGTGAATATGACGATCACGCGTCGCTGATTGATTTCGTTAATTTTCGAATTGATTTAGTCGTTGTAGGCGGTATGATAGGCCTGTAGTTTAGCGTACACCTGGTTGCTATATTCCGTATATACCTTGCACGATTCATTGAGCATAAACTCGCACTCCAGTTGCACGGCGCTGCCGACGTGCGACAGCGTGAAAGGGCCCGAGAGACGCGATTGCATTGACAATACGGGAAATATTCTAGTCTCGGTGTTGAATGCTTTCGTCGCCACCGGAAACAGCAAGGGCTCGGGACTGATGGGCGAGTAAACTGATATGTACTCCCTGTGAAATATTCCTTGGTGTATTTCACAATAGCCATTGATTACTATACCCCTACAATTGGTCGTCATGAAAAAACACACCGGTAGCGTTGATACTTCGCCGCACGGAGCGCGAGCGCTGCGACTGTTATAGTTTGAAAGGCGAAACAATGTATCGGAGTTTAAACACGCCATTGTCGTCGCAGCATTGGTGGAGTCGCCTACGCCGCCATCTGTGGCGCTGCTGCTGCCAACCCCCAAGCCGTTTGTATTGATGTGCACCGACGAGTTCTTTTGCATCTGATTTTCCATGTTCGCAATCTCACTTATTATTATATCCTTACTCCTAGCTTTCAAAAGTGCGGATAAGGTAAAAAGAAGTACAAATTAAAAAAAATTATTTACAACTCCCTTAAAATTAAAAAAAAAAAAACATTACACATGAGTGTCCTCCAAAATATTGACACTGCCCCCCGCGGAGGCGCCCTAAATTTTCTAAAAACCACACCCTGCGGCCAAAACCCATGTTCAAGGCACGCACGCACCACCTCCGCTGGTGCGTGCACTATGAATGATTTGAAAGATGCATGCCACCGCGGCTCGAGCAGCTGCACCTGCAGCAGGAGCCCCGTCTTCCTCTTCACGTACCATTGCACGTCCACCGCGCGAGCTTCATTGCTCACGCGAGAGATGTACAATGGAACCATGTTTAGACGCGGCGGAGATGAAGTGCGGCGCAGATGATGCACCACTGGACCGAAGCTCTCGGTCGCTGTGCCGCGACGATTGAGTCCCGTCATTCGTGGCCATCGCTGCAAGGGGGGTAGTGGTGCTGGTAGTGACGACTCGGCGGCAGCAGTGGCGGCAGCCGCCGGAGCATCTGCTCCGGTAGCTACCTGGGGGCGGTTGTTGGGAACGGCGGGGGCGGGGGAGGCGAAGGCGTCATCGGCTTCGCTAAACCCGTACGGTTTGCGTAACGGCTTGATGCACTTGGGCCACTCCGACCATTTTGAGGAGTGCTTCTGCTGCTGCAGTGCCGCGGTCGGGTTCGGTGGGTGGCTGCCGCAATTTCCGGCCGTCGTCACCGTCGTCTCCACCACCAAGGAAACTCCTCTTCTTCTTATTCTTCTTTGCATATCGATCGCGGTGTATAGTATAGTCTCTTGGGCTCAAAGGTGGCTGGCTTCTGGCTGGCTGGCTGACGGTGGAGAGAAGGCTTGCGCTTGCGCTGGCTGCGGCTGGCTGGCTGGCGGCGAGAGAGGCGTGTGCGGACTGGCATGGCTCCACCACGACCACGTGCTTTTATTCACTCGCCAGAGGCCACCAACGTCGTATTATTGCCGTCGTGTGATTAGCGTGTGATGGAGCGCACGCGCATATGTGTGCGTGCGTGTCACGGTTCGGTGGCAGAGGCGCACATAGTCTCTCCCCCCCTCCCTCCTCACCCCCGCCCCCCGACCGACTGGCACCGCCCGGCCCGGTACTTTTCCTATCTATCTATCCACTCAAGCGATTGAGTGTTTACGTTTCCGAAGCGAATCAACGCCCGATTAGCTTCAATTAAGCTTTTGGTCAGCAGCGTTTCATTTTCCGTTTTCAATTCTGATAAAAATTCTTGTTAATTTTATTTAATTGTAAAGTTGATTTTTTTATTTATTTCATTAATTTTGTTTCAACACCTCCTCCCCCCCCCCCACGAAAAATAATTGATTTTTTTTCGATGACTGCAGGGTGGTGAGGCGGCTGAGGAGCGCGCGGGTCGAGCGAGCGAGCGAGCGAGCGAGCCGGCGAACACAAATAAAACGTAAAAAAAATGGAGCAGGCGCATCAGTTATCCTTTTCGGACCTACCTTTGGACATTGTGCTATACATTTTTCAATTTTTAAAGTCTCAAGATCGTCGAAGTTTAGTCAAGTCCATCTGGCCCGATGGCAATGAATGCGACAGTGTTAGATCAAAACTTTGGCGACTATCTACTCGGACCTACGAAGCCACATTTTTCAATGGGAAACGATTACCGGTGATATACAATTTTGATGCCTCTAGAACAAAAGATGAACGGGTCCTCGTTGATACCGCGTCGCTGGTTCCTTTGTTTGGTGGAATTATACCTCCGGCGGCGATGGAGGGCTTCAGGAGTATGCCAGAGCTGTACGAGTTTATCGAAATGCACGTTCATGTCAACTTGTGTTCGGAAAGACGTCATGCCTGTTGCCCGTGTCACCTGATGGCCGACGGCGAGGATGCTTTCGAAGCATTCATCAAGCCGCCCGTCGACGAGTGCCAACACGGCCATTTTAAACATTATTGCCCGGAACATGTTACTTCGTGGTTAATGCAGTATCTGAATACTGCTATTCTCTTGAGAGAATCGAAAGAACTTTTCGATGAGGCTATTGCCAAACAATACACCAACTTTCCAGATAAGATTGGATATTTTCAAACGGGCAAACGCGCAACTCCGGAACACTTGCTCAAAACTGCTCTAGAGATCTATGATGCCATTTTTGAAAGCAGCGACGATGAATAACAGCACCGGGCACAATCAGCCACAAATCGTCCACTGCAGGACAAAAGCCTCCCCCAAGGATTTCCACGACGACCGGTCCTGCGCTGCCCGCATCCATCGGCTTCCCACGACCTTCACCAGGTCATCGGTCCACCGTAACAAAATTGAAATCTAGCCAAGGGTGTGTCGATCCGTCGCGTGGCACGGTCGGCGAGCGACTGAGCCAGAGGCATCAAAATTGTATATCAGCGGTAATCGTTTCCCATTGAAAAATGTTTAGATTTAATTTGTAGAAATAGTTTAGTTTAGTTCACAACTTATCATAGCCATTATTGAAAGGGAACATAGGGCATTGGCTGTCAGGGCTAATATGATAGCTCGCAGGTTTGCTCGTTGCACTAAAACATGTAAAAATATCGCTTTTTAAAGCATATTGCACATCCTTTTACACGAGCAGCCTGTGGGCGAACTATTCCCAAGCGCAATACAATGCCCTACGGATCCAATATAACAATGCATTCAGGGTGCTGCTGGGCCGCCCCGATACTGCAGCGCATCAGGGATGTTCGCGGAGGCGCGAGTAGACTGCTTTTACGCTACCATGCGCAAGCGCTGCGCGTCCCTGGTGCGTCGAGTGCGGGGCAGCGCCAATAGAATCCTGGCTGTGTTTGCCAGTAGACTAGATTGCGCAGTTGAGAACCACTGCTGCTTGGTTCACCTTGCCAATAACAGTCGTGATATTGTAAATAAATTTCATATGTAATTGTGTATATTACTAACACTAATCTAAGTCCTAGAATAAGTTACTAACACTATGGTTATCCTTTGTTGGTCGATAAATAAATTTTAATAATAATAATAATAAATACGTTTTTGTATGTTTGTTTGTTTTTTTCTTATATACCTGTAGGCCCATAACATTCTAGTAGCAGTACACGTGTGCAGTTTTAAGAAAAAACCATCGTGTGTTCGAATAGACGGGATATTTAAGGTCTTCAGGTGATGAGCGCGTACGTTGGCAAGGGAGTTGGCACGGGATGTGGCACCCTGCAATTCAGCCCATGTTTCTCGGCCGAGTATATTGCAAAAAATGAGCAATCTCGTTGTTCTCACCAAGTACATTTACGGATGCATGGCGTCATCGCCGCCGGTTGCTCGCTCTCACGTGTACAAACACCTGAGTACGAATCTTGGAAAAAACCAGTAATCACACGTTGTACACTTAGGGCCTGGCCACAGTTTCTGGCGGTGTGGAGCGCGGCGCGGCGAGAGGGGCTGCGAGAGGCGCGGTTTGCGGTGGTATGCCACAGCTCGACCAGTTGCGACCGCGCCGGTATCAGCGGTGGACGTATTTAGAGAACTATTATAATGGCCCTATCAAAAGTGGCACGGTATTGCCTTGAAACTAGGGCGTTTTTAGCTCAAGATATCATTCAGTCAAGAATAGGAGCGCACCCAGTTAACCAGAAAAGGAGAGAATTTGGCGAATTTCACAGTCTTTATTATGAATATAGAAAGTATCCTGATAATTTTTTTGAATATACAAGGGCAAGCATAGAAACCTTTGATTATATACTCGCCCACATACACGAAGACTTAAAAGCTAAAGTTAATTTCAAGAAAATTAATAAAATTATTTTTTTTATAACATGCCTATATTTATGATGTGGATGTTTTGACATCCATATTGCTGGTCTACTCAGTATTTCACTAATAAATTGTTCTGTATCCATTATTTTATATGAGCTCAATGCGCGATAAAAACAAAATTATTTGTTTTGGTCGCTCGATGCTAAATGCGTCCACCACTGCCGCTGCGCGCGCCGCTCTGAGCTGTGGCCGCCTCGATACTCCCGAGTGCATTTGTTTCATTCGCACGCCGCGCAGACCGCCGCCGCCGCCGCCGCGCGGCTAGCCACCGCGCCCCAGGTCGCACCGCAATGCGCGTCGCCGATAGCTGTGGCATACTTCATACAATTTGCTCAATTTGTTTTTGCCGCTCGCCGCTTTGCGCGCCGCAGACCGCGCCGCAGGTGGCTGTGGCCAAGGGGTTACGGATGACATCATCGCCGCCGGTTGTTTACCACAACGCGCGCTCACGTGTACGCAAACGTGAACAGCCGCACGCGCCTCGCCTGACCTCGACGCCTCTCCCCCCCCCCCCCCTCACCCCGTCGCCCCCGCGCGCGTGCGTGTGGCCAGAGGCCCATCCGAATAAGGCGTCAGCGTGAAACGCACGCGCACATACCTCCGCCCCCCGCCGCCGCCGCCGGTTCTAGCAACATATAAAAGCGCGCTCGCGCCAGGCATCAGTCAGTCAGCGCTACCACTATTCTTTGGCCGCGGCCGCCGCCGCCTTTAAGGTGTGTGAGTTTGCACGCGCACCACCATATATAAATGTCTGAAGACACCGACCGCTACCGCCGCCGCCACCAGAGCTTCAAGCGCCGCTACCGCTTCCAAACAATTCTACTAGCAACGCTCGCTCTTAAGCATAATAATAATAATAATCGCATAATGTTGGCGGAGGAGACGGAGCAGGAGCGGGATGTGTACTGCGGCGGCGACAACGACGACGACGACTACGACGGTGAAGAAGGGGAAGATGCGGGTCCAATGACGGTGGTGCTACCGGCACTGCCGGCGGCGGCGGCGGCCGCCGCACCGGTGCCACGTATCTTGAGAAAAAATTAAAAGAATATGATGCCGCCTCCGCCGCCGCAGCCAAACTATACAACCATTGAGGAGCTAGCCAACTGTGAATGTTACTTTGGATGGGACCGCTGCGCGGGGAAAATACGAAACACTTCGGCCCGACTGGTGGCCCGTTTTCGAGCCCCGCTTGACAATTGTTTGTGCGGGGGTGTTGGGCAGCATAATATCGTCGTCGGCGGCGGCAGTATTAATAATTGCCACACTAAACTTTTATCGTTAACTCAATTTGTGATTTATTTCATCCATTTGGACGGCAGCGGCGGCGGCGTCATCACACCGAACCGGAAGCCACATCGCTTATGTCCCCTGACGAGCGTTTCGCTGGCCGCGCTGGCGGGACTCACCAACTCGGCGTTGGTCTCTTCGGATATCATGCCAATGCTGATACCTACACACATACTAGAATTATGTGTGCGTCCCAACTTGAGCGGTTGTTGTGGGTGGTTAAAGTGTTGGATGGACCCCTTCAGCGGTGACGCTGTGGCCTTTTCGCAGTGGATCTTGAACCGGGTGTTCGACGCAAGCGAAACGGCACAATATTGTTACCACAATTTGGTGACTATGGTGAGAGAGATTGCGCAATTTCGAAAGGCCAGGTGGCCAACCTTTTTGACTGTCCTCGGGTGGTGCCGTCCCGTGAACGCTGACCTCATAAAGAGTAGGGGGCGCTGCAAACCATTTTGCGAAGGCTGTTGCGGCGGCGACGGCGGCGGCTGCGGCGGCGGCTCCTACAGTGAGATGCACCTGGCCGTATTCATCGAGCTACTATTGAGCTTTGGCCGGCAGTTGCACTCGGAAACGGAGGGTGCGATGCTAAAAATGATGGATATTTGCACTCGTCGCTCGCTCCCCGTGCACAAGGAGTGCGTGGAACTGGCACTGCACGGTGAGGATCCCTCGAGGAGAAGAAGCAGCAGCACGCCCCCATCCTTGTTGAGAACAATTTTAAGAAATACATATCGCTCCGGAGACTCGCCTCGTTCAAGAGTGTGAAAAGAACATCACCAAAAAAAGGGTGGATTCAAACATGCCGCGGTACCCCGCCGAGGCGAACCCCCCACTGGTCATGCTGCAGTTGCAGGTGTTGGCAACGCTGCCCGCGCCGCACTGGGGTGGGCGGAGCTACCAAAACACGCAAGGGTTAAAGGAAATACAAACTGTGATTTGCAACCGAGTGTTGGCAATGAAGATGACAAACGTTGATCCCGATATTGTGATTAAATTAATGGACGATCTGGGTACAATGATGTGTTCCTCCAGTGGACTGATTATAAAACACGTTACTGCCACCGGCAAGTTATATTCAATTATAGAGCTCATTGAGCGAACGAACCCTAATAGCACAGTATATATATTAGTACTAACTAATAGTACGTTATTAGAATATATTAAGCGGTGTCCTGATATTGTCGGTGTAACGTGTGATATGGTAATTGAGCGAATTTATTATAACCTTTTGGCTAATGGTGGACAAAGTATATTTGAGTAGAACTATTTTATTACTTTAATTAAAAGAATGTTGTGCGATTTAAATTATTTTGTGTAGTAGTATATTTTTGTATAATTTAGGACATTTTAACCAATAAAAGCATCAAAATTAATTTTGATAAAACAATTTTTTTTTTCATCCAATCATACACAAACGACTACTTTCATCAGGTTGAGGCTCTGGACTTGGACTTTGATGAGTGTAATCAATCCAAATTAATTCAGTTTTAATTTGGATACTCAGAGTTCGCCACCGTCGCCGCTGCAGACCGTGCCGTTGATATTTTGTAAAGAGGGCGACACAAACTATTTGAGCGTGTTCTCATCGAAGAACAAGCATATCAGTATATACTTTGCCTGGATACTCAGAGTTGCTTCGCTTCAAGTGGTAACCAGGATGGTGAATCTAGAGTTTGCTTGGACCAATTGGGATTCGGGGTTTTTTTTTTTCGTTCAAAAGTATGCTTTTCCCGCTGCTGCTCAGCCTTCTAGTACTGAAAATAGGGGCTCCGCTCAAGCATTTAAAACAAAAAATAATTTATATTTATTTATTAACTGTAACAAAATGTTGTCTCTCCATTTTAACACGAATATCAGAGTCCATATTATTCCGCACAAAAATAAACTTGAATTTCTGCCGGTCGATGGGGCAAGTGGCGTCAGGTATCTCCTGCGACCAAGCTGTTATGCACGACAAACAAAATGCGTGGTGACACTTGTCCAGCTGACCGATTCTTTGTTTACCCAATTCCACCAAGCACACGGCGCACGTGCTGTTACTTGTCGGCGGCAGCTGCAGCGGCGGCGAAACTGGGCTTGTCTCCATAACAAAATATGTCCCAACCGTTGGGGGTTTTCCATAAGCATTCGGTTCCACTGTTACATGAAACTTTTCAATTTCCCCCGTCTCGTCGTTCTGGACCCGCATGTTGTAAAATTGGGAGGAGGACGACATGATTCTCGTGGAAGCGCAGGCGGCACAGTATTGAGGCGATTGCGGGCGCGACCGCCGTTTTTATACTTCAACTTCAAGCGTGTAGGCGTGTCGCATTGGCAATTGACTCTGACAATATGTGTGCGGATGCGGGCGCCGTACCTATATTGGTGAAACTGGGATACACAGTCACGAAAATACCTCGTTTTCCATCATTTAGGGAGGGGTCGTCGTCGTCGTCGGTGCAGTGAGAAATGCCGGTGGCGAGAGTCGTGCTAATAATATGGTTATCACCGTCATTATTGGATCTCACTAGGGCAGCGGCGATGGAGGGTTCCAAGTTTGTGGAGCTTCTGCTGCTGCCGCTATTGGTGTTTTTTATCAGCGAATCAATGTTGGCCAGCAGAGCCGCCTTCAGTTGATCGGTTTCGCAGCGAGCCAAGTTGTACGAGAATACGAGAATTTCGCGCGGATGTACAATGTTATTCATAAATCTGGTGACAATGCCAATGGACATGCCCAGCACGCAGGAGGCGAACACAAACTTTTTATCCAGAACCGTGCACTTGACAAACACCAGCCGGTTAAGAGGCCCCTCCTCCAAGAGTCCGTAACTTTCGACGCTGATTTGCATTTTACCGCAGTCGTGTAGGCCGATGCCACACACAATGTTCACGGCGGCAGGTTCTCCTGCAGCAGTTCCACCGCTGCCAACTTCTCTTTTTAGTAGGCCTTTACTTGATCCTAAAGTTGGTCGTAAATAAATTGATTATTATTATTATGTTTATCTCAGATTTTTCAAACTCGGCTTGTTAAAAGGCCGGTCCTTTCGAAGGCGTACGTGGGGATACAGATCCATCACGCAGAGGCCCCTTTGAGATATTATAATGTGTTGTGATGTGTACACCTAGCGGGTGCCGTCTCTGCCTGTACCATAGAGATTCACCCAAAGACAGCACCCGCCAGGTGCAAGGACTATTACACAAAAGATGGGAACTATGCCGGGTTATGGGTGGGTAATTGCTGGACTGGTTGCTGGGATATTGATGAGACTACGGGACAATATCAATTGTCTCATCTTGAAATCATGGCAGGCGGTGACTTGCTGCCGCTCACTAAATGGGCCCCCTATAAGTGCTACCAAATGGCAGCAGGGTGGCAACATTTAGGATATCTATATCCAGGTCTGCCGCCTATCCATTGGATAGCACCGTTATTCGTGCTGCATGATGAGATAGACCTGCCCAGATATTTTACAATTGGTACTTAAAGAAAAGGCATCCAGTGGTTAGCATTTGCCTGTTGGGCCGAGACACAGATGAGATACTAGTTAATTCGTAACAGATATTGCACTTCCTTATAAAACGAAAATACCTAGTCAGACAATACACGGAAACGTGGGTAATAAGGCGCTCGACTTAGCGGTTATAACTGCGTACACGGGCGGCGGCGCGCGAATTCCGGCGCCGACTGTACGTCGCTCTAGCGCTGACGAGTGGAGCGCGGCCTGTAGGCGGGGCCTGACCGAGGGTTATGGGGGCAAGGCAAACATTCGCGTGACATACAGATTTGTTTGCTCTATGTCTGGGTGTTATTAGTATGTATGTATATCAGTCTCTGGTTCCCAAAGTCAAAGTACAGGGAGTCCTAGTTTGAGATCAGATGACGTGTGCGATTTGTCCCTCACTTTTCATTTACTATGATGTTATTAATAAGCTGAATAAATCTGTATTTTGAGCTTAGAGCAATGAGAACAAAAGTGCGTGCTAAGCATTTTTTGTCGTTTTTGTTGGATAAATCCAGCATTGCTCCTGTGCTGATGATAACAGTACTTGCGTACTGTGCAAAGTGTTCAATGGGACCCTAAAATCGGACGTCTGCCTTTTTTTATTATTGTATACAGTTTTCATATCACAAATGCACTTGTAAAAGTTTCACGCGCCGATCTTATTTAGTTTAGAAGAAAAACAATTTTGAAAATTGCCAATTTTTCTGCACCGGAAAATAAAAATAAATATTACAAGAAAACCGTACGCGTTTTAAATGCACTAATATTACATCTAGAAAGATCTCAAAAATGAGCTATATCAGAAACCATTTGAAGCTTTCTAAAGTGCACCGTTGCAAAGATCATTTTTTTCTGGTTTTACTTCAACATTTTTTTCTCGCCGTTTTCTATGGAATCTGGATCCAATCTTTAGTTTCATACATAGCGTAGAATAATACCTATGCGCTCAAAAAACTGCGTCCGTATCTAGTGGAAGTTCGATATAATAGGCATTTAATAAAAACACCGGTAAAAATGAGGTTACGTCACTCAATTAAAAAAGTATTTACGGTACCCGGTAAATAAATATTTCGTAAACTAAAAGGGCAGAAGGGGTCGCGCCACAGACCGGTTTAACTTCGGCGACCACTTAGCGCGAATAATAGGGATGACGACAGCATCAGAAATAAATTATGAACTCTTGATCGCTAAATTACCCTCCTATTTGAACTTCGGAAAACCTTACTCGTTTTGTTTTTCATCAAGTCTTCGATTTTTAATTCACCAAAATCACAAAATGAGTACGTAAGTGACGCTGCAAAACTATGACGTCACGCCTAGGTATTTCAAACATTTTTAGAACAAAATGTCGTTTTTGACAGATGATAAAAAGTTAATCAAATTCGTCATCCCTATTATTGATTGGTGTAAATACCGGAAAAAGGTGACAGACAACCGTGACAAAAAAATAAAATCAATGATTATCTTTTTTTTATTAAAAATTTGAGTGCGTTAATCTCCGAACTTCCACGAGATACGGACGCAGTTTTTTTTAGCGCATAGTTATCCTACGCTATGCATTATACTAATAATTGGATCCGGATTCCTTAGAAAACGGCGAGAAAAAATGTTGAAGTAAAACCAGAAAAAAAAATCTTTACAACGGTGCACTTTGGAAAGCTCAAAATGGTTTCTGATCTAGCTCATTTTTGAGATCTTTCTAGGTGTAATATCATACTTTTAAAACGCGTACAGTTTTCTTGTAATATTTTTTTATATTTTCCGGTGCAGAAAAATTGATCATTTCCAAGTTTTTTTTTCTTCTAAACTAAATAAGATCGGCGCGTGAAACTTTTGCAAGTGCATTTGTGATATGAAACTCTATGTTCCTGATATAGCTCATTTTTGAGATCTTTCTAGGTGTAATATCATTACTTTTAAAACGCGTACGGTTTTCTTGTAATATTTTTTTATATTTTCCGGTGCAGAAAAATTGACCATTTTCAAGATTTTTTTCTTCTAAACTAAATAAGATCGGCGCGTGAAACTTTTGCAAGTGCATTTGTGATATGAAACTCTATGTTCCTGATATAGCTCATTTTTGAGATCTTTCTAGGTGTAATATCATTACTTTTAACGGTTTTCTTGTAATATTTTTTTATATTTTCCGGTGCATGAAAAATTGACCATTTTCAAGATTTTTTTCTTCTAAACTACATAAGATCGGCGCGTGAAACTTTTACAAGTGCTCTTGTGATATGAAATATAATAATGAAAAAAAAAGTAGACCTCCGATTTTAGGGTCCCATTAAACACTGTGCACAGTACGCAAGTACTGTTATCATCAGCACAGGAGCAATGCTGGATTTATCCAACAAAAACAACAAAAAATGCTTAGCACGCACTTTTGTTCTCATTGCTCTAAGCTCAAAATACAGATTTATTCAGCTTATTAATAACATCATAGTAAATGAAAAGTGAGGGACAAATCGCACACGTCATCTGGTCTCAAACTAGGACTCCCTGTACTTTGACTTTGGGAACCAGAGACTGATATACATACATACTAATAACACCCAGACATAGAGCAAACAAATCTGTATGTCACGCGAATGTTTGCCTTGCCCCCATAACCCTCGGTCAGGCCCCGCCTACAGGCCGCGCTCCACTCGTCAGCGCTAGAGCGACGTACAGTCGGCGCCGGAATTCGCGCGCCGCCGCCCGTGTACGCAGTTATAACCGCTAAGTCGAGCGCCTTATTACCCACATTTCCGTGTATTGTCTGACTAGGTATTTTCGTTTTATAAGGAAGTGCAATATCTGTTACGAATTAACTAGTATCTCATCTGTGTCTCGGCCCAACAGGCAAATGCTAACCACTGGATGCCTTTTCTTTAAGTACCAATTGTAAAATATGTGGGCAGGTCTATCTCATCATGCAGCACGAATAACGGTGCTATCCAATGGATAGGCGGCAGACCTGGATATAGATATCCTATTACAGAAGTATAAATCCAGTACTGCACAAAGAAGCTGGAAGTCTGTATTTCTGACTATAGCAAACCAAAAATGTTTTATTTTACAATGGCGTTAGAGAACTGTTGTTTGGGGGGGTTCTGAACACAATCGGGGGTGACAATATCAGTCATATCCGCAGCGCGATATTTTGAACAGACATTGTTCGAAAACTTAAGTAAGGGGCGTGGCCTAATGTTTTGTGCAGCAAATTGTTTGCCGGAGTTTGTGGAAAACATCCCCCGCGTTCGTCTGCGGGCGGGGGGAATCGTTCATTTTATGTTTGATTTTGACGCAGGAAGACGTTTCGCTCGGAATACAATGTGAAGTTTTGTTTAAAAAACTTTGTTTACTGAACATTGCGTGACCTTAAGGCGTGACCGCTGCGCCATGTTTTGAACAGAAAATTGTTTGTTCAAAACATTAGCCGTCCGCTGCGACTTTAGTTAATTTTTTAAACAAAACTTCACTTCGCGAAGGCATCTGTTTTTTTCTGGTTTATTTATTTATTTTATTTTCATTTGAAGTTGCATTCCAAATCACAGGTCTTTCACGTATCAACAGCATGATTGTCTCTGGATTCCACTCCACACTGCACTCCATCATGATAGTCATATCAAAAAACTTTCAATTATTCCGAGCGAAACATCTTCCTGCGACAAAATCGAACATAAAATGAACGACTCCCCCCGCCCGCCGACGGACGCGGGGGATGTTTTCCACAAACTCCGGCAAACACGTTCATGTGTATTTGGTGCACAAAACATTTAGGGCACGCCCCTTTTCTATGTTTTCGAACAATGTTCTGTTCAAAACATCGGCTGCGGACCCGGCTTTAAAGGCCGCGAATGTTCTGATAATGATGTCATAGATTAATCTTTGAATGGTAGGTAAAAACTAAAACACATAACTTCATTTGTATAAATTTATTTAACGCTCTCCTTTGCCCCGTACGCACTATTGCATATTTATAACATACACATTGTCTAAATGCGTTTATAAATTTTAAGTGCTCTTCATAGTGATTTCACATAGGCTCAGCAACACACCAAGCATTGCAAGGGTCACTTACTATAATAGTGCAATAGGTATAGCTTGATGTGTCACATACTCTCTTTATAACAACGCTAATAAAAATTCAAGCTCACATACCCCGAAAAAAAAACATCAGCAGAACAGTTAGAAGAAAAAGTTTGAAAGATCACACATCAGTCTTTATTATATTCGAGGAATATGTGGGTATGTTTCATTACAAAATATACAAGATACAAATAAGCAACTTTAAGACTTTATTCTCGGGCCATGTGAGCATAATCAGGCTTTAAGCTGATGATAGACACGCGAGCAAAGTCCATTACCATATTTCGCCTGTGTGTCACCATAAATATGCGAACGAAAAAGGCAATGGAGCCGTAAGAACGGCTTACTTCGCCAGTCTATCGCCAGCTTCAGACAAAGTGGTGATAATACAATTCAATTCAAAATTAAGTATATAAATAGTCTCAATCATTCGCACACAATTAGTTCAAGTCCATAATGAAGTATCTAATTAAATAATCTGCTATAAATAAATATTATTATAATAAATAAATGGAACAGCGCGCATAATATACGCTTAGCACATAACTTTCGAGAGCCGTGCTTCTTAGTATTTTCTATGACTATGATATGATGGAAAGTGTTATGGGTTTGATAGGATTTATTCATAGGTTGGCAATTTATATGCACTTTGTATTTTGTATCACAAAGAAAGAACATATTTACTGCCACGCATTCAATAACGCACGCACATATACATTTTCAGCAAAATGGACGAATTTTGGCACTTAAAATACTATCAGTGCTACAATGTGATTATATTTTTTTAATTCTACCTAAACATTCTTAAAACATGACAAATTCATTCATAATATTATACATGTTCCTATATTCTGGTATGATTATGAAGTGGTGATTGTTAAAATGTAATAAATTATCTTTTTATTTTATTATAACTAATGTCTTTAACAAAGCTGGTAATTACTTAACTCAATGATATAAACTTTGTGAGTAAATTTATTTCAATATTGTTCATTGATTGATGATACATGCGTGTAACTTAATTGGCTAGTGGCTTTTCATATCAACTCATTACGTATAATTTAAACATCTAGATACTATTTATAGCAATTCATGGGCACATATAATAAGAAAAAAAGCGATGACTGTAATAATATTAATTCATTCAAATAATTAGAAACAATAATTTATATTATTTATTATATTACATTGTCATTTATAATAAAAGCTTTTATAAATATTATACAAAGTTATTCTAGTAACTTCATTTAAATTAAGTTTTTTTTTTTGCATGAAATACCTTAATATAAAATTGCAACAAAAAATAAATTACCTATTGACCAAAAATTCATGTACATAATAATATTTAGATACATTTATTTCTGTTATTGTTACCTACTAAGTCATCGTTGAAACAATATCTATTAAAAAAAACTGTGTTTAGCGGGTTTGGATTCATTCAAAAATATATGTGAACTATAGGAATGCAACATGTAGTAAATTTAAATTATTATAACTTTGGTATTGGGTGTTATACTATAAATTACTGAAAAGCATACAACTATAACAGCGATTGGTAGCCGAAATAAAAATACCTTTTAATTATCCAAGACCACCTACTCAAGTTTTAACAGATATAAGCCTACACGGAACGCAGCCGTAGTCAACTCTTACCTGCATAGCTTCCGTATTTATTGCTAATATTTACGATTCAAACGCAATGGACTGCGTACATTGGTGCTTTCGTAGGAAGAGTGAGGATGTCCTAGTGTTCGGAGCGCGCCGTCGTCACGAAGGCACCGGCACGCTGCGGTCTTCGCTCAGCTATGACGAGTCCTCGTCGTACCACGTGCGGTAGTCGCAGTTCTCGTCGTAGTCGTCCTGCGAATAAGTACAGAACGTTTAGGGACCTACCCGCACACCAGTCAAAAGAACACCCATGAGATAATTTTAGGAGCTCCTAAAAGTACTCTTTACATACGTTAACATCTCTCCATTACCAAAGAGACAGCGGCGATACGATTTAGAGTTTTCTCTGCGTCGCCAGAGCTTCGGCCTATTCGAGAGGGTATTAAACACCCCAATGATCAACACAAACAAAAAACGGCCCCTAGTCCCCGGTGGCCTCGCTATTCCTGGCTCCGGTAGCGGTCAAGGTAACGGCGGGGCATGGGGTGCGAAGAATCCCCGGTAGATGCCAGGCTACCAAATACAGGAAAACGTAGTGTGGGCAGGCCTCCCACTCGGTGGACCAATGACCTGGTAAAGGTCACGGGAAGCCGCTGGATGCGGGCAGCGCAGAACCGGTCGTCGTGGAAATCCTTGGGGGAGACCTATGTCCAGCAGTGGACGTCCTCCGGCTGATATGATCATTCGAGAGTGTGTTATTGCCATCAATGAATCCAGGCGTGGTCCAGCACGTCTTCGGGGACGAACCGCAGCTCAGGTTGTAGCCGCAGCAAGGCGACCAAATCGGTAGCACCAGCGGACACTCTCTCCCAGTCCTTAGTGCAGTACCGCTACCATTACAAATACTGTTTGTTAATGTGTAACTATAATATGAAAGACAGTTACCGCCATCCAGGCGTGGTCCAGCACGTCTTCGGCCGCGAACCGCAACTCAGGTTGCGGCCGCAGCATATTGGCGACTAAATCGATAGCACCAGCGGACACTCTCTCCCAGTCCTTAGTGCAGTACCGCTACCATTACAAATACTGTTTGTTAATGTGTAACTATAATATAAAAGACAGTTACCGCCATCCAGGCGTGGTCCAGCACGTCTTCTGCCGCGAACCGCAACTCAGGTTGCGGCCGCAGCATATTGGCGACTAAATCGATAGCACCAGCGGACACTCTCCCCCAGTCCTTGGTGCAGTACCGCTAACATTACAAATACTGTCTGTTAATGTGTAACTATAATATGAAAGACAGTTACCGCCATCCAGGCGTGGTCCAGCACGTCTTCGGCCGCGAACCGCAACTCAGGTTGTGGCCGCAGCATATTGGCGACTAAATCGATAGCACCAGCGGACACTCTCTCCCAGTGCGGCGCGGGAAACTCGAGCCGCGCTGAGAGGATCGCGTCAAATAGCTTCTCTTGGTCGCCGTCGGGGGAAGAGAATGGCGGGAAACCGCAGAGGAGGATGTATAGGATAACTCCCGCCGCCCATACGTCAATCTGCGAGAAATAAAAAAATAAAAAAGTTCTGTTCTGTACTGGGTGGTTTAGAACTTCAGTTAGAACATAGATCACATTGATTCAGTGATCCAAGTTAGTCCTTAATTTTCAAATAATATGGACGGGGCCTATTATATACTTATATACAGGGTGTAACAAAATTGGTGTAGTGCCCGTTAACTGGCGGGTCTACTCGTCATACTGAACAACTTTCTCCAAGGCACCCATAGTCAATTCTCAAAAATAATTTGGACCCTCCATACTAAAATGCACAAAATCGGTCGATCAGCTCTCTCTCTCTCTATCGTGTGGCACAATTAACCGTGCTATCCAAGGGATAGACGACGGCGGCCTGGTGTTGCACTTAGCTTTACACCTAGATTTACACCTACAGACGTATGCAACGCGACCTTCATACACATCTGGAATCAGATGTGCAGGTTTCCTCACGATGTTTTCCTTCACCGTTAAAGCAATCGGTAAGTATATGTACGTAAGTTTCGAAAAACTCATTGGTACATTGGCCTGCCGGATTTGAACCCGGGACCTCTTGTTAAGAGGACCGAGTCGTTACCGGTTGTGCCACCGACGCTTCGATCGATCAGCTGATCGATTTGTATGAAGAGTAAAAAAAAATTACGTTTTCAGCAAAGTCGTAGAACAAAAGTTGTTCAGTATGTTGAGTAGAAGCCTCAGTTAACGGGACCTACACCAATTTTGTTACATCCTGTATACTCTTTTACATTTAGATTTGGACAAAATTACGAGGTATACTCTTTTACATTTAGATTTGGACAAAATTACGAGGTATACTCTTTTACATTTAGATTTGGA
This sequence comes from Coleophora flavipennella, assembly GCA_947284805.1. Lineage (NCBI taxonomy): Eukaryota > Metazoa > Arthropoda > Insecta > Lepidoptera > Coleophoridae > Coleophora > Coleophora flavipennella. Next base: position 9,933,006 of record OX369288.1, read on the forward strand.
CAAAATTACGAGGTATACTCTTTTACATTTAGATTTGGACAAAATTACGAGGTATACTCTTTTACATTTAGATTTGGACAAAATTACGAGGTATACTCTTTACATTTAGATTTGGACAAAATTACGAGCTCTTTTACATTTAGATTTGGACAAAATTACGAGGTATACTCTTTACATTTAGATTTGGACAAAATTACGAGCCAGACTTATTGAGATGTTTACTACTATACCATAGTACAAACAAAACAAGTAGGTTATCTGCCGCCCCATTCGGAACTTAATACCCTACACACAAAGGGCTGTGCCATTTTTTTTGTAGGCATAAGTGTAAACGCTTGTAATGATATTAACAATAACAGGGATGAAAATCGTATCTCTCCGTATTCTTTAGATACGATTTTCATCCCTGTCAACAACAGTTGAGCATTTTTCTTTAAGGTTTTGATCTGGATTTGAAGAAATGTCATGGAGGCATCCAAATACTAAACATTGTTATCTTGCGTGATGTATACATTTGTTGTAGTTTACATTTAATTTATAATACTCTACCATAAAAATGGCAACGTTTTTCGGCTGATATGATGATCTTAACGGATATCGCAACCACACGCGCTACGTGAAATAAAGGTACCTAGCCGCGGCGTGGCGGCCTCCCACTGGCGCAGCAGAATTCCCGTAGTGTGAGTGCGTACTGGCGCGCACAAACAAACCGCGCGAGGTATCTTTGTATGAAGATATGAAGATAACCTACTATTCTGTTTGTACTGTGGCTATAGAGACTTTCTTCTTCATCATCATATCAGCCGAAGGACGTCCAGTGCTGGACATAGGCTTCCACGACGACCGGTTCTGCGCTACTGTTCTTCTTAATAAATAAATACTGTCACTACTAGCTCATCAAAATTTCACTACAAATTGGTATAACTTCTGCAAACGGTCTTTGGACTAATGGGGCATTGATTTTGAGGGTTCTGTACACCCAAAGGGTGACCAACGAGACCCTATTACTAAATCTACGCTGTCTGTCCATCTGTATTTCATGAACCGTAACAGGTAGACAGTTAAATTTTCACAGAATGTGTTTTCTGTTGCCGCTATAACAGCAAATACTAAAAATTAGAAAAAGTGAAAAAATGAGGGGGTCTCCATACAAAAAAAACCTATTTTTTATAGGTCTTTAAAATTATTTTAGATTTAGCTGTATCGTAAAAACGGTAATACATACAAGCGTAAAACTTCGTGTCATTATAGTACTAATATTGAAGTAAAACAACATATAATAAAAATCGGCCAAGTGTGAGTCGTACTCGCGCTAAGGAGTCTGTACTGAATGTCAATAAAACATATTTTTTGTCGCTCGCGTTGATGTCTTTTGTTTTTAATGCTTTTGGTTAAAAATTATACCTAATTGGAGATGTGTGGTGGTACGGAACCCTCGGAGTGCTAGTCCGACTCACGCTTGGCCGGTTTTTTTGGTATCGAGGCATTGTAATTTGAAAAATTCTGACCACCTAACAGTGACTGCTGTTGGCTAAGCTGGTATGTTTATGTATGGTGCCAGATATATTTAAAAATATGATTTTCTTTCGGGCGCTGAAAATTCTTTTCCTGTTTTTTTGATAGACGTAGCGTAGGCAGGCCGCTCACTTGGTGGACCGGTGAACTGGTTAAGGATGCAGGAAGCCGCTGGATGCGGGCAGCGCAGGACCTGTCATTGTGCAAATCATTGGAGGAGGCCTATGTTCAGCGACGTCTTTCGGAAGATATGATGATACAAGTATACCTTCAGTCCATATCCAGTCTCGAGTAGTATCTCGGGCGCCACGTAAGTAGGAGTTCCACAGACGGCGTGCAGCGGCCGCCACACCTCCACGGCCAAACCGAAGTCAGCCAGCTTCAGCCCGCGAATGGTGCCGTCTGGGCCAACTTCCACCTTCAGAACAAAAATGTTTGTGTGATGTTAAGAATTATTGTGAAGTTCTGGAAGATTAGATTAGATGAATTACTTTTCAATACAGTTGCTCTAAAAGTGTTGCTTTGTATGCTAGTTTACTGAGCGCAAAATTGATTTTACCACACACGTGCTTTTTTCTTTGCCAATTTTTTTGAATTTCCAGCTCGTAGGAACAAGACATTTCTAGCAAATGAAAAATATAATAACTAAAGATACAGAATTTTCTTTAAGAGTCCAGACAAACGGACTGCGTTTTAGCTATAAATTCGCAGTTTGGATGCAGTTAAAGCGCGACTAACTAGGAGAACTGCATCTAAACTGCGAATTTGCAGCTGGCTTGCATTCAAAATGGAGTCCGTGTGGACTTTTGAAAGGAGATTTTTTTAAAAGAGAAGTTGTTCCTCAGAGAGGTTGGTAGTACATTACGCTAGCTGATCAGATTCTCTTTGCGTTATAATCTTTGTGAGAAATGAGAACACATGAATGAAGCGCATAGGTTACACGAAGGAATAGCTCATCTTTTCCAAGGAGGTTTTGCTTACAATAATATTATCCCAAGCCTTATAAAGTAATTGTTTGCTTTTTTTCCATTTATGAACTCTAAGCGATCAAAGCATCCAGCCGAAACCGCCATTTTGCTGAAACTAAAAAGAGTTGCCTTTAGGGCGCAAAAAAACATTTCTCGTATCTGCGAGACACAAGAAACATCTAAAAACGAAAATGCAGCGAGTTTTATTATAAAAACGATAAAACCAAGCTAAACCTGCTAATTAAATGGAAAACCATTAACAAGTGTGAATCCCGGGACAAGAGAGAACCAAGAAGCGTCGGAGGTGAGTGCTAAGTCATCTGATTTACTTTTTATCATCTGCTGTCAAACACGACATTTTTTGTTCTAAAAATGTTTGAAATACCTAGGCGTGACGTTATAGTTTTGCAGCCTCGTTTATGTACTCATTTTGTGATTTTGGTGAATTAAAAATCGAAGACTTGATGGAAAACAAAACGAGTAAGGTTTTCCGAAGTTTAAGTAGGAGGGCAATTTAGTGATCAAGAGTTCATAATTTATTTCTGATGCTGTCGTCATCCCTATTGTAAAATGATACTTCTTATAGTCTCAATTGTTTAATTCTAGCTAAATTAATATAGTATAATAACAGCAATATTAAAAAAAAACTTACTCGTGCGTACTAGCTAAAATATGGCGCAATTTTCGTAAAACTAAATTGTTTCAGTTGCTACGAATAAAATTATGAATAGTTAATATATGTGTAATAAAAAGTAAAGACATAGCTCTCAGAATTGCTAAACTTAAGTGGCAGTGGGCGGGGCACATTGCTCGTAGAACAGATGGCCGTTGGGGTAGTAAAGTTCTCGAGTGGCGACCACGCACCGGAAAACGTAGTGAAGGAGATAAGGCTGCCTTTGCACTGTACGTATTTAAATTAAGTTTCTGTAATGCTTTTGGTATGCAATAAAGGATATTTATTATTATTATTAATGTAAGTTTACAGTATAAACCAAAGCACTTACACACTAAATTAAAGTATTGATGATAAATAGTAAGATGTCAAGTTTAAAATAGAATACCACGAATAATAGACATCAGAAAACAACATTACACATAATCATTCAAGTATAGCTTAGCTGCATTAAATAAGGCATGGCGGGCACATTGCGTACGCGCAGGCACCCGTTGTAGTAGGGGTAGTCTGCGGCATGGCGTCACCAAGCCCGCCGAGGTGCAGGAGGTACGTGTCGGCACTATCAACTCGACCCTATGATGTCCACCCTATGATGTATGAGCGACAGGTAATGTAAAAACAACAAAAGCCTGCGCCTTAAACCAAGCGTGTCCAAACCCAACATCCCGGAAACGAACAAGGACGGGTAGAGGTAAGGATACTATCTATCCGTAGGTTTTTTTTACCGGTATATGCACCGACCGCGGAAAAGCACGACGACGAAGTGGAGATCCTATATGAGGATATCTTTAAAGCTTTACATAATAGCTCCCAGACCATTGGATCAAAGTCAGTATTGACACCGTTGTTATGGGGGACTTTAACGCGTAAATAGGCAAACGAAGTGATGGTGAGCTGAGAGTGAGGCAGTTTGGATACGGAGAGAGGAATGCACGTAGGCAGCTGCTGGCCGACTTTATGGAGAAGGAGGGCCTTTTTATAATGCACTCCTTCTTCAAAAAGCCTAAACAGCGGAAGTGGACATGGTTGCATCCCAATGTCGTAACGAATCAATCAATCAAATCAATCAAATCATTTATTCGCTGGAAACATGGTGGTTAAGATGAACAAATATATATATGTATAAGGTACATCATGTTTCGCTTACAAAAATAAGCATGCAAAATAGTGTCAGTTCAGGTAGATATAAATCAAATTGTAAACAATATTGTCAGTTTGAATAATAAAGTAGAACATTAAATAGATTACATTATTGCAAGAATTATTTTACATTATAATAGTTTTTATCGTTAAGCCATTTGTACAATTTTGTCTTGAATATTTTAATAGGTAAATCTTTAATATTATTCGGTAGTTTATTGTAAAGTCTAATACACATACATAGACAACTCCGGTTGTATTTTTCTGTCAGTGGAGTTTCAAAAAAAACTAGTCTGTGAGGGTTTCGTCGACATCTAGGGTTAAGAACGAGATTGACTTCATCTTGTCGACCAAGAAGAAAATATCCAACAATGTCTCCGTGATCAATACAGTCAAAACAGGAAGCGATCACCGGATGTTAAATACATTGAATCTAAAGACTAAGCTAGAAATATGTTGACTGATGAAGTCTACGCTCCGACCAACGCCTATTCAGCTCAAAAACTCCGAGAGCTTTCTATATAGCGGCAACTGAAATACATCAACTGTGAAAATTTCAAGTGTCTAGCTATCGCGGTTTATGAAATACAGCCTGGTGACAGACAGACAAACAGACAGACGGACGGACAGCGAAGTCTTAGTTTTTACCCTTTGGTTACAGAACCCTAAAAAGCTGCAGCTACAACCGGTTTAGTGACTATATTCTCCAACATGTTGGCATTTTAGACGAAACAGAATCAAAGATTCGTCATCAGTAGGTGAGTTGAGAATAGCTTACATGCATTTTTTTCCGAAATCTCTCGCACCCAATTAAACCTATATCTCTATACAGGTGTAACAAAATTGGTGTAGGTGCCGTCAACTGGGGCTTCTACTCATCATACTGAACATTGTTCTACAAACTTGCTGAAAACGTAAAAATGTATTTTTGCTCTCCATACAAATCGATCAGCTGATCCACCGATTTTGTGCATAGGCCTTGGAGAAAGTTGTTCAGTATGACGAGTGAATCTATAAATCTCTCGCACCCAATTAAACCTATATCTCTGTACAGGGTGTAACAAAATTGGTTGTAGGAGTTGGTTTTTGAGAATTGACTACTTATAGGTTCCTTGGGGAAAGTTGTTCAGTATGATGAGTAGAAGCCCCAGTTAACGGGTCCTACACAAATTATTTTACACCCTGTATAAAATTCTCGTGTCACAGTGTTAGTTGTCATACTCCTCCGAAACGGCTTTCCATTAAATTTTCTGTGTAAATTCGGTAGGTCTGAGAATAGGTATAGAACAATAATTTTCCCCGGGATCTGAGCGGGTGAAGCCGCGAGAAACAGCTAGTAAATATATATAACCGATGGGTCATGCAAATACACTCATCGGCACCGAAATTAGCCCTCCTATTTTTTCTCCGTTAAGAGCGTTTCTGCAGACCCTCGGTAACTCATTAACTGCTCAGATGAGAGCACACAGTCAATAAAGTGTCATTTTTTTTATTTTGCGAGAAAAAAGTTTCCGAGGCTCTGCAGAATGTTAGCGAGAGATCTCACCAATGATACCACTTAGCAGTTCCCTTAATTTCTTGATTTAAAAAAAAACGCGGCATAAGAAAACATTGATCACAAGCCGAACACTTAGGCCGCTCGTGCCTCTCTATCGCTTGTTCCGCGCTCTCGCTTGCACACGGAACGTGACACTTTTTCGTGCCTGCAGCCGGCGTTCATAGATTAATAAGACGTTATCACGTCAATAATAGGGACGACGAATGCTAGTCATCTGTTTTACTTTTTATCATCTGTCAAAAACGACATTTTTTGTTCTAAAAATGTTTGAAATACCTAGGCGTGACGTCATAGTTTTGAAGCGTCATTTACGTACTCATTTTGTGATTTTGGTGAATTAAAAATCGAAGACTTGATGGAAAACAAAACGAGTAAGGTTTTCCGAAGTTTAAGTAGGAGGGCAATTTATTTAATCAAGAGTTCATAATTTATTTCTGATGCTGTCGTCGTCCCTACTGTTGGCATTGGGCCCCCTTTTTCACTTGCAACATAATTCGATAAAACTGAGACCAAGTTTTAGTAATGCCAAAATGGCGTATTTTATTTTTTTGAACAATTAAAAAAATAATTTAAACGTAAATAGTACGTTTTGTTATATAAATCTCATATCAAATTACTCGGAAAAAAATGTAGATTAAGTGGAAGTGACTAGTTTTTTAAATACTCGCAAAAATAATTTATGAAAAATACGAAGTAACTGTGCAAAACAGCACAGTGATGAACTCTGTTTTTTTGTCTATGGAAACTTATCCTATTTTTTTTAGTAAACCTAAATAAATAATAGAAAATAGAAATATTTAGTTTAGATACACTTATGAAAGTGTATTATGCTATGATAGTGTTAGTTTTTGGGAAAACGTATAATAATTTTGTTATAAGTGGGTGGATTCAGTGTATAAAAGTACAAGGATGAAGAATTTTTTAGCAATGATTGTGAAAACCACAAAATATCTTCAGGTGAGTTAATTCTATCAATAATCATAGTTTTAATGTGTATGAAATTTATTAATCATTAAAACAGTATATAACTAAACAAAAAACTTTTAAAAATAGGTGCCAGTCGAGTCTGAATTACGTCAGCCATGACTCAATTACGCTCAAGGCACTTTTGCGGAAAAAATCGAATTACGCTCCACGAGGTTAAACGTGACGTAAAATGTCAATGGTCCTAATATATCTTCGGTTTGTATTTGTGCTGAAGTCATACTTTTTTGCTTATTGTCGATCTGTTTTTATTATCTTCTTTAAAATTTATTTTTTGTAATGATATTTTCAAACTTTTGACTTATCTGCTGTCTTTCAATTCTGTCCTTCATATCTCATACTTTATTTTTTAATTTTTTGCGTTATGTTTTGTGAAATTCAGTTTTGGTGGTAAAACACATTTATTTCACTAATTTGGACCCTACCTACGCTCTAATTTCTTCGAAGCTTTTTTATCCATAATAGGGATGACGACAGCATCAGAAATAAATTATGAACTCTTGATCACTAAATTGCCCTCCTACTTAAACTTCGGAAAACCTTACGCGTTTTGTTTTCCATCAAGTCTTCGATTTTTAGTTCACCAAAATCACAAAATGAGTACATAAATAAATAAATAAATAAATAAATAAATAATAAATTCTAACATTTTTAAAACAAAATGTCGTTTTTGAGAGATGATAAAAAGTAAGTCAGATGACTAGCATTGGTTATCCCTATTGGTAAGCCCTTGGCATCAAGGAACGGAGGGCGCGTCGAGGCTGCATATTTGCATCCCCTATTGAAATAACAAATAAATAATAATAATAGTGTGGGAAAGATTTGGAAAAAATCTATACGTAATTATATGTTTATATGCCAAATATGTTCGTGCCCCTTTGCTCTAAGTTAAGTAAATTTAACAACCTATTGAAATAAATATTTTTATTATTATTTAGCTACTAAATAAACAATTGCAATATGTGTAACTGGAAAACAGGTTATAGTTGTTGACCGCGTAAGCATAACTATATACAGGGTGTAACAAAATTGGTGTTGGTCCCGTTAACTGGGGCTTCTACTTATCATACAACAACTTTTGTTTTACGACTTTACTGAAATCGCAAAAAAAATACTCTTTATACAAATCGATCAGCTGATCGACTAATTTTGTGCATTTTAGTATGGACGGTGCAATTTTTTTTTTAAATTGACTATGGGTTCCTTGGGGAAAGTTGTTCAGTATGATGAGTAGAACCCCCAGTTAACGGGACCTACATCATTTTTTTACACCCTGTAATCGTCAGATGATTTATTATTGTTGTACCTAATGCTTTATGTGAATAAAAAAAGCTGATAAATCTGTCATTTTATGTCGAATTTAGAAATTGTTTAAATGAATAAATAATTAGACCAATGGTACTACAGATAATGATATTTCCCACTAGAACCACCAGTGTTACAGTTCAGCGGTACTACTGGGAAGGAATCATAACTTGCGGTGCAAGATCCAATAAAATGGTATGTGTCCTACCTAAAGTAAGCAAAAAAATATCTAATTCATGTCAGAATTTAACTGAAGGAACTTTAAGGGTCCCCAGGAGGCTCGAGTTTCCATACAAACGTAGTTCCGCTTTAATACAAAAACTAGAAACCGGATTAAATCCAAACTTTGAGAATATATTGAGTAGACACATGTCGATGTTTGTAATTAGTTTTCTATGTACTAATATAAAACGGAAAAAAATAAGAGGTTTCAAACTTGCAATACAAAACTTAGTTATGTTTAAATTTACTACATTGAAAACTAATTACAAACATCGACAAGTGTCTACTCAATATATTCGCAAAGTTTGGATTCAATCCGGCATGTAATTTTTGTATTAATAGGACGTAAACCCACGGCGAAAATTCTACCTTCCACACAAACGGCAATAACGATTTTCACCTTTTAAATGTTAACCGATTTGGACCAATTTTTGCTCAATATAGGTTGTCAGTCAGAACAAAAGCTAGGCTTATACGTTTTTGTTTTTTCGATAAAGTTAATAAGTTTAATTTCGGTTAACATTTAAGAGGTGAAAATCGTTAACGCCGTTTGTATGAAAAGTCGCAACTTCACAGTCCTCTTAAAGCGGAACTACGTTTGTATAGAAACTCGAGCCTCCTGGGGCCCCACCCTTAAAGGAAATGGTTCAAAAAATGTTAGATGATTGATCGCTTACCAAAAAGTTCTCTGGTAAGGGTGGTTCCCTTAAAGGAAATGTTTCAAAAAATGTTAGATGATTGATCGCTTACCAATAAGTTCTCTGGTTTGATGTCACGATGCACGATAGAAAGCGAGTGTAGGTATGCAATAGCTGATGTTAGGTGGCCGATTAGCAAGCGCGCTTGCGGCTCAGAGAATTTGCAAGCAGCCGCGATACTATCAAACAAGTCGCCACCTAGAAATACAAAAACGTATGAATGGGGAAGTTTAAAATCGTACTTCGGGCTACACACACACACACACACACACGCATACACACGCCCACAAATACTCACGCACACACATGTAATGCTTTTTCATCTTGTTTATTATTATTTATTATATTAATCACTTCATTTGCCTCCTTCAGTTAATTATATAATATCACCTCTTCCTTTTTGTATAGTTTTGTTCTTCATCTCATTTGCCTCCTGTAGATACATCTATCTCATGTCTTCTTTTTGTATCATCATCATCATATCAGCCACAAATCGTCCACTGCTGGACAAAGGCCTCCCCCAAGGATTTCCACGACGACCGGTCCTGCGCTGGTTCTTTTTGTATATTCATATTCTATTTTTGTATATTTTTGTTTCTTCTCTTCTTTATTTCATTAAACTATACTGTAGTTAAAAACTTCCACATCAACCGGAATGGGGCGTAAACAATTGCGACACAGTTTCATCAACTACTGAAGTTGTTTACATCCCAAGTTGTTCATTTTATAAGTTTATAACCTTGTTCTTTAAGGTTCAATAAAAATCTTTAACTATTTTTTTAAAAATCTATTAGGTCGGTGTAACTACAAAGACGCTTTTATGGAAATAAGACTGTCACAAAGAAAAGATAGCGGTACCAATAAAAACAAATATAATTAAAAAAAATGTTTGACTACGTAGTAAGAATGTCACAGAATGTTATATATTTATAATATACTCACAAAGCCTTTTCATTTGATACCCCATATGATATTTTTCAATGTTTTATTTATTTTATGCCGTCACAGTTTCTACCCCACACTCTGCGGCTTGTCATCTCATATATTTGTGTTCAGGGCGTCATACTGAACGCAATGGCACCAGATGACACCATATCCGACATGACTTGGAAGGAAAGTTCTGAATCCTCATTTTGCCGACCTACTATTCTGTAATACCGCCCCCAGATACAGCTTCTAATGTTTGGGTGGGTGCTACTTTCCTATAAAATATTTGCCGACCGACATATGTTCACAAATATTAAATATCAGTATGTATTTAGTAAAATATTTGTCAAACAGATTATCTGGGAAACCCTGGTGGGTGTTCGTTGAGTCAAGCGGCACCACGCTCCAGAGCTTCAGTCTTTGTCAAAGTAAATGCCAAGGAGCCACTTTCATATAAAAATATTTGCCGACAAGTTGCCGACATAATATGTTCACAAATATTTGCGGAAAAATTAGATGCGATCATTATGTACTTGCCAATTAAAAGTAATTCAGACGACTAGCATTCATCATCCCTATTACGGAAGGCGCCTCCGTGGCGTAATAGTTCAGTCCATTAGCTTTACATCAGGAGATTGCGGGTTCGATTCCCGGCGGAGTCTAACTTGGTAAGACTCGGTTTGGTTGGTGTCAGGGCATATTCTAAGCCCGCCTGGCTACCTACCACCATCTTATCTAAGTCTTGCTGCCAATCATCAATGTTTACAGCAAAAATGTGTTCCGGCTTGAAGATAAGATAGCCAGTTCTCCATTGCGTTGGGGTATCTTAGTAAGCCCGCTTCCATTTTCGGCATCATCGTCACTTATCATCAGATGAGATGAAGCCAAGGGCTTACCAATTGTTAATAAAAAAAAATAAGTATGTAAGTCGCTAGTAGGATTTTATAAGACACAAGAAATATTTTATGATCTGTATGTAGTATTCACACCGACCTATGTCGTGAACAGGCTGGTACTAGCGGTAAACGTTCTGTTTAGCCAATTTTTAATTCTTTGTCACCAAGTAATAAAGAGTCCTAGGCGTGATGAATGAGCTAGGCGGGCTGTTTGCTGATAGTACCAACAGACTACAGTAGTTTGGTAACTATGATGATGATGATGAAGTATTGCAAAAATAACATTTTCTCAAACATGCTTGGAAGTTTGAGCATTATTTTGACAACCTTCTTCGAGATAAATAGAATTGCTATACTGCCCACATACATGCGAGCAGTAGCCGGCAAACGTTGTATGAAAATCCATATCTGTCGTGTTTTAGCGGCCAAATAAATTACATATCTGTCGTGTAATTTAAAAATGGATCGATCTTTTACTCCGAAACATGGCAAAAAAGGTAACTTATTAAAGGTTTTATTTTAATTTCGAACTAGCTTGCAAATTGAAAGCTGTTTATTGCAAAAAAAAACCAATGATCACTTTGGCGCGTGAAAATTATTTAAAAAAACAAATGATCACTTTGGCGCGTGAAAAATTATTGCAAATAACTCTTTATTGTACATCAAAATAAAAAAATACATATACAAAATAGAATTAAAAAATTTAGGCGGTCCTATCGCTGAGAGCGATTTCTATTAGACAACCCAGTGCTTGTCGTTCGTTGTTCAACAACTGTATTTTCAAATAAAAAGTTCTGCCTAGGTACGTACTACTTAGTTTTAAGTTCCGCGCATTATTTGAGAAAAGTATTATACAAGTCTTGGCCACAACTAGGCATTGATGGTCTTACGTATGTGTGCCTCGGCCCACATTTACACGTTCGTCCATCGATGCCTCTATTGCTGGCCGCTGCACTAATGTACTATATTTGCCCATGTATCATATTAATTACTGCGGTTTGTAAAGCCGGCCGCGGAAAAGGGAGAATAGCGATCCAGTTACCTACATTATAATACGACAAGGCGTAGATGGAATGCCACGGTTGAATAAATAAATAAATATTCTGGGACAAATCGCACATGATCAACTGGCCCCGAAGTAGGATTCCCTGTGTTATGAGAACCAGAGACTGATATACATACTTAAATACGTTTAAATTAAATATTTAACACCCAGACACAGAGGAAACAAATCTGCTCATCACACAAATGTTTGCCCTAGGTGGGGATCGAACCCACAACTCTCGGATCGGCAGTCAAGAGCACTAACCACTGAGCCACTGAGTCAGTATATCGATTATTTCATTAATCAGTTATAAAAATCTAACATGCACTGAAGATAACTGTTGTGTTGAAGTATGTATGAACGTATGCATGGTATGGTAGCTAGGGGGGGAGGCATTGTGGGGCAATGCCCTACCTTGAAATCACAATGCCCTACCTTAAAAATACCAAAAACTAAGATAAATTATTATACTTAATTAAAGTGTTTGTTCATAGTTTAATATAAAAAAAAATGTAGCGATAAGTATCTAAACTTTTCTGAACATACCACAGTTTGTGACATTCATTTCATATTATAATAATTCTTTGTTCTCTGTATAGATGGCATTTGAAGCGCCATAACATAAAGCGAGATGGGTCTATTTAATTATAATATCTGTGATGCCCTACCTCAAATTCGACTCTAGCTGCAGCCCTGAACGTATGTATGAGACGTGGTCATTATGATATGATAACGATATCATTTCATGTGGCAGACGTGTAGGTGATAATGTAAATGGGTTAATGCTCAGTGTGCAGGAATTCATCTATGACATATTATTAAGCATATTTACCTAACTAAATTTTATAAATCCTAATTTGTGTATGTCTGTATGTTGGTTACCTTTCACGCTAAAACTACTGAACCGATTTCGTTAAAATTTGGCATAGAGCTCAATAAGTAAAGGACGGAGAACAAAACATATTTTTTATTCCAAAAGAATACGTGGTTCCTGAGGGATCTTAGAAAAAGTAATATTTGTTTGTTACTCTTTCACGTTAAAACTAATGAACCGATTTCGATGCAATTTGGCACTTAGCTAAAGTAAAGGGCGGAAAATAACATAGGATACTTTGCAGTTTGCGGCTCGCGCACCGTGCTCTCTCGATTAGTTATAAAAACTGTATTCACGCAAGAGAAGCTGCTGTGGGCAAGCAATCAGTGTAATCATTAATCATATTAGCAAAATTTTGTGTTCTATTAAGCTTTTGATATCTCACACACTTAGTCTGATAGAGAGTGACACTAAAGCCTAAGACGGAAGCAGGCTTGTCTAGAAGCCCCAACAACCCATAGAGAAACAGTTAAAATTATACAAGTTAATAAAACTTATGATCGTCGTTGGCGCAACGGCAAGGGCCGCTACCTCTTATCCGGGAGGTCGTGGTTCGAGTCGTGCCAAGTACCAATGTGTTTTCGAATTTCGATTTCATATATACGTTTATCCGACGCTCTTACGGTGAAGGAAAACATCGTGAGGAAACCTGCACACGCCTGCGAAGAAACTCGCAGTTTGTGTGTGAAGTCGACCAACCCGCACTGGGCCAGCGTCACACCTCGGTCACTGACGATCAAATGTACGAAACAAACGCGTTCCTACGCACACAGTCTAAGCTCGTGTAGGTGAACGCGTACCATGCTTGTGTAAGTGAGATAAGACATGCTAGGGTTACGGTTGAGGCTACTGAGCGGGGGTGGGCGGCACTTTCAACGGAAGGCAGGGAGTGACCATACTGTACGCTAGTACTCTTTATTGTACTGTGCCAGCGTGGTCGACTAATTCAGGGTAGGCTCGAGCCCCTCGGTGAGGACGTACATATGAGCTGATGTGATGAATAAAACTTACCACTAACAAGTTCCATGATAAGGAACAACCACTCAGGACTATCTTGCTCCTCTATTAAAGAAACAATTCTTGGGTGACACAGCTTCCTCATCACACGTACCTGCAGACAAAACAATAACAAGATCAGTAAAAGTCTCTTTTGTGTTTTGGGGAATCTTGGTACCGATGACGACCCCGATAATCATGGATGATCACTGTAAATAAAAATCTAAAGAATGCGCAAATACCACCCGAGACGACCCAGGACAGAAATGGCTGGGTAAAGAAACCGCCTCCGTGGCGTTATGGTTAGTCTATTCGCTTCACACCAGGAGGTCGCGGGTTCGATTCCCGGTGGGGTCAACTTGTAAGACTCGGTTTGGTTGGTGGTAGGGCATTTTCTAAGCCCGCCTGGCTAGCTACCACCATCTTATCTATGTCTTGCCGCCAAACATCAGTGTTTACAACATTGATGTGTTCCGGCTTGAAGATAAGATAACCAGTTCTCCATTGCGTTGGAGAATCTTGGTAAGCCCGCTTTCATCTTCGGCATCATCGTCACTTACCATCAGGTGAGATGATGCCAAGGGCTTACCAATAGTGAATATTAAAAAAGAACTTATTATTATTATTTATTATTATTATTATATATAACTTATTAATAAATTGTGATTATTATTAACTAGGAGAGCCGACCCCAATGGGAATAAGGCTAGGCGTAGAAGAATATTAGTAGAAGTCCGCCTTCTTAGCATAATGGTTAGTCTATTAGCTTCACATGAGGAGGTCGCGGGTTTGATTCCTGGCAGAGTCTAACTTTGTAAGACTATGTTTGGTTAGTGGAAGGACTTTTTCTAAGCCAGCATGGCAAGCTAACACCATCTTATCTGAGTCTTGCCGCCAAACGTAAATGCTAATAGCATTGATGTGTTCCGGCTTGAAATTACGATAGTTAGTTTCCCATTGCGTTGGGGAATCTTGGTAAGCCCGTTTTAATTTAATAATAATAAAATAAATTTAATTCAAACTTTGTACATTTATCAAGAATCAGTGACAATACAATAATTTCATAAGTTTATCTCATTATCCTGATCAGGATCGCCAGGATTAACTGCACATCGACTTAAAAATTGAAAAATAAATATAGTTAAAAAAAACACGCTTTTAAAGCACAAAAAAAAATATTTTAAAAAGTAAAAAATAATTCTTAATATTAGCTGAAAACAATAATGAACGAAAAATACTAGTATGATTGTGGAAAAAAGCGTGGGCGCTTTGTGCCATATTTTTCGTATTTCGAGCAACTCACACTTTTTTCAAATAAAGCACATAAACTAAAAAGTGAAAAATAATTCGTAATATAAGCTAAAAATAATAATGAACGAAAAATACTAGTATTATTGTGAAAAAAGCGTGGGGCGTTTTGTGCCATATTTTTCGTATGTCGAGCAACCCACGCTATTTTCACAATAATACTAGTATTTTACGTTCATTATTGTTTTCAGCTTATATTAAGAATTAATGACAAATTGAAAGCGGGACTTGACGTGTCAGTGCAATGTGTCGTGACCCTAACGTATTAAGTGAAATGTGTGGTGACCCTAACCCTTCACAAAATGAAGTGAGGGTAGATGGAGGTGTTCCTGCGATGCGCCGGCGGCGACGACACCGCGGCTTCAGTCTACTCGCGACCACGACAATCGAAGCATAGTCGAAACGTCGTTGGGGTAAAAACAACATCAATACCTGCTCATATATTTTATAAAATCACATCAAGTCCCAATTTCAATTTTGTCATTATGAATAATCGTGAAAGTATAAAGTGTTATATATTAAGAATTATTTTTCACTTTTAGTTTCAAGTGCTTTAAAAGCGTGTTTTTTAGTTTTTTTAAACTATACTTTTTATAGCTATGTTGCTGTTGGTTGTTTCCTTTAGATAAAAATGTGTTATGCGACTCGAGTTATGACTTACCTCAGCTTCAACATAATGCTCCTTCCCCTTGCATTTCGCTTTATCAATTATCTTCAGAGCATACTCCTTGCCAGTAGCTTTGTCTCTACATATTCTTACTACTGCAAAGTTGCCGTCACCTGTAAAAACAACATGTAAACAAAAGTTTAAGGAATATGTTCATAATTTATTATACATTTCAGTATATATTAACACTAATCCTTACTAATATTATAAATGTGAAACTGTGTTTGTTTGTTACCTTTTCACGCTTCAACGGCTTTGACCAATCTTAATTAATTTGGCATGCTGGTAGCCTGTGTCACGAGGAAGAACATAGGCTACTTTTTATCCCGTGAAAATAGCATAGCCCGATGCAGTTCCTGAGGGAACTAAAAAAAACTATTTTTACATCGCAACGGAACAATGGATTGTTGATTCTTTACACAGAGATGGTTGAGGAGGTGGGAAAAGAGATAATTTACTAATCAGCCTTAAAGACAGTCATAAAAACGATGTCCACGCAGGCGATGCCGCGGGAAAAGCTAGTTGCACATAAAATAAATATAACTACACGTTACAATTTGTCAGCGAAATGGTTTCGAACAGTATCTTCAGCATATTTATTTATTTTATGTGAAATTAGTGTAAATATATACCAAAATGTTTGATATAATGTTCCAGGAAGAATCTACAATCAAAAATATCAACTAAATTATTATTATTATTATTATTAGTCAGTTAATAAGGTTGCTTATTTCTCTGACGTTACTGTAAAATTAAGTATTTCTTGTTTTCCTGTAACAAAAGGTTGTCAGGAAGAGATTGCTCTTAGCAATAACACATCCCTAAGTATTATCTTAAAGAAATTGTATTTTGGTGTACTATAAGTGTAAATATATGATGATGCCAAGGGCTTAGCCATAGGGATGACGAATGCTAGTCATCTGATTTACTTTTTATCATCTGTCAAAAACGACATTTTGTTCTAAAAATGTTTGAAATACCTAGGCGAGACGTCATAGTTTTGCAGCGTCATTTATGTACTCATTTTGTAATTTTGATGAATCAAAAATCGAAGAATTGATGGAAAACAAAACGAGTAAGGTTTTCCGAAGTTTAAGTAGGAGAGCAATTTAGTGATCAAGAGTTTATAATTTACTTCTGATGCTGTCGTCATCCCTATTGTAGATAAAAATAAAAAATAATAATAAATAAATGTAACTCAAACAGAGATCACTTTCTCGAGGGAGCCTCTTTCTTACAGTGTTCATAACCGTTTTTTAGACATTTCTATAATGTACTTTTCAATGGGCCGACGGGACGGGGAATGGGCTTCTTGTATTGGAGATACCAATATAAGAAGCATCCAGGCCGGCGACAGACCGCGATACCTGGCGCAAGACCAGTTGGTCAAAAACTGATTGAAGGGGTCACGATCCTCCGTATTGAATGACAGACTGAGTAGGAGGAGTTTTTGATTGTAAAAATGTAATAGACTTATTATATATTTTTTCTCCAAAATAACGCAAGAAGTCGTCATTTTAGAGAAAATATATTTTAAATGTTTTTTGTATGAAAATTAGCATTTTTCGAGATTTAGAAGCTTCATTATAGATGTCAATTATTTGAAAAAAAATGCTGTAATTTTTTTAGTACATACATCATCATCATCATATCAGCCACAAATCGTCCACTGCTGGACAAAGGCCTCCCCCAAGGATTTCCACGACGACCGGTCGTTTTAGTACATACCTTTTATTAAAAATTAAAAGATCCATAAACTGGCCAAGTGCGAGTCCGACTCGCATACTGAGGGTTTCGTACCACCACACAGCTCCACACAACTATCTATCAACGCGAGCGACAGAAAAATGTTTTTTTTTTTCATATAGTTCAGACTTCTTAGTGCGAATACGACTGACACTTGACCGGTTTAGTACTATAATCACATCAAGTTTCACGCTTATAATAATATATATTACACTTTGTACCATAGAGAAAAACAAAAATACCAATAAAAAGGTATTATGGCCTTTTTATTGGTTTAACGTTTCTTGTATGTCTTTTTTAATTTCATCATCATCATATCAGCCTAAAAACGTCCACTGCTGGACAAAGGCCAGGGACATTTGTTTTGTTATTATTATTAGCTGTTATAGCGGCAATATACACACTCTTTGAAAATTTCAACTGTCTTCATAGGTAGTCCATCTAATAGTACGGTTCATGAAATACGCCCGCTAACAGACAGACGGACAACGGAGGCTTATTAATAGGGTACCCTTGGCACCCTTTGGGTACGGTACCCTAAAAAGGTACACCTAGCCAATAATTCAAAAAAATAAATGTGCGAAATTTCATCAAAATCGGACCAACAGTTTACCAGCAACACAGCAAGCGACGACCGCCGGCGGCGATTAACGGCGACGTCCACCACCGGCTGTAGTCGACGAGACGTCTGTAAACGCCCTAAACAACCCTTTTTTAATTCTCAATTTGGTTTTTATTCTCATCTCACCTGATGGTAAGTGAAGATGAGAGTGTAACTCACCGATGATCCTGCCAACACGGCGTACTTGAGGCACAGCGGCTGCGGCAGTTGCGAGCGCGTCAGCGGCGGCGCCCTCGCCCGCCTCCCTAGCTGCCTGCCTCGCGCTGCTCCTTGCCTTGACCGGCGGGCGGTAAGTGAGGTATTACCAATGATCCTGCCGACGCTGTACTTGAGGCGCAGCGGCTGCAGCAGCTAGGGCGCATCGTTGTCAGCGTCGAACGCGGCCCCTTCACCCGCCTCGTCGGCTACCTGCCCCGCGCTGCCGCTTGCCTTGACCGGTGTGCGGTAAGTGAGGTAATGGTAATACTCATCGATGATCCTGCCGACGCCGTACTTGAGGCGCAGCGGCTGCGGCAGCTGCGGCGCCCTCGCAGGCCTCCCTGGTTGCCTGCCCCACGTTGCCGCTTGCCTTGACCGGCGGGCGCGGGCGGTAAGTGAGGTATTACCAATGATTCTGCCGACGCTATACTTAAGGCGCAGCAGCTAGGGCGCATCGGTGACAGCGTCGAACGCGGCCCCTTCACCCGCCTTATTGGCTACCTCCCCGCGCTGCCGCTTGCCTTGACCGGTGTGCGGTAAGTGAGGTAATACTCACCTATGATCCTGCCGACGCCGTACTTGAGGCGCAGCGGCTGCGGCAGCTGCGGCGCGTCAGCGACAGCGTCACCCGCGGCGCCGTCGCCCGCCTCACTGGCTGCCCGCGCTGCGCCGCCGCTTGCCTTAACTGGCATACGAGGCTTTGGACCCACCCTGCGTAGTTCCATGCAAGATGTAACTGGTTACGTGACGTTATATTTATTTATCCACAAATGATAAGCCCTTGGCTGCATCTCACCTGATGGTAAGTGACGATGATGCCGAAGATGGAAGCGGGCTTACCAAGATTCCCCAACGCAATGGGGATCTGGCTATCTTATCTTTAAGCCGGAACACATCAATGATGTTAACATTGAGGTTTGGCGGCAAGACTTAGATAAGATGGTGATAGCTAGCCAGGCGGGCTATGAAAATGCCCTTACACCAACCAAACCGAGTTTTACAAAGTTGACCCCGCCGGGAATCGAAGCCGCGACCTCCTGGTGTAAAGCGAATGGACCAACCAGTACGCCACGGAGGCGGTTACGTTTTATTCATCATCATGTCAGCCGAAAGAAGTCCACTACTGGACAAAGGCCTCCCCGAAGGATTTCCACAACGACCGGTCCTTTGCCGCCTGCATCCAGCGGATTCCCGCGACCTACACCAGGTCGTCGGTCCACCGAGTGGGTGTCATGCCTACGCAACGTCTTCCGGTGTGCGGTCGCCACTCGTGCACTTTACTGCCATAACGCCATCTGTTATACGAGCTAGGTGACGTTATATTATAGATATGTATTTCTATGAGGTTATCACGTGAATAACCACAAAAAACACCTATTCCCGTGTTTTAATTTATAAATTTGAGTGCGTTTGGCTGCACCTCACCTGATGGTAAGTGCTGATGCAGCTGAGGATGTAACACGCAAGCTCAAATAGTGCCTATTCACTCTCGTCTTGAAGATTCCTAAATTATACGAATCGGAGAAAACAGACGCCGGCAGGGAATTCCACTCCTTGGCCATTCGCATAATGATCAAAGATGCAAAACGCTTCTTGCGTAAAGGTGGAACATTGACGACAAAGGGGTGGAATCGCCTGGTCTTCCGATGATGAAATGGAGGGGGGAATGAGGTCGTGAAGCTCCAGGGCACAATCCGAAATGAATCTTGTAGAACACCGATAGACAGGCGACTTTGCGGCATATTTTTTATTCTTACAAAAGATGCCTAAAATTATTCAGTAAAATATGATGTTTTATTGTGTCTTATCGTCGGATAAACGTACATGTGAAATCTAAATTTGAAATCACATTGGTACGTGGCAGAATTCGAACCACGACCTCCCGGACAGGAGGCAGCGGCCCTAGCCGTCATACAGTGAAGGAAAACATCGTGAGGAAACCTGCACACGCCTGCGAAGAAACTCGCAGGTTGTGTGTGAAGACGACCAACCCGCACTGGGCCCACGTGGTCGACTAAGGCCGGATCGCCCTAATTCAGGGTAGGCTCGAGCCCCTCGGTGGGGACGTATATGAGCTGGTATGATTGTGTCTTAACGATCTTATATGACTTCATTCACCTAATAATTGGTCAGCTCCTATTTCACATTAGATATTTATGAAAATTCATACCATAATCATTCACGTCTACATCAGTATTCATAAGATAAGATAAGATAAGATAAATACTCTTTATTGTACCCAAAAATATAAAATAAAAAAAATAAAAATAAACACAATGTAAAACTTAGAAACTATAACTTAAAAATATTATATGTTTTCTTACCTTGAATTCCTACTAATTGGTGTTTTCCTGCATTGCAATACAGCTTTGCTTTCCTCAAATTCCAGTTCGAAGTCTTCTTGATTGACCCTGTAATAAAAATAAAAATACTCTCTTAAGATTACTAATTTTTTAGGGTTCCGTAGTCAAACTAGCAACCCTAATAGTTTAGTCATGTCCATTTGTCTATCTGTCTGTTTGTAATGAATGTCACTGCCGTTATTCTTATAGACTATTACATAAAAGCTAAAATTTGGTATGTATACACAAATCGGTGACCCTTTCAAAGTTATGAAATAAATGAACGTGAAAAAAATTTTTTTAAGAGCGTCGGTGGCGTAACGGCTAGGGCCGCCGCCTCCTGTCCGGGAATTCGTGGTTTGAACCTGCCACGTACGAATTGGGTATGCTAAAAAAAATAAATGTATTTTTTTTAATTTTTTTTCTGATGGTTTAGACCATTTTGAAAAACTAATTTAAATATTTCATTTTTTAAGCCTCTAGATATTTTTAAATATTTTTTTAAATTTTGAAACCTTGATGACGTCATCGGTTCACATTACTATGAAACGAACAGCCCTATTTCTATGACGATGAAATGAATAGGCCTTGACGTCAACTGTCAAGTCACTCAAGTCAATCATTCCCAAAGGTTTTTTGGCGGGATTTGTGGTAGACGCATTCGTAGTTTTATTTTGTTGTTTTTTCATTGCACCGGCACTAGCATTACAAATCCAACAGCTAAGGAAGCCTAAATACGTCAGACCTGGCTGTATGGTCTTAGTAACCTTTGCCTTTTCCGAAACGAAACTATCACAAAGCCAACAACGAAACGTCAAAGTCAAAATTTACTTGTCATCAAACATCATAATCTATGTATGGACAAGGCCTTCAGAGTTTAAATGTTTTTTAGAACCACAATAAAAATTGGACCTCTAATGAATATCTTACCCATTTAAGTATTTAATTTGAATGACGTTCTAATAATATTTGATTGTTTCAAACGTAGTTTTTGGTGGATGATAAATAAATAGTGCCTTTTTCAGTGCTCGACGAAAGCTCGTCCTCAAATGCAAGGTCCGTAATTGATATGACAAGTAAGAGTGCACGTTCCGTTCAGTGGTGAAATAAGGTTTTATTGTAAACTCGTGACGTCATAGGGGTCAAATGAAGGTTATTGTCCTTTTCCGATTTTTTTACGCAATCTTTTACTTTTTCGAGTGGAAAATGAAAAAATATGGCTTTAAATAAAAATATCTCGAAATGTTTTTTTTATTTTCATGGCTTATAAAAAATTTAGCATACCCAATTACGTGATTTCGAATTTAGATTTCATATGTACGTTTATCCGACTAGTCGGGTATTTAGTGTGTTGATTTGTATGGGAACCTTGCAAATCTTCAACAAAGGAAGCCGCTTGGCACAGGCATACCTAGTGGTCATCTGAGCTGATTTAGCCCTGTACCCACGTGGTACCACCCTGCAGGTAGGTGGGGGAGGGGGGGGGAAAATTCCATCTGCCGCGCTGCACTCTTTCGTCCATATCTCCGTAAGTTTAGCAAACAAGTCGTGTTTGGTATCGTTTTCGTATAATTTAAGGACGACAAATTCATTTCTGGAACAATATTTTCACTTGTTCATAGAAGAAAAAAAGATTAGGCGCAAAAATAGAAAAAAATAGAAATAAAAATTCTTACAAAATCTTTGCCTACAATTAAACCAGGAGATTATGTTTTATAAAAAAAATATAATTTTGTAGCCCTGTTTATTTTGATAATACACACATAAACTTTCTTAATAAATTTAACTTATAAATGTGTAAAAAAAAACATTAGCGTCGCACGGCGGAGCTGCGTTTTAGCGGCTCGTTCAACTCGACCGCTGCGCGGAGCGCTCAGTGACCATACACGCGTGTTCTCAGTTCAGTCGGTTCGCATCTTACTCAGTTATCATTACATAACGCAAGCAGTATTTGGAACTTTTGAAGTGTTTTCAGGAGGATAAACTATCAAACTAGTATATTTTTTTCATAGGATATGAGAATTGTAAGTATTTATTTAGATTTACTATGTTTTTAAACGATTTTATTTGACTTAACCCCGTATATATATTTACGCCTTCCTTTGTTTCAAATCTTGTGAAAGCTTTTTCAGTTGTACTGAATCGATTCTTATGAAACTTTGCATACACGTGGGGTGCTAGTAACGAAACAATATTATGGTAGTCTCAACTGGGCCTGATGATGAAGTCAGGAGGTGGACAGTGAAACTCTTCTAGTATTACTAGTAACCCTCTTGAGTTTGGGCTCATTTGGATGGTTTTGACGAGTCCCATATATTACACTAGGTGAGGAGGGTCCGATGATGGATTCAGGAAGAAGACAGCCGACCGGTTATCTTAAAAAAAAATGCCATGTTTTATTTCTACTTATAAGTTATTATATAGTAGGTACCTATCTCAAGGTCTTCGATCAGTGTGTGTTGCCAGTGATGACATACGGAACTGAGACATGGTCGCTTACTATGGGCCTCATAAGAAGGCTCAAGGTCACCCAAAGGGCAATGGAGCGTGCTATGCTCGGCGTTTCTCTGTGTGATCAAATCAGAAACGAGGAGATCTCTAGAAGAACCAAAGTAACCGACATAGCTCTCGGAATTGCTAAACTTAAGGGCTCCAGGACTCAGCAAAACTGCTGAAAAAGTATTTATACCTTTCGCGAACAGAGAGCTTGTCACTGTATCAAGATTAGATGTGATTTGGGACAGATACGACACTGACAGTCTCAAAAACGAGACTAAAACGTGGCACCGGACAAAGAACACGTTTTAAATATTTAGATGTACTAGCCTATTTAGAAAACGCAGTTTGTAAATACTCCTCGTTCGATATCATTTTATTGGGCGACTTTAACTTAAATTCATGTAGTCTCAATGTAAAGTTGCAGTTTGAATGTTTTATACAGTTTTGCAAATTAAGTCAACATAGTGAAATCCATAATGCATATGGCGGCAAGTTGGATCTTGTATTAACGAATATGTTACGCGAGAGAGTTGTAGTATCGGAAAGCAAAGAATCACTGGTACCGGCTGATGCATTTCATCCACCCCTCGAAATAACCCTCTTTTTGCCCCTAGGCTCTTATGTCACCTATGAGCCCGGGCTCCCCCCAGCATCCCGTACTTATGCTCCGAATTGGAATTTCCGGAGGGCAAATCTTAGTCAACTCTATTCGGACTTATCCAGTGTTGATTGGACTGATGTGGAGGAGCAGAGTGATGTAGATTTGGCTGCAGAATCTTTCTATTCAAAATTTAATAGTATCATTAGTGATAATGTCCCTATCAAAAAATGTTACCGTGTACAGCAGCGGCTATATCCGCCTTGGTACTCTTCTGAAATAATTGATAAAATAAAAATGAAATATTTTCATCACTGTAAATATAAAGAAAAAGGATTACAATTTAACTATGAAGTGTTTAAGTATTATAGGAGTCTAGTTAAGAAACTTATTGATTCGGCTTACCGACGCTACATTAATTCTGTAGAAATTAACATATGTAGTGATCCAAAGTATTTCTGGAAACATGTAAAAGAAAGACGCAAAGATAGACGGCTCTGTAGCAAGTACACCTACAATGGAGAGACGGTACAGGGGAAAGAGGCAGTTGTGGCATTTGCAGAGTATTTTAGCTCTGTATTCCTTGACAATGTTCCGAAGCTAGATGCTAACGAAGCCGAAAGACTCGCCATTGAAGGCGGCCGTGAGCTGTGTGTCCGCCTAGACCATCTCAGCGAAAATGATCTGCGCCGCGCTGGCCGCCGGCTCAAGTCCAGCTCTGCTGCTGGCCCAGATTATGTGCCTTCCTTTCTTGTAAAGGATTGTTTAGGAGTACTAGAAAAGCCACTTTTACATATATATAATCTTTCCTTGCAATGCTGTCGTTACCCTGTGAGATGGAAACTAACCAGAGTGACTCCGGTACCTAAAATTACTGCTTCGAGTGACGTCACATCATTCAGACCAATAGCTATACTTTCTGTGTTCGCAAAAATTTTTGAATCGATGATAAATTTTCATATAACTCGTCAGATAAATGCTCGGTTAGACGACTCGCAGCATGGCTTCCGTCGTGCCCGCTCTACCACCTCGAATCATATCACCTTCGTTGATAGCATAGCCAGAGTGATGGATTCAAAACAGCAGATGGATGCAATCTTCCTTGATCTCAGGCGTGCTTTCGATATTGTGGATAATGATGTGCTTTTGATGAAACTTTCGTCTCTAGGAATGACCCCAAAATTGCTGAAATTCTTTGCTGACTACCTTAGAAATCGCAGGCAATATGTTCAGTTGGAAAATTACAAATCTGAAGAGTACTTCACTAGGTCGGGCGTAAGCCAAGGTAGTACGCTGGGGCCGACGTTATTTCTTGTAATGATTAATGATCTCCCTAAAGTGGTTACCACCGCGAAATGTTTACTATTCGCTGATGATTTGAAAATTTTTAAGTCCGTCAGTGAAGAAAATGACTGTTTGGCTCTTCAAAGGGACCTTGATAAGGTTGAGAATTGGAGTCGCGAAAATAGGCTCGGTTTCAGCGAACCGAAGTGTAAAGTCATTACGTTCTCTAAGTCCCGCAAACCAATCACTGAAACGTACTTTCTAGGAAGTTCAGCACTGGAAAGAGTATACGAAGTTAAAGATCTTGGCCTCTTGATGGATTCAGAGCTTACTTTTCGTGAACACATAATATCAACGTGTAAATCGGCCAATAAAACACTGGGTTACATAATGAGGACGGCCTCTCAGTTCCGGGATGTTCGTGTAGCGATTATGTTATACAACGCATTCGTGCGTAGTAAACTAGAGTACAGTGCAGCAGTCTGGGATCCGCGCGAAGCTAAATATACTCTGCTAATAGAACGGCTACAAAGAAAGTTTGCCAGGTACTTATATAAAAGGATGTACGGTACATATCCGTTTCTCTACCCATCTATGTTCGTTTATGGTATGGTCGGGCTCGATGCCCTTGAACTGAGAAGGAAATTACAACTAGCGATGCATTACTGTCTACTTTTGCGTAACAAAATTGATAACCCAGTGGTATTATCGAGTATTAAGCTCTTTGTCCCTGATCATTACGTGCGCTCGGGGCGGCGGCACCACCAGCTGCTGGCGGCGGGTGTGCATCGCACGCACTACGCACACCATGCGCCCACTTCCCGCGCGCTGGCGCTACTTAATGAATTCGTTGATGGGATCCAACTTGTTGACATTTTCGATGACAATATAAACAAAATATACTATCATTGTAGAATATTCCTTAGTTTTAGATAACTATAAGTGTAACAACAATAGCGGTTTGGGTGTACTGTAAGCTCTTGTTGTATTTTAAATAAATAAATAAATAAATAAATAAATAAATTCAAATTTTAGAATTCCGAAGGGTTGGGCAAATTTTCTCTGGGATAATTCCAATAAAGAGGAACTTTTCCATTTCCTAGCTCTACAGTGCCAAGCTACAGAATTCTTAGCTGGCAAAAACTTTTATACGACAGATGGACCCACAGTTTTCAGCAACAGCCCCAGTGATAAAAAAGCCCTGGAACCATGCAACCATGAGGAAGCAGATACGCGCATAATGGTCCACAATGGTGATGCTGCAGCCCAAGGACACAAAAATCATGGTGCGTACAGTGGATACCAATGTTGTTGTCCTTGCGGTTTCATGTGTGTCACAATTGCCACAGCTTGAGGAACTGTGGGTTCATATTGGCACGGGAAAAAATCAGTTCTTGCCATGCCATGCTATTGCAGCTTCATTAGGTAACCGAAATAAATATAATATATTTACACTTTAAAATCTGAAAGTAATTCAGCTATATACTAGTTTATTTTCTTTTAGGACCAGAAAAGGCAGAAGTATTGCCAATGTTCCACGCCTTTTCCGGGTGTGATACCGTTTCGTCTTTTGCTGGTAAAGGGAAAAAGAGTGCTTTCGAAGCTTGGGGCGCTTATCTACCTGCGACGGAGTGGTTCACAAGCGCTAAAGAAGGAAATGTGGAACAAGCTTTACCAATACTAGAAAAATTTGTCAATTCTATAAATGACAAGTAATTTAAGTGGTGGTTGGCTTTTGTGATTTGAAATAATTTAAGTAATTATTGGAATGCATGTTGTGTACAATTTGTTTCATTTTAGATCTGGCGCGTGCACTGATATCAATCAGTGTAGAAAACTACTATTTACGAAAAGCTGGAGAATCTTCCACCAACTAAAGATGCCCTGCGCAACCATATTTTGAGAGCAATTTATCTGGGAGGACATATATGGGGTCAACTTTTGCAACCTACACAAAACCTGCCATGTCCTGCTGACTGGGGTTGGGCAAAAAATAATGGCAAATGGGAGCCTGTTTGGACCACCCTACCGCCAGCAGCCGCTGCTTGCATGGAGTTAATACGATGTAAATGCAAGAAAAAATGCGCAGGAAGGTGCAATTGTTTAAAAAGAGAGATAAGGTTCACCGAACTGTGTGGCTGCAGCGGAAACTGTGAATCTTCTTCTTCTACCTAGCTTTGTCCCGACTTGTGCCATGGTCTTTGTCCGACATTTTCACAATAAATGACAGGTTTCAGGTATTATAAGGAGAGACTGCCGTCTGACTCCCAAAACCCCGAAGGTAACCAGTTTCGCCAGAGCCTCGTTTGTAGCCTAGCAGGGTGCACCACGAGCAGGTGAGGTCGGCTTAAATTCTAAAGATGTTTATTGGACCACTTACACCCGGAAACGGTCAATAAATTGTCTTATTTACTAAATTTCATTATTACAATTAAAATAGGAATCCCTATTACAACTAACATGATTAAAATAAGCTGAAATTTAGGGTTATCTCAGTGATTATAAAACATTTATTTTAATGTTATGAACTCTAATATTATTTTTTAACAATATTTACTCTAGATATTTCTTCAAGAATATTATCTCTAGATATAGATACACCTATACTAATTAGTTTCATTAGTTTAGTTTTTAATAATTGTTTACAATTTAGTGTCAAATCGTATCCAAAAATACTTACTTCTCCCGTCGCAGCTCCACCGCACGAGGCAATAAATTTTTTTGACACATTTACTAGTTCCATCTATTAAGAAAGTTTATGTTTATATGTTCTAGATAAACAGGGCTACAAAATCATATTTTTTTTATAAAACATAGTCTCCTGGTTTAATTGTAGGCATAGATTTTGTAAGAATTTTTATTTCTATTTTTTCTATTTTTGCGCCTAATCTTTTTTTCTTCTATGAACAAGTGAAAATATTGTTCCAGAAATGAATTTGTCGTCCTTAAATTATACGAAAACGATACCAAACACGACTTGTTTGCTAAACTTACGGAGATATGGACGAAAGAGTGCAGCGCGGCAGATGGAATTTTCCCCCCCCCCTCCCCCACCTACCTGCAGGGTGGTACCACGTGGGTACAGGGCTAAATCAGCTCAGATGACCACTAGGTATGCCTGTGCCAAGCGGCTTCCTTTGTTGACAATTTGCAAGGTTGGTGACACTAAATACCCGACTAGACGCTCTTACGGTGAAGGAAAACATCGTGAGGAAACCTGTGAGGTGTGAAGTCGACCAACCCGCACTGGGCCCGCGTGGTCGACTAGGGCTCGATCGCCCTTATTTAGGGTAGACTCGAGCCCCTCGGTGGGGACGTATATGAGCTGATATGATGATAATGAAAAAAATTTTTAGGGAAAAAATTAACCCCCAATTTACACGTAAGGGAACATGTAAATTGGGGGTTAATTTTTTCGTTACCCTAACCTTTTT
The DNA here is from genome assembly GCA_947284805.1 of Coleophora flavipennella. NCBI lineage: Eukaryota > Metazoa > Arthropoda > Insecta > Lepidoptera > Coleophoridae > Coleophora > Coleophora flavipennella. The sequence continues at coordinate 9,961,508 of OX369288.1, forward strand.
TTCTGGAGTTAAAAGAAAGAATGGGTGTTTTAAAATTACCGAGGGTGTGCAAATATCATTTTTCTGATAAATGGTTCGTTTAATAATTACTTAATAGGTCTAGGATTATAAGTCAACCATCATAAGATGTGCAGTTGGATTTGTAAAACGTTCATAGATTTACTAAAATTTTTTTTTAATACCAACTGTAAAAATAATCTTGTTTTTTGATAAAACATTATTTTTCGAAAAAACTACGGAACTCCACTTTGCGCATGATCCACCACGCACTTGGCCACATAAAATTAAATAACCCAATAAATATGTTACATTGTTCATTTAATACCTTTCATTTCCATAAGCGAAGAACACATCCTCATCTTCAAAAAATTTATGCAGGGCAGTGACTGGTGTACCAGATTGTGTGAACACTTTCCGAACACAGCCCGTGTCTAGTTTGATGCAGTCCGTTATGGCAGCGAGCACATGCTCCAGAGTGGGGCTGTTGCGTTTATTCAGCAACAGCCTACACACCTGTTACAGAAACATTTACACTGGTGTCAGATTATGGAGACAATAAGAGTGAATGTTTACACAATGAGCACCCATTCAGGGTATTATGTTGAACAGGAACAATCACACAAAAAACAGTTTATGGTTTGTAAAGGTAAGCGAAGAACACCTATACAGGTGTAACAAAATTGGTGTAGTTTCCGTTAACTGGGGCTTCTACTAGTCATACCGATCCACTTTTGCTCTACAACTTTGCTGAAAACGCAAAAAAAAATTATACAAATCGATCAGCTGATTGACCAATTTTGTGCATTTTAGTATCAAGGATCCAATATTTTTTTTGCGCATTGACTATGGGCAGGCGTCCGTCACTTGCTCAAGGCCACGCGTTATATGCCTACCGCTAAGCGTATCGGAGACGATACAACGGACAGTAGGTTGACGCACGCCCGCCTGAGTGCTCGCACGTCACATTTACCGCTCTGACTATCGAAATGCCGAAACCACGCAATTATTGTGCAGTGGAGGGGTGTCACAGTCAAAAGACAAATGAAAATTTGTCATTTTTTTCATTGCCGAGAGACGAACAAAGTTACCTAAGTTAATGGTATTTTAAATCTTTTGTTTTTTTTTCGAATTCCCTTTTCTCATTCCTTTACAAATTATCATCATTTATTCCTTCATCATATCAGCCACAAATCTTTCACTGCTGGACAAAGGCCTCCCCCAAGGATTTCCACGACGACCGGTCCTGCGCTGCCCGCATCCATCGGCTTCCCGCAACCTTCACCAGGTCATCGGTCCACCGCGTGGGAGGCCTGCCTACGCTACGTTTTCCGGTGCGCGGTCGCCACTCGAGAACTTTACTGCCCCATCGGCCATCTGTTCTACGAGCTATGTGCCCTGCCCACTGCCACTTCAGTTTAGCGATTCTGTGAGCTATGTCGGTTACTTTATTTCCCCTGCGGATCTCCTCGTTTCTGATTCGATCACGCAGAGAAACTCCGAGCATAGCACGCTCCATTGCCCTTTGGGTGACCTTGAGCCTTCTTATGAGGCCCATAGTAAGCGACCATGTCTCAGTTCCGTAAGTCATCACTGGCAACACACACTGGTCAAAGACCTTAGTCTTGATTTATTCCTTAAACTTAGAAAAATGGTGGGTAGGTACCTACTATGTTATTCGTTTTAAATTAAGGATTTCAGGTATTATTTATGTTTTTTTAAATATAATTAACAGTTACTTACTTAATGTCAGAACATAGTAGGTACCTAGCGTCGTCGTCGTGATTTAGGTAGGTATGTCATAGAATAGAAGTACTAATGCGCCGGCCACTCGGTAGCTGGGGGGCACTTCTATAGCTGTAAATAAACCGTTTAAAACCAAAATCCAAGGTTTTACTTGTCAAGTACCATTACGTCATCGAAATAACTCCATCAAGCCCCCCCCCCCCCCGCGCGCGCCGCCGACTTTTATTACCAGGACGAATGTAAACGAAAAAATCTCAAGAACTTAGCACAGATTACTGAATAGTTACTTCGTAAACTATAGCTTGCATTCACAAGCCGTTTTTTGTTATGACTTGTAGATAGTAACAGAAAAACTATTTTCGTTACGTTTTTACCTAGCTTTCACTTAAAATAACAATAATTCAAAGTCACAATGAGGCCCTCTTGGGGAATGTTTTTGTATGAATAGTAGGTATGAAATTCTCCGTCAACTCAAGTAAAAAACCTACTTTGATTGATTTTTCTCCGCTTTGCTCCTGTTTCCCTTTTGATTATTTGTTAAAATTATTTACGAGGTTTCGAATATTTACGACATTAAAATTTATTAATCGGGAATTCAGGGAAGGGAAAAAATGCATCTATCATTTTATTAAACTCAAACATATTTGATCGACAAATATAAAATAATTGATTTTCTACAACATTTGTTTCATTACCAAAATCATCATAGGTACAACCCTAGCACATTTGCTTGATGACGTGGGTCGCGCGGCGGGCAAAACAATCTCAACTCTCTGTATGCGTAGTTATGGCACATTTCTTCTCGCTGCAAACAGCTGGTATTATTATTAAGATTTTGTAGGCTAATATAGCGTAGGTATTTAAGCTTTTGTATGGGAGTGATGTATCTGTTACGAAGTAACTATTTAGTAATCTGTGCTATGGGTTCCTTAGGGAAAGTAGAACCCCCAGTTAACAGCTCCTACTCTAATTTTTTTACACCCTGTATATATCTGGTTTATGAATTTTTGATATAGCATCTCCACAGGACCTTTAAGATCAAATAATTTTCATCCATTTGAAAAATGCAAATGCCTGCCGACGTTATAAGACGCCATTATGTAAGGCTATGACAGGGAGTCCTAGTGCCTTTGAAGGCGAGTAATCTAGAGATACCTTGCGCGGCTTGACTCCGTTCCTGATGACGGTGACTATTCGGGGGCGAACAACATTATCTCCAGCGGGGCTCACGCGCGCCGTCCCGTTGCCGGTAGCGCTGCTACCGTTTGCCTGGTGACAAGGCGCTCTTGTCAATTTTATTTATATTATTTTTTTACTTACAGAATTGTGGCAAAATTTGAGCTGAATGCTATGCACATATAGACTGATATATTATAATCTATATGCGAAAAGTATTTAATAGTGCATACACTAATAGTAAAGCATAATTTCAACAATCATCATCATCATCATATCAGCCAAAGAACTTCTACTGCTGGACATAGGCCTACCCCAAGGATTTCCATGATGACCAGTTCTGCGCTATCCGCAATAATAATTATATTTAACAATAATAATATTTTTTTATTAATTGACATACCATTTATCTCAGGAAATCATTCTTTGTAATTGGACAAATCAGACATTCACTGAACTAGCAAATATAAATAATAAATTATTTGGTGTTGGGTAGGTAGAAGAGGAGTTATCAGGTTAAGTACCTGTAAATACCGAGACAACCGGTTGTTGGCCCTCGCAGGGGAGGGGCTAGCACTATCTCCAAGGGACTCAGGCCCACTCAGCCTGAATGACTGTGGGGTCACTGCACTTGCTTCATAGTCTAGCCGCTTGAATGGCTCTCCGAATCCACTGCATACATATGACTGACCATCTTCCAAGTCATCTAGTTTACCTATCTGTGAAATTCAATAAATCTTTAGTATTCATTATTCAAATGGTGTAAAAATTGTAAAAAAAAAACAGTGGGAAGATTTAATCCAGTGCGTGGAGCGTATTTGATGCTAGTATTGGACGAATGATTATAGTTTTATATTCCTACATAAATCAATTCATTATTTTAATTCTAAATACTTACTTTTCTACCTTCTAATGAGTAAATTGTTCTAACTCCACTGGGCAGTGTTACATTATCTACAAGCACCCTTGTCAAATCTGCAGTTAAGCTATCAAAGGACCTGTAAAATTCCAAAATGAATAATTAAGTATGAAAGTAAATAAGTAGGTATAATTATTTATTTAATTTTATTTTACCACACACTCTTAAAGAATGGCTGAACAGAAGTTTGATATGGTTTTTTTGCACTCTCTGAATGAATTCATGAGGGTGGGATTATAAACAGTTAGTTATGAAAATTAAGAATTAAATTTAAATTAATGTTACATTTGTGAGTTTATATTATGTACACTATCGCATTAGGCTAAGCCTATAATGGTAGATGTATGTTGGTTAATTAAATAAGTAATAAATAATTTATCTTTACATTTAAGGAAAAGTGTAAATGCAAGGCAGCATAATTCAGGTGTTGGTAAAAAAAATTGCAAAAGGAAGTTCCCAATTACCTATGTTACACACTAGTAAAGTTAACTAGACTACAATTTTGTCGTGCGCCAATAAAGTTGTCTATCAATGGAAGAGAAAGTTGCCTATTCTATACAAACTACTTTACGATAATGCATGGTTACACACATAATAATTACCTGTATCGTTCTGGCAAGACTGGGATTATAACACCTGAATAAAACTTATCACCGTTTCGAAAAAATCTAATTCGTTTTGCTTTGCGCGCTGGTGGTGTCCGCAGCATAACGTTGCGACGGTTCGTTCTAGCTTTCAGGATTTCCATATCATTGAATTCTTTCTCCAGTTCACAGACGGAGCTCGAGCGGCTCCCACTGCGGCTCAGATTGTTCTCCATACTAAAAAAATAATAAAATACGAGGTAAACGGAAAATTAGAAAAGCCTCAAATAACGGATTGTTTCGACATCCGACCTCACCTTGGTCAGTTTGTAAATCAGTTTTCTTGTAAGCTTATCGTGCACTAACGTTACTGTAAACCATCACTTGTAACTGTAACCCATTTTTCACCGTCTAATGAAAAATTATTAGACTATTAAAATTGGTAATTTACTGAATCATACAACACGGAAATCTGAAACAGACGGAACTGAATGAACGGGATGGATGGATGGAATGGAATGAACAAATGAAATTATGAATGATTGAAAACGAAGAATGAATGATTTCAGGAGAATGACGGCCACGGTTATTTGCACTTACGTGTATTATATTCTCTTTGGCACTTACTTCAAAGTATATTTTTTTTGTTTTATCTCTCCGCTCCGACTTTCAAAAGCGCGGAGAAGGCAAAGGTGACTAAGACCATACAGCCAGGTCTGACGTATTTAAGCTTCCTTTAGTTTTTTGATTTGTAATGCTAGTGCTGGTGCATTACAAATCTTCTCTGAAGTTTTTGACAGCATTTGCAGTAGCCACAATCTGAGGTGGAACACCCAGTTGCTGTAGGGCGTCTATAAAACTGCACCCAGAGCAAGTTGGGTTCTCACGTCCTCTTTCGTTTTATTTTCTTGTTCTCCACATTGCTCATGTGCACTAGACGATTTTCTCCAAAATGCACTACATCTTGAACAAAATCCTATCAGAAAACAATGAAAAAACAACAAAATAAAACTACGAATGCGTCTGCCACAAATCCCGCCAAAAAACTCCACTTCAAAGTATACGAGATTGAACGGAGAATATATATTTTTTTTATAATATCTTAACGTCTCCTGGGTACCAAAGCCCTTCCGAGATATTCCCCGTTTAGTTAATCTATATTAGTTTTTTGATTTGTAGTGCTAGTGCCCGTGCATTACAAATCATCTCTGAAATTCTTGACAGCATTTGCAGCAGCCTCATTTTGAGGTGAAACACCCAGTTGCTGCACCCAGAGCAAGTTGGGTTTTCACGTCCTCCTTCGTTTTATCTTCTTGTTCTCCACATTGCTCACGCGCACTAGACGATTTTCTCCAAAATGCACCACTTCTTGATCAAAATCCTAGCAGAAAACAATGAAACAACAACAAAATAAAACTACGAATGCGTCTACCACAAATCCCGCCAAAAAACTTGAACGGAGAATAACAAGCATGACTAACAAGTGGACAACACACTGACAAACATTAAAAGATTTTTAACGTCTCTAGATACAAGCCCTTTCGAGATATTCTTTGTAAATAAAATTATCTTCATTTCTTTTTTTGATTTGCAATGATAGTGTCGATGCATGACAAATCTTTTCTAAAGTTCTTGACAGCATATGCAGCAGCCTCATTCTGAGGTGAACCACCTAGTTAGAGCAGAGCGTCCGCACCCAGAACAAATCAGGTTTTCAAGTATTTCTTTATTTTATTTTCTTTTTTACTACACATTGCTCACGTGCAACCAGTGTTGCAAAAAAACGATTTTTTTTCTGTGTTGAATAAAAATATGAAAAAAAAACTTGAAAAAAAACGTGTTTGTTTGACTTGATCTTCACTCGGTGTGACCGTTATGTCCGAAGTTTCTGCCATTTTGGTAGTTCTTTTTGTTTGAAAAAAAATCCCAATCCTGAAAAAAAACAATGGTGCCAGGTTTTTTTATGTTTGTTTTCATAAACTTGAAAAAAAACTTTTTGTTTTTTTCAATTTGCAACACTACGTGCAACAGACGATTTTCTTCAAAACGCACTATTTTTTGAAGCAAAACACATTGAATCTAAAGACCAAGCTAGAAAGATGTCGACTAATGAAGTATACGCTCCGACCGGCGCCCATCCAGCTCCAAAACCCCGATAGCTTTCAGCTCGAGTTGCACAATCGTTTCGAATACCTAGGAGACTGCGAGAATGTGGACGATTATAATGACAGGTTGGTGGAAATTGTTCAAACAATAAAAAAACACCAAAATAAATCACGAAAGTGACAACCACAAATCCGCCAAGACCAAAAACTCCAGTTTACAAATATTTGTTACATATATATGTATACGTAATGTTGCCCTTGCCGTAATTACTTCGTGCTATAAAAATCTGTCATTCACATTAAGTCATGCAATGCATGATTGCACGCTACTCATAATATGCATGAATCATAGACTAAGCCAGACCGGCTTAGAGCGAAGCGTTTTCAGGCACATGCAAGGCATACAGCATGTCATGATCATGCAACTTGTAGACTCTTTACCATAATAAATTTCTCTTCCGTTAATGATGATTATGATTATCTACTGGCCTACGTACTTCTGTCTATGCTCCTCTAGTTCAATTCCTCGCAGGAGCGTTGTATAGTAGGTAACTTCATTTAGGGTTTTCCTACACCCGCCACTGTTGGCATATTATAGCCGCTAGATTTCTCGATGGCGTAAATTTGATAAATAAACTATGCCCCATTTAGTTTTTTTTTTCAGTAAGATCAATAAGACGTGTTATCCAACCAAGGTCGGACTGGCCATATAGTCGAGGTGGCATGTGCCAGCCGGGCCCTAGCCTCCATGGGCCTGGCTTGCAGGGCTTGCCGCAAACCAAAGTAGATAGTTCGTAAATGCTTACAGAGAAATGAAACAGAAAAAGCGAAAAAAGGTAGACCCTGAACAAATCCTATACTTGAAACTTGTTATAGAAATTTCTGAACGGTGGTAACTTAAAAAAACAATCGATTTTCACGTGTATCCATAATACACGACTTTGGAAATTTAATTTTTACATTTTCCTACACTCGATCGATTCAATCAAATCAAATCAAAGAATGTGAAAGAGGTGCAATAAATCAATTGTACCGTTAGCGACGGAGATTCTGATAGCGCACCTCAAACACGCAACGTCAAGGGAATAGCTTAAATTTTTTTATGGCGGGAAGTTAAAAATTGAAAATAATTAGGGCGAGACTCTTATTGAGCTGGTATTTTTTTACTAAAAATAGCATAGTTGGAAATCGTCAACAACATTTATAAATTAACAGATATGGAACATAATGTAATTTATTCACTTGCATATTTCTGGAGAAACAGAACCAACTTTAGAGTCTTCGCATCGCATCACGGGTCGCGGTCGGGAAATTCCCTAATATGAAATTCCCGATGACGCACGCTTCATGCTTTTTCGGCATCGTATTTCATTGTTTGTTTCCGCTCATACGATCGTTAGTATAAGTTTATGTGTTCTTGTGTGTTGATGTGTTTCAGCACGTTCTACCTAGGCAGCAAGACACGAATAGCTCAGATTCTCAGACGGTGAATATGTCTTAGACCAAACTACAAAGGTCGTCACGTGTTTTGTCCTGAAGCGGTTCAGACGTCTGCCAAAGTTGTATATATTATAAACTTTTATCAATCACAATATAACATACACATCTGCACGTACGTACACCACCTTATATGTTGAATATTGTGTAATTCTCATAATTTCGTGAAAGCAAGTGACTCGTGGGAGACAATTTTCAGAGCTGAAGCGCATTAAAACGAGACTTCATTCTCTACTGACTGAGGCAAGAACTGTTGAACTCAGAATCGGATCTAAATCTAATCGAGGATGACGAGAATAGCAGCTTCTACGATCAAGTTATTAACAGCTTAGCTGAAACTTCTCTTCATTTAAAGAAGTTAATATGGTAGCTTCAAATTTGCTATACTTACTCATTGTAAGTAATTGTAACTACATTTACCTAATGATACATATCGTTGATAATTAATAATTTGTTTATTTCATTAATTTCTGATAGTATGCCATCTATTACTATCCCGTCTCAGACCCCGGACTTGTAGGGAGCCACCCGGGCCCGGGCCCTACCGGCCCAGTAAGACCCTGGTGTTATCAATGACAAAAATTTAGAAAACATTTTTAGCGTCACTTTTGAGTTTTTTTTCTATTCTCGTATGAGAATGGTAAAAAACCCCTTAAGGCTGGATTTAGTGCTCGACCGACACTAAGCGCTGACATCGGTTATACGTAGGTCTATCAATAAAAATGTATCGACAACCGCAGTACAACGCTGATGAACTGATTCGCGCGTCGGTACCTATGCTACGTCTGCGCTGACGGGGACCATCGGTCGGGAACGTCGTACGCATGTATGTGGATCGACTGACGCGTATAGTACCACCATGAGTATGTGTGAGTTCATTGCAACGCTGACCACGCAACCGATGGTACTCGCGTCTGAACAATTGAGAACTCAAATACAAAAAAAAAATCGATAAAGAGCATGTAATAAATGAGTTACACCTAATTCCGCCTTTATAGGACCTCTCTTGTGAATTAAATTAAATCAAAACGAAATTAAATTAATATTATAAATTATTTTAAAGTGGTTTCATTTTTCTTCATAGCTGTATACGTTCGCCGTTGGTTGAGCACTGAACACAAATTCACATCTGAGTCGGCAATGACTAAGTGGGTGTTGTGTCAGCTCTGATGGTACGCACTCACTGTCATTCGAGTACTACATCCAGATTCCAGCCCAATACTTTTAAAATAAAAATAAAATTTAAAAAAGGTGCCCTTAGCAAGTAAAATTAAATATCCATGTGCAAAATTTCATCAAAGTTGCTTCAACAGTTTCTTTGCAAATCGAGGATACGGATATACACACATATTTATTTTAGAACAAATTTTTGATGCCTGTGATATAGAGGTTTTTTGGATTATCACTTAGCTTTTCTATTTTTGTGCGTCTTCGTTGGTTTCTCGAAGGCTAGTAATAATAGATCATCTTTGTCGAAGGTAAAAACTATAAATGAGCGATTGGATATACGAGCAGTGCAGCGTTTCCGGTATTCCAATTTATTTTATGGCAACACTAATAATAACAGGTGACGCATTTCATTTCATCAAAATTATTGTATGTATGTGTCAAAAGAACACAAAGAAAGAGTGGAATTTATCAATTATTTTTTCTCGTGTTTGTGTAAATTTTCTTGTAAAATGTCGTCAGGAAAAAAGCTTCTTTTGAAAGTGATCATCCTCGGTGACAGTGGCGTCGGTAAGACATCGCTCATGAACCAATTTGTCAACAAGAAATTTTCCAATCAGTACAAGGCAACAATAGGCGCAGATTTTCTCACGAAAGAAGTAATCGTCGACGACAGGATCGTCACAATGCAGATTTGGGATACTGCGGGGCAGGAGCGATTCCAGTCTCTGGGAGTGGCGTTCTACCGCGGGGCGGATTGCTGCGTCTTAGTTTTTGACGTAACTGCCCCCAACACGTTCAAGTCCTTGGAGAGTTGGCGTGACGAGTTCCTGATACAAGCCTCGCCGCGAGACCCCGAGAACTTCCCATTCGTCATACTAGGTAATAAGGTTGATTTGGAGAACCGTGCAGTGTCTGCCAAACGGGCACAGCAGTGGTGTCAGAGCAAGAATGACATTGAATACTTCGAAACGAGTGCCAAAGAAGCCGTCAATGTGGAGCTAGCTTTCCAGACAGTGGCACGCAAAGCGCTGGCTCTGGAGAAGGACGAGAACCTGTACAATCACTTCCCAGAATCAATAGTGAAGATAGGCACAAATGAGAATGGCCGCAACAGAGATGGTGATAACTGCGCTTGCTAGGCCTCAAATGCATGGTTTGGGGCTCTAATTAGTTTCTCATTTTTATATAAAGTAAATATAATATACTATAACATTAAGCAAAGTTTTCTTTTAAAATATAATTGTGTAAAAATGTATAGTGTTAAAAACCTTTTACACTGGGGTGATTTGTTTGTTAGTGCACTTATAACTAAAATATAAAAAGTATGCGATGATGGCAAAACCTAAATTGTGTTGAGGTATACTTACTTCTTTATCTCATTTGAAAAGTACAATGATATGTGAATTGTTTTGTGAACTTCTTAAAAACCATAAAATTTAAAAAATGCCACAAAGGTTTCAACACAATATTTGGTTAAAAAAATGTTTTTAGGGGTTTATCATCACATCAGTTAATCAAGGAACAATATTATTGTTAATAAAGCAATTTATTATACTTAAGTAGTTTTGTATGTTTGTTGGTATTTTATATTTTGCAAACAACATAGTTATAGCTTTCAATACACTATACTCTTTACAGGAGTTGGATAAAAAACTTAAAACAGTAATGTTTAACAGTCTTTTTAGTTTTTTATACCTTCTAAACTTTCCCAGGGTATGAATGGCAGTTAGTTATTTCAAAAGTATACTCAACATGTGATATATTTTTATTAAAAAATTTAATGAAATCATAGTCTTTTTCGTGCTTGTTAAAATGAAATTCTTTCAAATTTGATGTCTTAGCTCATTAGAGAAGCCCCTGTTCTTTTCCTTTTCCTTCATCATCATATCAGCCGAAAAACGTCCACTGATAGACAAAGGTCTCTCCCAAGGATTTCCATGATGACTGGTTCTGTGCTGCCCGCATCCAACGGCCCCCCCGCGATTTTCATTAGGTCGTCAGTCTACCGCGTGGGAGGCCTGCCTACGCTACGTTTTCTGGTGGGTGGTCGCCACTCGAGAATTTTACTGCTGCAATGGTCATCTGTTCTACGAGCTATGTACCCTGCCCACTGCCACTTCAGTATAGCGATCCTTTTCCTTGCCACATTTAAAATATGTATTTCTGTATATATTTGAATTTTAAAATGTTAGTGTAATTAGTAAATTATGAATTATTCATCATTTTTGTAACACCATATGTTATGATATGAATCATAAAATGCTACATATTATGTAAGCAAGAATATTCAATATACCTACTGTAATATTGAATATGAGTAATGTAATAAGGTCACACATGACAAAAAGTTAAACAATGCAGATTTTTGCCATTAGCAAATCATCACTATTATGTATCTGTAAAATAATAGTATAGGTACACTATGTGTGCCTTCTGAAAAAAAACTTATTGAATATGACGACCTTTATGTTATGTTTATAAAATTCATTGTACTCATTTTTTTTTCTGAAAATTAGTATGTGAACATTTATTTTATCTTAAATACATACTCTTCATAAGGTAACTACTGTAATATTCCTAGTTAATTGCTAATTAAGTTATGATTTTGAATAAAGTTATTAACTGTAGTAAGCGAATATATTAGGGCCGATATTGTAATATTGTTTTAAGTTACACCCACGCCACAGTATTACTATATAGCGGCTTACAGTAGTGTAACGAATGTACTTACGCAGAGCAACGGAAGGGTACTAGCGGGCGGCGGGGCACTCGCGGAGTTAGGCAGGCTGGCTTCAGGCTAGTACTGCTAGTACCTACGCCGCCGTGGCGGCATCGTGCGACATCAAAGGCGTACTGTAAGCCATATCTTAATACTGTGCCCATGCCTTAATTTTGAATAGTATAATACCTAAACCTGCGCCTGTATCTGCAGAAGCAGGTCACACTCTTGGCTAGTTCGTAGTGGTAAATAAATAGGGTGTATGCTGTAATAATGGTTGCTTCTAATTTTTTTTAATCAATAAAAATATACATAGTCTATAAATATTTTTTTATTTAATCAATGAATTTGTCACCTTCAGTTTACAAATGATTCAAATATTTGAATAATTTATTTAATGGATAGGTATGGTGTACCTTTAGTGTATAAATGTCTCTTATTATTTAAATTTAACCAAAAGACCGATATTTAATAAACTAAGTATTTATTATTTTTAATTAAATATTTTACTAGGTAGGTATCTAGGAATGTAGATAGATACCAAGTGCGAGTATAAAGAAACTTGGAGAAAGATTGTGCAAAGGAGCTATTTCCACCTTTTTTCATACTGTTATTAAAATTCAACATGATAGGGATGAGATGCGTCACTTTCTTGCATATTATTCTTGGCGGCAGGCGAGCTTTTCTTCTAGCGATCTGTCGAGCTGTACGACCGAAGCAGTCAGTCGATGGAATATTATATACCATTTTCTGACATTCGAAGTGAAGCTCGCCCGTGGTTTAATGCCGAATGCTCAGTTGCTGAGGCACAAAAGCATTCGGCTTACCAGACAGCATATTGGTAAATCGACGCGTCAGCTACTCGGGAAGTTTCGGGGCTGCTACCAGGCGTGGGCCGATGCTCGGAGTCTTAAAGCTCCGGACACGCGGAACAAGAAGACGGCATTCAACAAAGCCGCCAAGTCCCACAAAAAGACGCTGCGCAGGGCGTGTTTCGACCATGTTAGCCGCATCGGATCAAAACTAGCTTTGTACCCTTCTGGGAGTAAGGCGTTTTGGTCCTTGGCTAAATCGGTCGAGGCGAACTTTAGCCGCTCGTCTTTGCCTCTACTGCTGAAACCCGATGAAACGCTGTGGCTCACACGGCAACTGATAAGGCAAACCTGTTTGCCTTCATGTTTGCTCACGTCTAGATACAGCGAATAGTGTACCACCACAGTTACCTCCTTGCGGTTCTACTATGCCCCCTATTCGTATCCGCCCTATGGAGGTACTCAAAACACTTCGTTATCAAGACTTGAATAAAGCCAGTGGACCTGACGGTATACCAGCTACAGTGCTAAAATCAAGACGTGAATAAAGCCAGTGGACCTAACGGTAAACCAGCTATAGTGCTAAAGAACTGCGCTCCTGATTTGTCTCCTGTTCTGACACGTCTGTACCGCCTCTCTTAAAACAGGTAGGTATCTATTGTCCCAAAGTCCTGAAAGCTCGCCAACGTGTAGCCTGTGTCCAAAAAACTAAGTTTTAAAAAACGGAAAACCGACTTCAAAATAAAATTTACTCAAAAGTAATTACACTTATATACACGACATTAACCAACAATAACGAAATCAAAGGTGGGTACGAATTAAATTACGGTCTTAATTTTTTCTTGAGGTCGGTTTCAGCACACAACTACTTACGTATCAAATGTTTTATATTTTTGAGGTCGGTGTCAGAAAATGATTTGCTAACACTGACCTCAAAAAAAATTAAGACCCTAATTTAATTCGTACCCACCTTTGATTTCGTTATTGTTGGTTAATGTCGTGTATTTAAGTATAATAATATTATTTCATACTTTTGAGTAAATTTTATTTTGAAGTCGGTTTTCAGTTTTTTTATTATTATTATATCAGCTCATATACGTCCCCACCGAGGGGCTCGAGCCTACCCTGAATCAGGGCGATTAGGCCTTAGTCGACCACGCGGGCCCAGTGCGGGTTGGTCGACTTCACACACAACCTTCGAGTTTCTTCGCAGGCGTGTGCAGGTTTCCTCACGATGTTTTCCTTCACCGTTAAAGCAATCGGTAAGTATGTACGTAAGTTTTTGAAAAACTCATTGGTACATTGGCCGTCCAGATTTGAACCCGGTACCTCTGGTTAGATGGACCGAGTCGTTACCGGTTGAGCCACCGACTTCAGTTTTTTAAAACATTTTTATTTTGTTTATTTTTAGTGATAATGCTATCAAACAACGTAAAACTCAATCACCTACTCGCTAATAGGACTTATCAAATCTTAATGCATGTGTTTCATTAAAAGGTACAGAGTCCTGTGGCTTCCATCATCATCTCGGCAGCATGAAAGTTAAGGAGTTAAATCGTCCATCATCAGCTCATCTGAATAACTTGAAAGAATACAACTATCGGTCTATGCGTACCTACGTATCTATCTATATTTAAAGAATTATCCTCTAACTCCTAACCGTTAATGAGTTGTACCTTTCTTCATCAGCTCATCAGCATGAGATGATTACTGCCAGACGCAAATACTTTAATAGCTTTAGAAAACATATGAAACACGTAATACGTGCCTTTAAAATTTGAGAGTTGCCCTCGATTTCCCTGGTTTCCCATCATCAGATCCTGGTTTCCTTATCTAGGTACCACTCGTGGGATATCTTCTTTCCAACAAAAAAAGAATCCGAAGACGAAGTTATCCGCGAACAATCATAAAAAAAATAAAAAATATATACGGTCAAATTGAGAAACCTCCTCCTTTTTTGAAGTCGTTTAAAAAAGGCAGTCGTGCAGATCCGGCCAATTACCGCCCCATAGCAATCACCTGTGTAATTTGTAAGATTATGGAGAGTGTATTGAACACACGAATTTTGGCATTACCTAGAATACAATAACCCCCCCCCCCCAAGTGATCGACAATACAGTTTTCGTCAAGGTCGGTCCACTGGAAATCTTCTAGTGTATGCTACGCATATATAGGGTGAGGCCATCGAGAAACACGGTGAGGCTATCGACGTGTCTCTTGACATCTAGAAGGCTTTTGACCGAGTCTGGCACGCTAGCCTTATTGGCAAGCTTCCTTCGTACGGACTGCCTGTGGGCTTGTGTAACTGGGTATCAGATTTCCTGAAGGAATGGTCTATTCGAGTAGTCATTGATGGCTGCTCCTCTGAACTACTTATTAGCAATCGATGGCGGGGTACTTTAGGGGCCTATTCTTTCCGCTACTCTTTTCCTGCTACATATAAACGATCTGCTGACACCGGGTATTATGGGTATGCAGACGATAACAAAGTTGTGCAAAGGTATCTACTATTCTACCTGTTCATTGCACGAGCGAATGACGCTGAGACGCTGTCTTTGAGAGAGACCATGATAGAGCGCATGAACCTATCGCTTCAGGGAGTGTCTGATTGGGGTGATTCCAAATTCGTAAAGTTCAATGCCTGTAACACAGCTCTCTTTTCCGCTAAAAGGACTCCTTTCAACTTGACTTCTACTTTCCGGAATGAATTCATTCAGATATTCGACCACCTTGGCGTGGAATTAACACCTTATCTAAATTTCAGTCGATACATTGAGTCCAAGGCAAAAGTTGCTGCAATGAAGTCGGCTATTCTCTGTAAGGTGAGACGGTACTTCTCACCTGGACAGTTTTTTTCTATATATCAAGCACAAGTCCGATTTTGTGTGGAGTACTGTTCTCACCTATGGGCTGGATACCTTGGACCCCATCGATTGACGCGCCCGGAGACTCATTGGCGACCGTGAACTTGTCAAAAACAAGCTCCAAAGCCTTGAGCAAGGGTAGTCCATGATAAGGAAACCAGGATCTGATGATGGCATCCTAGGGAAATCGAGGGGAACCTTAGTTTCCTGTTTGAAAAAGCCGCAAAGTTGCCTGTCTTTCGGTATTCTATCGAATTCATTTCGGAGAGTGTGCACAAGAACTGCACGATCTCGTTCCCCCAGCTCCATTCCACCTTCGGTCCGCAAGACGCAGGTAGAGGTTCCACCCCTTTGTTGTTGATATTCAGCCTATACGAACGACGCTTTACACTTCCTCATTTATTATGCGGACAGCGATGGAGTGGAAATCCTTGCCTGCGTCTGTGTTTCCCGATACTACAATTTGGGGATCTTCACGGCGAGAGTGAATAAGCATTATTTGAGTTTGAGTGTACCGACTACATCGTTACTTACCATCATTCCCTCTCGTATCTACCAGATACGCTAAAACTACCAGATTTATGATATAGCGTCCCCACTTTCCTACTTACTATCAGGTGAGATGCAGTCAATCGCACTCAAAATTTTAATAAAAAGAGGGAAATGTTCTGAGTTGTGACATTATAATAACCATCCACGTGGCCGCGTTCTACGAACTTGGCATTGGCAGTGACATCCACCTGTATTGGCTCAACAATTTAATTGCCATTCGCCATCAAACAACTAATGCCACTTTATATTTATTGTCTTTAGTTACAGTGGTCAGTAATTCAATAAAACCAGTGGACGATTTGATGAGATGTGTTCGCGGTGTTGTAGATGTAGACGGTGACGACGCTGACTTCAGCTGGGCAGTGGGTGGGCACGTAGCGCGCATGTCTGCGGGGGCGTGCGGCGCGGGACGTGGGACCGGCTAGTGTTTCAGCCGAGCCGGTGGCCGCCGCCGCCCGCCATACTTCAGCCAGTCTCGACCGTGACATGAAAGGGCGCGATACTCCACACGCATCACGGTGCCCCGAGAAATGCATCAACATGAACAGCCGCCAGGGAATGCATGCAATGGTAAGTGCAATTTGTCTTTTTAATTATGCTGGCAATTGAAAGTTTTGAGCGTTAGTATATATTTTCGGGTTATGAACGGCCATGATCCAATATTTGCAATTTTTAATCGAGTTTTATGTTTATTACATCTAAATTAATTGGTGTGAACTGTGAAATAAAAAGTTCGTGTTATGTACCTATATGTCAAGTAGATTGGGTTGGATAAGAGAACTCATAGTTACAGTAAGACTTTTTTTTAAAGTCATGAAAAAGTCTACATCCTTTTTGCTCCATAGTTTTTCAAAGACGCAATTTTTTTTGGATATTTTTAATTTCATAAGCATAGAAACCTAATTAGATTTTTATAGGAGTTCCATTTCACGTTAAAAAAAACGTTTGAGAAAAAAAATGGTTAGCGAATGATAAAATGTTTGTAAACTCACTATGGGCAGGAATTTGTTCCTAAAGGTCAATGTCGCTGAGTACTCATATGACATACGTTTATGGTACCTGGGGGTTGAATTCGTTCAAGGTCATCAGCACACTTTCCCCCGCCCGCCCTTCGCACATTCCACTCGGTCACGCAATCCTCTATCCGCGCCCACCCTCTCTTTAAAGGTGTTTAGTCGCCACCAGATATATCGTAGCAATCGAAGTGTTCAAATATTCCTGATCAATGTTAAATCTCTATAAATTATGTACCTACACTGGATGTTTGTTTTAATATCTGAAACATCTAATTTATCATAAATATCTGTTTCCCGCGGCTTCACCCGCGTGGACGTCTCTATGACATTTCGAGGGTGCGCAGTGCGCTAGCTGCAAGCGGCGTGTACATAGTTTAATAAGATTCAACACTATTCAGAAAAAAATGAACACCTCGCCCGCTACGACCTGATGGCCTGTACCTAGTATATACCTCTATAACCGTGTTAAATAGAGTTTACACTTTTAATGCATGCATGACTATAGAGGCTTTAAATGAACTAAGTAGTTAATATTATTGTGTGTTTATCATCATGTCAATAAATTAGAATCCACGATTTATGACTTATGGTTTGTAATAATAACTTTAGGAATTCATCAAATCTTGGTAAGCCCGCTTCCATCTTCGGCATAATCATCACTTACCATCAGGTGAGATGATGCCAAGGGCTTACCAATTGTGGATTAAAAAAACCAGACTGCGTAAAACTAAACCCCTCTTTTTAGCCAGTCGGGCAAAAATGTATCCTATGTCACTCACGGGATCAAAACGAATCTAATCTAACGATATCTCATACGTTAAAATCCTTCAAGTCGTTCAGGCTGTAGCAGGGAACATAGGAATCTACATACATAGGTACATATACTCGAATAACATAATCCTCTTTCTGAGGCAATCGGGTAAAAATAAATAATAAAATTCAAGAATCAAGGTGTTTATTCAAAATAGGTGCAAATTACACTCTTTCTGATAGTCATAAAATAATAATAACATAATGTCATTTGTGAAAAATCAAGAAATAGACAATCATTAGTTATTAACGTCAAAATTCAATCCTTAAAATAAACCAGATTAAGACATGAAAACAATATGACACGAAAAGTTATACATAAAAATCATTGAATATCATTAATGCCTTTGACAAGAGTAGGCCAGTTCACACGAGCAGCACCCGGTCACGAGTATAACGCGAGAGTCAGCCATCGCTTCCATCAACCATATTAGAGGGAAAGGAAAATGAAATTTTATTCATAACACTTGTTACTTGTTACTAAGGAATACTAAGGAACACTAAGGAACACTAAGGAACGAGCTGTGCCTCTTTGTCGCATAGCATCTGGTGTGGTTGGCCATACTACACTAATCCATAATTAACATTACTCCTAATTAGAAGCGAATTATCGTAAACTTTACAGATCGATGAAAAAATTACAAATAATGTAGGTTTGTATGGGAGGTACCTCACTCAGATTTTTTTCTGGAATAACGAACTATCCTGTCATAGTAGAACATAAATAAAGGTATTATGTTTATTAATTAGTACCTTATATTATTACATGTATTAATGCCTCCGTGGCTTCATAACGCCATGAAAATCCATTAGCTTCACCTCAGAAGGTCGTGGATTCGATTCGCGCCGGAGTCTAACTTTGTAAGACGCGGTTTGGTTGGTGGAAGGGAATTTGCAACGTATCCAAGTCTTGCCGCCAAACATCAATGTTAACAGCATTGATGTGTTCCGACTTGAAGATAAGATAGCCAGCTGTAGCGCTATGCGCTGTTATCCATTCTTCTGTCATCCGATCTTCTTTTCATTCCATCTATTTCTTTTCCACGCCCTCTGACAATTTTCAATTAAAAAATCCAAATATTTTCACTATCCTTCATATTTTTTTATCAAATAAATTAAATAACGGATTAATTCTATCTTTTATAAGACCCATTACGGGCCAGTAATATATAAGTCATTGATTACGGGTCTTATTTTACGAATAAACTCCAATTACCTGTAGCACGCATCGGCATTTTTAAAAGAACCCACTCCCTACCTACCTGCCGTGCCACACAGCTCCACATTGCGTTGGGGAATCTTGGTAAGCCCGTATACATCTTCGGCATCATCGTCACTTACCATTAGGTAGGATGATGCCAAGGGCTAAACAATTATGAATAAAAAAAACCTTGCTTGTGATACACATTGCTGACTTTTAAACAAATCATCCTGCGAGATTTTTTTTTCGAGTTGGACCCTACCGTGTATTTTCCGTGCGTTCTTACCGATTACCTGTTCGCCGAGTCTGTGGCAACGCTGAAGCCTAATAGTTATTTATGCTGTGTTTATGATACAAGGGTTGTAAAAAGGTCAATATCAAACGAGTGACATTTGTGAGCCCGAGCCGCAGGCGAGGGTTTACCATCGTCACGAGTTTGTTATTTCCTTTTACACCCATGTATTATACGAAGTTTTTTAATTCAGTTGTGAGAAATTAGATAAAATAATAAAAAAAACGACCGTGACAGAAAACTAAAATACATAGGTGTAAAGTTCATTTTACACGACTTTCGGCTTATTTTAAATGTCCGGGGAGTAATCTCACTTTGTTTTTTCTTATACATACACGTAAGTATATTTTATATTACATATATATTAACTTTTCTTAATTTTATTAGTTTTTACAACAAAAACATCTCAATTCAGTTTTACGAAAATTGCGCCATATTTTAGCTAAAATAGCACACGTACGCATGCGTAAGTTTTTTTTTATTATCATAATACAATACGGCTTGGGATACTTAACCTCTTTGGTAAAGATGACCTATTCGTAACGTGTATTACTTCATTCATATTTTTTTTCTTTTCTTCACAAAGATATAACCCAAAGAGAATCTAAACAGCTTGCGTTATCTTATCTACTAACCTCGGAGGAACTACCTATCTCTTTTAAAATTCTCTTTTCAAAAGTCTTAAAGAAGATTCTGTATCTTTGGTATATTCTATTATTTTTTATTATTTATTATATTCTATTATATTTTTATATTCTGTATTTTTTTTATGTCTTGTTCCTCCGAGCTAGAAATAAAAAAAGTGGTAAAGTAAAAGCACGTGTGCGGTAAAATCAATTTTGTGCACACTGACATATAAAGGACCAATTTTCGAGCAACTGTATTGAAAAGGATATTATTATATACTTAAGAATGGCGTTAATGATTAAAAATTATCTTTAAAATAATCTATCAAAAATTGGTCCAAATCGGTTAGGTTATCTCCAAACATTTAGGAGGTGAAAATCGTTAAAGCCGTTTGTATGAAAAGTCGCAGCTTGGCAAGCCTCTTAAGCTAAGTATCACTTGAAAATAAACGGTAAAACCCCATTTATATAAATATATCATTAACTAATCTAAATGTAAAATAATTATAAAAGTTGGTATCGTTTAAGTGTAAATAGGTAATAAATATTATACGATACTATTATTATTTTATTGTAATGGACACGAACGATTTTTATAAGGCTTTACTACTGTAATCTGGAGTCTTTTTGTGTGACACGGTTTGGTTGGTGGTAGGACATTTTCATAGCCCGCCTGGCTAGCTACTACCATCTTATCTAAGTCTTGCCGCCAAGCATCAATGTTAACAGCATTGATGTGTTACTGCTTGAAGATAGCCAGTTCCCCATTGCGTTGTAGAATCTTGGTAAGCCCGCTTCCATCTTCGGCATCATCGTCACTTACCATCAGGAGAGATGATGTCAAAGGCTTACCAATTGTGGATAAAAAATGATGATTATCCATTGGTTAATTATAATTAATTTGCGTATAGAACAAAAATACAGACAACACAGAATAAAGGTAATTGGATTTTTAAAATTTAACCAAAGTAAAAACACAAATTAATTATTTAGACCTAACTATTTTCTAAAATTTGACCAAAAAGTAAAAACACAAATTAATTATTTAAACCTAACTATTTTCTAATATTTGACATAGTAAAAACATAAATTAATTATATTATACCTACCTCTTCTCTAATATTTGACCAAAAAGTAAAAACACAAATTAATTATTTAAACCTAACTATTTTCTAATATTTGACCATAGTAAAAACATAAATTAATTATTTATACCTACCTCTTCTCGAACATTTGACCAAAGTGAAAACATAAATTAATTATTTAAACCTACCTCTTCTCTAACATTTGACCAAAGTGAAAACATAAATTAATTATTTATACCTACCTCTTCTCTAACATTTGACCAAAGTGAAAACATAAATTAATTATTTATACCTACCTCTTCTCAAACATTCGACCAAAGTGAAAACATAAATTAATTATTTATACCTACCTCTTCTCTAACATTTGACCAAAGTGAAAACATAAATTAATTATTTATACCTACCTCTTCTCAAACATTTGACCAAAGTGAAAACATAAATTAATTATTTATACCTACCTCTTCTCTAACATTTGACCAAAGTGAAAACATAAATTAATTATTTATACCTACCTCTTCTCAAACATTTGACCAAAGTGAAAACATAAATTAATTATTTATACCTACCTCTTCTCTAACATTTGACCAAAGTGATAACATAAATTAATTATTTATACCTACCTCTTCTCTAACATTTGACCAAAGTGATAACATAAATTAATTATTTATACCTACCTCTTCTCTAACATTTGACCAAAGTAAAACCATAAATTAATTATTTATACCTACCTCTTCTGTAACATTTCACCAAAGTAAAAACATAAATTAATTATTTATACCTACTTACCTCTTTTCTAATATTTGATCAAAGTAAAAACAAATTTATTATTTATACCTACCTATTTTCTAAAATTTGACCAAAGTAAATACCTACATCTTTTCTAATATTTCATCAAAGTAAAAACATAAATTTATTATTTACTAGCTTTTGCCCGCGGCTTTGACATCGTTTTTATGACTGTCTTCGAGGGTAAGTAATGCGCGAACCGCAAGCGGCTCGCGAGCGTGCACATGAGTTTTGTCCAGATCTCTCAGGATCTATTTCGGGCTATTCTTATTAGCAGTCTATGTCACTTCCCACCCTCTCAACCAATTCTATACAAAAATCAATCCGTCGCTCCATTTTAACGACGCTAACGTGCGCGAGCGTGGAAACGAGTTTTCCCCAGATCCCTCGGGAAATATGTCGGGATATGCTTATTAGTAAGTTATATCATATCCCACCCCCTCAACCATATCTGTTCAATAAATCACAGCAAGCCATTGGTCCGTTGCGATGTTATTAGAGAAATTAACCAAAAAAGAGTATTTTTTCAGTTCCCTCAGGAACTGCATCGGACTATGCTATTTTCACGGGATAAAAAGTAGCCTATGTCCTCCCAGTGACACAGGCTACCTGTATGCCAAATTTCATCAAGATTAGTTAAGGTATTGAAGCGTGAAAAGGTAACAAACAAACACATTTTCACATTTATAATATTAGTAAGGATACCTACCTATTTTCTAAAATTTGACCAAAGTAAAAACATAAATTAATTATTTATACCTATAATAAGTGCACTTAATGCGATAAAATCTCATCGGCGTTCGCAGATAAAGATAAAAATCCAGTCATACATAATAATAACAGTTGGTCGGGTTGTTTGAGGAATCTTACCTACTGAGGTAAGATTCCTCAAACAACCCGACCAACTGTTATTATTATGTATGACTGGATTACTACTTACCTACTGAGGTAAGATTCCTCAAACAACCCGACCAACTGTTATTATTATGTAAGACTGGATTACTACTTACCTACTGAGGTAAGATTCCTCAAACAACCCGACCAACTGTTATTATTATGTATGACTGGATTACTACTTACCTACTGAGGTAAGATTCCTCAAACAACCCGACCAACTGTTATTATTATGTATGACTGGATTACTACTTACCTACTGAGGTAAGATTCCTCAAACAACCCGACCAACTGTTATTATTATGTATGACTGGATTACTACTTACCTACTGAGGTAAGATTCCTCAAACAACCCGACCAACTGTTATTATTATGTATGACTGGATTACTACTTACCTACTGAGGTAAGATTCCTCAAACAACCCGACCAACTGTTATTATTATGTATGACTGGATTACTACTTACCTACTGAGGTAAGATTCCTCAAACAACCCGACCAACTGTTATTATTATGTATGACTGGATTACTACTTACCTACTGAGGTAAGATTCCTCAAACAACCCGACCAACTGTTATTATTATGTATGACTGGATTACTACTTACCTACTGAGGTAAGATTCCTCAAACAACCCGACCAACTGTTATTATTATGTATTATTAAATTTTTTTATTTTTATCTGCGAACGCCGATGAGATTTTATCGCATTAAGTGCACTTATTATACTTATTTCAGTAAATGATTCATTGATTTGAAACGATATCAGCAGCAATCTCGTCTCATCAGCTCATATACGTCCACACCGAGGAGAGCGAGCCTACCCTGAATTAGGGCGATAGGGTCTTAATCGACCACGCGGGCCCAGTGCGGGGTGGTCAAATTCACACACAACCTTCGAGTTTCTTCGCAGGCGTGTGCAGGTTTCCTCTTCAGCAGCAATATCTTTCATAATATATTGGTATGCGTATTTGTCCGACGACTTTGTGTAAAATTTATATTTTTGTTATTATTTTAAAATTCTTCATAGTTCATCTGCCAAACCTATAGTAAAATTTCTAGTACTTTGGGTGCCGTGTCCCTAAAACTAACGCGAACCTAGCCAAGGCCGTCCGTCCTTTAAACAGAAACAGGTATTATCTTCTGAACCGTAATAAGACTCAGCCTGTTGAAATTGCGCAATTCTTAACAAAATTAATAAATTAGCGAATGAAAAAACCCATACTACATAAAAACTTAACTCTTCTTGTTTGGCCAGTGGGGTGAAAATGTATCCCTTTTTCATTCACGGGATCAAGAATCTAACGACACCTCGCACTTCAAAATCCATCAAGCCGTTCAGGATACAGACCGTGCCAAAGATATGTACATACATACATACACTCGGAAAATTTTACCTTCTTTCCGGCGCAGTCTAGTGAAAAAACGAATAGGGTCTCCATACAAGAAAAACGTTTTTATAGGTTTTTCGTTTTTGCTCATTCGAAAAAACGGTATCACATTTAAGTGTCAAACTTGGTGTGATTGTACGAGGGCCACACCGAAATGATTGAGAATAAAGAAAACTACACATTTTATGTTATTATTTTTTAATTATTGTTTTTCGAAGTATTCACCTTTACAATTGATGCATTTTTGCATACGATTAACCAATCATTGAAACAGCTATGCCAGTCTGAAGTTGGCCTATTCAAAATGGCGGAATTGTAAGCTTCGACTGCACAATCGGGGTCCTCAAATCGTTTTCCTCGCAACAAATCTTTGGTTTTTGGGAATGTAAAAAAGTCGTTGGGGCTTAAATCGGGGCTTTACGGAGGATGGTCCATCAACTCAATGTTTTCGGTATTTAAATATTCAATAGTTTTCCGGGCGGTGTGGGAGCTAGCGTTGTCGTGATGAAGGATGATGCGACGGTTTGGATTGGATTTACGAAGTTCAGCGATGACACGGGGCAAACAAACGGTAGTATACCAATCGGCGGTAACTGTTCTTTGATTCTGAAGAGGAACTGTCATTATATGTCCTGTTTTAGCGACGAACGAAGCGATCTTTTTTTTAGACACACTGCGGGAACGAACTACTTTGGTAGGTTTTGTCTCGCCTTCGAAGACCCATACAGCCGATTGATGCTTTCTTTCCGGTTCGTAAGAGTAGATCCAAGACTCATCACCTGATATTATGCTATAAACAGCATTTGATTGTCCTCCGTCAAATCGATTCAGATTTTTTCGACACCAATCAACACGGGCGACTTTGTGCTCTTCTGTTAAATTATGTGGTATCCAGCGGGAAACTAACTTTCTTACACCAAGTTCTGTATGTAGTATTGTTTTTATTGCTGTCATTCCAATCCCAAGTTCAGCCCGAATCTGCTCAAATGTGACATGTCTATCTTCATGTAGTAATTCTCTGATGGCAGCGACGTTCTCCGGCGTAACGGCTGTTTTAGGTCGACCTGAAGATGGAAGGGTGCTGACGGAATCACGACCTCGTTTGAATTCAGCATACCAACGATATACAGTCGCCTTTGATGGTGCGTCCGTGCCATATAAACCAAAAAGTTCATTGAAGCATTCTTCTTGCAATAAACCGCGACGAAAGTTATGAAAAATTATCGCACGAAAATGTTCCTTACTGCGTTTCATTTTTATGATTTTCTAAAAAACTTAATAATGACATAACATTTTTCCCTCGCATTATTTTTTTATTATTTAAACGAAATATATAACTAAAGAGGTTGCATATTCATGTTAAAAAAGAGGTTTCATCAATTATCTGCAAAAAGTATTCTCAATCATTTCGGTGTGGCCTATGTAGTATAAACCGTAAAATTCATAATCATCATCATCATATCAGCCGAAAATCGTCTACTCCTGGACAAAGGCCTACCACAAGGATTTCCATGACGACCGATCCTGCGCTGCCCGCATCCATCGGACTTTACTGCCGCATCGGCCATCTGATTCACGAGCTATGTGCCCTGCCCACTGCCACTTCAGTTTAGCGATTCTGTGAGCTATGTCTTTTACTTTGGTTCTCCTGCGGATCTCTTCGTTTCTGATTCGATCACGCAAAATTCATAATAAAAACAAAATATAACAAATAATAAAATACAAAAAAAACAAGTGTCAATCGTACTCGCACTAAAAAGCCCGAACTGAAGGAAAAAAATATCTATCGGACCCGTTGATGTCTTTTACTATTGAAATGTCTTTTATTATAATGTTTTTATGGTCCGTACCCCAAAGGTGTGTTAGTACGGAACCCTCGGCGCGCGAGTTCGACTCGCACTTGGCAGGTTTTTCTAAGCAAAACCAATTTTAGCCTCGTGTCCGCAACAAACTTAAAAAAAGTCTACGAGCTACAAAACTAGCTGCTACGCGGCCGGCTACAACACACATAATTGAAAACGCTGAACACGTTGAAAAAAAAAACCGGCAAAGTGCGATTCAGAACCGCACACATAGGGTTCCATCATACTAGATGGCGCTAGTTTCTTCAGTTCCCTACTATCATATAGATGGCGCTAGTTTCTTCACGTTATAAAAAAAAATATGGAGACTTTAACTTTTTCTGATTTTTAGTATTTGTTGTTATGGTATCACGGTTCATGAAATACAGCCTGGTGACAGACGGACAGACGGACGGACAGCGAAGTCTTATAAGTAATAGGGTCCCGTTTTTACACTTTGGGTACGGAAGCCTAAAAACCGAGTTCCATCGCAATAACTTAGTACAATTTTGCATATTTTTTTTTTGTTTTTGTTAATTTTCTAATAAATTACTAAATCGATTTTGATGAAATTTATATGGGACTATTTCGGGAGAATACCCTATCAGTTGAAGAACCATGAAAATCGGTTCACAATCTGCGAAGATATCGCGTGACACACAAAAAAACATAGTCGAATATAAACCTCCTTCTTTTTCAAAGTTTTTTTTTATTCACAATTGGTAAGCCCTTGGCATCATCTCACCTGATGGTAAGTGATGATGATGCCGAAGATGAAAGCAAGCTTACCAAGATTCCCCAACCCAATGGGAGCTGGCTATATTATCTTCAAGCCGGAACACATCAATGCTGTTAACATTCATGTTTGGCGGCAAGACTTAGACATGATGGTCGTAGCTAGCCATACGTGCCTAGAAAATGCGCTTCCGCCAACCAAACCGAGCCTTACAAGGTTAGACTCCACCGGGAATCGAACCCGCGACCTCCTGATGTGAAGCTAATATAATTCTATCACATTACGCCACGGAGTCGGTTAAAAACCGCGAAAATGGATTATGTTGTCCGAAATAAATATATTCATGGATTGAAAATCAATAACCCACCCTATAGTCTTATAATTTGGGGATCTTCAAGGCAAGAGTGAATAGGCATTATTTGAGTTTGCGTGTACCATCCTCGACTGCATCATCACTTACCATCAGGTGAGTTGCAGTCAAACGCACTCAAATTTTTAATAAAAAAAAAAACAAAAAAAAAACATAGAAAGTTATTTACAAAAGATTTAGTTTCCAACTATGTAAATACATAATAGAAAATATTCCCGGCGTGGCTTCACCCGCGTGGCCGTTTTTATGAATTTTCTCTAGGGCACGCAGTGAAAAAGGCCGTGAAAAAAAGTGGCCTATGTGTTAATCCAGGTCCTAATCTGTCTTCCTACCAAATTTCAACCAGATCCGTTCAGTAGTTTTTGCGTGAAGAAATAACAAACATACACACTTACAAACTTTCGCCTCTTTAGATTAGTTGATTTAAAACAATTCATGAATTCTATTGGTTTAGTTAAGGTAGATGTGAATACCGAAAGATATCTTGAATCATCATAACGCATGCGTGAATTGTATTGATTGGTCCACGCTTTCACCACTCACCACTAAGAACAACGGTTTCTGGAGATGAACTTGGGGTCCGTATCAATGATGCTTACGTCATCAAGAATCCACCCTCGACCTTGGAGGAAACGCAGTATCCAATGTGGTTTGTGCCCTTGACTGACTCAGGGCCAACAGTATTTCGGTTAATTTATTATTAGAATTATGTATAATAAGAACATAGGCTTGTCTCTGGTTTTTTTTTACCTTTTTTGCTGTAAGCGTCTTGGTGTAAAAACTTTTTATTTCTATTATTGGAAGTATTTATTTAATCGTATGGCGTTCCAAATAGCTTTTCTAAAAATAGAATAATAATAATAAAGAAAAAGGAATTATAATATCATATCATATATCATATCAGCTCATTTACGTCCCCACCGAGGGGCTCGAGTCTACCCTGAATTAGGGCGATCGGGCCTTAGTCGACCACGCGGGCCCAGTGCGGGTTGGTCGACTTCACACACAACCTGCGAGTTTCTTCGCAGTGTGCAGGTTTCCTTACGATGTTTTCCTTCACCGTAAGAGCGTCGAATAAACGTACGAAATCTAAATTCAAAATCACATTGGTACGTGGCGGGATTCGAACAACGACAGGAGGCGGCGGCCCTAGCCGTTACGCCACCGACGCTCATTGAATTGAATATACAGAGTGTACAATAATTGGTGTAGGACCCGTTAACTGGAGCTTCTACTCGTCATACTTAACAACTGTCCCCAAGAAATCTATAGATAGTCAATTCTCAAAAAAAAATTACCCTCCATACTAAAATTGGTCGATCAGCTGATGGATTTGTATGAGGAGTATTTTTTTTTTGAGATTTCAGCAAAGTCGTAGCACAAAAGTTGTTCAGTATGATGAGTAAAAGCCCTAGTAAACGGGACCTACACCAATTTTGTTACACACTGTATGTATAATATCATACACGACACCCCAAGACGGAAGTACACTGGTGATCTCCTGGATGTTTTCACTCCAGCACAATGGGTAAAGAATTTACATATATAATATTGTTATTTTCTTTATTATTATTGGCAGTTCGATTACGTTGTACACCATAGTTCTTAAAATTTAGCTTGATCGCTGCGACAGCAGATAAGATAGATGGAAGTTCAATTAGTGTAAAAGAGATACAACATAAGTATAAAGATGTACTAAGATGGCAGCTGTCGCAGCCATCAAGCTAAAATTTAAGACGTACAATTAATTAATTACATGCCTCTTTGATATACTCGTACAGTATAAACTCTGTAAAACGTTACTCGATATAATGATTCACTCTTTGAAACGTCAAAATATTCTGGCTCCAGTTGGTTTACTTTGACGCTTATTTCTCATTGTGTAAAACGAAAACTCCAAACAACTTCCCAAAATACCTGGTCCCTTGAGCACACCTGTACACTTCATACAACGGGCCAGAAATGACTTAATTATCAAAAAAGAAATTACAGAATAAACAAAATGGCGGCCAAATCCTATACGTTCGACAACCAAACTGTAAGCAATCTGTATCAATCTGGGTGACGAGGGGGTGAGGTCGCAATCTAGAGAGCGGCAGGGAGTGTCCATACTGTATGTCGGTACTAATAATAAATACTTTGCCTTGAGTGTCGCTTTAAAGAGTTTATCTTCGTACATACCTTTATTTTCAAATAAAACAAAGAGTAAAAATAGATCAAGTATAGATATTTATCTTTTAAGTAAACGTTAAACTTTTCAAGATTTTTCTTTTGTAGAAAAGAAGCCTCTTTTCAACCGGGAAAGTTCTGCGAATCGCTGACATTTCCAAGGTGACCTTCGCGATAGTATACATCAATGAAGCGTAGTACTTTGCTACAGAACACTACCAATGGAAACGCGACGTTAATTAACAAGCTTAACAATGAACAATAAGGTATATAGGTACCTGCTTATATACTCCACATTATATTAAAACCATTGTCTACCCACATACTCGTTGGTACACGGCACGTAGACGTAACACGCGCTATCTTCCCAGTTCACGTAGCACAGTCTGATGACGTTACGTATTTTTTTGTCAATGTGCGTTTTTCCAATAGGCGGCACGGCACCGGCAGGCCCCGGCTGCCGGGGAAGCAAAAATGAATGAAAATATAACGAAGCGTCTTTCTACTGACCGTCAACTTCCGTCGACGGCACGGTGTTATACATTTTTTTTTTGCTTTTTTTTGGTAAAATAAAAGTAGGTAGGTAGAATCTCCTTGGCTTACATTGAACGGCTTCATTAAAGTAAAGTTTGCAATGTGACTTACGCCTACGTAGCTATGAAATATGTACTGTGGTTTACAATCTCATCTGTAATAACTGGCTGACCGGCAACCCAGTCTAAATTTAAAGAAACTTTAATCTATGCGTTTAATAATAATAAAGCTGGAATTTAATGCAAAATACAGATAAGCATTGTGGTTTACAATCTCATCTGTAAATAAATTGCTGACCGACAACCCAGTCTGAAGATAAAGAAACACCTTATCAATGCGTTTAATAATAATAATATTCCATTTTTTTTAAAAAAAAATTTATTCACAATTGGTAAACCCTTGACAACATCTCACCAATGCAAAATACAGAACAATAGCATTGTGGTTTACAATGTACTGTGGTTTATAATCTCATCTGAAAATAACTGGCCGACTGGCAACCCAGTCTAAAGATAAATAAATTTAATCAATGCGTTTAATAATAATGCTGGATTTTAATGCAAAATATACAGAGAAGTGGCATTGTGGTTTACAATGTACTGTAGTTTACAATCTCATCTGAAAATAACTGGCGCACCGGCAACCCGGTCTAAAGATAAATAAATTTAATCAATGCGTTTAATAATAATGCTGGATTTTAATGCAAAATATACAGAGAAGTGGCATTGTGGTTTACAATGTACTGTGGTTTACAATCTCATCTGAAAATAACTGGCGCACCGGCAACCCAGTCTAAAGATAAATAAGTTTAATCAGTGCGTTTAATAATAAAGCTGGATTTTAATGCAAAATACAGAGAAGTAGCATTGTGGTTTACAATCTCATCTGAAAATAACTGGCCGACTGGCAACCCAGTCTAAAGATAAATAAATTTAATATTACAATACCTAAAATAAAACACCTAAATTACCTAAAATAACCCGTCTCTCGTCATTCCCGGTGCAAAGGTGCCCGCTCATTAGCCGTGCTGAATGGCTACGGACAGCCTCTGCACCAGGAACGATCCAGAGCGGGAGGCAAAACCCTTCTGAACTAGGCGACGCCCTATCTCCGTCACAAATCTCCTTAAACAAGTACTTTCCTATTTATTTACATCCATTTAGAAGCCGTTTTCATGTTAGCTGTATTCTTTTACACATGCCACGACGGCGACGCGACGTCCTGATTACTGAATATAATGGAAAGGTCGCTTGAAGGGCACGGGGTTTCAGGCGACACAGCGTCTAGCTTTGGTAGATTACAGGATGTTTCACTCTCGCAGTACAAAGGCACACCCTGGACACTTCACACAACGGGCCAGAAATGACATTTCAAAAAAGGAATGACGGAACAAACAAAATGGCGGCGAAATCCTATACGTTCGACAACCAAACCAAAGTATATATTAGTACTAACATACAGTATGGACACTCCCTGTCGCTCTCTAGATTGCGACGAAATCCTATACCTTCGACAACCAAACTATAACCAATCTGTATCAATCTGGGTGACAAGGGGGTGAGGTCAGAATCTAAAGAGCGCCAGGGAGTGTCCATATTGTATGTTAGTAATTATACAGGGAGACTCAAGTCGTGAACCCAAATATGTTTTTCTGGCTCTTTACCGTTAGTAAAGCACTCGTACGTAACACTATGCAAAAATCTGTAAATGTATTTTGTAATAATTAATAAAAATTAATTTTAAATTTAGCGAGTCTCATAGTTACCCTACTTATTACGTTGAACTGTCATAGACTCCTAGCACATTTTTCAGATTATTCAATTCAACATTTTGGTATTTACTAGCTGGATATGTTAATTATTAAACATTGACAATGACAAATCTCATACATAAGTCATAATACGCTGCGAATTTAAATTGTTAGGTACATGTTTCATAACATTCAACCTAGGCACTCGATCGATAAGATTAAGTCTCATTATGATTAAAAATACTCTGAGTACTTATTATAAATAACTCGTCTATTAGAATAGGGTGACCACACGGTTGGTATTTTTTACTCTTATTAAAGAAATTAAGTTTTACTCCAAAAAAGTCTAATTGTTGGTTTTTGGAGTAAATGCATTGAATTCTCCTTGAAATGCTGCGTTAGAAACCTTAATTTCGGTTCACGACTTAGTAGTCACCCTGTATACTTTAGTATAGGCACAGTATAATAAGAGTACTTGGTATAGGTCACCAGGCCCTCGCCCCTCACTCGGAAAAACGGGTTTACAAAAAAAGAAACTAGTAATGTTTTCAAATTTTTGACTTTATTGCGGTTTTTTTATAACTGTCACTATCTTTTTATCGATCTGTCTTGTTTTGGTTTCTATTTTTCTGATTATTAAATTTTTTTCGGCGGTACAACATATTTTACATATTTTATTTTATTTAGGTAATAGATTGGACCCCGAAGTCATCGAAATTTACTTGTGCTGGTTCAGACGCGTCGAGACCTCAATTTCATTTGTATTTATCTGTAAACACTGTTGTCATTTACGATGGCAATAGGGATGACGACAGCAGTAGAAAAATAAATTATTAACTCTTTATCACTAAATTGCCCTCCTACTTAAACTTCAGAAAACCATACTCGTTTTGTTTTCCATCAAGTCTTCGATTTTTTATTCACTTAAATCACAAAATGAATACATATTTGACTCTATTAAACAATGACGTCGCGCCTAGGTATTTCAAATATTTTTAGAACAAAATTTCGTTTTTGACAGATGAAAAGTAACTCAGATGACTAGCATTCGTCATTCCTATGATCAAATGTACGTTATTGCTCTGTATATAAAACGGCATCAGAGCGATCATTATCGCCATGTTATAAATATAATTGTCAATGTAGTAATTGACAATATTATAAATCGCATAGTAGCCCCTTTATAGACTAAAAGAAATTGATAAGTGCATGTCTGACTATTTAGTAATCTGTGGCGAAACGTAGTCCCGTAATCATTCAGAAAAAATGTCATTTTTAGGGTACCGTTACTCAAAAGGAAAAAACGAAAACCTTATCTACCTGATCACTTTGTTGTCCGTCTGTCCGGCCGTCTGTCTGTCAAGACCATTTATCTCGGGAACGCGTGGAGGTATCGACTTGAAATTGCTCTTTTTAATTTTTTATGTTTTGTTTTATATGTATTATGTATGAGTGTAATAATATGTGTGTGATTGCAGTGACAAATAAACGTGTTATCTATGTATCTAAATTAAAACCATATATTCTGGTCTACAGACCCTTGAAGCTGTGAAAAAATGAACCTCCTAAGTTAACGTAAAAAAAGATGCGGCCGTTTATGCCGCAAAAAAACGTATATTTCGACATTCTCAAGGGAATCAAAATTTATAGGATTTTTTTCGTTGACCTAGAACTATGTTTGGTAAGTAATAACGTCTTATACTGCAAGTATAAGGAAAAGTCTTAAAACTACTTTTTTAATTAAATCATAAAATATATAGCCCTATTTAAAGTACGTAATCCATTAAGCAAGGAACGGCGGTCCAAATTTTGAATAGAGTTAACCGTGTCATGTGGGGTATCGTATCAAAGGGCTTCATTGGCAGATTTTTAATTATTTTTATGATGTACAGTTTTCGATTTAGTATTTTTAAGGTTGCTTATCCAG
Source organism: Coleophora flavipennella (assembly GCA_947284805.1). Classification (NCBI taxonomy): domain Eukaryota; kingdom Metazoa; phylum Arthropoda; class Insecta; order Lepidoptera; family Coleophoridae; genus Coleophora; species Coleophora flavipennella. The sequence continues at coordinate 9,995,075 of OX369288.1, forward strand.
AGATGTGGTGGTACGGAACCCTCGGTGAGCGAGTCCGACTCGCACTTGGTCGGTTTTTAGGTTTCCGTGCACCCAACGGGTGACCAAGGAGGCCCTATTACTAATTCTATTGTGCTATTACTAAGCCTCTGCTGTCTGTCCGTCTGTTAGCGGACTGTATTTCATGAACCGTAATAGGTAGGTAGACAGTTGAAATGTTCACAGATGTATTTCTGTTGCCGCTATAACAACAAATACTATAAATTAAAAAAAAATAAAAAAATTAGGGGGTGCTCCTTACAAAAATCGTGTTTTTTATAGGTCTTTAGAAGTATTTTTGATTTAACTCTATCGTAAAAACAGTAATACATACAAGCATGAAACTCCATGTGATAACACTGTCGGCAAAGTGTGAGTCGCACTCGCGCTAAGGAGTCCGAACTGAATGAAAAAAAAGCATATTTTTGTAGCTCACGTTGATGTCTTTTGTTTGTAATGTGAATGGGTATCATTGTCATTATTACTGTGTAGTTGCGGGGAGAGGTGTGCAGGTACGGAACCCTCGGGGTGCTAGTTTGACTCGCACTTGGCCGATTTTGTGTAGTTGGTTTAGGATATTTTGTATGAAGTTTTTACAAACTTTGTTTCCAAAAAAATATTAAGTGCATGTAATAAGTGGATTGGTTAACTACTGCTCGTAAATTAAGAAATAAAGTAAGTGTGTGGTTTTATGAAACCACGGTAAAAGTGAAACTTTACAGAGGACGAAACGATCATGGCTGCTCTCGCTACGGTACAGAGGACGAAAAGGTCATACCGTCAGACGAAAGCGACCGTCACGCGACATGCAACACACAGACGAAAAAATTTAAAAGCTGTAGGCTTAATAATTTTCCCTTTAAATTTACATTATATCCTACTATCAGAATTGCTAAACTTAAGTGTCAGTGGGCGCGGCACATAGCACGTTAAACAGATGACCGTTGGGGTAGTAAACTTCTCGAGTGGTGACCGCGCACCGGAAAAAGTAGCGTAGGTAGACGACCTGGTCGCGGGAAGCCGCTGGATGCGGGCAGCGCAGAACTTTCGTTGTGAGGCCTTTGCCCTGCAGTGGACGTCCTTTAGCTGATATGATGATATGATTATGATATCCTACCATTCGCAATACGTGTCAGATTTCCCGATTCCAGACTGTACATTTAGTTATGTAGAAACGCATGTTTTTTTAAAAATCCTAAACTAATAAGGCCTTGGCATCATCTCACCTGACCTGATGGTAAGTGACGATGAAGCCGAAGATGGAAGCGGGCTTACCAAGATTCCCCTACGCGATAGGGATATGGCTATCTTATCTTCAAGCCGTAACTCATCAATGCTGTTAACACTGATAATAACAGTCTAACCATTACGCCACGGAGGCGGATCGCCACGGCGATCAAACTTTAAGAAAATACATATGCTAATACATTTCAAGTTCTTAAAATTAAACTAAATTAATAAAACCTATCCATTCACATGCAATCGACTACATCAGATCAGATGTATACCTATAACACACCCTGGACACTGCATACAACGGTCGTGAAATGACGTTTCGAAAAACAAATGACGGTGCAAACAAAATGACGGTTAAATCCTATACATTCGAGAACCAAACTGTAAGCAATCTGTATCAATCTGGGTGACGAGGGGGTGAGGTCGCAATCAGAGAGCGGCAGAGAGTGTCCATACTGTATGTTAGTACTTATATACTTTGCCTATAATCTAATGCAACGCCAACTTGCTAATACGTAACTTTTTGCGTGTTAGATAACGTTCTCTAGTAAGAAAACAAATTTAATTTTCCGCAGCATCTAATTCCGTCATTTTATAGTTACCGGCGAACAACCTGACATTTAATCTTATGTAATCAGCTTTACAGTTGAATTTCGCGTGAGTGTCTTAATGCGACTTACGCCTTTTCCTTAGGGCGTCAATACACATTTTCGTTTATTGCGAGCTTAGTAAATATTCTAGGAAAATTTCGTCTTAGCCGTTTTATCAATACCTTCATTCATTCATTCTCTTAGTGTTGGTGCTTAATTCATGCGTCTAACTTATGTAATTTAGGAAAAAAAAACAATAATCACTCAAAACTACATTATTTTACAAAATAAAAAGTATTGAGCGAAAACCGATATATCGTGTTTTTTTTTTAGCCACACTATCTCATCTGTGGCCACACAAAAGAAGAAAGTTCATAGAATCAACTAGTTTATTATATTCTCTTTGGAATCAACTGCGTAGTTTTTCGCGTTCATTGAATTACTACTACTTTTATGCAAGCTTATGATTATGAGTGACCGAGTGCCTAAAGGGCGAGGTATTGATTGGAACAGTTGTCTCTGTCTTTTTCTTTACGTGTAAACAGTAAAAAAAATAACCACACTTTTTCAATGGTTTTTCGTTTCAATCAAAAACTACAATGAAATTATAAAAAATAATAACATTACTCACTTTATATTATCGTAACAAATATTGTTGTATATTTTTTTTAATTTACACTTCCAAATATGAGTCATAACTAGAGTTGAAATTAACGATGTAGACCTATCTTTGGTATTTTTTTCTATCGAGCCAAAACTGCTCAATCGTGTTTCTAATAGCTTTTGACACTAAGGAACTGGGAACATCATCAACAATAAGGGTATTTTTTCAACCTTGAGTTTTCTATCGTTAAGGAGTTATTGACGTCAAAAATAACGAAAATCTGTAATAATAACATATTCTAGATACCTAACATTTAACATTTCGATACCTAGTTTTAAAAAGGCTTACGTCGATGGGCTTACGACTTTCAACATTGTCACACACAATCGCACCATATTATAGCTATTCAGCGATTTATTATGTGACTATGTGTTCTGCGGTTACTGAAGAGAAACATTAATAAGCGGTTCTTTATTTTACAATGTGTTGATGCAGCACTGACAACAGTACAAACGTTGATTTCTTTTTCTTTGTTCCATTTGGCGCCTTTCTTGTAAGGTAATACAGTTTATTATCACTGTAGTTTGTGCGCACCGCCTGCATTAACAAATTTGCTGCGCTACAATAGGAAGCAAGGTGCTTGTATCAGAAATCATATCGTGTGCCAAACAATTGCCACGTTAGTGCTTATGATGCGATTGAAGTATTTTTATGTTGATACTTCCATTACAGCGATATTGTATACTGACTGTGGTCTGTGGCTTCTTTATTTTATTGAGTAGGTACGTACTTGAACGGACATTATTAAACCTAAGCAATTTAAAACAAAACAATTTAAAAAACAAAGACAGGTTATAGGTAGTACGTCACAAATAATAATTTCCCTAAAACCGAAAAGTTTTTATGCTCAAAAAACTAAATGCTCAATTGAACGGTTCCAAATTATAGAGACGATTCTGGGACCTTGATTCCACCTCCAAGATTCATCAACAGATCAACTTCAAAGAGGATCTTTTTTCACCGGGAATACGGCTTCATTTCAAATTTCAGCTCAATCGTACCCCTGGAAGTCGCTCTGAAATCGATCGCAAGATTTGAACTAAACAAACAGGTACTTACATACATACCTACATAAGTACATTGCAAGTTAAATTAAAACTTTTAAAATAATAGAAATCGTAGCAAATCTAAATTTTCCAGTTCCTCATTGAGTTGGGGAATCTTGGTAAGCCCGGTTCCATCTTCGGCAACATCGTCACTTACCACCAGGTGAGATGTTGTCAAGGGCTTACCAATTGTGAATAAAAAAAAAATCTACCGTCATTTATTTATGATTGACTGGACACTATAATAACTGACACTGCTCATACTTGGTGTATATGACGTGGTTATATCACAGAATTGGGCACATCATCAAATGCCTGGGCATTTCATACTAAACGAACAAAACCTAACTGCACTTTACCCCCCGACAGTATCTTCATCAACCCTAACGAACCTATTATCGCTCGCTTCGCTCGCTCGACTCAGATCCGCCCGGCCATTTCACGATCTGTAAGAGAATATCTGGGCAGATATATAAATTCTTTGGTTCTGACCCATAAGCGATGGTTACATGCTCTGCAAATAAAAATGGCGAGCGGTTTTAATGGGCGCGCCAAGGAGCTTGCATGCGTTATGTTATGTATGATGTATGACCTTTGGATATAAACTGACTAAACGTAAACATTCACAGATCATTATGCATTAAATGACCTTCGTGTACATTAAAAATGAATTAACAAACTAAATTTAAATTATTCTCAAATATTTTCTTGATTATTTTATATTTTATTTAAAAACCAATTGTAAACAGTCATTTTTTACATAAATAAATCGAGTCCGCATGATCTCCGCTCGGTCTACTTAATGATTAATGTACATGTCGCAGGCATATTGTATGATTCGTCATTTTACAATAGGTCAGGCAAATTATAAAATTGCGAGGGGGAGAGCCTGTTAAGGTTTGACTGCCAAGGCGCTAAGATCACTTAATCCGAGCAAGTTGATTACGTGTTTCAATAATATCAAACGTAAGTCTATTCATTTTAAGTTCAAATTAATGCGGGCTTCATCGCGGCTGCTACGTTGAAACCGAACGCCCAATTCTGCATTTTACATGTTTTTATTACTCTTCAACACTTTCAAATAAGTTGTAAAAAATTATGTTAATTAAAATGAAAGGTCTTAAAGGCATGGATTTTTGTGTGTTGGTTTCAATATTACCTATTTGTTTTCGAGAAATTTTACACTTAATGCCAAAAACAGGGGCTACAGTATATTTTTTTACATCAAAGTGGTAATATTTTTAAAATTGTGTTCAATTAAATCGATTGTTTCTTACTTTAAGCATGTTTTTTCATGGTGATAGCTTTACACAGTCTTTCAATAATTTGAATTGAACAATTTGTCATTTGATCCATCTTAAGGCCCTAAATCAATCAAACCTGATCGAACCTAACATAGCTCGCTTCGCTCGCTCATTTAAAATCTGCCGTACGGCATTTTTACAATTTGCCTAGCTCGACATTTTACAATCTGCGTACAGAATTTTACAATTTGCCTGACCGTTTATATACGGACGAACAGCTATTACAATTTTTACAATCTGCGTATAGAATTCTACAATTTGCCTGACTGTTTATATATACGGACGAATTATTACAAATTGCCTGACCATTTGTAAAATGACTAATCATACATTCGCTTGCTCATTTTTTAATCGGCGTACAGTATTTAACATGTTGCCTGACCGTTTATATACGGACGAACTATACAATTTGCCTGACCATTTGTAAAATGACTTATCTTAAAATTTGCCGGCCACATACACACTATCTTCCCTTATTTATTAACCTACTAGCTTTTGCCCGCGGCTTCGCTCGCGTGGACATCGTTTTTATGACTGTCTTTGAGGGTGAATAGTGCGCGAGCCGCAAGCAATGGCAATGTTAAAAAAAAACACCCAAAACAAGTATTTTTTAGTTGTCTCAGGAACTGCATCCGACTAGGCACTAAAAAGTAGTCTATATCCTTTCCTATGACACGTTACCTCCATGCCAAATTTCGTCATTTCGTCTCGCTTCACACCAGGATGTCGCGGGTTCGATTCCCTTTGGGGTCAACTTGTAAGACTCGGTTTGGTTGGTGGTAGGGTATTTTCTAAGCTCGCCTGGCTAGCTACCACCATCTTATCTAAGTCTTGCCGCCAAACATCAGTGTTAACAGCATTGATGTGTTCCGGCTTGAAGATAGGATAGCCAGTTCTCCATTGCGTTGGGGAATCTTGGTAAGCCCGCTTCCATCTTCGGCATTATCGTCACTTACCATCAGGTGAAATGATGCCAAGGGCTTACCAATTGTGTTGAAGCGTGAAAAGGTAACAAGCAAACACAGTTTCACATTTATATTATTAGTAAGGATTTTATTTTTATTGCATTTAAAACGTAGCGTGACATCACACCTCTTGGTATTTTTTAAGTTTTTTTATTACATTAGTTAGTTTTTAAGATATGGGCTTTTTCATGGCTTGAAAAAATGATCACATTTTTCAATTTTTTGATTTTTCAAAAAGTTTTTAACTATAAACAATGTATTTTCTACATTAAAGCCCTTAACAATACTCACATTTGACACTAAATCATTACAATACCTGAAATACTTTCAGAGTATGATCGGCATGTCACACTTTTAGCACAGTATCACAATATAGCGGCTTACAGTAGCGCAACGAATGTACTTACGCAGAGAAACGGAAGGGCGCTTGCGGGGCAGCGGGCGGCGGGGCACAGCCTGGCAAACTCCGCGTAGGTACTAGCCCATACTAGCCTGTAGTCAGCCTGGCAAACTCCCGGAGTTTTTTACTTTATATAGGGTGTAAAATAATTGGTGTAGGACCCGTTAACTGGAGCTTCTACTCTTCATACTGAACAACTCCGGCATGAAGATAAGATAGCCAGTTCCCCATTGCGTTGGGGAATCTTGGTAAGCCCGCTTCCATCTTCGGCAACATCGTCACTTACCACCAGGTGAGATGTTGTCAAGGGTTTACCAATTGTGAAAAAAAAAAAACTTTCCCCAAGGGACTTACAGCCAATTCTCAAAAAAGAAAAGAAAACCCTCCATACTAAGATGCACAAAATTAGTCGATCAGCTGATCGATTTGTATGGAGAGTTATGTTATCTTGTACACAATAAACTGTTAAATCCTACTAATTTTAATATAAACACGAAAGTTTGTAAGAATGTATGGATGTATGTTTGTTACTCTTTCACGCAAAAACTACTAAAGGGATCTGGCTGAAATTTGGTAGGTAGACAGATTAGGACCTAGATCAACACAAAGGCTACTTTTTTCCTCGCTCGCGAGCCGCTTGCGACTTGCGCACTGCGCAAAAGTTAAAGACCAGTTTTTGTGTGTTGGTTTCATTCAACATGAACTATTTGTTTTCGAGAAATTTTGCAATTAATGCCAAAAACACACTACAGTATATTTTTTTACATCAAAAGTGGTAATATTTTTAAAATTGTATTCAATTAAATCGATAGCTTTACACAGGCTTTCAATAATTTGAATTGAATATTGTCATTGGACCCATCTTAAGGTCTTAATAGCGCAAAACATGATATTACACTTCAGTACAGTTGTAGATTGCAGAACATTTGTGGTATGATAAGCGCGCGTCATACAAGATATGACGAAAGCGAAGGTTCAGGTGTCAAAAGCGTCCAGCACGAATCGCCCATTGATCACTGGGCGGGCGGGCGGTGGCGATGGCGGCGGGGGCGGGCGGGACAGCCCACGTGGTGCCAGCGCCGGAAATAGCAGTCTATCCCGTGCCGCCTCTCAGCTCACCTCGTAGATTATTTGAAACAGGAATATTAAATCTTAAATAAAAAATTAAATCTAAGTGTCCTTCTACAATAAAACGTTAAATCCTTCTATAAAATTTACTCGCTCAATTCGTTTAAAAAGTATCTCAGGCACGTTTCAGTGAAGTGATATTTAAAATTAAATGTAATTAAATTAAGGTCGCGAAGATTTGCACTTGGCATTTGTGAAAGAAACGTAAGCGTTAATGAGGTGATTTGTTTATTAAAAGTACGGAACAAACAGTGTATTCGTACATCTACGTGTCTATTGTAGTGTAAGCAAAGCAGTGATTCTATTTTATACGTGAAGTGCTAGATCGACATTTCTCGCGTCTCAATCCTTCGCATTGGCCAGTAGGTGTTCTGTAACGAGCGCCGGACCGCCGGGTTTATTTTGAATTCAGAATACTTTGGCTAGGCGAGAGTCGTGAATTTTCGCGGTTGCTTACGGCGCCGGCGCCGACGGGGACACGGCGACAGGCGCATGCGCTGATGCGATGCGCGAGACTCTTGCTGCTTTGTTGCGCAGCTCTGTCGCGGTGCAGGCGCCAGCGGCCAACGCGGACAAGCAGAATGGCGTTGCTCCAGTGCTCGTGTTTGCTGATGAAGGTGCTTTTCTTTTTGTCACATTTTTGTTGGAGACATAAAATTCAAAGTTACATGTAGATTGAGTGTGCAAAAGTCGGGCCCAGTGGCTAACTCAGAATGGCAAAATTGCCCCAGTGCTCTAGTGTTTCATACATAATAAGATGTCTTTTGATTTATCTCGTAATTTGTTTGACACGGTCGGTGTTTCGTCGGTGGCGTAACGGTTAGGGCCGCTACCTCCTATCCTATCCGGGTGGTCGTGGTACGAATCCTGCCTCGTACCAATGTGTTTTCTAATTTCGATTTCATATGTACGTTTATCCGACGCTCTTACGGTGAAGGAAAACATCGTAAAGAAACCTACCGCACACGCCTGCGGAGGAACTCGAAGGTTGTGTGTGACGTCGACCAACCCGCACTGGGCCTGCGTGGAAGACTAAGGCCTAATCGCCCTAATTTAGGGTAGACTCGAGCCCCTTAGTGGGGACGTGCATGAGCTGATATGATGATTGTTTGACACGAAGTTACTTGATACTTTACAAATCCTTCACGGGGCGCTTTTTACTAACAATAAAGGTTTTATTCTTGTTGGGTATTCCATAAATTGGTGTTTTAAATAAATCCGTTTGGTAGGTTGTTCACGCCTAGTTTCCCTCCAACTCAACCAATTTAGATGGGCAATAGCTCAAACGAAAGAGCTTATTCTAGCGAGTGTTCGTACTTTAAAAGAAACCGCGCAGGTACCAATAAGATACAGAAAAAAAAACGGGTGGGGCTGTGTCGGGGCACACGGCCGTTGGTTTTAACGTGAATACGTCTCGTAACGGGTAATATGTAGTTTCTATATAAAATATTAATGACCTTCAAAATGGCGGGGCTGCCCCCTCCACCGCGCGCGATGTGTTACAGTCCTTACTTAGCGTAATAAATTCTTTGATTCTTTAGCTATCAAGTGGTGTAAACGAAATTTGGATGGAGATGATAGATATGTAGCTACAACACTAAACTGTATCCCCCGATTTTGTTATCATTCGTTTTTTTGGATTGCATCCCTATGGAGGTAATTTTAAAGACGTATTCACGTCAAAAACCAGAACACGCGTACGGCGATAAAAGTGAGGCAAATTGTGCTTGTATGAAACTACTCTAAATCGGTGTAGTTTTGACGTTTTGTTCCTTCTAAATCCTGCGTGCAGGTGATTTATTTTTGTGAGTAAACAAGCAGTGGTTCTTCATAACTTACCTAATTTAAAAAGTATTAAATTCCGACCTAATATAGCAACATTACATCCAAGGGAAGGAGGGTATTCGTGGAGTTTTTGGCTTCAGCGCGCGTCATACTATTCTGACTTAACGCGCATTCTGGTTTTTTCTGTATTCTGAGCAATAAATATGGAGTCTTTTTCTCTTACAAATTTTTAGGGGTGCTTCCCATACAAGTAAAAGCGGCACGAGAAAAAATATTTTTTGAAACCCCTCGTGAAGGGATCACTGAATCCGTCTTTTTGAATGAAGTAGGTACCTGTGCTTCCTATCAACATTTTTTTATCCGATGTGTCGCTTCCAAGATAAAGTTCGTCGAAGAAGTAAAAGGAAACCGGCCAAGTGCGAGTCACCAGAACCGCCATCCGTTCGATCAAACTAGATGACGCTAGTTTCTTCATGTTTTAAAAAAAAACACGTTTTTTGTATGGAAACTCCCCTTTTTTCCTTTTTTTAATTTTTTGTATTTGTTGTTATAGCGGCAACGGATATACATCATCTGTGAAAATTTCAACTGTATAGCTATCACGGTACATGAAATTACACCATTGACAGACAGACGGACGGACAGCGGAGTCTTAGTAATAGGGTCCCGTTTTTATCCTTTGGGTACGGAACCCTAAAAAGGAGATGGTTTGTCTCTTTTGGTCATACTCATCATCATATCAGCCAGAAGACGCACACTGCTGGACAAAGACCCCATGACCAGTGCTGCGCTGCCCGCGTCCAGCGGCTTCCCGCGACCCTTGCCAGGTCGTCGGTCCACCGTCTGAAAGGCCTGCTAATTCTACGTCTTCCAGTGCGCGGTCGCCACTCGAGAACTTTACTACCCCAACGGCCATCGGTTCTCTTTTGGTCATTATCATCAAAAATAAATAGCTCCTTGCCGTCTTCTTAGTCTTAGGGTTCAGTACCCAAAGGGTAAAAACGGGACGCTATTACTGAGACTCCGCTGTCCATCTGTCTGTCTGTCCGTAGTTCGTCCGTCCGTCTGTCACCAGGCTGTATTTCATGAACCGTGATAGGTAGACAGTTTAAATATTCACAAATGATGTATTTCTGTTGCCGTTATAACAACAAATACTAAAAAACAGAATAAAATAAATATTTAAGGGACTTCCATACAACAAACGTGCTTTTTTTGCTCGTTTTTACTCGATATTGATAACGGCAACAGGTAGATGCTTGAAAAATTCACAGAATATTTAGTTATATATTCACTTTAACAAGAAATAATTAAATTAAAATAAAATAAATATTTAAAGGGGGCTCCCATACAAGAAATGTGATTTTTATGTGAATATTTATGTGAATATTTAGGTAAATATTGACTTTTAAATTAAATAATGAAAATAAAATAAAACAAAGATATAAGGGGGGCTCCCATACAACAACAGTGATTTTTTTTGCTCGTTTTTGCTCGATATTGATAACGGAAACAAGTAGACGCTTAAAATATTCACAGAATATTGAGTTGTATAATAAATATTAAATAAATATATAAATATAAATAAAAATAATTAAAATAAAATTAATGCTTAATTAATCCCATACAACAAACGTGATTTTTATAAATAATGGTACGGAACCCTTCGTGCGCGTGTCCGACTCGCACTTGGCCGGTTTAAAAAAAAACCTACTGGTAAACGATGCAAGCAACTTCCCCGATGTAAACCTTCAATCTTATGTAAAATTCGTGTAAAAGTCGTGCCTACACATTTTCTCCGTTTTAAATCGCCACACCGCATTATTAGATTTTGCCTGCGATGTTAATACTGTTTACTTAACTAAATATTTAAAATATATAGATACAAGAATGTCGGCAAACGATTTTAATGTTTTGTGCAAGCAAACCGAAGATCTCAAATAATTTTTGTGAAAATAGTCTTGTTGTTACTGTGGCAGAGCTGAAATCAGGTTTAATATTTTTAACATTTCTGGTTATAAGAAGTAATGTATTTTCAACCGACTACAGAAAAGGAGGTGAGCTTCTCAAGTGATCCCGTATTTATATATTTTTTAGGTTTCCGTACCTAAAGGGTAAAAACGGGACCCTATTCATCAATTTAAGTCTCATTAGACTCCGCTGTCCGTCCGTCCGTCTGTCACCAGGCTGTATTTCATGAACCGTAATAGCTAGACAGTTGAAATTTTCACAGATGATGTATTTCTGTTGCCGCTATAACAACAAATACGAAAAATTAGAAAAAGTGAGTCTCCATACAAAAAAGCGTTTTTTTTTAAACGTGAAGAAACTAGCGCCATCTAGTATGATGGAACGGAATCCTTTATACGCGGTTCTTTCTATGTATGACCATGACCAAGCATAACTTTTTACAGAGTCGTCTGATTTCGATAATCCTACTAATATTATAAACACGAAAGTTTGTAAGAATGTATGGATGTATGTTTGTTACTCTTTCACGCAAAAACTACTGAACGGATCTGGCTGAAATTTGGTAGGTAGATAGATTAGGACCTGGATTAACACATAGGCTATTATATTCCACGCTCGCGAGTCGCAGACTCGCGCACTGCGCACCTTCGGAAAGTCATTTTAGCTAATATTTAGAATTATTTTTCACTTTTTAGTTTGAGGTGCTTTAAAAGCGTGTTTTTTAGTTTTTTTTTAAACTATATGTATTTTGATTTGTACCATCATTATGTATCTGTGTATGGTGATAAGGAACAAATAAATTTTTTATGTCTTAACTCAAATAATTACTAGTATAGACTAGGTGACATTTATTGATTCCTTGTCACCAAGCACAGATATACATAATGTTGGAACAAATCAAAATAAATATAGTTAAAAAAAGATAAAAAACACGTTTTTAAAGTAAACTCCCAAGTCAATTAAGTAAGTCAATTCCCCCCTATTACCCATGGATATTTTGTAAACGGTCCTGTGTGCAAACACTCATCGTCAGTAAATTAGTTATTTCTCTTTGAGACTTTATATGAAGTTGTTACTATCTACCTATTTCTTTATTTGATCAATTCCATCGCTACGCATGTGACTCTTACCAAAGTATACATATTAGTACTAACATACAGTATGGAAACTCCCTGCCGCTCTCTAGATTGCGACTTCACCCCCTCGTCACCCAGATTTCCCATATTTCCCGTATTTCCCATGGATATTCTGTAAACGGTCCTGTGTGCAAACACTCATCGTCAGCACGTGATTCGGCCACCGTGCGTCATTCCTGTCATTCAGGGCAACTTGAGATAAATCATCCGTTCACGCTAGACCGCTTCTCCTAGAAAATTAGTTATATTTCTCTTTGAGACTTTATATGAAGTTGTTACTATCTACCTATTTCTTTATTTGATCAATTCCATCACTAGGCATGTGACTCTTACCAAAGTATACATATTAGTACTAACATACAGTATGGACACTCCCTGCCGCTCTCTAGATTACGACCTCACCCCCTCGTCACCCAGATTTCCCATTATTTCCCGTATTTCCCATGGATATTCTTTAAACGGTCCTGTGTGCAAACACTCATCGTCAGCACGTGATTCGGCCACCGTGCGTCATTCCTGTCATTCAGGGCAACTTGAGATAAATCATCCGTTAGCGCTAGACCGCTTCTCCTAGCAAATTAGTTATTTCTCTTTGACATTTTATATGAAGTTGTTACTATCTACCTATTTCTTTATTTTATCAATTCCATCGCTGCGCATGTGACTCTTACTGTTGGGTTATTCTCATATTATACCGATGGTTACTGACAGTATTTTTCCATTAATTGTCGGTAGGTAGCTACTTATCTACAACCAGTAATTAAAACATACCTAACAGAAACACCGCACAAACACAATAAGATTTAAGCTAGCTAGGCCTATGATAACAATAACAGTAACTTACTGTTACTGTATGAAAAAATATAAACTAAGTAATTATGAAAGCTATAAGTACTTAGTTTTGCAGTAATTTTAATTTTTCTTTTACGTTGTATATTAATATGGATAAAATAAATAATATAAAAGTAAAAAAAAATACTGACCCGATGGTCCAGTGGCAGCGCTCCTGCCTGCTCGATCGCGAGAGTAGTGGGTTCGATTCCCACTCAACATTCGTGTGACGAACAGTTTTGTTTGCTGTGTCTGGGTTTTCAATATACATACAGTGTGTAAAAAAATTGGTGTAGTACCCGTTAACTGGGAATTCTACTCATCATACTGAACAACTTTCCCCAAGGAACCCATAGTCAAATCTCAAAAATAAAGGTCGATCAGCCGATCGATTTGTATGAAGAGTATAATTTTTTTTAAGCTATTGCATAGCTTTTATCACACATGTTTTACAACTCTTTTTTTTAATTTTCTAATTTACCCCACAAAAGTGGCCCCCATGTTTAAAATTCATTTATTTTCGTTACACGTCCGTCTTTATGTCACCGACTTACATATGTGTACCAAACTTCAACTCAATCGGTCTAGCAGTTTCGGAGCAAATTGTCTGTGACGGACAGACAGACCCACGAGTGATCCTATAATGGTTTTATTTACCTTTTGAGGAACGAAACCCTAAAAACTAAATATTCATATTAATTTCTTAAAATAGTCAGTATAAAATTGAAATATCTCCAAATGGTTTTTTCTTTATTTTCATGTCTTTTATAAAACCGGCCAAGTGCGAGTCGGACTCGCGTGGAGAGGTTTACTTAAGTCTTAGTATTTTCTTTTAACAGGAAAACCTAAAATATTCGCTATTTTTTTAAATATGTTTTTTAAAAATATAATTTTAAAAAACTCTCATTTTTGTATGAAGTATACGACTTGATTTTTATTGCCGTTGGGGTAGTAAAGTTCTAGAGTGGCGACCGCACACCGAAAAAAGTGGCGTAGGCAGGCCTCCCACGCGGTGGACCGACGACCTGGTGAAAATCGCGGGAAGCCGAAGGATGCGGGCAGCGCAGGAACGGTCGTCGTGGAAATCCTTGGGGGAGGACTTTGTCCAGCAGTGGACGTTTTTTTTCGACTAATATGATGATGATACGGAACTCCAAAAACTGAACCATGCAATAAGTAGAGCAGAGAGCCCATAGAGGAAGCTCTATCGAGGAAATTACTTGAAGGGTGACGCAAGCTTTAGAAGGTAGCAATTAATTGATGTGATAGAGTAGATAGATTCCGTAGCTCAGAGGCAAAATTCACTGGATTTACGCAGGAGTTCGCGGGTTCAATTCCCGGCGGGGTCAATTTGTAAGACTTGGTTTGGTTGGTGGAAGGGTATTTTCTAAGCACGCCTGGCTAGCTACCACCAACTTATCTAAGTCTTGCCGCCAAATATCAATGTTTATATCATTGGTGTGTTCCGGCATGAAGATAAGATAGCCAGTTCCCCATTGCGTTGGGGAATATTGGTAAGCCCGCTTCCATCTTCGGCAACATCGTCACTTGCCACCAGGTGAGATGTTGTCAAGGGTTTACCAATTGTGAATAAAAAAAATAGAGCGTCAGTGGCGAACAAGGGCCGCAACCTCCTATCCAGGAGGTCGTGGTTTGAGTCCTGCTACGTACCAATGTGTTTTAGAATTTCGATCTCATATGTACGTTTGTCCGACGCTCTTACGGTGAAGGAAAACATCGTGAGAAAACCTGCAACATCTGCGAAGAAACTCGAAGATTGTGTGTGAAGATGACCAACCCGCACTGGGCCCGCGTGGTCGACTAAGGCCCGATCGCACTAGTTCAGGGTAGGCTCGAGCCCCTTGGTGGGGACATTATAAGCTGATATGAATGAGAGTAGATATAACCTAGTTTTTTACAGTGCAACGTACTGTTTGCTGAGATCAGAAAAAAACCGGCCAAGCGCGAGTCGTACTCTCGTACTAAAGGTTCCTTACCACGAATGCGTGTCGTACTGCGCACCTATTTTTGTATGGGAAGTAGCCTTATTCACATTTTTCCTGGAATTTTTTTTAAATTTACTTTTAGTAAGCCCTTGGCATCATCTCACCTGATGGTAAGTGACGATGATGCCGAAGATGGAAGCGGGCTTACCAAGATTCCCCAACGCAATGGAGAACTGGCTATCTTATCTTCAAGCCGGAACACATCAATGTTGGTAACACTGATGTTTGGCGGCAAGACTTAGATAAGATGGTGGTAGCTATGATAAGATATGATAGCAAACCTAAAAATTAAGTTTGGAAAAATTTAAAGAAAACAGCTGGAGATATTAAAATAATAATTCCCTAATTTGTATTGTACAAACACACACACGTACACGCACTTTTTTTTTTACTTTCGGGCGACTGAAGAGAAATTACGGCTTGATATCTTGCATGAGTTTTAGTTAAATTTCGTTTCATAAGAGGATTGTGAAGCTCCGAATTTTCATAGAAACGGCGATAACGATTTTCACCTCTTAATTTGTGGTGTTAACATTTTTGGACCAATTTTTAATAGGTTGTCAGTCAGAACAAAAGCTACGCTTATACGTTTCGTTTTTTTAATAACTGATTATAAATAAACAAAAAATGGCCGAAATTAGTTTTGTATGAAAACACGTGAACGACAATAAAATTAAGCTTATTAACTTTATCAAAAAAAAAAACGTAAAAACCTATGTTTTGTTCTGACTGACAACCTATCAAAAATAAGTCCAAATCGGTTAACATTTAAGAGGTGAAATTAACTCCGTTTGTATGATATTTGAAAACGCTAAACACTTTAAAAAACCGACTTCCATCGCAATAAATTAGTACATTTTTGCATTATTATTTTTGGTTTTTGTTAATTTTCTACTAAATTACTACACCGATTTTGATAAAATTTATATGGGACTACACGGGAAGCACTAGCTTTCAAATAAAAAAAGAATCATAAAAATCGGTTCACCCAGTCAAAAGTTCTGAGGTAACAAACTTAAAATAAAAAAAAACATACAGACGAATTGAGAACCTCCTCCTTTTTGGAAGTCGCTTGAAAAGTCGTAGCTTCACAATCCTTTTAAGATCTTTCCTCCTAGTTTCTAGTATTTTACACGATTTGCCGTAGCAAAAATTAAACTGCGATAACCTATTGATTTTATTATCATTGAAATATATCGTATGTCACTCAGGGGATCAAGACGAATCTAACGACGCCTCGCACTCCAAAATCCACCAAGCAGTTCAGGTTAAAAAAAGACATACATACACACGTAAAACATTACCCACCTTCTGAGCAGTCGGGTAAAAATTTTGACAAAGCTTCGTTGTCCGTCACAGAGGTTCAGCATAGTATTGTAACGCGCAAGCTTTCATGCGTTCTTCTTTCATTCGATCTTTTTTTATTCCATCCTTACTATGAAAATGTGTTTTTTTGTTTGTTTGTTACCTTTTCACGCTTCAACGCCTTGACCAATCTTAATGAAATTTGTCATGCAGGTAGCGTGTATCACGAGGAAAGACATAGGCTACTTTTTATCCCATGAAAATAGCATAGCCCGATGCAGTTCCTGAGGGAACTGAAAAAATACTCTTTTTTTTGG
This sequence comes from Coleophora flavipennella, assembly GCA_947284805.1. Classification (NCBI taxonomy): domain Eukaryota; kingdom Metazoa; phylum Arthropoda; class Insecta; order Lepidoptera; family Coleophoridae; genus Coleophora; species Coleophora flavipennella. The sequence continues at coordinate 10,011,777 of OX369288.1, forward strand.
ATAATCACTTTAACAACGCAACGGAACAATAGATTTTTGTGATTTTTTGCACAGAGATAGTTGAGGGGATGAGTAATGACATGATTTACTAATAAGCATATCCTCATATAGTTTCCGAGGGATCTGGAAAAAAACATGCACCCTCTAAAACAGTCATTAAAACTATGTCCACGCGGGCGAAGCCGCGGGCAAAAGCTAGTCTATTTATATTTTTTTACGCATGCGCTGACATTTCATTCGAAAATAAAATGCATGCTTCAATATTTTTACTACCATTTGAAACTGAAACAATAATAAACACTGATAATTTTAAGCAAAAAAAAACCGACTTCAAACAGGAAACTAAGGTTCCACTCGATTTTTCTGGGATGCCATCATCAGATCCTGGTTTCCTTATCATGGGTATTGGGACCCTTGGGATATCTCCTTTCTAACAAAAAAAGAATCATCAAAATCGGTTCATGAACGACGAAGTTATCCGCGAACACAAATAAAAAAAATTATATATACGGTCGAATTGAGAAAACCTCATCCTTTTTTTGAAGTCAGTTTAAAATAACCGGACATACTATTTTTTTTTTATGCACAATTGGTAAACCCTTGACCTGGTGGTAAGTGACGATGTTGCCGAAGATGGAAGCGGGCTTACCAAGATTCCCCAACGCAATGGGGAACTACCTTTTCAACTGATACTTTCTTTTTACTGTTAGACCCATCTCGGTTAAGAAATAATTATGTTTTTGTTAATATAATGTAAATTTAATGTGTGTAATATTCTTTTCTAATTCTTATTAATTCTTTTATTCTTTTTAGGTCTTTTATTCTTATTTATTATAAATCACGTAAGCACGGACGGAATTTTTTAAAACCCACTCCCTACACCTACTTCTTCCGTCGCTCTACAATATGTTAACGGGACCCTACTACGAAGCCTAAGCTACGCCGCGTAGGCCACTTAGCCTACGCGGCGTAGGCTTTGCATAAGGGTCCCGAAATTACAGTTTTCTTTTTAGGGTTCCGTACCTAAAGGGTAAAAAGACTAAGACTTCGCTGTTCGTCCGTCTGTCCGTCTGTCACCAGGCTGTATTTCATGAACCGTGATAGCTAGACAGTTAAAATTTTTACAGATGATGTATTTCTGTTACCACTATAACAACAAATACTAAAAATTAGAAAAAATTAAAGTTTTCATACCAAAAACGATATTTTTTTTAAACGTGAAGAATCTAGCGCCACACCACATGGCGCTAGATTCTTCACGTTTAAAAAAAATAATTATGAAAAAAAGTATGAAACTGAAGAAACTAGCGCCATCTAGTATGATGGTACGGAACCCTATGTGTGCGGTTCTGACTCGCACTTGACCAGTTTTTTAAGGGTAATTTTTTTTTATTCACAATTGATGAACCCTACCTACCTATTTACCCAAAAGGTACCAACCCTATCACGAATCATGATTCAAGATAGGTACACTGGCCAGCACATCAAGCTATACACTCGTAGTGCGATTCTGATCCGTACGCATACGGCATAAGAACGGTACAAAGTCCAAAGTATCTAGCTTGATGTGCTGGCCTCAAATATTGAATCATCATCATCATTACAGCTCATATACGTCCCCACCGAGGGGCTCGAGCCTACCCTGTATCAGGGCGATTAGGCCTTAGTCGACCACGCGGGCCCAGTGCGGGTTGGTCGACTTCACACACAACCTTCGAGTTTCTTCGCAGGCGTGTGCAGGTTTCCTCACGATGTTTTCCTTCACCGTTAAAGCAAGCGGTAAGTATGTATGTACGTAAGTTTTTGAAAAACTCATTGGTACATTGGCCGTCCAGATTTGAACCCGGTACCTCTGGTTAGATGGACCGAGTCGTTACCGGTTGAGCCACCGACGCTTTTTTTTTTAATCATCATCATATCAGCCGAAAAACGTCCACTGCTGGATAAAGGCCTTCCCCAAGGATATCCATGACGACCGATCACGCGCTGCCCGCATTCATTGGCTTCCCGCGATCTTCACCAGGTCGTCGGTCCACCGCGTGGAAGGCCTTATAGGAAGGCTCAAGGTCACCCAAAGGGCAATAGAGCGTGCTATGTTTTGAGTACGTATAAGGTTCACCATTTCATAATAAATATTTTTCTAGGGAATAAGACATATTATTATGACGTGCCTACGTAACGTCAGGGGATCGTAGCTCAGGTACCAAGCAAAGAAATACGTTTGTACGATATGAACAATGTTAAAGAGATATCTTTTTTTATTATTAAAAACTTTGAGTGCGTTTGACTAAGTTAAGTTATGATAAGGTAAGTGATGATGCAGTCGAGGATGGTACATGCAAACTCAAATAAAGCCTATTCACTCTTGCCTTGAAGATCCCCAAATTATAGGAATCGGGAAACAATGATGCTGGCAAAGAATTCCACTCCTGCGCATAATAAATGAGGAAGCGTAACGATTCGTGCGAAAAGATGGAACATCAACAACAAAGCGGTGCAACCCCTCCATGCGTCTCGTTGACCGACGGTGGAATGGAGCCGGGGGAATGAGGTCGTGAAGTTCTTGGGCTCACTCTCCGAAATTCGATAGAATACCGATAGACAGGCGACTTTGCGGCGATGCTCGAGGCTTTGGAGCTTGTCATTGACATTTATTCTCTTCATAAAATATATAAATATGCTCTGTCAGCTGATTTACTATTGGTTTTTGAACTAATCGAACTAGGAAAAAACACATAAAAGGGATCTCTGCCCTGGCGCGCGGTCTCCAACGGAATCTACTTTTGATAAAGGACCTCCATCCTGACTCGCGGTCCCCAATGGAATGAATCTCAACTGTTTCGGAAAGCTTTCGAACGACTTACTAGTTTGGATTTGAACTTAGGTTTTTTAATGCGATTCGCGCTGGCAAGTATATGTCGCAGTCATCTGGTTGAACCTGCTATTTGATTGAATGACTAGCGCGTTCATTGAATGAAGACATTTAATTGAATGACTAAAGGACAACTCGTCAAGTTGTTTAATGTAACGTTCAACGTCTGGACTGAACGTCATTTAGCCAAGTTGTTAAATGGGATATTCCGAATAAAAACCGACGATTTCTTCTTCTGCGAAGCATTCTGAAACCCGGGGGGCTTCGCGAGGCTCTTTGACTGTATAATCAATCAAACCTGACCGAACCTAATATCTTTCGCTTCGCTCGCTCATTTACAGTTTCTTTTTAATCTATTTTTTGCCGACTTCCTTTTTGTTGTATGGAATTTGACGTTCACAATGTGAACAAGAACACTAAGTTACAAAGCCCTAATTCTCACAAATAAACTAAACAATAACTATGAACTAAATTTCAATCACCTGACTGATTTTACGTCCGCTCTGTTCAAAGAGCTCTATATTACAATCAGCTAACTAATTGGACGTTGAGTGCGCTTATTCAATCAAAGTTCAGCCTAGTCATTCAATTGAATGTCGTCATTCAATGAACGGCGCTAGTCATTCAATCAAATAGCAGATTCAACCGGATGACTGTGACATATATAATACTAGCTGTTTCCCGCGGCTTCACCCGCGTGGACCACGTTTCTATGACTTTTCGAGGGTGCGCAGTGCGCGAGCCGCAAGTGGCTCGCGAGCGTGGTAAAAAGTAGCCTATGTCTTAACCCAGGTCCTAATTTGTCTACCTACCAAATTTCAGCCAAATCCGTTCAGTAGTTTTTGCGGGAAAGCGTAACAGACAGACAGAGTTACTTTCACATTTATAATATTTATTAGTAGGGATGAGGCGCGAGTGCGCAAATGTAAAGATATAAGTACGATCTTTACTAATGTAAAGATCATAATGGCCGCATTGGCATAATAATTTATGCCAATGCGGCGCTTTTTAGTAGGTCGCAGTTATTAGACATTTGTACAGTTTAGGTAAGTAATTAATTAAATAGTCTAATTTTAGTACTCAACTTGGTCGGTATTTAATTTATCACCGCACCTCTGACTCTCATTGTTTATATCATTATATACTTGTAGGGACCAGATAGGTTAAAAACTAAAAAACACGCCTGAAAACATTTTATGTCTAAAGTGCATCTCGCGACGATTCTATCAAGCCCAAACACGGCTAGGATACATAGTCCCATTGTGGGGTTCCAGTGCAGCCAACGCTTATTCTCCGACTCCGTCATCAGATCAGCTCGATGGTACCAAGTTAGTTAAGTTTTAAATTATTGAAATTATTGTTTTGTTTTTTTTACAACTGGTGGCCTTGAGTGTTGGTGGCGTAATAGATAGGGCCGCCGCCTCCTGTCCGGGAGGTCGTGGTTCGGACCTGCCACGTAGTACGTGGCACGTACCAATGTGATTTCGAATTTAAATTTCATATGTACGGTGAAGGAAAACGTCGTGAGGAAACCTGCACATGCCTGCGAAGAAACTCGCAGGTTGTGTGTGAAGTCGACCAACCCGCACTGGGCCCGCGTGGTCGACTAAGGCCCGATTAGGGTAGGCTCAAGCCCCTCGGTGGGAACCTTTTAAAGAGCTGATATGATGAAGCCCTTGGCATCGTCTAACCTGATGGTAAGTCACGAGGACGTCGAAGATGGAAGCGGGCTTACCAAGATTTCCCAACGCAATGGAGAACTTATCTTCAAGCCGGAACACATCAATGTTGTTAACACTGATGTTTGGCGGCAAGACTTAGATAAGATGGTGGTAGCTAGCCGGCGGGCTTAGAAAGTATTTTTCTGATATTGTCTTATATTTTTCCATGTTTTGATTTTTTTTCTGAAAATCACACATCAGTAGATTTTACATAAACATATGTACATAGTTATATACAAAAGATACTAAGGGCACACCCCGGACACTGCATACAATGGCCGTGAAATAATATTTCTAAAAACAAATGAAATCACGGCGAAATTCTATACGTACGAGAACCAAACAATATCAATACCAATCTGTATCAATCTGGGTGAGGAGGGGGTGAGGTCGGAATCTAGAGAGCGGCAGGAAGTGTCCAAAGCGTATGTTAGTAAATACTCGTACATATATACTTTGCTAAGGGTAGCTATAACTTCTAAGCGCATGATATGCATCCCTTAAAAATATAGTTTAAAAAAACTAAAAAACACGCTTTTAAAGCACATCAAATTAAAAAGTGAAAAATAATTCGTAAAATAAAAAAGCGTGGGTTGATCGATATATACGAAAAATATTGCACAAAGCGCCCCACGTTTTTTTCACAATAATACTAGTATTTTTCGTTTATTATTGTTTTCAGCTTATATTAAGAATTATTTTTCACTTTTTACTTTGATGTGCTTTAAAAGCGTGTTTTTTTTAATATATTTATTTTTTAATGTTTAGTTCAGGATAATGGGATAAACTTATGAAATTATTATATTGTCACTGATTCTTGATAAATGTACAAAGTTTGAATTAAATCTGTCCGTTTAAAGTGGGTCAAAATCCAGTGCAAAGGAGTCGGTTACAAACATACAGGTGAAGCTAATAAAAGCGTGATAAAACCTAATGGCTAACTTCCTTAAGTGCCTAAGTGTTAAAAACATGCATTTCATTCCAGCACCGTCTTCGCTAAAACCTAGGAAAATTTTATTGTGCGTATCGCGTTGTCGTCGCACATTTTTTAGTTTATTTAAAACGAGCCATTAAATCTATTTTAAAGAAATCTACGTAGCTCACGTCAATAAATATATTAAGGAACTACGAGTGTATTTCCAACGAAACTGTGAATAAAAATGAGAATGAAATTAAGCACATTTTTACTTACGAGCGACGACGAAATGTGGAGAAGGTTCGCAAAAAAATCAAAGTTGAGATTTTAATTGTGATCGACTGTCTTAAAATAATAGATGTCTTAAATGTTTGTGCGGATGGTGGCGCAACGGGAGCCGGGTCGTTCTTTTCCCTCTAATATGGTTGATGAGAGCGATGACTGACTCTCGCGTTATACTCGTGACCGGGTGCTGTCAGTGTGAACTGCCCTACTCTTGTCAAAGGCATTCATGACATTCAATGATTTTTATGTTTATCTTTTCATATTCTAATGACATAATCTGGTTTATTTCAAGGATTGAATTTGGACGTTATTAACTAATGATTGTTTATTTCTTGATTTTTCACAAATGACAATATGTTGTTGTTATTTTACGACTATCAGAAAGAGTTTAATTTGCACCTGTTTTGAATAAATACCTTGAACTTTGAACCTTGTCTAACAAATCAGCCTGCTTTGGCAAGTGATGTTGACGACCGTCATCACACGGCCACAACACGTCCACTGCTGGACATAGGCCTTCCACGAGTTGGGGGGTTTTTCCGGAATCGCCACGCTTCGCAGGCGGTTGGCAATCGCAGTGTACGATGTGGTGCCACAGTACGCGGAAAGCTCTCTGCTATCCATCCTCCGGTGGTACACACGGCGCCACATCAAGCTATAAAAAACCAGTATACGCGGGCCTCGCGTATGTTGAAACGCAAAGGCGTCGTGCGACTCGCGTGACTAGCTTATAATTTCAAGAAAATTAATAAAATCAGGGGAAATAATTCGTGTACTTTTGTAAATTGGTACAGTTATACTTTGCAGTATCCAGATGAACATACTAAAAGTCCTCAAGGGTGGGGGGTATGCTGAGGGTGTAGGGGGGGTTAAAGGTACCTTTTTTCAGATTTTTGCTCATATCTCGAATATCTGTACGAATAGCATTATGATTACTTCTGACAAATGTTTTTACATAAAATTTCCTACAAATTTGGTCATATTTATAATTGCTCAAAGATCAATACTTTAGAAGTTACAGGATGTGTAAGTTTTAACAGACAGTTAAAAATAGACGATTTAAGAAAACGGCGTCGTTTTTTCGTCATTGTTCATCATCACTTACATTTTTAGTTTGAAATAAGTAATGTTGGTCATCTGCCGACCCAAGATAAAAAACCTCATGTCGATCTATTGAGAAATCTAAACAAAAAAGGCGATAATGTAAACAAGGGCCGAGCGTGCGAGTGGTGATAGAGTGCTGGTGGTGATAGAGCCATTAGATTATTTTTTTAATTCAACTTCAACGGTAGTTAGTGGTATGCGGCTGTCCGCGTCGCGCTTACGCCCGTCGTAGCTAAGGACTCACGGTATCTCGCACGCTCGGCCCTTGTTTACATTATCGCCTTTTTTGTTTAGATTTCTTAATAGATCGACATGAGGTTTTTTTATCTTGGGTCGGCAGATGACCAAGATTACTTATTTTAAACTAAAAATGTAAGTGATGATGAACAATGACGAAAAAACGACGCCGTTTTCTTAAATCGTCTATTTTTTAACTGTCTGTTAAAACTTACACACCCTGTAGCTTCTAAAGTATTGATCGTAGAGCAATTATATATATGACTAAATTTGTAGGAAATTTTATGTAAAAACTTTTGTCAGAAGTAATCATAATGCTATTCGTACAGATATTCGAGATATGAGCAAAAATCTGAAAAAGGTACCTTTAACTCCCCCCCCCCCCCCTACACCCTCAGCACACCCCCCACCCTTGAGGACTTTTAGTATGTTCATCTGGATACTGCAAGGTATAACTGTACCAATTTACAAAACTACACGAATTATTTCCCCTGATTGCCCATATTCGGCTTCATCATCATCATATCAGCTCATATAAGTCCCCACCGAGGGGCTCGAGCCTACCCTGAATTAGGGCGATCAGGTCTTAGTCGACCACGCGGGCCCATCAGTGCGGGTTGGTCAACTTCACACACAACCTTCGAGTTTCATCGCAGGCGTGTGCAGGTTTCCTCACGATGTTTTCCTTCACCGTTAAAGCAATCGGTAAGTATATGTACGTAAGATTTTTTTGGAAAAACTCATTGGTACATTGGCCGTCCAGATTTGAACCCGGTACCTCTGGTTAGATGGACCGAGTCGTTACCGGTTGAGCCACCGACACACATATTTTTTTGTTTAGACGGCCATACGTCTAAACAAAAAAATATGTGTGTATTTTCGGTCCGGTGCTCAAGAGCCTAAACTGCTGGACGGATTTGGATAAAACTTGGTTTAGGGAAATATCATTTTTATATTTCAGCGGGTTCTTTTAAGGGTTCCGTAAACCCAACGGGTGATCCAGGGATACCCTATTGCTAAACCTCCGCTGTCTGTCTGTCTGTGTGTCCGTCCGTCAGCGAGCTGTATTTTATGAACCGTAATAGGTAGACAGTTGAAATTTTCACAGAATATGTATTTCTGTTGCCGCTATAACAACAAATACTATAAAATTAAAAAACGTGTTTTTTTGTTGGTCTTCAGAAAGATTTTTTATTTAGCTCTATCGTAAAAACGGTAATACATACAGACGTGAAACTTGGTGTGGTTATAGTACTAATCCCTACTATCCCTACTAATATTATAAATGTGAAAGTAACTCTGTCTGTCTGTTACGCTTTCCCGCAAAAACTACTGAACGGATTTGGCTGAAATTTGGTAGGTAGACAGATTAGGACCTGGCTTAAGACATAGGCTACTTTTTACCACGCTCGCGAGCCGCTTGCGGCTCGCGCACTGCGCACCCTCGAAAAGTCATAGAAACGTGGTCCACGCGGGTGAAGCCGCGGGAAACAGCTAGTACTTAAGTAAAACAACAAATAACTCGAATCGCGCTAAGGAGTCCGAACTGAATGACAAAAAAGCATATTTTTGTAGCTCGCGTTGATGTCTTTTGTTTGTAATGTGAATAGGTATCATTGTCCTTATGCTATGTAGTTGTGTGGAGATGTGTAGTTGTACGGAACCCTCGGAGTGCTAGTCCGACTCGCACTTGGCCGTTTTTTTTTTCTTAACTTGATTTTGGAGTTGCCACCGTTGTAACAAAAACTTATCTCAAAATTGGTTAACGATTATTAGATACGTTACTAGTTTTATTTGCATTCACTTTGTTAGTGTAACTTCATACTTCACTATGAAGTTAATTATTTGAAGAAAATTAAGGTACTTCCCATACAAATCCAAGTTCTTTGTTATTATTCTATATCGAAAATAGACGAAACTATTTTAATGAAACTTTGCTAAGACTTGGTTCATTGGTACACTTGGTACAGTGGTTCATTATTCCAGAAAAAAAACATTAAAAAAATCGTAAAAAGGGTGGTACCTCCGATACAATAAAAACCCAGATTATTTATATTTTTTTTATCAAGTATAATAAACCTTTATACTTGGCTACTATGTTAAGCGTACCTTATGTTTATTATTGACTTGCGTGCCCGCGACTCCGTCCGCGTGGAGGATTTGAATTTTCCCACGGGAACTCTTGAATTTTTCGGGATGAAAAGTATCCTATATGTTTACCCGGGCTATAAGGAACCACCATACAAAATTCGTTTTTGCGTGATGCGCGACACAGACAGACAGACAAAAATTCCAAGTTATAGTTTTAGCCTCTATATCGTTAGGGGCTAGCTAGACGGTGAAAGTTTCGCAAGTATGCACAGCGTGGCTGCACAATTTTTTTGTCTGCTGATTTGGAAACTTTAAAAAGGAATATTTCTCTGAGTGATCGAATCAGAAACGAGGAGATCCGTAGGAGAACCAAAGTAACCGACATAACTCTCAGAATTGCTAAACTTAAGTGTTAGTGGGCGAAACACATATCTCGTAGAACGGATGGCCGTTGGGGCAATGAAGTTCTAGAGTGGCGACCGCACACCGGAAAACGTAGCGTAGGTAGGCCACCCACTCGGTGGACCGATGACCTGGTGAAGGTCGCGGGAAGCCGCTGGATGCGGGTAGCGCAGAAGCGGTCATCGTGGAAATCCTTGGGGGAGGCCTGTGTCCAGCAGTTGACGTCCTTCCGCTGATATTATGATGATGATGATAAATCTTTAAAAAGCATATGTATGAGTATGATTTCGATTACTACACGTATATAGACTCAACAGAGAGACTTATGATTCAGTAATTAATTCGGTTCGTACCTATGTACTTACCTCTCGTTTGGGTACAATATAGGTACCTACCGATAAGAAGTAATAATAAGTCTTGCCGCCAAATATCAATGTTGATATCATTGGTGTGTTCCGGCATGAAGATAAGATAGCCAGTTTCCCCATTACGTTGGGGAATCTTGGTAAGCCCGCTTCCATCTTCGGCAACATCGTCACTTACCACCAGGTGAGATGTTGTCAAGGGTTTACCAATTGTGAATAAAAAAAAATTAAAAAAAAGTTTGATGACATGTACTCACAAAGAGTAAGTAAGTAAATGTACTTTATTGCACTCCAAAAACAGGAAAGAGCTCATTTATTTTTCCAATAAATAAACCATTTTGGAAGTGCGTGTGACTGGTCTTCATCTGTAGCTAGAAACAAGAGATTTTAATGTTTTTTTTTTAATTTCCCAGGGGGCACACTCGAAGGCGGATTGGTATGGCGCGGGTACTCCGCCGGCTGCGACGCCGAGGACGGCGCGGCGGCGGGAGCGCTCACTGACGGGAACCTCAACCCTGGAGACAAGGTAGCCCCACCCATAGGCTCTCTAGCAACAGCTGTGTTCAGATAGAGGTGTAGGCAGATTGGTACGGCTGCGACGCCGAGGACGGCGCGGCGGCGGGAGCGCTCGCTGACAACCTCAACCCTGGAGACAAGGTAGCCCCACCTATAGGCTCTCATAGCAACAGCTGTGTTAAGATAGTGATGAGGCGGATTGGTACGGCTGCGACGCCGAGGACGGGGTGATGGCGGGAGCGCTTAGCAACGGAAACCTCAACTCGGGAGACAAGGTAGCCCAACATATTGGCTCTCTAGCAAGGACTGTGTTGAGATAGGATTGAAGGCGAACTGTTATGGCGCGGTTGCTCCGCCGGCTGCAGACGCCGAGGTCAGCGTAGCGGCGGGAGCGCTCGGCGACGGGAACGTCAACCCTGGAGAGAGACAAGATAGTAACCTGGCTCTCTAGCGAGGGCTGTGTTAAAATAGCGGTGCCGGCGAGGCGGGGGGAGCGCTCAGCGATGGAAACCTCAACTCGGGAGACAAGGTAGCCCAAAATATTGGCTCTCTAGCAAGGACTGTGTTGAAATAGGATTGAAGGCGAACTGGTATGGTGCGGTTGCTCTGCCGGCTACAGACGACGAGGTCAGTGTAGCGGTGGGAGCGCTCAGCCATACTCTGGACACTTTATATAACCAGCCAGAAGTGACATTTCAAAAAACAAATGACGAAACATACAAAATGGCGGCGAAATCATATGCGTTAGACAACCAAACTGTAACCAATCTTTATTAATCTGGGTGACGAGGGGGTTAGGTCGCAATCTAGAGAGCGGCCGGGAGTGTCCATACTGTATGTTAGTACTAATATATTTACGAGTACTTTGGCTCGGCGACGGGAACGTCACCCCTGGAGGGAGACAATATAGCTCCCTGGCTCTCTAGCGAAGGCTGTGTTGAGATAGGAGTGAAGACGATTGGTATGGCGCTACGCCGAGGACGCGCCGCGGTGGCAGCAGGAGCGCGATAGTATGGTCGTTAGTACTAATATATATACTGTGGTATGGTCGTCAGATAATCCTAAATAGCCTATTTTACCGATACAAAATAAATTAAAAAAGAACATTCAGTATAATAGAATTTCTTCTAGAATGGCAAAAACACTTGCTGATTTTTAACAGTAAACAATTTTAAATTTTATATTTATTAAAAACAGCAAATTAGTTCGTTAACGACGATTGCACTTATGACGTCACTATGTCAGTAACGCAAATAATTGCAGAACTAACTTTCGTTTTTGACAGTTGATAAAAAGTTATTCAAATGACTAGTAGTAAAATAGCGTATAAATAATCCTTCTATTTGTATTTTTGCGAGCGCTCTACTTCCCCAGACAATCGTAGGTTGTTTGGAAGAATCGTCAACAGTGTTTTCACAACTACATTCTCTTTTCCCTTCGACGACTTTTAGAATCAATGGTTCGTCTAGACTGAATTTAAAATGACAACAATAGATCTTTCACTGTAATAAAGCCCTTGTATAACCTCATAACTTAGTAGGTTTTGCAATACAGGGCTCAGACTCAGAATACATAACAAATCAAAACTCGCATACGGCGTTAAAAATGAAACAAGCTGTATTATAAAACTACTCTATTTAGAGTAGTTTTGACGTTCTGGTCCTTCTAAATCCTGTATGCAGGTGGTATAATTTTGTGAGTGAACAAGCGGTGGTTCTTCCTAACTTACCTATCTCAAAAAGTTTTAAAATCCGACCTTAAATAGCAATATTACAGCCAAGGAAGGAGGCGTGGAGTTTTTGGCTCGCGCGCGCGTCCTACTATGGGGATGACGAATGCTAGTCATCTGAGTTACTTTTTATCATCTGTCAAAAACGAGATTTTGTTCTAAAAATGTTTCAAATACCTAGGCGTGACGTCATAGCTTTGCAGCGTCGTTTATGTACTCATTTTGTGATTTTGGTGAATCAAAAATCGAAGGCTTGATGGAAAACAAAACGAGTAAGGTTTTCCGAAGTTTAAGTAGGAGGGCAATTTAGTTATGAAGAGTTCATAATTTATTTCTGATGCTGTCGTCATCCCTATTTTCACTGTATTTACGTAGGTTCTGATTTCTTCTGTATTCTGAGGGCTCAAATTGATTTACAATCAAAATACAGTCCTAAATACTGTCCGCGACAGGAGCCTTCTTCCAGTGAACTGAGTTTACGTGTGATGGTAACAAATACTCAGATTTGAATATTTTTTCTTTCAGGAACAGTTTTTTATTTGTTCATTACTTGTTTAGTAACCAATTATAGGTCTTATTTCTAGTAGTCTTGAAATCAGAAAGTCTAGATCTAATGAATATCATGTTTAGCTCCTTTAGTAGTACTTATTTACTTAGATTTAACGATGACTTTTTAATTTGGTCAGTTTATAACGGCTGCTAACTTCACACCAGTAACAAAAGTGCTGTAAAATCTAATATTTTCTTGGGTTGGTACCGTCTAATGTGTTGTTTTTTCACAGTTGGAGGGGTCGGACACAGCTGCGGACGACCCTGTTCACCTCAAGAGACGGGTGGGACTCTTCAGTGGGGTGGCTCTAATCGTCGGAACCATGATAGGTAAATACTTACCTACTTAGTTGCATAGGCATTACTTTACACAGTGACTTTTAACCCTTTTAGCGGGGAGACCAAACGCGATCGCCAGCGCAAAGTTTAAATATTAGTACTAAGGGCATGTGCACAAATCACGTGAGTTTCGATAGGGGGGGAGGGGGGTCAAGAAGAAAACACGACAGATCACATTGGGGGAGGGGGGTATATTACGTGTATTTTTCTAAAGTGAACGAACAAAGAAAAAATCTACCAAATGAGTAGATACTTTTTCTCGGTTTCAATAAAAATAAATCTTCACTTGTTAAAGCGCTTGAACCCGCCCGCGGTACTATACAATAACTATTAATCTTAAAATGACGTTGAATTACAAAAACACACGTGAGGTTATGAGGGGGAGGGGGTAGCCAAGAATCTCACCAAATGTCACCAGGGGCAAGGAGGGTGTCAAAAAGTAACCGGAAAAACCTCGCGTGATTTGTGCACAGCCCCTAACGTAGCGCAAGCTTGGTATTGAATGTAAGCGGAACAGGCCGCTCCGCTTACAATCAAATGGAGCCGTTGTTTTTGTTAAAATCTGAACTGATGACTGATCTTATTAGCTAATGAAATAGCCTTTCTATCCATATTAATTTACACACTATTCCATTGTTTTTTTTTTGCAAATAAATTTTTGCGATGTGACGTATAAATGTATTCTGACACCGAGAGTTACCATATAGGTACATCAACATCAACCAAGCTAGTAATAGTTAGTATCTGTTTGCCTAAGCTATGTGTGTTTTATTGAGTTAGAAAGTTTTTGATCTTCTCCTACAGGATCTGGAATTTTCGTCTCGCCCTCTGGGCTACTGGAGCGCACAGGCTCAGTGGGCATAAGCTTCATCATATGGATGGCATGCGGACTGCTGTCATTGCTTGGTAAATAACAAGTACATTATTGTATCTAAAAGGGTCCATAAAGATTTCCTAAATATTTCCTTTCTTCCGATAATCCACTAGTAAATATCTAATTAGAAATCCTGCTGATTTTTAAAACTAAACTTCTTGGTTTAAAAGCTATTGCAACTTGCAACCTTCTGTCAAACGCCATTTAACAATAAAAAACACTTTTTTATTTCTTCTGTTATTAAATGGCGATTGTGTAATTTTTCTAATAAAATACAGCCAGTGGCGTTAATTTATTCAAATATAAAATCTTTTTCCTCCCACAGTAAATTCAGTAATACTACCGATCTCTTTTCTCAGTTAGTATGCAGATTTTATTTGTATCTTTTTGGCGCCAATTGCGTGTAAAATCTCTTTGTAAACTTGTTCTAAAGTTTTACTTTTATATTGATAGGAGCACTTGCGTATGCGGAGTTGGGGACAATGAATACATCGTCAGGCGCTGAATACGCCTACTTTATGGATGCGTTCGGAGGACCACCCGCGTTTCTCTTTTCATGGGTAAATTGAAACTTTGTTGCTTGTTGGCCGATTAAGTTCATATAGGGTTACGTTTGATTACGACACTTAAGACAGTGCAATAAGAGTGTACTGCTGACATGGTAACAAAAGCGGCGACATGTGCCACCGAAAAGTTGTTATATTTATCCTTTACTGGTAAGCCCTTGACATCATCTCACCTGATGGTGACGTGACGATGATGCCGAAGATAGGAGAAGCGGGCTTACCAAGATTCCCCAACGCACTAGTCTTCAAGCCTAAACACTACAATGTTACTAAATGTTATGAATGACGGAAGAAACAAAATGGCGGCGAATCCTATGCGTTCGACAACCAAACTGTAACCAATCTATCAATCTGGGTGACGAGGGGGTGAGGTGGCAATCTAGAGAGCGGCAGGGTGTGTCCATACTGTATGTTAGTACTTAATATACAGGATGTAACAAAACTGGTGTAGGACCCGTTAGCTGGGGGTTCTTCATCATACTGAACAACTTTACCCAAGGAACCCATAGTCAAATTCTCAAAAAAAAATTGGACTCTCCATACTAAAATGCACAAAATTGGTCGATCAGCTGATCGATTTGTATGAAGAGCAAAAATTTTTTTTGGCGATTTCAGCAAAGAGTTGTTCATCAGTTAACGGGACCTACACCAATTTTGTTACACCCTGTATATAAGGTGTAACAAAATTAGCTGAAACTATTTTAACTCGTGCTTCTACACATGAAACTGAACAACTTTCCCCATTGAACCTATAGTCAAATCGCAAAAAAAAATTGACTCCCATACTAACTCGATCAGCTGATCAGCCAACTTAGTATGGGAAGTTCAAATTTGACTATGGGTTTCATGGGGAAGTTGTTCAGTTTCATGGGTAGAAGCACCAGTTAAAATAGTTTCAGCGAATTTTGTTACACCTTATATACTTTAGTAATAGGCTAATATACGACTGATTTTTCCAGGTGTCAACGTTAGTACTGAAGCCGTCACAAATGGCAATAATTTGCCTGAGTTTCGCCAAGTACGCAGTGGAGCCGTTCGTGTCGGAGTGCGAACCGCCCGATGCGTTGGTCAAGCTGGTTGCAGTCATCTCTATTGGTGAGATTTTTTTAATTACGATAAGACCCTAACACGGGTTTAATCACTATATTCAATCAAAATTATTGAAAGAATGCGTAAAGCAATATATGGGGTGACTTTTAATTAGTTCTTGATAGCAAAGGATATGAATGCACTCGTGATTACAGACAACTTTGCCAAAGAAACTATATGTCAAATATTCAAAAAAAAAGACGTGTGGCACTCGGGGACTGCCGCGGTAAAGCTATTGCATAGCATTTTGTATCAACTTATGCAATTATAATTATTTATTTATTTTATTCATGCAGTATTTCTTTTTCTTTGATATTAATTCAAGTTACACTTTTTGAGCGTGGTGACCGATAAGAAAACAATTTTTTCTTTTATTAAATAAATAACAATATTTAGAAGTGATTATCGAATTTCGCGCGATGTAAATTTATATAGATATAATATCATATATACTTTCTCTGCGCGGCATTCATGTGCATTATCTATACACCAAAAACAAAGGTACTGAATAGTACACGTGCTTGGTTTGATGGTTTCTGTTATATACATAATGAAGAATGAATTTATTTATATATACATATTGAGAATCTAAATTGAGAATTTAAACTATACGCGTGTTTGTGTGTATAAAAGAGGGCTACTTTTAATATCGCTCATTTTAATATCAAAAATTTAGGTCACCTTTATAGCAGTATTATATTTTCAATTCAAAATTAATACTTCATTTGTGATAATAATAAAATGTATGTATATAGAGTACTCACTCATTTTCTTTCACTATTTTTTCGTGACTTTCTTCATTAATAATAAATGCACTTTGTTCATTCATATTTATTATTTATTTTCGCTTAACCGCGCTTTTTTACATCTTTGTTTTTTTTAAGCAATGGTAGTTGGAACTATACAGCCAAATATGGAATAAAATCTTTTTGTACTTTTTTTTAAGCAATGGTAGTTGGAACTATACAGCCAAATATGGAATAAAATCTTTTTGTACCTATCTCTATAAATACAAACAGCTGTGTCTTAAATAAAATCTTTTTGCATTTGTTATATAAAAAATAATCAAATCTTTTTTGTCATATGGAGGTATATACAGTTTATGAAAAGAGTTTTATTATTCTCCGAAAATGATCAAATCTTCTTATATGTTTGTTTTGACAACCGATATTGTTGCCATGGCAACCGAGCGTCAGGTTTTTCTTCGTTACGGAATTTCTGGATTCGGTCCCCGCGCTCAAAGCCTGCGATAAAATCTATGCAATAGCTTAAAAATTTGGTCCTTTATATACATTTTTGCCGATTTGATAACTTAATCTTCTAAGATCAATTTTTTTTAGAATTGACAAAGTTTCTTTGGGAAAGTTGTTTGTAATCATGGGTACATGCAGAGATATGCTATAATATAAGGGGAGGTAGATAGGTTACATGCATCCAAAAAGTGAAGCAAAAAAAAGATGCCAATTGGCATCTCTTTTCATAGTAGCATCGGTGCAACGGAAGCGAACTGCTTGTAATGTTGTGTGTTTAAATGGCTTCTATTTTCAAATGTTGTTTGTTAGTGCATAACCCATCTATGGTAACAAATCTCTGGGTACATGCATATGTTTTGTTATTATCAAGAACTAATTAAAAGACACCCTGTATAATATACTTGAAGTAATGAAAAATCTATTTAGTTCATTTAAATTATAAATATATTGCCACTTTGAATGAAAAAAAATATATCCCGTAGACCCTGTTTTTGGCATTAATTACAAAATGTCTCAAAAACAGTTTAAGTTGAATGAAACCAACTTACAAAATGGCGACTTTAACATCTTCAATTTTAATTGAACACATTTTTTTCAAGCTTATTTGAAAGTGAAGAAAAGTAATACAAACATGTAAAAATCGAGAATCCGTGTCAAAGCTTATTTGAACTTAAAATGATTGAAAGTAATTAAAATGATCGATATTATTTTATCACGGATTGACCTGCTTGGGTTGAGTCTTCTTAACGCCTTATTAACAGGCATGTCTTACCAATAGCAATAAATAGTCTTTATTCTTTGCTAATAGCACTGTGCTTAAGAGACAGTACATAAGTCAACTTTCAGTCGAACTACCTGCTCTCCGATCCTCCCCCATCCAAGCAACGACCTAAGCCGAGGTCCGTGCCCACCCAACTAGCAAAGTTTGATCGTATAATGATCGAGAAAACGTTTTGGTCACAACCTGAGGTTGGACCATTTTGGTCGTATTGCAATCGTATTAACGTTTATACGACGCGAAATAGGCGGAAATTATAAAACTTACAGTCGTATAGCAGACGTGTTAAGGTCGTATTAATGAATACTAGGAAGTTACGAGTATCAGTCATATAAATATCAAATATACAAAATACATTCGTATAGCAATCATGAAAGTGATTGAGATATGACCATCTTGTCGTATAGTAATCTATTAGAAGTCATATAACTTCACAAAAATTGTGAAGTAATCATTGGCATAACCTTTACACGGATACATGATGTCTACGTAGTTCAGTGGATGTGAGTGAAGTGTAAGATAATAACTATTTAAAAATTGTTTAATCTCATTATTATATCTGCCATGTTTATTACTAAATGTTATTTGCAATAAAGTTAATATATTAGTTGGTCTTAGTAACTCTTAGTATCTACTTTTTCTAATGGGAATTTTATATATATTTTTAATGCCCCCTTCGAATTATTGTAGAATAATATTAATTAATTATATTATTTATTTATGTTATTTTTAATATTACATTAATGCAACTTTATGTAGTGATGATAACTATTATAAGACACCTTATGACTGTAAGTCACATTACACGACTTTAATTTATTTGCTGTCCGCCATTTTCAGGGTACCGTTAAAGTAGTAAAAACCCATGGCACAAAAATTTCATTGAAATAATAATATGGTAGTGATTGTAGAAGTTGATAAATTTTTTACTTTGAACTGTTTAATTTCAACTAAAAACGAACCAAAAAAATCACAACAAAGGAAAATATACAAGTTCAGTTTGTAAAAGAGTAGCACGTAAAACCATTAAATAATTAAAGTATTTATAATAATAAGTTATAAAACCTTTTCAAAACCTTTAGTTATTTAAGGCGTATCCATCTTAATTTTCGTCTTTTAAACATTGTATAAAAGTCGTGTAAGCATTCTCAAAAGTTCTTATACAAAACGGGTACAGGACAATACGTTTTGTAAAAGGTAAATTTATGACGTTTATATGGTTGTCAAGTAAAAATCTTATTACTGACCAAAAGCAGTGTTGTGGTCGCCATTGCAACTTCCTGATTATCGTCATATAAATTACATCTATATCACTTTAAGTCGCAACCACAAGATAGTCTTTTAGCAGACATAATTGTGACACTTAAAAGTTCATCTTTTAAGAGTTGTTTAACTGTCAAAAAGTCATAAAGTGGTCGTAAACGAGATTAATACACGATAATCATATATATTTCGTTTAAAGGACAAAGAGTTGTATAAAAAGGTTCTGTAAAGGCCATAGCTGCGACTGTTATAAGATGGTCATATAATTTGATCGTGTAAACGTTTTCTGGACTAAATTAAATGACTAAAGTATTATACGACCACACGTTCGTATAAAATACTGTTACACAATTCCTTGAAATTTGAGAAACCACTATATAACATCTATATAACCAAATGTTATTTAATCTCTAAATTATAGGACAACTTTGCTAGTTGGGCACCTGGGCAGTTATAGGCAGTTGCATCTTTTTACTTTGCATTTAGGTTGAGTGCCCTCCGCACTCGCCTCCCCTGCCCGGTGAAGTTATAAGGCCCCCACGGCCAACAACAAGCCTGTCCTTTCGAAAAAAAAATATAACTACTATAATATAACCTATTTGTTATGTTGCGAGAACGGCTGCTCTTATAAATTTAGCAAAGTGTGTCACACATAAACAAACTGCAAAGCCTCGACTTACAACAGCAAAGCCCTAAATTCGGGTGTTTATTACCAGTGCCGGCTCAAGCTAGTTTTTAGGATGGAGCGAGATCGAATGTGGCGCCCGTGTTTCTTTCGAGCGACAAAGGATTAAAGAAGGTACTTATTGTGATGGCAAAAAATATATAAATAAATATTCTGGGACAAATCACACATGGTCATCTGGCCCCAAAGTAGGATTCCCTGCGTTATGTGAACCAGAGACTGATATACATACTTATATGCGTATAAATTTTAAAAACATAGTAGTTAACACTCTCACCGCCATGCGGTCCGCCGGCAGGTCGTAAGATTTCAAGTATTGCAAGCCACCTTAAGTTGCGCTGAGCGGGCTTGTCGGGCCATACGGGTCGCCGGCGTACCGTAACTTTCGCGCCTAAATCAGTCAAAATATTTAAAGATTAAAGACAACCAGTGAGCCCGCCGGCCTCCCGTACGGCCTGCGACACTCGTTACAGATTTTCCACAGTGGCTTGCTAAGATAGCAACCGCGAGGGTCGCTGGCGGCCCGCATGGCTTGCTGTACTGGAAAATTCAATACATAGATGGCGGTGAGAGTGTTAATAATTCCAGGAAAAATCCGAGTAAGGGAAAAAACCCAAATTATTTGTATTTTTTTTATAAAGTCTGATATACTTACCTAACTTTATTTTTGCCACTAGTAATTAAGTGTAATGTTTATTGTTAATTTGTGTATGCCGACTACGATATGTGGTGAAGGCTTTGCGAGAAAGTATGCCCAACGTGGCTGTTCAATTATGTATATAGTATGGAGATATAAAAACGGTAAAAATAGAAATGGGCTAAAAGTAATTATTCTATGCAGAAGAAGTCGCGGGCACCAGCTAGTCTACGTATGGATTAAAACAAAATCAAGGACACTTCATATAAAGTCGTTTCAGTAGTTTAGGCTGTCATGTAATTAAAAAACATACACAGCTGCCTCCCCTTATATATATAGCATATCTCTGCACAGCTGTGATATTCACAACCTTTCCAGTTAGCGGGTTATAAAAATAAAATCACATCACAGTTTGTACAGCCGTTTTAGAGCTACTAAGATGCCATAAACAGATAGGACAAAAGGCTTGAGACGAAACATTTATAAAACCTTTTTCTGACCCAGGCTTGAAAATTATTGAAAGGGACCACAACATACCATGGGAAAAATACGCAAGCGCAGCGAGCGTGCAGTTTTTTCCGTAGAATATTTTCCAGGCAAAGACCACATTTCAAGTGCATTTTTAAACAATTTAGAGGCGCCCAGACTATGAGTCAAAGGCGCAAAAGAGGCCCCCCTCCCCATATCCAGCGCCTGGAGCAGCAGCTCCGCTCGTTGTATGGACGGGCCGGCCCTGTCTCGTCGCCTATACGAGCGCCCGCTTGAAGTAAGTATTTTATTTGATTCTTGGTATGTTTGAAGCAAACATTTAGGACGACGAAAATTCTATTCTCATTTAAGTTGGTTTGATTAGCCTAGAGTCTGCATAAAAAGCGTCTTAATTTTATCTGTCCTTTTCGAAGTGATACATTGTGAATATACTGTTATTTGTAAAACAATATTTTTGTTGGTGATTCATTAAAACATTTACCCTTTCTATACTTAATTGGCCAATCAAATGACAGATTTATTCTCTTGGCTCTATGCTTATACTAAACTAGTGGGTGTTCGCGGCTTCGCCCGCGCAGTTTCCGTTTTTTGGTGTTCCCGTGGGAATTTCCCGAAATCCTTTCTTAGCGGTTGCCTACGTCATAACATCTACCTGCATGCCAAATTTCAGCCCGATCCGTCCAGTGGTTTGGGCTGTGCGTTGATAGATCACTATGTCAGTCAGTCACCTTTGAGTTACTTTGGGTGACTTTTAATTAGTTCTTGATAACAAAAGGTATGCATGTACTCGTGATAACAAACAATTTTCCGAAAGAAACTATATGTCAAATCAGAAAAAAAAAATTTGGTCCTCGATACATAAATAAGTTATCAAACCGGCAAAAATGTATGAAGGATCAAAATTTTTTTTTCATATTTGACATACAGTTTCTTTGAGAAAGTTGTTTGTAATCACGAGTAGATTCATATCCATTGCTATCAAGAACTAATTAAAAGACACCCTATATATTTAGATAAGGCATGTAATTAAATCGATATCTGTTTATTCCCTTTTTCCGTAAATATTTCAAAGTTAAACCAAAAATACTGACTTGCACACAAATTATGCACACTAAGTAAATCAAATTAAATATACTGTTTAATGGTATTTGCAGAACTGTTTTACTAAACGGATAACTATTATCAAAATAGTATATCTAACAATTCCTTAGTTCAACAAACATATTAAAACTTTTTTAAGGAACACCATCACCTGATTTACCTTAAGGAACATCGTTTATTCTAAATTAAAACCAATTTAATCAGTCATCTTTATATATTTGAGTACACAAAAAAATAAACAAGTGCTTACTTAACATGCACTAAACACTGGCACACTGAGTGGTACCTCAGTTTAGAAACAAACAATACTGAGGTAGTAATAATAATTAGAGTTTTATTGAATGATTAGGGCTGGTCTTCCACTTCAGATTCGTCTGAACAATAAATAGGAACATTTTGCTGGTTTTGCACACCACTACTGCTGCCGGCTTCTTTTGTGACAGAATTTGTATACATGAGCGACGTCCCTTCTGGCGCTTCGCCGGCCGCTGCCGCGGCACGCTCGCTCCGCTCGCTCGGCTCGCGCGCTGTGACTGAAAAAGAACACCT
The DNA here is from genome assembly GCA_947284805.1 of Coleophora flavipennella. Lineage (NCBI taxonomy): Eukaryota > Metazoa > Arthropoda > Insecta > Lepidoptera > Coleophoridae > Coleophora > Coleophora flavipennella. The sequence goes on from OX369288.1 coordinate 10,034,187, forward strand.
GACCGAACCCAACCACAGATGACCCAACCTACAGTTTTTTATGACGGCCATTTATATGCACGTACACGCAGCGGAAAATTTGCTGTGCAGTCAGTATTTATGCTATGTATGTAGTATTTTTGTACAAAAATAAATTTAACTATATTGCATTATGAGGAAAAAAGTAATGTCATATTGATGTATAATTTCGAATTATCTGCAGTTTGAGTTTTGTTAAACAATTAGTTTATTTGTAGTGAAGTAAGTTATTTGATGTATTAAAGAATATAAATGATGAGTATGTATTGATAGGCGATTATTTATTTGATATGCAATTTATAATATCCCTTATTATATTATACCCAATTTGCAAATAAATACCAGCGAGATCGCTCCGAGCGAATCCGACGACGTCATAGATAAACAATAACAAATGCATGCGCTGCCAGCCCGCCCGCCGTGCCACCGCACCGTTTGCTTACTTCGCATCGCTCGGTCTCCCTCGCACTCGCGTTAGTTTGTAAAGAGCGAGCGCGGCGTTAGATGTGCAGGCGCCAACATGTTTTTCAGTAAAACAGAGAAACAAAAAGCAAATAAAGTCAGGTTTAATGTATTTTAGTTGCACGATTAGTCGATTTGTATAGTTTTTTTTGATAATGGAAACTTACTTTATTGTGGTGCACCTTTAGATATCAGTTTTAGAAATTCCGTAATAAGATTGTACAATTTAGAGTGCAAGTTACTATTTTTGATAAACAATTCGTATTTTTGTTTTATAAATCATATAACCGATGTACGAACCACATTTTTGGTGTGAATTCTATAAAAAAGATCATCTCGTCTTGTGTGATTTTTTAGTTTTTTTTGTAGGACATGTTTAGTTTATCAATTGGTTTTTTTGCACAGCATTCTATTTTCTGGTATGCATTCAGTTAATTAGTAGAATTAACTAGTGTGCTGAAAAATTATACAGATGTGCATTTAAAAATATCCCTTTAGATAATTGGTCGGGGAAAAACTATTTTGTAATCAAACCTCTGCTTGTATTATTTGTACTCGGCTGATTTGAACAAATTAATTAAGTGAACTTTCAAAATTTTTATAAAAAAATATTTCAAAAATACTCCCCCCTACAGGCAGCAAAGTAGAATTTTGTTCGCACTTATTGAGAAACCAATCGTCGTTTTTTCGAATAGGTGTGATGAAAAATATGTTCTTGCTCCGGTTGTATTACATTTGCCGATTTTAAGAGAAAAAAAATCATGTTGTATAAGTTTACAAGAATCTGGGCAAAAAAAATACGCTACCGATGATAAATGATACTCTTTGCGCGGCTTATTTCCAGTGCGAAAATCTCGAAAAATAGCGCTTTCCCAGAGATGAGACCTTTCTAAATCAATTTAACCGCCTCCGTGGCGTAATGGTATGTCCATTCGCTTCACACCAGAAGGTCGCGGGTTCGATTCCCGGCGGGGTCAACTTGTAAGATTCGGTTTGGTTGGTGGTAGGGCATTTTCTAAGCCCGCCTGGCTAGCTACCACCATCTTATCTAAGTCTTGCCGCCAAGCATCAGTGTTAACAACATTGATGTATTCCGGCTTGATGATAAGATAGCCAGATCCCCATTGCGTTGGGGAACTTTGGTAAGCCCGCTTCCATCTTTGGCATCATCGTCACTTACCATCAGGTGAGATGATGCCAAGGGCTTACCAAATGAGAATAAAAAAAAATAAAAAAAATTTTTGCCCTAAAAGATCCCCATAAACTAATTTACAAGCAAATCGTTGGAGCCGTTTCCGAGATTCAGATATGTACAAGAATTGCTCGTATAAACGTATTAGATACTAGCTGTCCTGGCGAACTTCGTACCGTCTCACACTACACTACCATTACCACTACACTACCATTACACTACACTAATTTTTGTAGATATTGCAGAAATTTTTAGGTCATTTTTTACACCTTGGGTTACATTATTTGAGTTTTAGTAAGGATCCCTAATTTTTTGAAAAATATAATATAGCCTATAGCAACCGCGGATAGTGCAATGTAGCTTCCCAACGGCGAAAGAAATTTTCAAATCGGTCCAGTAGTTTCAGAGCCTATTCAAAAGTCAAAACAAACAAACAATGAAATCTTTCTTCTTTATAATATTATAAGTATAGATATAGATCACGGTCAGTATTCATCTCTGATTCATTGGCCGGTCATTCTAGTCGTTGAGACGAGCGATGACCCAAAGTCATAAAGATATTATAAAAGTTGTCCTCTTGTTCAATTGATATCACTTTTGTATTGATATTAATGATTTCAAGGTTTACCGATTTCGAACTCTATTTTCTGCCATCCATTTTTCGAGAATTCCCGTGGAAAAAATCAAAACCTCCACGCGGACGTAGTCGCGGGCACAGCTAGTATACTTATTATATTTTTAATTGCTGAAAAAATTGAAAATGGTAGATATTACTCATTACCAACCCGGTGGAACCTATACAATCAGAGCAAAAAGTTTTAAACTGATCAATTATTAACAACTAAGTAGCTTTTGCCCGCGTGGAAATCGTTTTTATGACTGACATGAGGGTGAGTGGTGCCCGAGCCACAAACGGCTCACGAGCGTAGACATGAGTTTCCTCTAGATCCCTCGAGAACTATTTACACCCTCAACTACGTGGCTCCATTGCGACGCCCAGGTGCGGGAGCCTGGAAATTTGTTTTCCCCAGATACCTCGGGAACTATCTCGGGTTATGCTTATTAGTAGTCTTTGTAATTTCCCACCCCCACAACCACCTGTGTGCAAAAAATCACAACAATCGGTTGCTCCGTTTTGCGATGTCAAAGAAATCAAACAAAAAGAGTATTTTTTTCAGTTCCCTCAGAAACTATATCGGACTATGCTATTTTCACGGGATAAAAGCTATATCCTTCTCCGTGACATAGGCTACGTGCATAATAAATTTCGCCATGATTAGTTGAGGTGCTGAAGCGTGAAGGACTAACATATGAAACACATTTTCTGATTTATAAGTTATAACATTCGTAAGGATTAGTAAGTAGGTATGGGAGAACATGCTCAACTAACTGTATAAAACCAAATGTATAAAAGTCGCCCGTCATATCGGTTCTGTTACTCAACCAAATGTATAAAAGTCACTCTACATAGCGGTTCTATTACTCAACCAAATGTATAAAAGTCACCCTACATAGCGGTTTTATTACTCAACCAAATGTATAAAAGTCACTCTACATAGCGGTTCTATTACTCAACCAAATGTATAAAAGTCACTCTACATAGCGGTTCTATTACTCAACCAAATGTATAAAAGTCACCCTACATAGCGGTTTTATTACTCAACCAAATGTATAAAAGTCACTCTACATAGCGGTTCTATTACTCAACCAAATGTATAAAAGTCACCCTACATAGCGGTTTTATTACTCAACCAAATGTATAAAAGTCACTCTACATAGCGGTTCTATTACTCAACCAAATGTATAAAAGTCACCCTACATAGCGGTTTTATTACTCAACCAAATGTATAAAAGTCACTCTACATAGCGGTTCTATTACTCAACCAAATGTATAAAAGTCACCCTACATAGCGGTTTTATTACTCAACCAAATGTATAAAAGTCACTCTACATAGCGGTTCTATTACTCAACCAAATGTATAAAAGTCACTCTACATAGCGGTTCTATTACTCAACCAAATGTATAAAAGTCACCCTACATAGCGGTTTTATTACTCAACCAAATGTATAAAAGTCACTCTACATAGCGGTTCTATTACTCAACCAAATGTATAAAAGTCACCCTACATAGCGGTTTTATTACTCAACCAAATGTATAAAAGTCACTCTACATAGCGGTTCTATTACTCAACCAAATGTATAAAAGTCACCCTACATAGCGGTTTTATTACTCAACCAAATGTTTAAAAGTCACTCTACATAGCGGTTCTATTACTCAACCAAATGTATAAAAGTCACCCTACATAGCGGTTTTATTACTCAACCAAATGTATAAAAGTCACTCTACATAGCGGTTCTATTACTCAACCAAATGTATAAAAGTCACTCTACATAGCGGTTCTATTACTCAACCAAATGTATAAAAGTCACCCTACATAGCGGATCTATTACTCAACCAAATGTATAAAAGTCACTCTACATAGCGGTTCTATTACTCAACCAAATGTATAAAAGTCACTCTACATAGCGGTTCTATTACTCAACCAAATGTATAAAAGTCACTCTACATAGCGGTTCTATTACTCAACCAAATGTATAAAAGTCACCCTACATAGCGGATCTATTACTCAACCAAATGTATAAAAGTCACCCTACATAGCGTTTCTATTACTCAACCAAATGTATAAAAGTCACTCTACATAGCGGTTCTATTACTCAACCAAATGTATAAAAGTCACTCTACATAGCGGTTCTATTACTCAACCAAATGTATAAAAGTCACCCTACATAGCGGATCTATTACTCAACCAAATGTATAAAAGTCACCCTACATAGCGGTTTTATTACTCAACCAAATGTATAAAAGTCACCCTACATAGCGGATCTATTACTCAACCTAATGTAAAAAATTCACCCTACATAGCGGTTCTATTACTCAACCAAATGTACAAAATTCACCCTACATAGCGGTTTTATTACTCAACCAAATGTATAAAAGTCACCCTACATAGCGGTTCTATTACTCAGCCAAATGTATAAAAGTCACCCTACATAGCGGTTCTATTACTCAACCAAATGTATAAAAGTCACCCTACATAGCGGTTCTATTACTCAACCAAATGTATAAAAGTCACCCTACATAGCGGTTTTATTACTCAACCAAATGTATAAAAGTCACCCTACATAGCGGTTCCATTACTCAACTAAATGTATAAAAGTCACCCTACATAGCGGTTCTATTACTCAACTAAATGTATAAAAGTCACCCTACATAGCGGTTTATTACTCAACCAAATGTATAAAAGTCACCCTACATAGCGGTTCTATTACTCAACCAAATGTATAAAAGTCACCCTACATAGCGGTTTTATTACTCAACCAAATGTATAAAAGTCACCCTACATAGCGGATCTATTACTCAACCAAATGTATAAAAGTCACCCTACATAGCGGTTCTATTACTCAACCAAATGTATAAAAGTCACTCTACATAGCGGTTCTATTACTCAACCAAATGTATAAAAGTCACCCTACATAGCGGTTCTATTACTCAACCAAATGTATAAAAGTCACCCTACATAGCGGTTCTATTACTCAACCAAATGTATAAAAGTCACCCTACATAGCGGTTTCATTACTCAACCAAATGTATAAAAGTCACCCTACATAGCGGATCTATTACTCAACCAAATGTATAAAAGTCACCCTACATAGCGGTTCTATTACTCAACCAAAAGTCACCCTACATAGCGGTTCTATTACTCAACCAAATGTATAAAAGTCACCTTTCATGTCAATTCTATTACTCAACCAAATAATAAAAGTCACCCTACATAGCGGTTCTATTACTCAACCAAAAGTCACCCTACATAGCGGTTCTATTACTCAACCAAAAGTCACCCTACATAGCGGTTCTATTACTCAACCAAATGTATAAAAGTCACCTTTCATATCAATTCTATTACTCAACCAAATAATAAAAGTTACCCTACATAGCGGTTCTATTACTCAACCAAAAGTCACCCTACATAGCGGTTCTATTACTCAACCAAATGTATAAAAGGTATCTTTCTTCCTTGTAGTGATGATACTGGCAGTGAACTGCTACAGCGTGAACCTGGCCACGAATGTGCAGAACATCTTCACGGCGGCCAAGCTGGTCGCCATCGCCATCATCGTGTGCGGCGGCGCGTACAAACTCATTTTAGGTAATACCATCTACTTGGTGCTCTAAAGCTGGTCTTTTATAGTTGTAAAAAAGTTTATTGATTGACATAGGTATAGGTACGAACCATACAGTATACATGGTTCCCCAGATCAAATAAAGTTCAGATAGAATGTCACGTAAATTGAGTGTGAAGTCAATCAAAACCACTCAAGACCTGTACGTACACATAGACGTCAAAACTACTCCAAACCTGTACGTACACATAGTCATCAAAACCACTCCAAGCCCGTAACTTGGTTCCCCAGATCAAATAAAGTTCAGATAGAATGTCACGTAAATTGAGTGTGAAGTCAATCAAAACCACTCAAGACCTGTACGTACACATAGACGTCAAAACTACTCCAAACCTGTACGTACACATAGTCATCAAAACCACTCCAAGCCCGTAAGTACACATAGACATCAAAACCACTCCAAGCCCGTAAGTACACATAGACATCAAAACCACTCCAGGCCTGTAAGTACACATAGACATCAAAACCACTCCAAACCTGTACGTACACATAGACATCAATACCACTCACAAACCTGTACGTACACATAGACATCAAAACTACTCCAAAACACCCGATAATTTGTGCTAAGACGTCGTCGAAGACACGTACACACACACAACTCACAGATACAGCACACATGTTTCAAAAAATTGATTCAACTCGACAGTTCGCAGCATTCTATCTGAACTGTTTTTGATCTCAGCTTGACTCTTAAACAAATTGCAAGTTTGTATATCAAACAAATAATTAAATATACAAGAATATTTGCATCGGTGGCGTAATGGCAAGGGCCGCTACCTCCTGTCCGGGAGGTCGTGGTTCGAATCCTGCCGCGTACCAATGTGTTTTCGAATTTCGAATTCATATGTACGTTTATCCAACGCTCTTACGGTGAAGGAAAACATCGTGAGGAAACCTGCACACGCCTGCGACGAAACTCGAAGGTTGTGTGTGAAGTCGACCAACTCGCACTGGGCCCGCGTGGTCGACTAAGGCTCGATCGCCTTAATTCAGGGCAGGCTCGAGCCCCTCGGTGGAGGCGTATATGAGCTGATATGATGACAACAATATTTAGTTTAATTACCATGAGAAACCATTTCATCGCTCCTATCGCTGCAATCACTTCATAGGCCTTAAACATGGGTATAACCATCGACGTATGGTATAACTATATCGATGTCTATAATTGTCTAATTAAGGCAATGAGAGCATCTTTTTGGCTACCACAATATTCACAAGTTAACAACTTCCCTGTAACCATACAACTCATTTTGATAATGCTCCACGTCCACAGATTTTTTTTATTGCTAAGCTAAATAGCAATTGTATATACCTACCTTAAAAATAATGTTCGTAAATTATTTGTAATAAATCAATCTTATTTTCGTTGTTTTTTTTTAGTCATATGTGACTCATGAACGTAGGGCGATAAATTTTCTTTACTACGTTCAATGAGTCATATGTGAGCAAAAGCGAAGCAAGTGCACACTGAGTGCAAAAAGTGTAAAAACGCATTCTATTTAGAATGTTACAATGAGAAACATGCTTGATTTTATAATATTTTCTTCGAGTAAAATCCTAAACTTCAGTATTCGAGTCTTATTTATTGCAAGCTTGTTCTAGTGATTAAATGAAAACTATAAAAAAAAATCTCCAATTTATCTTTTTTATCATAAACATTAGGTTTTTTGATATACGTCCACGTATAATTTAAAAAAAAACATTACGTTACGTTCATACCGAAATATGTACCTCAAATTGTATAGAGAAATGAGTCAACTGTGACTCATGAACTTATTCCAGTTCATGTGAGTCATATATGACTCATTGGGCAGGGAAGTTGTTAATCCCCATTTACCCCAGCCCTAACATCTTCGCCCTGTCACGCATCACACTAATAACGGGATATAAATCTGGTATAGACTGACAGACGGTGTGTCCGTATGGTGCAGGTAATACGCGACATTTACAGGAGCCCAACTTCGCCAGTAGTACGGCGACATTGGGCAACATCGCCACAGCCTTCTACACCGGCCTCTGGGCCTATGACGGATGGAACAACCTCAACTATGTCACTGAAGAGATAAAGAATCCATCCAGGTTAGTACAAATATGTAGTAAGTACGTAGTTACCGATCACACTAATATTATAAAGGCGAAAGTTTGTGAGTGTCATCATCATCATCATATCAGCCACAAATCGTCCACTGCTGGACAAAGGCCTCCCCCAAGGATTTCCACGACGACCGGTCCTGCGCTGCCCGCATCCATCGGCTTCCCGCGACCTTCACCAGGTCATCGGTCCACCGCGTGGGAGGCCTGCCTACGCTACGTTTTCCGGTGCGCGGTCGCCACTCGAGAACTTTACTGCCCCATCGGCCATCTGTTTTACGAGCTATGTGCCCTGCCCACTGCCACTTCGGTTTAGCGATTCTGTGAGCTATGTCGGTTACTTTAGTTCTCGTGCGGATCTCCTCGTTTTTGATTCGATCACGCAGAGGAATTCCGAGCATAGCACGCTCCATTGCCCTTTGGGTGACCTTGAGCCTTCTTATGAGGCCCATAGTAAGCGACCATGTCTCAGTTCCGTAAGTCATCACTGGCAACACACACTGGTCAAAGACCTTAGTCTTGAGACACTGCGGTATTTGGGACGTGAAGATATTGCGAAGCTTCCCGAACGCTGCCCAGCCGAGTTGGAGTGAGTGTGTATGTTTGTTACTTCTTCAAGCAAAAACTACGGAACGGATCTGGCTGAAATTTGGTAGGTAGACAGATTAGGACCTCGATCAACATATTGGCTACTTTTTTTCACGCACTGCGCACCCTCGAAAAATCATAGAAACGTTGTCCACGCGGGTGTGGCCGTGGGAAACAGCTAGTTTAAAATAACTTTAGGAATTCATTTAAAGTTAAAAACCCGACTGCGTAAAACTACTAAAACTTAACCTCTCTTTATGGCCAGTCTGGTAAAAATGTATCATATGTTACTCACGGGATCAAGACGAATCTAACGATACCTCATACGTTAAAATCCTTCAAGCCGTTCAGGCTGTAGCAGGAAAAATAGAAATTTACATACACACATACATTCGAAAAACAAAACCCTCCTTCTGAGGCAGTCGGCTAAAAATTACCTAATTAACAAAAATACAGGATTTTTGGACCGCCCTCAAAACTTCACAGTGGCTTCTACTCAAAATACTGAACAACTTTTGTTTTACAACTTCGCTGAAATCGTGAAAAAGGATTGTTCCCATCTGTCCCTTTTAGCACTGTCACCGGGGTGACAAATCTTCCCATCAGTCCCCTTCCGCTTCTTGCCAGAGGGGACAACTGAGAAAAAAATGTCTCAGTTGTCACCCATTTTCAAATGTCCCATACAAAGGTTATTTTTACTCGTTTTGTATTGAGAATGGCATGTTTTTGGGGTTGCGTACTTCAAAAAGTAAAAACGGAGTCTGTCTGCCACAGCCAATTTTCTAGGAAACTACTGGACCGATTGAGTTAAAATTTGGTAAACATGTGAAAAGTCAGTGACCCAAAGACGGACGTGTAACGTAAATAAAAATAGTCCTATTAGGACAACGCTATCTGCATACTGGCAAAGTACTCGTATTAGTACTAACGTACAGTATGGACACTCCCTGCCGCTCTCTAGATTGTTCAACTTTTGTTCTACGACTTTGCTGAAATCGCCAAAAAAAATATTTTAAACTCGAATCGATCAGCTGATCGACCAATTTTGTGCATTTTAGTATGGAGGGTCCAAATTTTTTTTTAGAATTGACTATGGGTTCCTTGGGAAAGTTTTTCAGTATGATGAGTAGAACCCCCAGTTAACGGGTCCTACACCAATTTTATTACACCTGTATAATAGTACTAACATACAGTATGGACACTCCCTGCCGCTTTCACACTTTTTGACCTCACCCCCTCGTCACCCAGATTGGTTACAGTTTGGTTGACAAACGTAAAAGATTTCGCCGCCATTTTGTTTGTTCCGTCATGCCTTTTTTGAAATATCATTTCATATAATATCATTTCTGGCCTGTTGTATGAAGACGTATCCAGGGTGTTGACACAAATTCGTATGTAGACATTGAGCCACGCAAGTTGGAACTTTTATTAAACAAACAGGTCAAGCCACAATACACTCATAATTTGAATAAAACTAGTTCATTTATAAAAACGCGCGGCCGTTCCATTGTTTTTTGTACCTCCGAACTTTGCTACGATATGCATAGCCAGTAATAGGGGTGACGACAGCATCAGAAATAAATTATGAACTCTTCATCACTAAATTGCACTCCTAGTTAAACTTCGAATAACCTTACTCGTTTTGTTTTCCATCAAGTCTTCGATTTTTAACTCACCAAAATCACAAAATGAGTGCATATTATATGACGCTGCTAAACTATGACGTCACGCCTAGGTATTTCTAACATTTTTAGAACAAAATGTCGTTTTTGTTGACAGATGATAAAAAGTAACTCAGATAACTGGAATTCGTCATCCCTATTACAAAAAAAAATCGTCAATGATGTTTTATACTCTGGTGTTTGCTCAGATAACTGGAATTCGTCATCCCTATTACAAAAAAAATCGTCAATGATGTTTTGTACTCTGGTGTTTGTTGTACTATTAGGTTGGGGGAAAAATATTCGTATATTGTAATTAAATCTCTTTGCTTGTAATTATTTGTATCTGGCTGGTTATAATAAAATTAAAAAGGTTAACATTCGAAGTTTTAATAAAAATTACAAAATGAATTGAATACTCCCGCCATTTTTCAATTGTTTTTTCATGTCTACGACAAGGAGTAAAAATAATCGCTACATTTTGATTTTTTTAAAGGTGCGACTACACTTTGTGATATTTATGGACTTAATGCAGTATCAGCTAGTAGCACAAACTTGGTTCATGCGTTTCCAATCTGGTAATGTTAACGTAACGTCCAAGATGCAGTTCGCTCTGGTCGCCCTGTATAAATTTGCATACAAAATACCAAGAAACTTTTCCCCGACCTATTATTAAGAGCCTAGAGCATTTAAAAGAAAATGTTTGTTAAATGTATTAAAATTTAATAAACATACAAAATATAAAGTCTAAGGATCCGTACCACAAAGTGGTCCAAAGCCTTTGATGTGTGGCATCAAAGTCGATATCACTAGTAAACTGCTCATGAGCTCGGTCGCCGCCGCCGCCGCCTGAATATATGGAGTGTCCCGAGATTTGACTATAAAACCATAGTAAAAGGAAAGAATAGTGGGTTGTCTTCATACAATGGCACATCGCGCGGTTTGTATGTGTGCGGGACCCAGTAGCTCACCCCGGACACTGCATACATATGGTCGTGAAATGACATTTCTAGACTTTTTTTCTGCTACATACTTAATATAATTGAAAACGCTTAACACGTTAAAAAACCGACTTCCATCGCAACAAATTAGTACATTTTTGCATTATTATTTTTGGTTTTTGTTAATTTTCTACTAAAGTACTACACCGATTTTGATAAAATTTATATGGGACCACACGGGAAGCACTAGCTTTCAAATAAAAAAAGAATTATAAAAATCGGTTCACCCAGTCAAAAGTTCTGAGGTAACAAACATAAAAAAAAAAACATACAGACGAATTGAGAACCTCCTCCTTTTTGGAAGTCGCTTGAAAAGTGCTGCAGTTGTAAGTGCTTAAATTTTTAATCACTTACCTACCAATGTATATCAAGTCATTAGATGGTACTAAATTTAAGAAAAAAACACTAAAAGATTGGTTGACAGACAAGGTATTTTATAGTTTAGAAGAATATTTTTCGAATTAAGTTCTACTTGCTTTTTATGTTTTAATTTTTGAAAATGATGACTATACTTTAAATGTTAAACCATGACTATGGTATGCCCGAAATGGGTAAACTGATGATACTTATTAATTGTAACAACTATATTACTCAGTTTTGACAATAAATATTATCTTATCTTATACTTTCCTTTTACTATCATGAAACTTAAGGAATTAGGTATCTTTAGGAAAGTGTCTCGACAAGGAAAGTGTAATAACGAGGAAAAAATTAATCGTAATAAATACTATAGACTATAGTATTTTTTACGATTAATACACTTTCCTTGTTGTCAGTACTATAGTCTATAGTACTACGACGATTCTACGAAGCGTTTAAACCCGCTTCAGTTGACATATGGTTTTAAAATCTAACTTTGTAATGAGGTTTATCAGTTTTAGGCATTATAAATACAAAGATTTTAGAACAATCGTCGTTATTAAGTTTTTGCGATAATTTTTTAAATAGAATTGCTACGCGTTTTAGCGGGCCAAACCAGCTCGGTAGAACTTGGTGAAGTGTTCAAAGAATCTAACACAGACATTTATAATCCGTGGCGTAATGGCTGTACATTTAGCTTTACATCAGACGGTCGCGGGTTCGATTCCCGGCGAAATCATTCTTTGTGTGACTCAGTTTGGTTGGTGGAAGGGCATTTTCTAAGCCCACCTTGGTAAGCCCGCTTCCATCTTCGGCATCATCGTCACTTACCATCAGGTGAGATGATGCCAAGGGCTTACCAATTGTGAAAATATCTATAAATCCCAGGACTCGCATGTAAAACTCCCTTACCATTCCAGGAACCTGCCAATGAGTATAATTATCGGGATACCCCTCGTGACGCTGTGCTACGCGCTCGTCAACGTGTCGTACCTGGCGGTGATGTCGGTCAGCGAGATGGCAGACAGCGAGGCAGTGGCTGTCACCTTTGGAAATAGACTGCTGGGGCCGATGGCCTGGCTCATGCCGCTCGCGGTGACAATATCGACCTTCGGATCTGCCAACGGCACGCTGTTTGTCGCGGGAAGGTAAGAGCTTCTCCTACTCCTCTTGTTTATGGACTGGCAACTGGCAAACTTTTGTCATCATGAACACTTTACTATAGCATCATCTGCTTGGAGGGGTACAGAAGAGTGAAGGAGTATGCACGTGTCTCTCCACAGACAATATAGGGTTATTTCCCCCCCCCCTCCCCCCCCCCCTCCCCCCCCCCCCCTCTCCCCCCGTTCCCTCACGCACACACTCCTTCACTCTTCTGTGCAGGTGTCCCAGCAGTGGTGATGCTATAGGATGTTCATTATTTTTTTGGTAATCCCTTGACCTCATTTCTAAGTGACGATGATGTCGAAGATGGAAGTGGACTTACCAAGATTCCCCAACGCAATGGGGACGTGGCTATCTTATCTTCAAGCCGAAACGCATCGCTGCTGTTAACATTGATGCTTGGCGGCAAGACTTAGGTAGGATGGTAGTAGGACGTGGCAGCTAGCCAGGCGGGGCTTAGAAAATGCCCTTCCAGCAACCAAACGTAGTCATACAAAGTAAGACTCCGCCGGGAATCGAACCCGCGACCTCCTGGTGCGAAGCTAATGGACGTAAACATTACGCCACGAAGGCGGTTAAATTATGTATGACAGTATGTCCGATTGAAGATTACTGAACGCCAGTCTAATAATAAGAGAAGTAGGAATGAAGTGTTGACTTCACGTCGGTTTCTACTCATTGAACAATTTTTCATTATAAATTTATGGTTTTGTTTTTACCATAATCGAAAATAGTCTTTGCGGTCTTCTCATACTAATTTGATCATGTTTCTTAGAACAACGATCAACAACGTACAAGGCCGATGGGAAAACGGTCTGTACCTGTTAGTCACGTCACTTTCGGTCTTTGATTAATGTCTCCACCTTAAGGTAGAATAGTGATGACGACAGCATCAGAAATAAATTATGAACTCTTGATCACTAAATTCCACTCCTACTTAAATTTCGGAAAACCTTATTAGTTTTGTTTTCCATCAAGTCTTCGATTTTTAATTCACAAAAATCACAAAATAAGTACATATATGAAGCTGCTATTCTATGAAGTTACGCCTAAGGTATTTCTAAAATTTTTAGGACAAAATGTCATTTTTGACAGATGATAAAAAGTAACTCAAATGACTTGCACCCTATTGGACTGAATCGGGTCGAGAGTCCCGATTGCTTGCATTCGTCAGTGCTTCATATTAGTTCATGCAAGCAGTCGGGTCGCAAATACACGCTCGCGGACACCACCGGTCTCCGAATGCTACAAAAAGGTTTTCAAAGAATTCGCGAGATCGAATTTTAAAGCCTAGTGACCATTGCGTACAGATCTCTTTTGTTATTGAAACTTATAATTTTCAAGAAAACTAAAAGCTTTTAGGTACAAGCTTTTGTATGAAAAGAGTTTTTATGCTCAAAAAGCCAAATGCTCAAATGAATATAAAAAATACACGGTTACAAATTTAAAAAAAAGGTGAGGTATTTCTGAAAAATAAAAGACTATTCTGGGATCTTGATTCCACCTCCAAAGTTCATCATCAGATCTACTTCAAAATAACAAAAGGATCTATTGTCACTGGGAATACGGCTCAAAATACAATATCAAATTTTAGCTTAATCGAACTCCTGGAAGTCACTTTAAAATCGATCGCAAGATTTGAACTAAACAAACATACATACATACAAATATTGCAAGATAAGTAAAAGCTTTTAAAAACAGCAATCACTTTTACTGCAGTCATCCGAATTACTTTTTATCATCTGTCAAAAAAAATGATCCAAATATGTTTGAGATAGCTATAGGCGTGACTTCATAGTTTTGCAACGTCATTTTTGTACTCATTTTGTGATTTTGGTAAATTAAAAATTGAATACTTGATGGAAAACATAACGAGTAAAGGTTTTCAAAGATTCAGTAGGAAGGCAATTTAGTGATCAAGAGTTCGTAATTAATTTTTGATCCTGTCATCATCCCTAGTATATTGAATCCAACAAACATTGCTGCACCCACAGAAGTCTCTCCCGGTCGACGTTAGGTTAAGTCCTTCCTTAGCCACCTTCAAGGCATCTATTAAGAAGATGTGGAGTCCAAAAACTGAACTCTGAGCTCGTATACTTATTTATTTATTATTTATATAATATTTATTGTATATATTACTGTTTATATTAGTAGTATAATAATTATATTTATAGGTATTAATATGTGAGTAACATTATGTCCCATGAGGTTTTTTTTCTTAGATATCTTTATATAAATAAATCTTCTGTCCGTGTGTTAGTCATTGAACTCCTCCTAAGATATATATAAATGAGGGTTTGTAGGGTAGGGTAGTGTAGTGTAGGGTAGTGTAGGGTAGTATAGTGTAGGGTAGGGAGTGTAGTGTAGGGTAGGGTAGTGTAGTGTAGTGTAGGTTAGGGTAGGGTAAGGCAGTGTAATGTAATGTAAGGCGGTACGTAGTTCGCCGGGACAGCTAGTTAATTTTAAAATTATGTTCACTTTATATGTTAAGTCGTGTTTGTAACTTTAGTTCTTACCTTTTTTCTTTGTTTTTAATCCAAATGTTATTATTAGGTTGACTGGAAGAGATCCCGTAAGGGATAAGTCCGCCTTTATAATATACATATCTGTTTTATGTTCTGTATTCAAACATGTCAATAAAAAGTTTACAAACAAACAAGTAGCTATAAAGTGTTCACTCATGTTTTTGTTCTCTAGGTTGTGTTTTGCTGCATCGCGAGAGGGTCATTTACTGGATATTCTCTCATACGTCCACGTCAGGCGCTTTACACCCGCACCTGGACTGATATTCCATGTAAGATATATTTTGCTCTTTCCTACACTTAATAAGTACTAGAGGCGCTTTACACCCGCACATATATATAGGCTGACTATTAATTAGTTATTGATAGCAAAGGATATGAATGTAGTCGTAAATACAAACAACTATCCCAAAGAAACTTTATGTCAATGTCAAATATGAAAAAAATTATGGTCCTTTATACATTTTTGCCGATTTGATAACTTAATATGTATCGAGGACCAAATTTTTTTCTGATTGCACATGTAGTTTCTTTGGGAAAGTTGTTTGTTATCACAAGTACATGCATATCTTTTTTTTATCAAGAACTAATTAAAAGTCACCCTGTATATAAAAGTACTCTGTGCGGCTGGACTGATATTCCTTGAAAGATATATTTTGCCCTTTTCTATAAAGTACCAGAGGCGCTTTACATCCGCACATATATATTAAAGTATTCTGTGCACCCGCACCTGGACCGATATTCCTTGAAAGATATATTTTGCCCTTTCCTATACTTTAAGTACCAGAGGCGCTTTACACCCGCACATATATATTAAGTATTCTGTGCACCCGCACCTGGACCGATATTCCTTGAAAGATATATTTTGCCCTTTCCTATACTTTAAGTACCAGAGGCGCTTTACACCCGCAAATATATATTAAGTATTCTGTGCACCCGCACCTGGACCGATATTCCTTGAAAGATATATTTTGCCCTTTCCTATACTTTAAGTACCAGAGGCGCTTTACACCCGCACATATATATTAAGTATTCTGTGCACCCGCACCTGGACTGATATTCCTTGAAAGATATATTTTGCCCTTTCCTATGCATTAAGTACCAGAGGCGCTTTACACCCGCACATATATATAAAAGTATTCTGTGTACCCGCACCTGGACTGATATTCCTTGAAAGATATATTTTGCCCTTTCCTATACTTTAAGTACCAGAGGCGCTTTACACCCGCACATATATATAAAAGTATTCTGTGTACCCGCACCTGGACCGATATTCCTTGAAAGATATATTTTGCCCTTTCCTATACTTTAAGTACCAGAGGCGCTTTACACCCGCACATATATATAAAAGTATTCTGTGCACCCGCACCTGGACCGATATTCCTTGAAAGATATATTTTGCCCTTTCCTATACTTTAAGTACCAGAGGCGCTTTACACCCGCACATATATATAAAAGTATTCTGTGTACCCGCACCTGGACCGATATTCCTTGAAAGATATATTTTGCCCTTTCCTATACTTTAAGTACCAGAGGCGCTTTACACCCGCATATATATATAAAAGTACTCTGTGTACCTGCACCTGGACTGATATTCCATGTAAGATACATTTTGCCCTTTCCTACACATAAGTACCAGAGGCGCTTTACACC
Source organism: Coleophora flavipennella (assembly GCA_947284805.1). Taxonomy (NCBI): domain Eukaryota; kingdom Metazoa; phylum Arthropoda; class Insecta; order Lepidoptera; family Coleophoridae; genus Coleophora; species Coleophora flavipennella. The sequence goes on from OX369288.1 coordinate 10,051,144, forward strand.
CGCACATATACAGGGTGTAACAAAATTGGTGTAGGTCCCGTTAACTGGGTGTTCCACTCATACTGAACAACTGTTCTCAAGGAACCCATAGACAATTCTCAAAAAAAAAAATTGAACCCTCCATAATAAAATGCACAAAATGGTTCGATGAGTTGATCGATTTGTATGAAGAGTAAAAAAAATATTTTCGTTTTCAGCAAAGTCGTAGAACAAAAGTTGTTCAGTATGATGAGTAGAAGCTCCAGTTAACGGGACCTACACCAATTTTGTTACAGGATATATAAAAGTGCTCTGTGCACCCGCACCTGAACTGATATTCCATGTAAGATATATTTTGCCCTTTCCTATTACTTAATTAGTACCAGTCTTATTAATACTGATTATGAAGAACAGTTACTTAATAATTATTTCGTTATCTTTCAGTCCCTGATTGCTGTGGCTATGGTGTTGTATGGAACGATAGATTCCTTGATAGACTTCTTTTCATTCACCGCTTGGATCTTCTACGGAGGAGCTATGCTGGCGCTGATTGTCATGAGACGCACTAAGCCACACGCACCTAGGCCTTACAAGGTTTGTTTTGATTCATGTCCTGTATCTATGTTGAGAAAGAAATGTCGTATAACGGTAGCGGCATTACTGCATACATTACTGCAGCGACCAGCAAAGGAGGCATTGATGGACGAACGTGTAAATGTGGGCCGAGGCGAAGCTTGAAGCCGAGGCAACACATACGTAAGTCCATCAATACCTAGTTGTGGCCAAGGCTTGTATAGTACTTTTCTTAAATAATTCGCGCGAATTAAAACTTCAATAATAATTAATTACTTTTTAAAATCGAAGCATCGGTGGCTCAACCGGTAACGACTCGGTCCATCTAACCAGAGGTACCGGGTTCAAATCTGGACGGCCAATGTACCAATGAGTTTTTCAAAAACTTACGTACATACTTACCGATTGCTTTAATGGTGAAGGAAAACATCGTGAGGAAACCTGCACACGCCTGCGAAGAAACTCGAAGGTTGTATGTGAAGTCGACCAACCCGCACTGGGCCCGCGTGGTCCACTAAGGCCTAATCGCCCTGATTCAGGGTAGGCTCGAGCCCCTCGGTGGGGACGTATATGAGCTGATATAATAAAAAAATAAAATCAATGTCGAACAACGAACAACAATAATTTTTCACGCGCCAAAGTGTTCATTTGTTTTTTTTTTTCAATAAACAGCGTTCTACTTGTGTATGTCAGTTCGAAATTTAAATAAAACCTTTGATAAGTTACCTCCTTGGTTGCCATGTTTCGGAGTAAAATATAGTTCCACGACAGATATGAGTTTACATAGTAATTTATTTGGACGCTAAACACGACAGATATGGATTTTTATACAACTTTTGCAGGCCACTGCTCGCATGTATTTGGCCAGTACAGCAATTGCAATTTATCTCGAAGAAGGTTGTCAAAATAATGCTCAAATTTCATTTATATTAGTACTAACATACAGTATGGACACTCCCTGCCGCTCTCTAGATTTCTACCTCACCCCCTCGTCACCTAGATTGGTTATAGTTTGGTTCTCGAACGTATGGGTTTGCTGCGTCCTTTCACGACCGTTGTATGCAGTGTCCGGGGTGTGGTATCGGCAAAACGTATCGTTTTTGTAAAGCAGCTAATGCTTAAAAAAGTAATTCCTCAAGAGCTACATTGAGCTACATTTACGAGTGGCTATTATGTTCGATGTCGACTGATGAAGTCCACACTCCGACCAGCGCCCATCCAGCTCCAAAACCCCGAAAACTTTCAGCTCGAGTTGCACAATCGCTTCGAATGCCTAGGAGACTGCGAGAATGTGGACGATTATAACGACAGGTTCGTGGAAATTGTCCAAACGGTCGGGTCTAAGATTTACAAAACTCGCCGTTCAAACAGAACCAAAAAAATCTCTGACTTCACCAGCAACCTCATGGAAGAAAGACGCAGATTGGTTTTGCAGTCCTCTGAAGACGCTACTCAGTATCGGCAACTAAACAGGCAGATCTCTAAGTCTTTAACTCGCGATTTGCGCCACTTTAATACAAATTGTATTAAAGAGGCGATTGAAAACAACAAAGGCTCAAAAGTGTTCGCTAGAGATCTGTCTGTTGGTCAAAGCCAACTGACCAAGCTGAAGACTGAGGACGGCAGGATCATATCGTCTAAGACTGAGTTGCTGGAAGAAGTTGAGAAGTTCTACGGACAATTGTACACGACCACACGTCCGCCTGTCAGCGATCTGGCTAAAGACCCAAGAGCTAGACTTACCCGACACTATACCGAAGATATCCCGGACGTCAGCCTGTACGAGATTAGAATGGCTCTTAAACAGCTTAAAAACAATAAGGCACCGGGTGATGATGGAATTACGGCTGAACTTCTGAAAGCAGGTGGAACACCGGTACTTAAAGCTCTTCAGAAATTATTTAATTCCGTTATACTTGAGGGACAAACGCCTAAGGCATGGCACAGAAGTGTGGTCGTGCTTTTCTTCAAAAAGGGCGACAATACCCTGCTGAAGAACTACAGACCCATCTCACTTCTGAGCCATATCTACAAACTGTTTTCGAGGGTCATTACGAATCGTCTCGCGCGCAGGTTTGACGACTTCCAGCCTCCCGAACAAGCCGGTTTCCGAAAAGGATTTAGTACCATAGACCACATACATACGCTGCGGCAGATTATACAGAAGACCGAAGAGTACAATCAGCCACTGTGCTTGGCGTTCGTGGACTATGAGAAAGCCTTCGATTCGGTCGAAACCTGGGCTGTGTTACAGTCTCTCCAGAGGTGCCAAATTGACTATCGATACATCGAAGTGCTGAAGTGTTTGTATGAAAACGCCACCATGTCGGTTCGCCTCCAGGATCAAAACTCGGAACCTATCCAGCTGCAGCGAGGGGTGAGACAGGGAGACGTTATATCTCCGAAACTGTTCACCGCCGCCCTGGAAGATGTTTTTAAGCTTTTGGACTGGGGTGGACTCGGCATCAATATCAACGGCGAGTACATCACCCACCTTCGATTCGCTGACGATATCGTGGTCATGGCTGAGACTATGGACGACTTAGGCACAATGCTCGATGGCCTCAGTAGAGCCTCTCAACAAGTGGGTCTTAGAATGAACATGGACAAGACGAAAATTATGTCAAACGTCCGTGTCATACCTACTCCTCTGAAGGTTGGAGGCTCTACACTCGAAGTTGTTACCGAATATGTATACCTGGGACAAACAGTCCAGTTAGGTAGGTCCAACTTCGAGAAAGAGATCAATCGTCGAATCCAACTCGGCTGGGCAGCGTTTGGGAAGCTTCGCAATATCTTTACGTCCCAGATACCGCAGTGTCTTAAGACCAAGGTCTTCGACCAATGTGTGTTGCCAGTGATGACGTACGGAACTGAGACATGGTCGCTTACTATGGGCCTCATAAGAAGGCTCAAGGTCACTCAAAGGGCAATGGAGCGTGCTATGCTCGGAGTTTCTCTGCGTGATCGAATCAGAAACGAGGAGATCCGTAAGAGAACCAAAGTAACCGACATAGCTCTCAGAATTGCTAAACTTAAGTGGCAGTGGGCGGGGCACATTGCTCGTAGAACAGATGGCCGTTGGGGCAGTAAAGTTCTCGAGTGGCGACCACGCACCGGAAAGCGTAGTGTAGGCAGGCCTCCCACTCGGTGGACCGATGACCTGGTGAAGGTCGCGGGAAGCCGCTGGATGCGGGCAGCGCAGAACCGGTCGTCGTGGAGATCCTTGGGGGAGGCCTATGTCCAGCAGTGGACTTCCTTCGGCTGATATGATGATTATGTTCTATGCAGATTTTCATATTATTTTCAACCGACTTAATCCATTAACCCCCAAACCTTGAATGAACGTTAGTTATTTTAAAGTAAAAACTTCTTTAGGCGCCATTGAACTCGCGACACCGTACCAGGAACAAACCATTGAACTCGCGACACCGTACCAGGAACAAACCATTGAACTCGCGACACCGTACCAGGAACAAACCATTGAACTCGCGACACCGTAGCAGGAACACTCGCAGGGTCAAAACTTTTTCAATCTAGTCGTTCGCCAGGAACACTCGAAAAGTTAAAACTTATAAAACTGTAAAAAGTTTTGACTTCTATCGGCACTCCCGGAGTGGTTAGGATTTTTTCATTTAAATCTTACATAACATCCATAAAGTTCAAAATCGCCTGTCTTTGCTGTACACAACTGTGTACAGTTAGTGGGAATGGGTAAAAAATAGAAGGTTCTCAAGTCAACCCTCTACTCTACTCTTCACTCTTCTTACCACTCTCCACTCTATTGTGTGTGGCGTCCTCAGTGGTGACGAATGGGTATAAAAGAAACCCACAATAAAAAAAACAGAGCAACAGATAGTGTTACTTTTTTAATGACACAGTCCCCCTCATTTTACACATTAATGTGATTCACAAAGCGGCTCCCATCAGGAGCTTTCCGCGCTGTCCCCTTAGCGTGAATTTTTCGCACCCCAGAGCTGTGAGTCCCACAGCTACCACAGGTATGCGTAAATGCATTCACCTCCTCCCCTCCTTCACAATCCGAGGGGGAAAAAAAAACAGAGCCAGTGCAGTGGTAAGGACTGGGAGTTTATGCCTCCAGGATGGTCTCAAATAAAGTTTATCAAAAGTACTTGTTTAGAAAATTAACAAAAACGTTAAAAAGTAGCAAAATTGTAAACCGATATTACCAAAATTTAGTCATAATAATGGAAGTCAGTTTCTGTTTGAACTAGGGATGCAACGATTTGGCTATTACGATTAATCGTATTAACGTACTTCTCCGTATTTGTTACTTACTACGTGCAACGAGTCGGCCCTTACGATTACAAGTAATCGTCAATAACAGAAGGTTGATCACCGATTAGTCGTCAGCACATTGGCCTAATCGTTGCACATAAGAGTGACGAGTACCCAAGGTCATTAAGACCTTAAGATGGATCAAATGACAATATTAAATTCAAATTATTGAAAGACTTTATAAAGCTATCTACTTAAAGTAATAATTAATCGATTTAATTGAATACAATTTTAAAAACATTACCACTTTTGATGTAAAAAAATATACTGGAGGTAAGTAGACCCTGTTTTTGGTTTTAGTTGTAAAATTTCTCGAAAACAAATATTTAATGTTGAATGAAACCAACACACAACAATCGGTGACTTTAAGACCTTTCATTTTAATTGAACATATTTTTTTAAAACTTATTTGAAAGTATAGAAAAGTAATAAAAATATGTAAAAATCGAGAATTGGGCTTTCGGTTTCAACGTAAAAGCCGCGTTAAAGCCCGCATTGATTTGAACTTAAAATAAATAGACTTACGTTCGATATTATTTTAACACGTATCAACCTGCTCGGATTGAGGCATCTTAAAGCCTTAATCAATTATATCATCATATCAGCCGAAGGACGTCCTCTGATGGACATAGGCCTCCCTAAGGATTTCCACGACGACCAGTTATGCGCTGTCCGCATCCAGCGGCTTCCCGCGACCTTCACCAGGTCATCGATCCACCGAGTGGGAGGCCTAGCAACGCTAAATTTTCCAGTGTGCGTACCGGAAAACGTAATCAATTACATAGAAGGAAAGTGTATATATGTACTCGTATGTCCATCCTTTTCTCCATAACAACCCACTGCCACCACTCATGGTTGTAGTGGTAGATAGCCCTAGGGCAAGTAAGTGGTGGAAGTGGGTGGTAAAAATGTGTGATGGGATACTTTTATCCTTTTCTAACACATTGTACGGCTCATATAAACTCGAGATTGCGCTGAATGGCGTTAAGTGCCTTTGTAAGTAAAAATGTTGAGAACTTTTCTAGAATTTTTTTTTTAATATTCTAGGATATTTTTTAATATTCTAGGACAATTTTTTATTTTTAAAATAATCTACCAAAATACGTGGTCGTAAATTATATAGGCCGGACCAAGGGATATGGAAGTTATTACGTTTTAACGCGGGCGGAGCCGCGGGAAAAACTAGTTAATCACAATCGTAATGGCCTAATTTTTGCACCCACTGTTGTATGTATGTATGTATAATTGCTTCATTGCACACAAGGAATAATTACAACATGGTTTTATCGTTGGAACTCAGTTTGTAAAAGTGATTCTATCTTAGGTGCCGATTATAATCCCGTACATCGTTCTGCTGGTGTCGGCATACCTGGTGGTCGCCCCCATCGTTGACAAGCCCCAGTGGGAGTACCTGTACGCGGCAGGCTTCATCCTGGCCGGCATGATGGTCTACGTGCCGTTCGTCAAGTGGGGGTACTCACTGCCGTTTATGGGTACGAAACCATTCAAGATATTACTTTTAATTAGTGGACTTACAACGAGGTTAACGTACAGTAGGCATCAGATTGTTGATGGCAAAGAAAATATTGTCTTTTATAGTACTTATATCTATTGATGTGTAACATCTTTGCTCTCGCTTTCCTGCAATTTGTGGGAGTGATTTCGTGAAATGGGACGGAAATGTGTAACATGGGATGGAAATGTGTAACAGGAAGTCGCGAAAGCGCGGAATTCTACTTTACGAGAGTCCGACTCGCACTTGGTCGGTTTTTTTCGTATTGTCAGATCCGCCACCCAGGTACAATATCGTCATCAAATCTAACTAACCTAAAGTATTTTGTCACATGTTACACATCATATGCGAGTACTGTAGGTCTCGCTCGAATTTTTTTTATTAAATAAAGTCGATTTACGGACGATAATTTTACGCGATAACGTCATAAGAAAACATATATCACAAGCCGAACGCTTAGGCCGATCGTGCCTCTCTATCGCTTGTTCCGCGCTTTCACTTCCACGCGGAACGTGACACTTTTTCGTGCATGCAGCCGGCGTTCATCGATTTATAGACGTAATCACGTCAAAACATTTTGTTTGTCACCAACAATTTGATGTTGACCACAGTAGTAGATTCTAAGTCTATGATGCCGACTATACCTACTTGGGTTGGCAAAAGTACTAATGCTTGACGAAAGTAAAAGAGGATACATAATACTCGTAGAATGTGGACATCTCTCCAAATGCTTCAGCGATTTTCTATATTAAATAAAGAATTTAGCATAAGATACCTACATATGTCACGTCACTCGGTCGAGCAGGGGAAATAAACACCTACACATTGGCGCGGCCTACAGGCCGCGCTCCGCTCGCCAGCAGCAGCGCTAGAACGCCGTACAGTCGCCGCCGCATTTCACGCGCCGCCCATGTACGCAGTTATAACCGCAAGTCGAGCGCCTTACCCATGTTTTCGTGTATTGTCTGACAGTGGGAAGGAGTAGGTGAATAAATGCGTAGGTATTTTCATTTTTTAAGTAAGTGCAGTATCTGTTGCGTAGTAACTAGTATCTCATCTGTGCCTAAATATATTCGATAAATAGGCACCAAAGCAGCAGCAGTTGTTTAACTTCGCACACATAATTGTATTGTACGCTTTAATTACTATAAATTTCTAAGAGTAAGTGAAGGTTAGGTACATGAAATTTTACTATATTTTATGACGTATAACTGAAGATTTTCTTTTCACAGACAAAATCACAGTTTTCCTACAAATGGCATTGGAAGTGGTGCCAACAACAACAACCTTCGAATACTGAGTCCTTCCTTGCCGGACTTTAAAGAAGCATTTCTGGAAATGATTGATAATAACATCTAAATCTTTAAATACATTTTTATTGATTTGTAAGTTGTAGTTAGAACATTGTTAGTTCTGTGAATTATATCTAAATAAAAGTTGTCTTACTACTTAGTCAAGAATATAAAAAAAATAGCTCAAAACACTTTAAATGAGTAAAAAAACAGATGAGAGAAACCATTCGTGAGCTTACGCATTACATAATGTGGTAATATTGGTTCGACTGAAAATTAAAAAATGATTGTTCCTTATTTGTTGTTGCCCCATTGTTGTGGAAGTGCAATAATTTTATATTATTAAATTGGAATGTAATTAAAGTATCCATCCATGGGTTAATTAATATACAAAAACATTCTTCAGTTTTTGAAGGCTCCACTGCTGATTTTACAAAGATTAACTTATAAATATAAGTATGTCACAATTTTTACTGTTGTATTTATAATAAAACGTATTTATACTAAAAGCCTGGAGAGGAATGGCAATATTTTTGTGAAAAACTTAGCTAAACTAATTTTAAGGTCATTTGTTCATTTTATTAGTTTGCACGAATCATTCCCATGGGGTCCTCGCAGACGGACATAGCGCCAGTCTGGTCTAGTTAGTTTAAGTAAACCTTAAGGGTCAGTTCAGACCAAGACGCGACGCGAGGCGACGTTGCTTGAAGAGGCCAGTTGCGCCGCGTGACGCATCGCGACGCCGCGAGTTTCATCGTGAAGCCGTTTAAATTTGCGGTGAAGCGTACCGGCAAAGCATTACCAGCGCTACCGACACGTACCAGGCCGCTTCTCTCCGATGCTCCCCCGTCCAAGCAACGACCTAAGCCAAGGTCCGTGCCCACCTGGGCGCCCTTAGGCAGTTGCATCTTTTTGCTTTGCATTAGGTTGAGTGCCCTCCGCACTCGCCTCCCCTGCCCGGTGAAGTTATAAGGTCCCCACGGCCAACAACAAGCTTGGCCTTTCGAAAAAAAACCGGCAAAGCAAAGCTGCGCTGCGCTACGCCGCGAGCCATCTCGAGGTGCAGGGCGGCGTAGCGTGACGTCGCATGGCATATCTCAATTGAATGTGTATCTTATAGTGTAGTAAATAAAGTTAACCTTACGATGGTAACATAATTTAAATGAACGCGCATAGTAACAGGTGTGCCACGTCACCCCATGATAATGAAATAAATAAAAAAAGTTATGTTTATTAAAAAATAAAACTTTTTATACTTGAAACAAAATAAAAGAACACTCTTCTGGAGGTCAATCAGTAGCTCAAGGAAATTTGATTTTAAAAAATATGTTTTTGGCAACTTAAACACAATTGAGACAAATTTCCACACGATTTTCAGGGCACGCAGGTCTTTTACATTTTGAACAAAAAATCTTCACTTTTTTGTCATTCTTTCGAGGACACAATGCACATCGAGCTTGCTTTCGCAATTTGGCGGGAGTTTCACTTGCTGAAACTACCTACGTTAATAGAAATACCTATACGGAAATACCTACGTAAATATTAGCAGGGGTGACGCAACACCCCACACATACCTGCAGAATGAAATTGACGTGTTGCCGCTCCCACCGCGCAACGGCCACTGATGACTCACGGTAAGTCAATACACAAAGTGCTAAAGTGAGACAGCAAATAGTTTTCAATAAATCGGCGCGTGATTGCTTGCGTGGGGTGTTGGAGCACCCTGTTACCATCTTAAGGTTAAATTTTGTATCACTATCTTGAAAAGTGCGCGACGCGTCTCGGTGTGAGCCGACACTAAGGGAAACATGTGGAATAGACTCAGCAGGTTTGTATGTTACTAAGGCGCTATTCCTAGCTTGCGACTCCGTTCGCGTCACTATGAGTGATTGTGCTCAACTCATAGTTATTAGTTCATCGTCATCAATAGTCAACCTTTAGCACATTAGATTAGCGTTAAGCGTGTTTGATTTTGATAATACATATTTATTTTGCTATTTACTAACTATAAATAATATACTATTTGCTATAACTTATGGGATACAATGTAAGCGTAATTTCAGGCTAACTTTAAATAAAATTATCACTTAAAGCGCATGAATAGAACCCTTTCCTATAGTTTCCTCATTATCATCATCATTATATCAGCCGAAGGACGTCCACTGCTGGACATAGGCCTCCCCCAAGGATTTCCACGACGACCGGTTCTGCGCTACCCGCGACCTTCACCAGGTCATCGGTCCACCGAGTGGGAGGGCTGCCTACGCTACGTTTTCCGGTGCGCGGTCACCACTCGAGAACTTTACTGCCCCAACGGCCATCCGTTCTACGAGCTATGTGCCCCGCCCACTGCCACTTAAGTTTAGCAATTCTGAGAGCTATATGTCGGTTACTTTGGTTCTCCTACGGATCTCTTCGTGTCTGATTCGATCACGCAGAGAAACTCCGAGCATAGCACGCTCCATTGCCCTTTGGGTGACCTTGAGCCTTCTTATATGTGTGAAATCAAAAAGCTTGACACACTTGTAGTTAGTGAAACCGTCGCCCCAATACCGGATATAAGGTTTAACCTAATGTTTGAATAAATACTTCTGCCGCTTACTTTACGCTATCCCATTTTTAAAGACTAAATTTTTATACAGAAAGTATTAATTACTGTATCGATACTTTTGGCAGTTGAGTTTTGCGACTGGCATAATTTGGTCCTATCATTCCTTGCTGGGGCAAAAGGACACTGCCATTTCGTTTACTAAAAATGTTATTTATTAATTAAACCAATATTTTTATTTTTATTTATTTATGATTATGAATCAATGTGTTTTTTTGTTAATACTAGATATATATCAATGATGTTTGTTTTAAGATATTTTTGTTACTATGTCAACTCTCTCTTAAGAAATATGGGCACATAATGAGTACACACGCTTAACGATGTGATAGAGTTATTGGTAAAGCCAATGGATAAAAACCAATGGTTTTATTTTGTGTACAAAAATATCATAAAATACATAACTATTAATATAATCTATGTACTTATAACTCTTTATGAAAGAGCAGAAATATTATTGTTGTTTAATTAAATCGAAAGTTTTAATAAAGACAGATATTAATATTTTTCATGACTTTTTTGTTCACTCCTGTGAAATACCGTACTTATATGGAAACCATTTCTGTATTCAGGACTCAATACTCAATTATTTATTGCATCCATGAGTTTTTACAGGTGTAAGAGGGAATAAAAGTGCTTCATGGGCAGGGTTACCAGATGTTAAATTGAAAAGTCCTGACAAAAAGCCTGATTTTATTCAAAAAAAGTCCTAACATTTTACTGAAATTGGCGCACGCGCGGTTTAACGACGCACAGTCATGGTACGCTAGTACTCTTTATTGTACTGTGGTAATAAAATACCACTTATGACATTATTTTGAGTGTCACTCGCAGACTCACAATCTGCCATTGAGGCTACTCTTACCCAAAAACACCGAAATAATCCAAAAACTACTGACATTTTCAAATTCCGGCCGCAATGAAAATCGATCAGCTGGCGGGCAAACTTTGTATGGAAGTCCAAAAAATTTTTTACGAATGGTCCAGAGGCTTCTTGGGGAAAGTTGTTCAGTTTCATGAGTACAAGCTCCAGTTAAAAATAAGTGCATACCTTTGTTAAGACCCTATATAAGCGCGGCGTGGCGGCCCCGACTGACGCAGGCGTTCGCAGCCCACAATTCTCGTAGTGTGCGTGCGTACAATGCGTGCCTACTGGCGCACACACAAACAAAGCGCGCGATGTACCATTGTACGAAGATAACCTAGTATTCAAACATACCAATGAGTTTTTCGAAACTTACGTACATATATACTCAACGATTGCTTTAACGGTGAAGGAAAACATCGTGAGGAAACCTGCACACACCTGCGAAGAAACTCGAAGGTTGTTTGTGAAGTCGAACAACCCGCACTGGGCCCGCGTGGTCGACTAAGGCCCGATCGCCCAAATTCAGGGTAGGGACGTATATATGATGAACCTACTAATATTCTGTTTGTACTATGTTCCCGGTGACAGTCGATGGGGTTCCACTTCAGCAAGCTTCCTCAGTGAGACTTCTTGGTTTTGAGATGGATGGCGCATTGCTTGTGGGGGATACACGTCCAAAAACTGTGCTGCAAAATAGGCCAAACATTTTTCCCACTAAGGCGCTTATCTTAAACAGCCCCTAATCAGGTAAAATATTACTGCTACGGCGCCTCAATTCATTCTTCGCTCGTGTATGACACTTTATTGGCAATGAACTGTGGGGAAGGGTAGCAGAGTGGAAACTAGCTTTTGAACAGTAAAAGCGCGCCATCCGCATTTTAGCGTCCCATATGACGAGCCGGCCAGGCCTCATAATCACATCAGCCGAAGGATGTCCACTGCAAGACAAAGGATTTCCACAAGGACAGGTCCTGCACTGCCCTCATCCAGCGGCTACCCGCGACCCTCACCAGGTCGTCAGTCCACCGAGTGGGAGGCATGCGCGGTTGGCACTCAAAAACTTTACTACCCAAACGGCTATCTGTTCTATCTACCAGCTATGTACCCTGCCCACTTTACTGCCAAGTTTAGCAATTCTGAAAGCTATGTCGGTCACTTTGGCTTTACTACGGATCTCCTCGTTCCTGATTCGATCACACAGCGAAACACCGAGCCACCCCCTTCGTCGTTCGAAAGTAAAAACAAAATCTGTGTAACGCAGTATTTATTGTTGTCGAATAAGTAAAGATCACAGATCTACGAAATTTCATAAATGTCCAATATATCTACAACTAATTCTGGCGACATTTGAATGCAACCGTTGAATTTATATATATACACACTCATGTATTGTGTTGGAGGGAAAAATATATATAATATTAAATATTACTTATAATAATAATTTTATTATTTTTGGGAAGGTATAACAATTTATTGGGAACTTGGTAGTCATATAGCAGTAAAATGTCGTAAAGTGAATGTGTATAGCCCGTTAACTTTGTGCGCGGTACGCCTGCGGTATGGGCGGGTAGGCGGGGGCGAGGTAGCACGACACGGCACGATTTCCGCGGGGGAGCTTGAGGCTAGCGGGGAAGGTCACGATGTTCGAGCCCTACACCGCTAGCCTCAAGCTCCCCCGCGGAGATCTTCCCGCACACCCCGTCTCAGCTGCTCAGGCGTATCAAGCAAGAAGTTGACGGGCTGTAGTAGTTGATAAAACGCATTAAATTCGGATTTTAAGTAAAAAATACTTTTTCACCTCACCCGCTCGGCTCAGAAAGGTTTTGTATGTCATTCCATTTTAGCGCGCAAAATAAATTGTATTTTCTCACCTCCGGCCGGAAAGCGTCAAATTTCGGCCCGCTGCGCTAAACTACTAATATATATACTGTGGCTAAACGAAGTGGCCGCTTTCCAGTTCCGTTGAGGAGAAAAATAGTATACACCTCGGTCAGTAATTAAGAAAGCCTCAGATCACATGTTTGTCGACCTCGCAATAACATGTGATCTGGGACCTTCCTTACTTTACTGCCCTTGGCATGTAACATACTATTTCACGTCTCATGCTCTAAAAGTACGCCAATATAGCCCTACGAAGCGAGACTAAAGTGACCACTTTAGTCGTTAGGGAGTGAAAAGTAATGTTTTTTCATTTTCTTCCTGTGACATAGACAAACTCAAAACAGTCAGTAAATTCACTATTATCTGTGGAGTGTGGACCATCTTCATTGCGAAAATGTTGAGAGTTTTAGTTCCATGGTTTTTCCGCAACGAAGATTTTTATTACGTAATATTTATTAAATTGTACTAAATTGACTATTTTTGTCGCACTCAAAGTGAAAAGTGCAGTTTGCACCTCGAGACTAAACGCCAACTTAATATATCCTCTGTTTCATTGACTCCCTCGCATCTGGTATATATTATGGCTTCGTTTAGTCCCTCGATATAAAATACTCGTATACTATTTATCCGCTAGCGTGGAAAGAGTTTTGAAAATTAGAACCAAACAACTATCAAGCTTTTTTTCTTGCACCAAAAATTTTCATCGCTGTAGTGAGGTGAAAAATTGCGTGTTTCGCTCGACAGCAAAGCTATTTTGAGTCTCGTGCCTTGTACTTGTACGGTCGGGCTGGTTTCCGCAACTAGGCGTCTGATGCGCCCATTTTGCGTGGTGGCCGGCATCTGGTGCCCGGCATCTCGTGCCTTTTAACTCGCACCAAATAACAACTTTGCAGCCTTTAATAACAAATTACGATTGTATATTATTGTGACTAGTCACCAACATAATTTAAAAAAACTTACAAGTTGACTAAGAAGCAAATTGCGGCTGAAAAATAATTGGGCCTGGCGCTTACGACGTTTTTGATCCGGTTAGGTGATACACTTAAACCAAACAAGTACCGTTTGGACACTCCCTGCCGCTCTTTAGATTCGATCGCGATTGAACTCAGGGCGGCCCCTTTGAAGCGAGCCGTCAAAGGTTCAGTTAATTCAGCAAACGAACTTTGTCCAATAGGTTCTAGAGAAATATAGGGCTGAACTCAAAAATTATCAGATTATAAATTGAACGCTGTTATCTTAGTGATCTAAGGTATGCTTTGCTGTGACATAATAATTTTATTGTACACAGACCAGCACATCAAGCTACACACTTTGGACTTTGTAACGTTCTTATGCCGAATGCGTATGGATCACAATCGCACTAAGAGTGTATAGCTTGATGTACTGGCCTCTGTACATTGTTTCTTTTCAATTTAAAATATTTATTTGTCAATATTATACAGAAATGGGTTGACTATAAATAAGAAACGGCTCTTATTATGAAGGCATCCAGATATTCACGCTCTATGGGGTTATTCGGAAATATCTGGGAAAAAATTAAGGGTGGCTTCAGGTCATGAAACTTGGCAACTTTTCCAAATGAGTTTATATTCAATACGCAAGTTTCTGGACCTTCCATACTAATAAAAAAGTTTATTTACTTAAATCAGAGATTTGTTACCATAGATGGGTTATGCACTAACAAACAACATTTGAAAATCGAAGCCATTTACACACACAACATTACAAGCAGTTCGCTTCCGTTGCACCGATGCTACTAAGAAAAGAGATGCCAATTGGCATCTTTTTTTTGCTTCACTTTTTGGATGCACGTAACCTATCTATCTCCCCTTATATATAGCATATCTGTGACTAAAATAATAAAACTGTAACGGGGCCGTGTCTGTACATGAAATATTTTTGGAAAATAATAACTGTGGTGGACATTATTAACAATATAGAGGCCAAAACAACAACTTTTGTAAATTTTGTCTGTCTGTCTGTATGTTCGCGCATCACGCAAAAAGTAACAAGCCGATTTTGATGAAATATTGTACGGTGGTTCCTTATATCCCGGGTTAACATAAAGGATCCTTTTTATCCCGGAAAATTCAAGAGTTTCAGTGGAAAAATTCAAAACCTCCACGCGGAAGAAGTCGCGGGCACAGCTAGTAACAACATAAGCTGGTGCGATAATAACTGCAGTAGTCAAATAACACTGTGTCGCATCACGCGCACCTTCGTGAGACGCGAAAACAATATTTTTAAATTATTAATATAAACTACCCTCAGTTAGTAGGGATAACTTATTAAATAATATAAAACAAAAGGATAACTTAATTTTACATATTTTATAACTTAAAGTTCCTTACTAGCTAATCAATTGGCATCGTAAGGAGTTTAATATGGCTTGTACTCGTAAAATAAAACATTTGGAGATATTTAAAACGACTTTATACTTTAAAAATTAATTTAATTACATTAAATTTATTTATTTATTTCATAATCGGTAATTCAAATTAGCACTGAGGCCGATTGAGGCCCAAAGGGTAAAAACGGGACCCTACTACTAAAACTCCGCTGACCGTTCGTCTATCGTCTGTCTGTCTGTCCCTCTGTCACCAGGCTGTATTTCATGAACCGTGACCGCTAGACAGTTGAAATGTTCACAGATGATGTATTTCTGTTGTCGCTATAACAACAAATACTAATAATTAGAAAAAGTGAGTCTCCATACAAAAAACGTGTTTTTTTAAACGTGAAGGAACTAGCGCCATCTAGTATGATAGTACAGAACCCTTTGTGCGCGGTTCTGACTCGCACTTTACCGGTTTTTTTGAACCTTTGAAAAACCATAAAGAATACCAAAGTGAACCATTTAAATGAGTTTCTTAAAATATCGAACACCTAAAAACTTTGAAGTACAAGCTTTTTACATTGCATTGTCACGCGATATACTTCTGCATGCAAAATTTCAGCGCAATGGGACACCGGGAAGTGAGTCAAATTTAACATGAAAGATTTCATTACAGACACCGGGACAGGTGAAACTAAATAAAAGCTTGTAAAAATAGTACATATTTTCATTTAAAAACAAATACCAAATTTTTTTCAACAATACCAGTTTAGCAGACACGTCGAAAAAAGTTTTGTGAAATAAACACAGGTTCCTTGAGATTATTTTTAATTTCATGAGCTGAAGTCACCCTTAATTTTTTTTCAGGTATTTTAGAAACACCCCCTACTAGGTGCTGGTTTACTAGTACCCGATATTACAGGGCTTCTACTCGCGATTCTGAACAACTTTGACAAAGGAAC
Source organism: Coleophora flavipennella (assembly GCA_947284805.1). Lineage (NCBI taxonomy): Eukaryota > Metazoa > Arthropoda > Insecta > Lepidoptera > Coleophoridae > Coleophora > Coleophora flavipennella. The sequence goes on from OX369288.1 coordinate 10,067,454, forward strand.
ATTTGGCCAAATCACAATAAGCTCATTTAAATAAACCTAAAAAACTTTTAGGTACAAGCTTTCAGATACATGATACTTTTGATTGAAGGTTCTTGGTGGAACATTTTATCACACGTATTGGTATATATGTACACTAATTCCACATGAAACAAATAAAACTGCGTTTATAATTTGTCAGTAGACATCGTAATTACCTGGTAACCCTAAAGTTTATTTGAAATGTACCCACACATTGTGTAAATAAATAGTCTGCCTGAAGATGGTGTTCGAAACCGGTCGTTGACAAATTATAAACGCAGTTTTATTTGTTTTATGTGGAATTAGTGTAGACTGTAGATATAAACCAATATGTACAAGTTTACCATAAGTGTACCATTGTTTTTTTTTTGTTTTGTTAGCTAACAATAATATTATTATCAAAACTGAACGCATATATAAAATTTCAACTCAATCAGTTGAAGATATCTGTTTGAAAATTGAGTTACAAGATTTCACCCGAACAAACATATATACATTGCGAGTTATAAAAGCTTGTAAAAAATTTTTACTGAAATCATTGACTTAAAAAAAAATTCGAAAAACTTAAAAACTTTTACATACAAGCTTTTAATTTTGCATTGCCACGCGATATACTTATGCATGGAAAATTTCAGCTCAATCGGAAACCGGGAAGTGGGTGACATTTAACTTGCAAGATTTCATTACAGACACCGAGCCAGGTGAAACTAAATAAAAGCTTGTAATATACATAGTGTGTCGTCGTCGGTGGCGTAACGGCTAGGGCCGCCGCCTCCTGTCCGGGAGGTCGTGGTTCGAACCTGCCACGTACCAATGTGATTTCGACTTTAGATTTCATATGTACGTTTTTCCGACGCACTTACGGTGAAGGAAAACATCGTGAGGAAACCTGCACACGCCTGCGAAGAAACTCGCAGGTTGTGTGTGAAGTTGACCAACCCGCACTGGGCCCGCGTGGTCGACTTAGGCCCTATCGCCCTGATTCAGGGTAGGCTCGAGCCCCTCGGTGGGGACGTATATGTGCTGATATGATACATAGTTCGATGTCTCAAACAAATCGGTCAGCTGAGCGGCCAGCTTAGTATGGGAACTCTATATTCTTTTTGCGATTAGACCATAAGCTCTTTGGGCAAAGTACTTCAGAACCATGAGCAGAAAAGCCCTGTATAAACTATCAGGTATTTGTAAAATAGTACCTTATTTAATAAAATAAAGTAAGGATTTTAACTACGTAATATGTATTTACAATACAGTTATCTTAAAACCTAAGATGTGGTTTGTTTTTCATCATGTGCCTGAAACAAAACACAGCATTTATTACACAATATATTATAACTTGGTGGTCATATAGTTAAGAACGATTAAAGATAGGAGGAGGCCAATTTAATTTTATCACCAGAATAAATTGTACAATCGATATATATAAAAGAAAGTCGTGTTAGTTACACCATTTATAACTCAAGAACAGCTGGACCGATTTCGCTAATTCTTTTTGTTGAGTTCGTTATTGTCAGGAGAAGGTTTTGGGGTAGGGTAGGGTAGGGTAGTGTAGTCTAGAGTAGGGTAGTGTATGGTAGTGTAGGGTAGGGTAGTGTATGGTAGTGTATGGTAGTGTAGTGTAGGGTAGGGTAATGTAGTGTAAGTATAGAGTAGGGTAGGGTAGGGTAGTGTCGTGTAGTGTAAGGTGGAACAAAGGTTCGCTGGAATAGCTAGAAAGTTTATAAAAATGATTTGATAACGTTGTAGAATATTGCTATGACTGTCATGTTTTATTTAATATCACAATGTTGTCAAAATAGTGTACTTGGCTAGCCTCTTTGTAAACTTTTAAACCGCCTCCGTGGAGCATTTCATTCGCTTCACATCAAGAGGTCGCGGGTTCGATTCCCAGCGGAGTCTTACTCGGACTCAGTTTGGTTGCTGGTAGGGCATTTTTCAAGTCCGCTTGGCTAGCTGCTACCATCTTATCTAATTCGCGTTTATCAATATTGACAGCATTCCGGCATTGTTCCGGCTTAAGTTCTTATTCAAACAATATTTGCGTTCGATTTCTTTGGTGCTGAACACTAAGATGTTCCAAATTCAAAAAGTGCGCGGCAAAGATAATTGCGGCGCACTTATAGAGGATTAAAAACTCATTGAAGAATTGGGGACCAAGAGATTGAAACACTTCTTGAAATACAGATACGTTTTTATATTTTGTTCGGTAGGTACAGATTGAGAATGGACGAACAACTCAGTACAGTGTTTTTATATATTAATGTTAATCAGGCGCCCTCTGTGGTATTTATGTGAAAGACAAATAGAATTTACATATTGTATCGATAGTAAGATAGGCGTTACGAGATGAACGTAGAAAATGAGTTACAGGTAAGATGGCGCTGTAACACTCATTACTGTCCGCTAAAAGTTTCAATAAAACACTACCTTTACGAGTAGATGCACTTAAAGGCGAACCAAGTCGTCCTTTTTCGAATAGATGGAATGAAAAAAAACATTTGACATTCTGTATTTTCTTGATTGAGATAAGATTATAATCACGGGTAGCTACGAGAGCAGTTTGACAACTCAATGACTTTAAGGTTCAATAAAAACTTTTTTAATATTTTTTTTTGTCTCATAATTGGAAACTCACTACGAAGCGCATGCCCTTCTTTTTTCAAATTTGGCGCGAAAACAAGCTTTTTAGAAACAAAAAAGTTAGGCGACTTCTAAGTATTCTTTGAAAATGGAGAAAAGCGAGTTTCGAGTGCTAATTAAACACTATTTTTTACGTGGTAAAACTATTAAGCAGACCGAAGACAAATTGAAAAAGTATTATGGTGATTCTGCGCCTTCTCATGGGATGGTACATAAGTGGTTCACTGAATTTCGTTGTGGACTTACTACTACTAATGACGCGGAGCGCCCAGGAAGGCCGATTGAGGTCACTACGGATGGCATGGTTAATAAAATACATGATATTGTCTTGGCAGACCGTCGAGTGAAGATACGCGAAATAAGTGATGCTGTGCACATCTCGACTGAACGAGTTTTTTATATTTTGCATGATATTCTGGGCATGAAAAAGCTTTCTGCAAGATGGGTGCTGCGTTTACTAACAGTCGACCAGAAACGAAATCGTGTAACAGCTTCTGAGGAATGCCTAGCCATGTTTAATCGCAATCCGAGTGAGTTTGTGCGTCGGTACATAACAGTTGACGAAACGTGGGTCCATCATTATACACCAGAGACTAAAGCAACAGTCGAAGCAATGGACTTCTACCGGGGAATGTGCCCCAAAGAAGGCAAAACCTGTTTGCTCAGCTGGTAAAGTGATGGCCACAGTCTTTTGGGACAGTCAAGGGGTTATTTACATCGATTTTTTGTATAAAGGCAAGACAATAGCCGGAGCTTACTATGCTGCATTGTTAGATAGATTCAATGAAAAACTATGCTGCATTGTTAGATTCAATGAAAAGTTGATCAAGAAACGACCGCATCTAGCAAAGAAAAAAATTCTATTTCATCATGATAATGCACCGGTCCACTCGTCTGCAATTGCGACATCAAAAATTGTCGAATTAGGATACGAATTATTGCCACACCGTCCTTATTTGCCAGATTTAGCACCCTGTGACTTTTTCCTCTTCCCAAACATGAAGAAATGGCTTGGCGGGCAAAGATTTTCGTCAAACGTAGAGGTGGTGGCCGAAACTGAGGCCTATTTTTCAGGGTTTGACAAAAAATATTTTTTGATGGGTGTAAGAGGTTGGAACATCGCTGGACTAAGTGCGTAGAACTGAAAGGAGATTATGTAGAAAAATAAAAATATATATATATGTAAAAAGAGTGTTTCTTCTTTCCAAAGTCATGGACTTATCAAACCGCCCTCGTATACTAAGTGCAAGGCCCTGGGTACATACTTGTCGAGTGTCTCCCAGAAGCGCAGCAGCACGGCGCGGTCGAGGTGCCGCTTTGTGCGGCTCAGGTTTAGCACGGTGACCGCCCAGCGAGCCACGTTCGCGTCCAGCTTCATCTCGTCGAACTTCAGGTGGAACGCGCAAACTGACAAACATATCAAAACTTTAGTCACAAGGGGCGAATCGCAGAAAAACCTGGACACTGCTATATCTAAGCCAGGAAAGCCTGGCCAGACATGACCATGGCCATCGTCACAGGACACTGTAGGCTAAATCAACATAAGAAACTGCAGAGAACTGGAGACCAGCCAACACTATTTGACAGCAGGCTCAAGCGGGAGACGCTTGGAACCGATAGGATCAAGGAAGAGAAATTATGCGACTCGGGAAGACGCCACCAGTGCCACAGTAACGATCGTATACCAACGTTGGAATAGAATGCCATGAGTCCACTTCAGCGACTTCCCCCCTCCCTCCACCCATGGCATCCCATCCAATAATAATTAGTCAAGCATACGTAACTCGGCCGTAGGTAGCGAGATAAGTCGAAGAAAGACGGGAAACAAAGGTCAATGTAAATAAGTTTAAGAAAGACGGGAAACAAAGGCCAATGTAAATAAATTAAAGAAAGACGGGAAACAAGTTCAACGTAAATAAGTCAAACAAAGACGGGAAACATAAATAAGTTAAAGAAAGACGGGAAAGAAAGGTCAATGTTAATAAGTTGAAGGAAGACGGGAAACAAAGGTCAATGTAAATAAGTTAAAGAAAGACGGGAAACAAAGGTCAATGTTAATAAGTTGAAGGAAGACGGGAAACAAAGGTCAATGTAAATAAGTTAAAGAAAGACGGGAAACAAAGGTCAATGTAAATAAGTTGTAGGAAGACGGGAAACAAAGGTCAATGTAAATAAGTTAAAGAAAGACGGGAAACAAAGGTCAATGTAAATAAGATGAAGAAAAACCTAAAATCTTTTAGGTACATGCTTTTATTTAAAAAGAGTTTTTATGCTCCAAAACCAAATGCTTACGGCACGTTTCCAAATTTAAAAAAAAAGGCGAGAACTGTATTTCCTAGGATTCTATTGAAAATAAAACATGATCCTTGGACCTTGATTCCACCTCCAAAGTTCATCATCAGATCAACTTCAAATTACCAAAAGGATCTATTGTCACCGGAAATACAGCTTTATACCAAGTTTGTTTGTATGTATGCATGTATGGATGTTTGTCACTCTTTCACGCAAAAACTACTGAACGTATCTGACTGAAATTTGGTAGGCAGACAGATAAGGAGCTGGATTAACCTATATAAGCTACTTTTTTCCACGCTCGCGCACTGCACACCCTCGAAGACAGTCATAGAAACTATGTTCAAGCGAGCGAAGCCGCTAGCAAAATCTAGAAAGCAATAAATGAACAATAAAAATAGGAAGTCTAGACTGAGCGATGAAGCTTCCAGAAAACCACTGGGATGCGGTTCAGCATCGCGATAAGAGAACGCACCCATACTACGTGATCAGTTTAGTGGGGAGGAGGGGGTTTCCAATACACTACACATGGTCACAGGGAGGTAGGCGGGGTTTAGGTCTTAGGAGCTGCAAATTTTAATTAAAAAAAACAGCGCGGCTCTCGAATCCTACAAATATTATAAACGTTTATAAGTATGTATGGATGTATGTTTGTTACTCTTTTACGCAAAAACTACAGAACGAATTTGTCTGAAATTTGGTAGGGAGTCAGATTAGGACCTGGATTAATACATAGGCTACTTTTTTCCACGATCACGAGCCGCTGCGGCTCGCGCACTGCGCACCCTCGAAAGGTCATAGAAACGTTGTCCACGCGGGTGAAGCCGCGGGAAACAGCTAGTATCGTAATAGTTGTATTGGAAGTCAAGTTGTGTTTTTTTTACTATATAGAGAAACTACCTATATACTTGTATTACACTACGATGTGAATGGTTTTCACATGGAAGGGAAGGGAAGCGAGTCTTGACTTAAACTACAAGTGGTAACAGGTGGCCAGAGCGGGAGGTCAAAATTGACCCAAAAATATGTCACATTGAATGGGTAAGCTCCCTAAGATGAGGTCAATGGAGGAGGCTTATGTTATTATGATCAATAGATGACTTCCACTTGAATGATGATGTAAAAGACAGCGTATTTAAAGTCTTTTCAACATCAAAAACCAAAACACGTGTACATTCTTGTGCTTTATTACGTCTGGAAGAGATCGCTTGTTAGTGATAAGACCGCCTATATGTACAACTTCCTCAATCATTGCGTCTTTTTTTGAAATTATTGTATCTCTTATGTTATGCAATAAAGTGTTTTTAATCAATCAATCAAAAAGTATTTTTGTAATAAAACATTTTGAAATTTAAACAAATATCTATGGGCATAGTTTAATCTTTAAAGATCAATACTAACTGTTAGCAAATATCTGGACTGGGTTGCTATCCCAGGGCCAGCCATTGAACTGCTAGGCTGGTTTTTGAAATTTAACCAAATATCTACGAGTATAGGCATAGTTTAATCTTTAAAGATCAATACTAACTGTTAGCAAATATCTGGACTGGGTTGCTATCCCAGGGCCAGCCATTGAACTACCAGGCTGGTTTTTGAAATTTAACCAAATATCTATAGGCATAGTTTAATCTTTAAAGATCAATACTAACTGTTAGCAAAGATCTAGACTGGGTTGCTATCCCAGGGCCAGCCATTGAACTGCTAGGCTGGTTTTTGAAATTTTACCAAATATCTACGAGTATAGGCATAGTTTAATCTTTAAAGATCAATACTAACTGTTAGCAAATATCTGGACTGGGTTGCTATCCCAGGGCCAGCCATTGAACTGCTAGGCTGGTTTTTGAAATTTAACCAAATATCTACGAGTATAGGCATAGTTTAATCTTTAAAGATCAATACTAACTGTTAGCAAATATCTGGACTGGGTTGCTATCCCAGGGCCAGCCTTTGAACTGCCAGGCTGGTTTTTGAAATTTTACCAAATATCTATAGGCATAGTTTAATCTTTAAAGATCAATACTAACTGTTAGCAAATATCTGGACTGGGTTGCTATCCCAGGGCCAGCCATTGAACTACCAGGCTGGTTTTTGAAATTTAACCAAATATCTATAGGCATAGTTTAATCTTTAAAGATCAATACTAACTGTTAGCAAAGATCTGGACTGGGTTGCTATCCCAGGGCCAGCCATTGAACTGCTAGGCTGGTTTTTGAAATTTTACCAAATATCTACGAGTATAGGCATAGTTTAATCTTTAAAGATCAATACTAACTGTTAGCAAATATCTGGACTGGGTTGCTATCCCAGGGCCAGCCATTGAACTGCTAGGCTGGTTTTTGAAATTTAACCAAATATCTACGAGTATAGGCATAGTTTAATCTTTAAAGATCAATACTAACTGTTAGCAAATATCTGGACTGGGTTGCTATCCCAGGGCCAGCCTTTGAACTGCCAGGCTGGTTTTTGAAATTTTACCAAATATCTATAGGCATAGTTTAATATTTAAAGATCAATACTAACTGTTAGCAAAGATCTGGACTGGGTTGCTATCCCAGGGCCAGCCATTGAACTGCTAGGCTGGTTTTTGAAATTTTACCAAATATCTATAGGCATAGTTTAATCTTTAAAGATCAATACTAACTGTTAGCAAATATCTGGACTGGGTTGCTATCCCAGGGCCAGCCTTTGAACTGCCAGGCTGGTTTTTGAAATTTTACCAAATATCTATAGGCATAGTTTAATCTTTAAAGATCAATACTAACTGTTAGCAAATATCTGGACTGGGTTGCTATCCCAGGGCCAGCCTTTGAACTGCCAGGCTGGTTTTTGAAATTTTACCAAATATCTATAGGCATAGTTTAATCTTTAAAGATCAATACTAACTGTTAGCAAAGATCTGGACTGGGTTGCTATCCCAGGGCCAGCCATTGAACTGCTAGGCTGGTTTTTGAAATTTTACCAAATATCTACGAGTATAGGCATAGTTTAATCTTTAAAGATCAATACTAACTGTTAGCAAATATCTGGACTGGGTTGCTATCCCAGGGCCAGCCTTTGAACTGCCAGGCTGGTTTTTGAAATTTTACCAAATATCTATAGGCATAGTTTAATCTTTAAAGATCAATACTAACTGTTAGCAAATATCTGGACTGGGTTGCTATCCCAGGGCCAGCCATTGAACTACCAGGCTGGTTTTTGAAATTTAACCAAATATCTATAGGCATAGTTTAATCTTTAAAGATCAATACTAACTGTTAGCAAAGATCTGGACTGGGTTGCTATCCCAGGGCCAGCCATTGAACTGCTAGGCTGGTTTTTGAAATTTTACCAAATATCTACGAGTATAGGCATAGTTTAATCTTTAAAGATCAATACTAACTGTTAGCAAATATCTGGACTGGGTTGCTATCCCAGGGCCAGCCATTGAACTGCTAGGCTGGTTTTTGAAATTTAACCAAATATCTACGAGTATAGGCATAGTTTAATCTTTAAAGATCAATACTAACTGTTAGCAAATATCTGGACTGGGTTGCTATCCCAGGGCCAGCCTTTGAACTGCCAGGCTGGTTTTTGAAATTTTACCAAATATCTATAGGCATAGTTTAATCTTTAAAGATCAATACTAACTGTTAGCAAATATCTGGACTGGGTTGCTATCCCAGGGCCAGCCTTTGAACTGCCAGGCTGGTTTTTGAAATTTTACCAAATATCTATAGGCATAGTTTAATCTTTAAAGATCAATACTAACTGTTAGCAAATATCTGGACTGGGTTGCTATCCCAGGGCCAGCCATTGAACTACCAGGCTGGTTTTTGAAATTTAACCAAATATCTATAGGCATAGTTTAATCTTTAAAGATCAATACTAACTGTTAGCAAAGATCTGGACTGGGTTGCTATCCCAGGGCCAGCCATTGAACTGCTAGGCTGGTTTTTGAAATTTTACCAAATATCTACGAGTATAGGCATAGTTTAATCTTTAAAGATCAATACTAACTGTTAGCAAATATCTGGACTGGGTTGCTATCCCAGGGCCAGCCTTTGAACTGCCAGGCTGGTTTTTGAAATTTTACCAAATATCTATAGGCATAGTTTAATCTTTAAAGATCAATACTAACTGTTAGCAAATATCTGGACTGGGTTGCTATCCCAGGGCCAGCCTTTGAACTGCCAGGCTGGTTTTTGAAATTTTACCAAATATCTATAGGCATAGTTTAATCTTTAAAGATCAATACTAACTGTTAGCAAATATCTGGACTGGGTTGCTATCCCAGGGCCAGCCATTGAACTACCAGGCTGGTTTTTGAAATTTAACCAAATATCTATAGGCATAGTTTAATCTTTAAAGATCAATACTAACTGTTAGCAAAGATCTGGACTGGGTTGCTATCCCAGGGCCAGCCATTGAACTGCTAGGCTGGTTTTTGAAATTTAACCAAATATCTACGAGTATAGGCATAGTTTAATCTTTAAAGATCAATACTAACTGTTAGCAAATATCTGGACTGGGTTGCTATCCCAGGGCCAGCCTTTGAACTGCCAGGCTGGTTTTTGAAATTTTACCAAATATCTATAGGCATAGTTTAATCTTTAAAGATCAATACTAACTGTTAGCAAATATCTGGACTGGGTTGCTATCCCAGGGCCAGCCTTTGAACTGCCAGGCTGGTTTTTGAAATTTTACCAAATATCTATAGGCATAGTTTAATCTTTAAAGATCAATACTAACTGTTAGCAAATATCTGGACTGGGTTGCTATCCCAGGGCCAGCCATTGAACTACCAGGCTGGTTTTTGAAATTTAACCAAATATCTATAGGCATAGTTTAATCTTTAAAGATCAATACTAACTGTTAGCAAAGATCTGGACTGGGTTGCTATCCCAGGGCCAGCCATTGAACTGCTAGGCTGGTTTTTGAAATTTTACCAAATATCTACGAGTATAGGCATAGTTTAATCTTTAAAGATCAATACTAACTGTTAGCAAATATCTGGACTGGGTTGCTATCCCAGGGCCAGCCTTTGAACTGCCAGGCTGGTTTTTGAAATTTTACCAAATATCTATAGGCATAGTTTAATCTTTAAAGATCAATACTAACTGTTAGCAAATATCTGGACTGGGTTGCTATCCCAGGGCCAGCCTTTGAACTGCCAGGCTGGTTTTTGAAATTTTACCAAATATCTATAGGCATAGTTTAATCTTTAAAGATCAATACTAACTGTTAGCAAATATCTGGACTGGGTTGCTATCCCAGGGCCAGCCATTGAACTACCAGGCTGGTTTTTGAAATTTAACCAAATATCTATAGGCATAGTTTAATCTTTAAAGATCAATACTAACTGTTAGCAAAGATCTGGACTGGGTTGCTATCCCAGGGCCAGCCATTGAACTGCTAGGCTGGTTTTTGAAATTTAACCAAATATCTACGAGTATAGGCATAGTTTAATCTTTAAAGATCAATACTAACTGTTAGCAAATATCTGGACTGGGTTGCTATCCCAGGGCCAGCCTTTGAACTGCCAGGCTGGTTTTTGAAATTTTACCAAATATCTATAGGCATAGTTTAATCTTTAAAGATCAATACTAACTGTTAGCAAATATCTGGACTGGGTTGCTATCCCAGGGCCAGCCTTTGAACTGCCAGGCTGGTTTTTGAAATTTTACCAAATATCTATAGGCATAGTTTAATCTTTAAAGATCAATACTAACTGTTAGCAAATATCTGGACTGGGTTGCTATCCCAGGGCCAGCCATTGAACTACCAGGCTGGTTTTTGAAATTTAACCAAATATCTATAGGCATAGTTTAATCTTTAAAGATCAATACTAACTGTTAGCAAAGATCTGGACTAGGTTGCTATCCCAGGGCCAGCCATTGAACTGCTAGGCTGGTTTTTGAAATTTAACCAAATATCTACGAGTATAGGCATAGTTTAATCTTTAAAGATCAATACTAACTGTTAGCAAATATCTGGACTGGGTTGCTATCCCAGGGCCAGCCTTTGAACTGCCAGGCTGGTTTTTGAAATTTTACCAAATATCTATAGGCATAGTTTAATCTTTAAAGATCAATACTAACTGTTAGCAAATATCTGGACTGGGTTGCTATCCCAGGGCCAGCCTTTGAACTGCCAGGCTGGTTTTTGAAATTTTACCAAATATCTATAGGCATAGTTTAATCTTTAAAGATCAATACTAACTGTTAGCAAATATCTGGACTGGGTTGCTATCCCAGGGCCAGCCATTGAACTACCAGGCTGGTTTTTGAAATTTAACCAAATATCTATAGGCATAGTTTAATCTTTAAAGATCAATACTAACTGTTAGCAAAGATCTGGACTGGGTTGCTATCCCAGGGCCAGCCATTGAACTGCTAGGCTGGTTTTTGAAATTTTACCAAATATCTACGAGTATAGGCATAGTTTAATCTTTAAAGATCAATACTAACTGTTAGCAAATATCTGGACTGGGTTGCTATCCCAGGGCCAGCCATTGAACTGCTAGGCTGGTTTTTGAAATTTAACCAAATATCTACGAGTATAGGCATAGTTTAATCTTTAAAGATCAATACTAACTGTTAGCAAATATCTGGACTGGGTTGCTATCCCAGGGCCAGCCATTGAACTACCAGGCTGGTTTTTGAAATTTAACCAAATATCTATAGGCATAGTTTAATCTTTAAAGATCAATACTAACTGTTAGCAAAGATCTGGACTGGGTTGCTATCCCAGGGCCAGCCTTTGAACTGCCAGGCTGGTTTTTGAAATTTAACCAAATATCTATAGGCATAGTTTAATCTTTAAAGATCAATACTAACTGTTAGCAAATATCTGGACTGGGTTGCTATCCCAGGGCCAGCCTTTGAACTGCCAGGCTGGTTTTTGAAATTTAACCAAATATCTATAGGCATAGTTTAATCTTTAAAGATCAATACTAACTGTTAGCAAAGATCTGGACTGGGTTGCTATCCCAGGGCCAGCCATTGAACTGCCAGGCTGGTTTTTGAAATTTAACCAAATATCTATAGGCATAGTTTAATCTTTAAAGATCAATACTAACTGTTAGCAAAGATCTGGACTGGGTTGCTATCCCAGGGCCAGCCATTGAACTACCAGGCTGGTTTTTGAAATTTAACCAAATATCTATAGGCATAGTTTAATCTTTAAAGATCAATACTAACTGTTAGCAAAGATCTGGACTGGGTTGCTATCCCAGGGCCAGCCATTGAACTGCCAGGCTGGTTTTTGAAATTTAACCAAATATCTATGGGCATAGTTTAATCTTTAAAGATCAATACTAACTGTTAGCAAATATCTGGACTGGGTTGCTATCCCAGGGCCAGCCTTTGAACTGCCAGGCTGGTCCTTGCACGAAGACAGCGACGACGCGATCCCATTCAGCGGCCGACAGTCGGGCAGGGTTGTCCACCACACGGTATGGTACCTGCAATTAATAAAATCCGGTATTTGACTGCTAGGCACAAATGACTAACTAAGTAACTCAAAAGTTACTTTTTTTCAACTGTCAAAAACGATATTCTGTTCTGAAATTGTTCGTGTTGCAAACTTGTGACGTCATTGTCTTTGACGAACTAATTTAGTGATTTTGATAAATATAAATTGAAATTAAAATAAAATGTTAAATGAATAAGTTTTTATGCTTTTGTAGGAGAAATGCTATTCAGTGAATAATATTTTTTAATTTATTTTAAACACTGTCAAATACCCTATTTCAGGGTTATTTGTGATTAATCAGAAACCTTCCGTCTGTGATCTAAACATTTTTTTACTATTTACGCTAAAATCACAATAGTAGATTGTTTACCTAGGAAGAGAACAAACAGTTTAAGGGCGAGAGTGTGTCTTTGAATCCAGAGCAGAGGTAATGGTTAGTCCATTCGCTTCACACCAGGAGGTCGCGGGTCCGATTCCCGGTGGGGTCAACTTGTAAGACTCGGTTTGTTTGGTGGTAGGGCATTTTCTAAGCCCGCCTGGCTAGCTACCGACCATCTTATCTAAGCCTTGCCGCTAAACTCAGTGTTAACAACATTAATGTGTTCCGGCTTGAAGATAAGATAGCCAGTTCTCCAGTGCATTGGGGAATCTTGGTAAGCCCGCTTCCATCTTCGGCATCATCGTTACTTAGCATCAGGTGAGATGATGCCAAGGGCTTCATCGTATCAGCTCATATACGTCCCCACCGAGGGGCTCGAGCCTACCCTTAAGAAGGGCGATCGGGCCTTAGTCGACCACGTGGGCCCAGTGCGGGTTGGTCGACTTCACAGACAACCTTCGAAGTTCTTCGCAGGCGTGTGCAGGTTTCCTCACGATGTTTTCCTTCACCGTTAAAGCAATCGGTAAGTATATGTACGTAAGTTTGAAAAACTCATTGGTACATTGGCCGTCCAGATTTGAATCAAGTACCTCTGGTTAGAAGGACCGAGTCATTACCGGTTGAGCCACTGACGCTTTTTTAAGCCCAGGGCTTACCAACTGTGAATTAAAAAGAAGGCTAAATAAATAAAATAAAAATTACTAACCGTGATCGTGGTAGCATTGTTAGGCACAGGTTCACCACTAGAGCCTTTTCTTCTTTGCAGTAGCACTTCATTTTCCCGGACGGCGCCTTCAGCTTTCTTTTGCTCAACAGTCACGAATCTAAAAATAACATATATAATTACTTTGCCCTTGAGTCATACCTATTATGTTGTTTTACTAGGCTCGCGTTGTTTTCGATTTTCCTGTGGGAATAAGACGTTTTCCCGGGGTAAAAAGTAGCCTATGTCCTATTTCAGGGCCTAACCTATATGTGTGCCAAGTTTCATCCCGATCCGTCCAGTGGTTGAAGCGTGAAAGAGTAACAAACATACATACATACAAACTTTCACATTTATAATATTACTAGCTTTTTCCCGCGGCTTCGCCCGAGTGGACATTGTTTTTATGACTGTCATTAAGGGTGATTATTAAATTATGTCGTTTTCCACCTCCTGAACCATCTCTGTGCAAAAATCACAACAATCAATTGTTCCATTGCAATGTAAAAGAAAATAAACAAAAAAAGATTTTTTTTAATTACCTCAGGAACTGCATCGGATTATGCTATTTTCCCCAGATAAAAAGTAGCCTATGTCCTTCCCCGTGACACAGACTACCTGCATGCCAAATTTCATCAAGATTGGTCAAGGTGTTGAAGTGTGAAAAGGTAACAAACAAACAATCAAATTTTCACATTTATATTATTTGTAAGGATAGTAAGGATTAGTAGAAATTAGGATGGTCAGTCAGTACATTTTTTTTATTTTGATTTTTTTTATTCACAATTGGTAAACCCTTGACAACATCTCACCTGGTGGTAAGTGACGATGTTGCCGAAGATGGAAGCGGGCTTACCAAGATTCCCCAACGCAATGGGGAACTGGCTATCTTATCTTCATGCCGGAACACACCAATGATATCAACATTGATATTTGGCGGCAAGACTTAGATAAGATGGTGGTAGCTAGCCAGGCGGGCTTAGAAAATGCCCTACCACCATCCAAACCGAGTCTTACAATTGACCCCGCCGGGAATCGAACCCGCGACCTCCTGTGTAAAGCCAGTGAACTTTGCCTCTGAGCTACGGAGGCGGTTAAATAATAATAATATAAACATATTACAATGTTTTTTTTTAATCTATGCTGTTGCTTCTTTTCTTATAATATTTTTAATATTTTCTTTCGGACTGTTTTGTCTTTAATCATCAACGTTTAGGCCCTGAATCGAAATTATAACAATACCACCAGGCAACTACGGTCTATCCTTAACGAACGATCTGAGCTGGCCGTCTCTGTCCCTAGTGTGCTTTGTGTACGCGGCGAGGGGAGCCGCGGGCATCGACGGGCAGACGCGGTCTTTATTGCTTCGCGGTCAAAAAGACCGCCCCGCCCCGTCGTGTGCAAAGCGGTTAGGGCGTTCGTTCTAGTGAAGCGTAGCGCGGACCGAGCTTGCCGCCCCGCGCCGCCGTCTGCGTTACTGCATACAAGCTGGTTTGTGTGATCTATGGCGGGCAGCCACGGACATGCGGCGCGGTCTTTTTGTCCTCCATGTGCGTAGGTAGTATAGGATTCCCTTTGTGCTATCGTTGGCGGCGAAATTGACTGGCCCGCCCCGCCCCATCGTGTGCAAAGCGCCTAATCAGAGCGGCCGTGAAGAGGACGTGGCTTGCATCACTAGCCTTAAAACACGGCTGCAACTCTGCAAGGCACCAAGTGAACTAACCATTCCACAGAGGTGGTTAAAACATCATCAAGAAAATGAAAACCCTAATCAGCGCGGCCGTGCAGATGACATTTAACAAGCCGTTAGCTTGCACCACTAGGCTTAAATCACGGCGCCCTATTCATAGCTAACCAGTACTCACTTGAGATCCTGCAGCATGTCCTTGACGTTGAACATGGTGATAAGCGCGGTGGCGGCGGCCGGGATGATGATGATGGGCGTGCGCGAAGGGCGTTTAGCGCCGCCAATCGGGGGTCGCGCCGCTGCCACCGGCAGTAGCTCGCGTCGACCCGGCGTGCCGCTTCCGAGGGGGCCATTCTCTGTATAAGTTTCAATCATAAATAATAAAATAAATCACCTCTATCATCACTCCTGGCTTTCATATCTATTTTCGCAACATCTTATTATCTTGCGCCATAAAAGTCGAAAATATAAGAGTAGCAAATTATCTGACATTATACGAGTATATTGATTAACAAATTGATTTAAGTGTAGACTGGTTATTGACAGATTTGTTAGTAGGGTTCCCCCAAAGCTATTTTCCATACACTGGTCTTTATGATATTTTAATTTAATATCAGGCTGAAAATGGCAGAGAGAACTTGAATAACTTGTATCTTCCCTAAAATCTCAAACAACAAAGAAAGTGTTGTCGTGTTCCAATCTTCGTCCGAATATAATGGACCGGCCCTATCCATACATTAATATCATTAAAAAAAAAAGTGTGTGTGTCAGCTCCGACGCACGACTGGAGTTTACTCCTTACTAACGATTATAAATGTGTTGGGGGATGGCGGCCAATTTTTTCAATTCTGAAAACGGATTCGTGATTAGGGACCTCAGGGACCCTCAGATATTGATTTTGGAAGCAATCGGTCCAGTAAGTAAAAAAATCAAAATGGCGGCCACTTTCGTCAATTCTGACAACGGATTCGTTATAATATAAGGGACTTCAGGGACCCTCAGATATCGATTTTGGAAGCATTCCGTCCAGTAACAAAAGTTCAAAATTGCGACCACTTTTTTTAATTCTGACAAGACGAATCTAACGACACCTCACACTCCAAAATCCATCTAGCCATTTAGGCTACAGGACGAGCCTACAGGCTACAGGACATACACACATACCTACGTACGTACACACACACACATTACACAAACATTTCACACATTACACACATATGACACATACATTACACACACACTACACCCACATTACACAAACACTACACACACATTATACAAATTACACACACATTGCAGTCAAATTACACACACACACATTACACACTACACACATTACATACATTACACACACATTACACAAATTACACACACATTACGGACAAATTACAGACAAATTACACACATATACACATACACACATTACACACATATTACACACATTACACACCTTATATATTATGAAAATCAATTCTTAAGGAGTAAACTCCAAAAATACTTCAAAAAACATAGGTGTTTCAAAAAACATGACACCATCATTCAATCACTAGATTTTACTCCTCATATTTTTTTCATACCGGGCGCCTTATATGAAAATTTATTCTTAAGGAGTAAACTCCAACAATAAGTCAAAAACAACTGCACGCAAGCAAACACACACTCACACCACTATAGTCTACCGAGTTTCGTTCAAATATAAACAATAATAGACATAGAGACATACTCGGAATGAAGCACGAATGAGATAATAAACCCATTTGAGAAATACTGATTGACTAAGGCATAAGGGAATGCGCTCATTCTGTAGGCATCAAAACCGCTGTTCCCATAGGCCGTTCCATAGATGTTATATTTGGTTGAAGGTTCAAATGATGCCTTTGTACACTTACGTGGCATCTGCCTCGGGTGATTGGGAGTGGCAGGCGCCCGCGCCGCCACGGGCACGCTGGGCCCCTCTGTCACGGATTTAAGTGTCATACCGTGGTATGTTCCCATAGTATCAATTTTGAAGCCCTCAGTCTCTGCAAAAGAAACACACTTTTAGTAAAATATTCTTCATAGTTAATCAAAAAAAAACCTCATAATATTAATTGTAAGACTAACCTTCTTTCTGTCTAATAAACCTTTCCTGGTCGTATCTGTTGTACTGCGTTTGCTGTGCAGGCAGGACTGTGGGGGGTGGCATGATGACAGGCTGAGGTCGTGGTATTCCAGGCCTACCTTCCTCACGGGCCTTGATACTTGTTAAAAGTGCTGATATGCTCTTCGCAAACAACTACAAAATTCACAAGGTTGTAATGTATGATAACAACTACAAGAGTTTATTAAAAATTTAAAACTCGACTGCATAAAACTTAACCCCCCTTTTTTGCCCAGTCATGAAAAAAATTATCCTACGTCACTCATCATCATCATATCAGCTCATATACGTCCCCACCGTGGGGCTCAAGTCTACCATGAATTAGGGCGATCGGGCCTAAGTCGACCACGCGGGCCCAGTTCACACACTACCTTCGAGTATCTCGCAGGTGTGTGTAGGTTTCCTCACAATGAGCCGAGTTGTTCCTTTCCCTCTAATATGGTTGAGAGGAGCGATGGCTGACTCTCGCGTTATACTCGTGACCGGGTGCTGTCCGTGTGAATTGGCCTACACTTGTCAAAGGCGTTCATGACATTCAATAATTTTGATGTACCTATAACTTCTTGTGTCATATTGTTTTCATGTTCTAATGACATTATTTTTTTTATATCACGGATTGTATTTTGACGTAATTAACTAATAATTGTTTATTTCTTGATTTTTTACAAATTTAACTATGTAATCACTATTTTATGACTATCAGAAAGAGTGTAATTTGCACCTATTTTGAATAAATATCTTGAATCTTGAATGATTTTCTTCACCATCACTCAATCACTTCAATGTCACTCACGGGATCAAAACAAATTTAACAACACCTCCCACTCCAAAATCCATCAAGCCATTTAGGCTACAGATTGTGCCAAAGAAATAAATGAATAAACATACAGTAGAACACTGATTATCCGAACACCGTTCAAGCGAATCGCCAATTATCCGAATTGGTCCTATATTATTAACTTTGCATTTTTGTTAAGGCCTGACGGGGTTGCAACTTACTTTGATCGAGATGTTCAAGTGAGTGTTATTGTAGAACTGTGTTTGTTAAACTTAATAAAGTTTATTCTATGTGTGACAGTTCATTTTTCTTTATTACCAGTCTATATCCGATTATCCAAATCGACCCTGGTCCCAATTAATTGGGATAATCGGCGTTCTACTCTACATACATACATACATACACCCGAAAAACACAATCCTCCTTCTGGTGCAGTCGGACAAAAACGACACAGTGATATTTTTTTATGATTTCTTTTTACCTTTCCGTTACTTTGCAATACTGTAGTTCGAGTCCTCCACTGCCTTTCTCTACTGATGATATCTTTGGTGAGATCCACATCATAATCGAGGATAGCTCTCAAGTCCGAGCCAACAACTCCTAACGTATCTGAGTGATCATTGCTTTTGATTGTCGTTCTCTTCTTTGCCAGACGCTTTGCTTTAATAGCAGCAATCTTCTCAACTGACATAGCTTCTGAGAGAGACCTAGCATGGAAAAAGTAAATTTAATTTAATTTTACATAGTCTCATAGATATATTTGAAATTTATTATAGAATAAGCCTTTACTTAATATTATCCACTGTGACAGAGGCTTCCTTTGGTGCATCAAGTCGAGCAGCAAGCTGTTCTCTGACTTTCTGCACATGAGTCTCCTCAATACGAGGCTTCTTAGCAGCTGATTCGCCTCCATCATTATCATGCGTGCGTTTAACCTGTTCAGTGAATAGAGTTAAGAATAATGTTGGCATTTTAGATGAAACTCTAAATAAATTGAATACAAAGTATTGAAAAAAGCTTTTGTGTGTTGTGTAAATTCCAGACGTGATTTCACTTGGAGTACCTTTTTATGAGATATATAAGTTTACATCGCTATCAGAATTAACCTTTGGCTGGTGACAGGCAGTCTCACAGGCTGAACGGCTTCAGTAAAACGTCATTTAACTGCCTTCCCCTCGTTTCCTTTGTTTGAACACCTGAGCAGCTTCGATTTTAGTTGTGTCTATGCTGTTTTGGGGAGAGCTGCGTCGGACAGATCTAAATCGGTATGTAACATCAATGTAAAGTTCGGCAGTGGCTTTTCAGACCTTGTCACCACTTACGTAACTTTTTACAATAATTTTGCTGTAGAGTCGGGCGCCAAGAATGTTGTGCCAAGCACTAATAAAGAGCATCCATGGGCCGTACTACCAATGTAATTTGTGTGGAAAATGTGTGCTTGGAGTGTGTGAAATAATTATGGCCTGATTGTCAATGAAAAATACCAAAGTTGGACCATTGCCAATTATGTAAAAAGACACTTGTGATTAGAGCATTATTTTCTTTACTTGATTAGTATCTAAGCTTTATGGAAAAAAAGTATTTTAGTTATAACATGTTGAATTATTGATCTCAAT
Organism: Coleophora flavipennella; assembly: GCA_947284805.1. Lineage (NCBI taxonomy): Eukaryota > Metazoa > Arthropoda > Insecta > Lepidoptera > Coleophoridae > Coleophora > Coleophora flavipennella. Next base: position 10,087,159 of record OX369288.1, read on the forward strand.
TTATTAACTCATCATATCAGCCAAAAATCGTCCACTGCTGGACAAAGGCCTCCCCCAAGGATTTCCACAACGACCGGTCCTGCAACGCCCGCATCCATCGGCTTCCCGCGATTTTCACCAGGTCATCGGTCCAACGCGTGGGAGGTCTGCCTACGCTACGTTTTCCGGTGCGCGGTCGCCACTCGAGAACTTTACTGCCCTATCGGCCATCTGTTCTACAAGTTATGTGCCCTGCCCACTGCCACTTCAGTTTAGCGATTCTGTGAGCTATGTCGGTTACTTTAGTTCTCCTGCGGATCTCCTCGTTTCTGATTCGATCACGCAGAGAAACTCCGATCATAGCACGCTCCATTGCCCTTTGGGTGACCTTGGGCCTTCTTATGAGGCCCATAGTAAGCGACCATGTCTCAGTTCCGTACGTCATCACTGGCAACACACACTAGTCAAAGACCTTAGTCTTGAGACACTGCGGTATTTGGGACGTGAAGATATTGCAAAGCTTCCCAAATGCTGCCCAGCCGAGTTGGATTCGTCGATTGATTTCTTTCTTGAAGTTAGACCTGCCTAGCTGGACTGTTTGTCCCAGGTATACATATTTGTCAACAACTTCCAGTGTAGAGTCTCCAACCTTTAGAGGGGTGGGTGAGACACGGACATTTAAGGCCTACTCGTTGAAAGACTTTACTGAGGCCATCGAGTATTGTGCTTAGGTCTTCCATAGTCTCAGCCATGACCACGATATCGTCAGCGAATCGGAGGTGGGATATGTACTCGCTGTTGATATTTATGCCGAGTCCACCCCAGTCCAGAAGCTTAAAAACATTTTCCAGGGCGGCGGTTAACAGTTTCAGAGATATAACATCTCCCTGTCTCACCCCTCGCTGCAACTGGATAGGTTTCGAGTTCTGATCCTGGAGGCGAGCTGACATGGTGGAGTTTTCATACAGACACTTCAACACCTCGAGTATCGATGGTCAATTTGGCACCGCTGAAGAGACTGTAGCACAGCCCAGGTTTCGACTGAATTAAGGGCCTTTTCATAGTCCACAATGCCAAGCATAGTGTCTGATTGTACTCTTCGGTCTTCTGTATAATCTGCCGCAGCATATGTATGTGGTCTATGGTACTAAAGCCTTTTCGGAAACTGGCTTATTCGGGTGGCTGGAAGTCGTCAAACCTGCGTGCAAGGCGGTTCGTAATGACTCTCGAAAAAAGCTTGTAGACATGGCTCAGAAGTGAGATGGGTCTGTAGTTCTTCAGCAGGGCGTTGTCACCCTTTTTGAAGAAAAGAACGACCACACTTCTGTGCCATGCCTTAGGCGATTGTCCCTCGAGTATAATGGAATTAAATAACTTCTGAAGAGCTTTTAGTACCAGTGATACAATGGTACAATTTGTATTATATTGGCGTAAATCGCGAGATAGGGACTTAGAGATCTGCCTGTGTAGTTGCCGATACTGAGAAGCGTCTTCAGAGGACTGCAAAACCAATCTGCATCTTTCTTCCATGAGGATGCTGGTGAAGCCAGAGATTTTTTTGGTTCTGTTTGAACAGCGAGAACGAACCTGTCATTATAATCGTCCACATTCTCGCAGTCTCCTAGGCATTCGAAACGATTGTGCAACTCGAGCTGAAAGCTAATAACTACTTATTGTTAATCTCACATCTATAAGTAGACTGCTTAAATGAGTCTTCTCCTGTGCGGTACAGGGGCAAGGCCATAAAGGGGATTGAGAGAGAAGCAGCGGCAGGCACATTGTTGTGGCAACCGAGCACTTTAATTGCCTGCCGCCTGCGCATTGCTACCACAACAATGCACCTGCCACCTGCTCCTCTCTCAATCCCCTTTGTTGCCTTACCCCCGCACCCCTATACCGCACGGGCAAAGACTCATTTAAGCAGTCTATCTATAGTTTATCAATTGTAGAGACTACATACATTGTGATGGCAAGTTCCTAATTAAAATTGATGATGATGATGATCTATCCAACCGATTTCGGATAATTAAAATTATATGTAAAGTGTACTACTTTGTTTATTTGTATCATTTATACATGTTATTAAACTGTTTTTGAACTCTGCAGTATGCTACCATACTTAATTTCTATGCTATAGCTATAGACCAGATGAGCAATGGTCTTTCAGACCACTTGTCACCAGTTACATTACACGAAAACCATGTCACCAGTCAAAGGTTAAAATTCATTTTCAGCTCTATTCCAGTAATTATTTCACTACTCACATTTATTGATCACAGTGCAGCAGTGACTTTATACGCCACGCTATACTTCATTAAAAAGTTTCACCTAATAAAACATATTCACCCACCTGTGTAGGAATTTCTAAAGGAGCACTTTTATCTATTGAGGAACAAGTGGCAGTTTCCCCATTTAAATAAGCTAAAAGTTCCTTTCGGTCTGGACGGCGCACAGCTGGGATATTAGCTGCCTAAAAATAAAAAACAAGAAATATGACAAGAGTGCATCCATATCTCCAATTTACTTGAAAGTTGCACTAAGACTTACAGCTGCTTGTCGCACATACACAGGGTGAGTTAGTTGAATGTTCTTTAGGATGAATAAAAGGCATTCCAATGTGTAATATTCCTTCACACTGCCTTCTTTGCCAGATCTAGAAGACACAAAGTTTGGTTATTGACAAAACAATTCCTAGAAAACTTTTGCGAAATGAATAAAAGACTACATACCCCCACATAAGATAGTTTGTTTTAACATTTTTGGGCCAGGAAAATTCACCAAATATTATCTGGTTGTCACGTTCTATTATTTCTTTTTTATTTACATTATATTGGCGGAGTAAACTCAAGGGATCCGCCATGACTATGTTTTACACAATCGTTCAAAATGCAAATATTATAGGCAATATGTACCACCACTTCTTTATTATTTACTAATTTACACTACGAGCATTAAATCACATAAATATATCATGCATTTTCAAAAAAATCACTCGATTCAGAAACGCAACGCAACAACCGCATCCGTCACACACACACAGTCGAAAAGTTGACAAGACCACAGACTACTAACGAAACAAAGTGACAGTGACAGTTTTATTTAACCACAACATGTGACCACAACACGAGCATTTGCACGAGGATGCACATACATTCTACCTTTCACATGGCCAAAGATGACCTATACACGGCTGCTTTAACGTGAAGTTATAGAATAAGAGAAAGTGTGAATTTGCGTCCCGTGAACCCGACTGGTTTGATTTTTGATTCATATACTGTCGAGGAGCCTCACGAAGCCTTGAGTGAACATAATCGACGTAACTATCAGACCCGCCACCCGGCTCCTCCGACGAGGAACGCTTTCGCGAGGCTCCTCGACACTATAATCAATCAAACCTAACCGAACCTAACATCGTCGCTTACTTCGCTCGCTCAACAATACTGATTGACGTGTATTAAGGTCACGTTGGTCACCAATCAGGTACGGAACCCTAAAAAGACTGTTAGAATCCTGCTACCAAACTTTCAAGAACATTAAAGTATACTTCGTAACTTATTCATTATAGTAAAGAGATAGCAGCATTGGCTATGTGAAATGTCCATTATGTCGCGAGACATCTCTTCCAGCAACATCCTAACCACAGATCTACTAATTCAATAGATTAAACACAAATTAAAATAAAACTGCGACGATATTGCTGTGTGCTTACGCAAACTAACCCTCCATATGAGAAAAGGAGATGACTCTATTCTTGTCAGTATGCCGAATTCATGCCCCGTACAGCCCTAAATGTCAAACTCTGGCCACCAGGGATGTGCCGTACAGATTTAATCGATATCGAAAGAACCCAAAAGCTGGCAGCTACCATAACTTAGCTATGGGCATGTTTTATCCTTACTATTCCTTACTTATTATTTATTATATCAGCTCATATACGTCCCCACCGATGGGCTCGAGCCTACCCTGAATCAGGGCGATTAGGCCTTAGTCGACCACGCGGGCCCAGTGCGGGTTGGTCGACTTCACACACAACCTTCGAGTTTCTTCGCAGGCCTGTGCAGGTTTCCTCAAGATGTTTTTGAAAAACTCATTGGTACTATTCCTTACTATCCTTAATCCTTAATATATATATATATATATACAGGGTGTAACATAAAGGTGTGGTGATACTTTAAGGTGGGCTTGTACTCATCAAACTGAACAACTTTCTCCATGGAACCCATAGTCAAATCGCAAAAAAAAATTTGGCTCTCCCATACTAACTCGATCAGCTGATCAGCCAACTTAGTATGGGAAGTTCAATTTTTTTTTTGCGATTTCACTATGGGTTCCATGGAGAAAGTTGTTCAGTTTAATGGGTACAAGCCCACCTTAAAGTATCACCACACCTTTATGTTACACCCTGTATATATATATATATATATATATATATATATATAAGGTGTAACAAAATTAGCTGAAACTATTTTAACTGGTGCTTCTACCCATGAAACTGAACAACTTTCCCCATGGAACTTATAGTCAAATCGCAAAAAAAAAATTGGCTCTCCCATACTAACTCGATCAGCTGATCAGCCAACTTAGTATGGGAAGTTCAAATTTTTTTTTGAGATTTGACTATGGGTTTCATGGGGAAAGTTGTTCAGTTTCATGGGTAGAATTACCAGTTAAAATAGTTTCAGCTAATTTTGTTAGACCTTATATATATATATAAATAGGGCTATTCTGATTAGAAGTCCTCAACCAATTCTATACAAAAAAAACACTTTAGTCCGTAGCTCCGTTGCGACGCTGACGTGCGCGAGCACGGAAATGAGTTTTCACCAGATCCCTCGGGAACCATGTAAGGATTTGCTAATTAGTAAATTATTTCATTTCCCACCCCCTCAGCCATCTCTGTGCAAAAAATCACAGCAATCCATTGTTCCGTTGCAATGTTAAAGAAACTAACAAATAAAAGAGTATATTTTCAGTTCCCTCAGGAACTGCATCGGACTCACGGACTATGCTATGCTATTTTCACGGGATAAAAAGTAGCCTATGTCCGTCTCAGTGACACAGACTACCTGCATGCCAAATTTCATCAAGATTGGTTAAGGTGTTGAAGCGTGAAAAGGTAACAAACACATTTTCACATTTATAATATTACTAGCTTTTGCCCGCGTGGACATCGTTTTTATGACTGTCTTAGAGGGTGCGCAGTGCGCGAGCCGCAAGCGGCTCGCGAGCGTGGACATGTGTATTCTCCAGATCACTCGGGAACTATGTCAGGATATGTGGCACTGGAAAAAATCCATGTCCACGCTCGCAAGCCGCTTGCGGCTCGCGCACCCTCTAAGACAGTCATAAAAACAATGTCCACGCGGGCGAAGCCGCGGGCAAAAGCTAGTATATATATAATATATAATAATATTATAAATGTGAAAGCGTGGATGTTTGTTACGCTTTCACGCAAAAACTACTTGACGAATAATCATGAAATTTTGTACACATATTCTGGGAGGTACTAGAAGTAACATAGGGTACTTTTTATTAAAAAAAAATTAAAAAAAAATGTCAACAAATATCAACATTTTGCTACTTTAGCGCCATCTAACATGGGAAATGACGTGATTTACTAATAAGCATATCCTGACATAGTTCGCGAGTGATCTGGAGAATACTCATGTCCACGCGCACCTCTAAGACAGTCATAAAAACGAGCAAAAGCTAGTAATATTATAATTGTGAAAATGTGTTTGTTTGTTACCTTTTCACGCTTCAACGCCTTGACCAATCTTTATGAAATTTTGCATGCAGGTAGCCTGTGTCACGGGGAAGGACATAGGCTACTTTTTATCCCGGGAAAATAGCATAATCTGATGCAGTTCCTGAGGGAACTGAAAAATTACTCGATTGTTGTGATTTCTTGCACAGAGATGGTTAAGTAGTTGGGAAACGACATAATTTACTAATCACCCTTAAAGACAGTCATTAAAACGGAGTCCACGCGAGTGAAGCCGCTGGAAAAACCTAGTCATTAATAATTATTGTAAACATAATTCAACCGTTATCATTATGTACATGCCAAGTGAATGTAAATTAATGTGAATGAGGTGAAAAATAGTTACACCAACTGTGAGGTGGGTGTGACATACGCAAATACATAATATAGAAGTTGTCGATTTTGATAACTGAAATGACTACTTATTACTGTAATATATTAATTTACATTAGGGACGTGAGGTAAAATGATAAAATTACCGAGTTCTAGTTATAAAAGTATTTATGTTTCTATAAAAAAACAAAGTAGTGTTTTTTTACACAAAAATCAAAAGTATTTAGGAACTATGACTTACTATCTAAAAAAACTGAGATATTTTGACAACTGTGCACATGAAATTAAAAAAATACATCTGTCTAATATAATTTAGCTAAAAGATAACATAAAATCAACAAAAAATATTCTAATAACTTATTTTATGAGGTCGTGACTAATGACAGTTCGTAAATTGTATGTTATAAATATCATAATGAAAAAACATGAATCTCTCAATTTTAACCAGTATTTATTAAGTAAAATAAGACTTATTCCAAGACCATTAGAACTAGTTTTGCAAGGCACCAGTACAATACATTATCAACTTTCTTATATAATACTGTGAACAAAAAAACTTAATATCTACCCTATGACTTACTATGAATGCAAAAAAACACGTGATTGAATGGCTAAAAATTCTAAACTATGAAGAGGTAGAAGATCTACTTACACACATATCCTAATTACAATTGCAAATTTACTCCCTCACTATCTCTTTCCTTGATGCACGCACACACACATACATATACACAAACACTCAGACGCTCGCGCCTTCTTTATATATAATTTAAATTTAATTATTATTATTTTTTAATCTGACTTAGAGTATCAAAAAACTATTTATGTATCCATGTTTTTGGTAAAAATGGGCGAATACTTATGACACAGGCAGTTATTAACATTTCTTAAAAGAAGTATTCAGAAACTGTAAACTATTTTGTAAATTGAATGATGTTATAAACAATATTTTTTTTATACAAAAATCAACAATATTTAGGAACTATGACTTACTATCTAAAAAACAGATATTTTGACTACTGTGCACACAAAATTAAAAAATATATCTGTGTAATATAATTTAGCTTCAATATAACATAAAGTCAACATAAAACATTCTAATAACTTCATTTATGAGGTCGCATATTACGTACCCGCTGTGTTTTCGCAAGTGTAGTTCACTAGATAATGTTTAAATATATTAAAAAATCCCTTAAAATCACTCCTCGCGGCACCCCCTCCGGCTACCGAGCCAGCCGAGTTCCAGGAATCGCGGAGTTTAGAAATATTTAGTGTTTTATGAATTGATGGTTATGAGATACCCGACCTCATCCACGCCGGGTTGCCATGATGCCAAGGGCTTAACCAAATGAAGATAAAAAACCGGCTAAGTGCGATTCCGATAAGCACTCTGAGGGTTCCGTACCACCACGTCTCCACACAACTACATAGTATAACGAAATGATACCTATTCACATTACAATCAAAAGACATCAACGCGAGCGACAAATGTATGCTTTTTTTGTCACTCAGTTCGGACTTCTTAGCGCAAGTACGACTCACACTTGCCCAATTTTTATTATTTGTTGTGTTGCTTCAGTATTAGTACTATAATCACACCAAGTATCACGCTTTTAATGTATTACCGTTTTTACAATAGAGCTAAATCAAAAACCTCTAAAGACCTATAAAAAAACACATTTCTTTGTATGGAGACCCCCTTATTTTCTCCATTTTTTAAATCTTTTTTTCTGGTTTGGCAATGCGCCCTTCCTGCACTGCAATGATGGTACTCGTTGTCGTAGTCTCATCTAATAATCCCTGAAGGCAAAAGTTAAACTTGTCAATTACTTCAATCAATGCAAAAATGTGAATGTGCGTTTATCGAATTAATCGTAACACCAATTTCACAAGACCTCTCGGTAATACATTGTCTAATATACTATCTACTACTTATGCTGGATTATGATTTTTAGTTTTTTGGGAAAACTATGACATAAAAACGTACTTAAATAAACTCATATTAATACTTTACACCTTAATATACATATATATGTACTAAAATAATTTAATAAGCTCTTTGCAGTGAAACACTGCAAATCGCTCATTATTTATACGTATGTATCTTATTTGTAAAATAATTAGCCTAAATAATTAAAAATGCTACCCAAAGACATTATTCCACGCGGACGAAATCGCGGGCACAGCCAGTATGATCCTTTCTAATATTATAAAAGCGAAAGTTTGTATGGATGTATGGATGTTTGTTACTCTTTCACGCCATAACAGATAAACGGATCTGGATGAAATTTGGTAGGTAGACAGATGCGGACCTGGATTAACATATAGGCTACTTTTTTCCACGCTCGCGAGTCACGTGTGGCTCGCACACTGCGCACCTTCGAACACAGTCATGAAACTATGTTCACGCGAGCGAAGCCGTTGGCAAAAGCTAGTATAATATATAACAATGTCGAATTCAAACTTTCTACGTAAAACAGTATCTGAGAAAAACGGGCGTGACAAACGGACAAATGGACGCGTAAGTAACCTTATATGGGTTCTGTTTTTCCATAAGGAAAGTATACAACCCTAAAAGTCATTAGCTTACCATTGTTGCGGTTGCTTGTGGCGTAGGCAGGCAAGTGGCATTAATGCTATTTGGATCGCCAGCTATATGTGGCATGGAATGCTGAAAAAAAATCAAACTTTCTATGTTAAAAAGTATCTGAGAAAAATGGGCGTGACAGACGGACGGATAGACGCGTAAGTGATCTTGTAAGGGTTCTGCTTTTTCTTTTGAGGTATGTGAGTGTGGTTGCAGTTGGTTGTGGCGTAGGAAGAAAATTGGCATTATTGTCATTTGGTTGGCTAGCTACATGTGACATGGAATATAGAAAAACTTTGAGGTACGATAAAATGTAAACAAAACAGAAATTTTAATGACTATACGAGTATGTAGACTGAAAAATCGAGCACGTGCGATGTTGTCAAAGGCTTACCGTGGTTGTGGTTTCTTGTGGCATAGGCAGCAAAGTGTCATTAGTCCTACTTAGTTCGTTAGCTACATGTGACATGGTTAATATCCTGAAAAATATATTAGACTTTGAAATACGATAAAACATAAACAGAAAACAACTAACTTTAAGTTAACTGTACATTAAAAAACTGGCATAGTGCGAGTCAGACTCGCGTAAAATAGGGTTCCGTAGTTATTTTCAAAAAAAATATGTTTATTTTAAATATATTTTTTTATTTTTTTTCGTTGGTGATATAACATTTTGTATGGAAAATCCATGAACTTTTTATAAATCGAACTGCTTAATATGCCAACAAATCTTTTTATAAATCTTAAGGTGGACGACTATTACTCCTAAACTAAAAAAGCCTACTTAGCTGTGATAGTTTTCCCTTTAAATTGATTATATATCCTACTATTTACATTTTTTTTCACATGTCCTGAAATAGAAGTGTAGCTAGTATTTATTATGATTTTGTAAAAAAAAGTTATAATACAGTAAGTGCTCGAATTGTGGAGAAAACTTCCTTCGATTTCTTACTCTACCACTTCATTAATTTATATACCCTTGCCAAATTACAGCTTTTTAGTACCTACTAAAAGTCTCTGACTTAGCTAAGCCAGGGGGGACATTGCGAAACTATAAGGGTTCTTCTTAAAGGGTTAATCTTTGTTGACTACGGAACCCTAAAAATAGAAAGCATGTGCTATATTATTGTCAAGAAATTTACCGTGGTTGTGTTTGATTGTAGCCTAGGCACAAAAGGCACACTACAACTTCTTGGTTCGCTTGCTTTTAACATCGGGAAATCCTGAAAAAAAGTTTATTTAACATTGAGATACCATAGTTAAAAATAAACAAAAAAGTAGTGTTCATTGAAAAACTGGTCAAGAGCGCAAGTAGGACTCACACAAACAGGGTTCCGTATCAAAATTTTTGTGACCGGTATAACAAGACCTCTAATTACATACATTGTCTCACATAATCAGAGATCTGCTTTTACTGGACAATGCTTTTATTTATTTTTTGAAAATCTATGATAATAACGATATTCCAGGCAGTTTTCAAGTAATCTGTGATCTAAGTTGTAGTAAACTGTATTAATTTCAAAATTTTGGCTTCAGCGGTTTTGAGTGCGAATAGTGTTTTGGCAGATATTTTGAGCAATATCTCCAAAACAAACAAAGGTAAAATTTGGAAGAAATACTATATGAATGCTTAGTAGTAACCTTTTTTAAACGACACTCAACACGTAAGGGTTCATATATTTTTTTGTGATCACCAAACTTGCCACCTCCTAAATTCCCCAAAAAATATTTTTATTGTTGCAAAATGTGTGGGTTAAAACTATAGTTACGTCAAATTTTAACTTTCTGCGTTAAACAGTCGGTGAGAAAAACAAGCGTGACGGACGGATGGACGGACACGTGACTGGTCTTATAAGGGTTTGGTTTTTCCTTATGAGGTACGGAACCCTAAAAATGGAACGCATGTGTCATGTTCTTGTCAGATGCTTACCATGGTTATGGTTGCTTGTGGCATAGATGAAAAAGTGTCATTAGTAATACTTGGTTTCGTAGCCCCATGCAAGATCGTAAAATCCTGAAAAAAAATATCAAACTTTAAAACGTGATAAAATAATAAACAGAAATTATATAAGTAAATGTAGTGTCTTGTATGCATAGAAAGTATGTGCGGATAAAACAGTGATGTAAGAAAAACTCGAAAAACGTTAGATGTATCTTTCTACTAAGATATTAAAACTCAAATTTTCATATTCACATTCATCAAGTTTCATGCGCCCCATATTTTCCAAGTTCACTTGTTAGCATGTACGTGGTAGTTGTGTGTGTTTTATGTGTGTATGTCCTCTTGGATTATCAAGACCCATGAAGCGTTATTTTATTCTTTTTAAGGCAAATAAAAAAGTGGATTTGAGTTAATTTAATGCAAAATTCCACCCAGAACGAACAAATAAAAACATGTTAATAGTTGATGTCCTCTGACATCTGTACTATGAATTCTTACAAAAATATGCCACCTACATACTATGCCACTGGTCACATACCTATCAATCCATACATTTTAACCGGCATCCCAGTATATTCTTAGGAGTTGTATCAATCCATACATTTTAGCCGGCATCCCAGTATATTCTTAGGAGTTGTATCAATCCATACATTTTAGCCGGCATCCCAGTATATTCTTGGGAGTTGTATCAATCCATACATTTTAGCCAGCATCCCAGTATATTCTTAGGAGTTGTATCAATCCATACATTTTAGCCGGCATCCCAGTATATTCTTAGGAGTTGTATGGCAAAGCCCCGAGCTGAATGTATGTTTTCTATAGCCATATTCAAATGGTAAATTTTTATTTCAATCCCTCACAGGACAGGCATTGCTTAGTATGCGGTCAGCAGTCAGGTCAAAGCGAACACAGCGTCATGACCACAGACCGCATCCAGTGTGACAAGTCCTTCAGTGTTGGGGACAGCGTATACACATATCAAATATTGTAAATATCTGTCATGACAATTGACATTTTATATTCATTTGAGCATAAAAAACTCTGTTCAAATAAAAACTAAAATTGTAATCTATAATTTATACTATAAAGTTCCTTACCACAACTGCTGTCTTATCGGGTAAATTCAAAGTGGGTGCGGCATCTTCTCGTACTTGCAATAAGTTTCCTCGTACAAAGCACTCGGGGCTGAAGTGTCTTGAGCACAATCTCCAAGATTTTTTATGCTGCTTCTCATTTTTGCTAATGGCGTCAAACCACCGCTAGCGAAATTGATCACTTTGGGGGAACCTTAAAGAAAATAATTAAAATGTAAGATACCATTACTATTACTAAGTGAGGTAGGCCTTTGTCCAGCGGTGGACGCCTTTCAGCTGATATGATGACTAAGTGACGCACATTTATCGACCATAATTTTCACGTCACTAGTAACCTAAAAACAGTTTTGTTTATTTTTACAATTTTTGTTCTTATTTTCACTCTTAACATTATAGTTTCATTTAGATTTGTAAAATGAGCCTTCATGAAAGTCTTGTCTCATTGATATCGAAACATTTCGTGGTTCATTTAACGAGAAAACGTATTTCTTTTACTCACGTGTGGAAACTGCTATTATCACTCGAGTTTTCTCTATTTCTCGAATGAGATTTGCAACCACGCACAATGCACGACATTCTCCATGTATTGTTCACTATTCCACAACCAAAAATAAACACATATCTATTTCTTTAAGATTGTTTAAAACCTTTTTCGTCCGACTAGGCACCTTAAGACCGACGCAAATGACAACGCAACAAAATTTTAAAGAACTCCGAATGCTTGTTACCCTTTGGGCTAAAAGTGCCTTCTTTATTTGGTAGCTTGGACAGATATCCATAGTTATCCAATTGACAATTAGGGTGGTACGGTTTGACGTCATCAATGTTTAATCTATTGAATTAGTAGATCTGTGATCCTAACTGAACTCTTTTTCCGCGCACCTCTTTTCCTTTTATTCTGATCCCTAATCCCTAGACATATAATACTACTCTTTGCCCTAGTCCTAGTAGACGGAGCTACAGCTTGCAGTGTTGCCAGAAGAATTCTAGTTGAAGTCGCCAAAAATTTGGCGCCAAGTAGCCTAAAATCGCCCATTTTTTTAAAAATTCAAAAGTAGCCTAAAATCGCCCAATTATGAGTTAGGAAGCCAAAAGTGGCTTTTTACATGACTTTAAAAATTTACTTTTGTTTAGAATTAAGATTTCTGGAGTTCGAAATAAATGAGTTTTAAAGTTTTATTTTGAATAACATAATTTTTTTTGGTATTTATTTTACGTAACTTATATTTTTATTTGTGTTGACGTACACAGATCGCAAAAGTAACTTATATTGTGAATTATAATAACTGCGTTAACTTATCGTAAAAATAACTCATATTAAAAATTACACTAACTGCGTTAACTTTTAAAGATTGCGATTACTTAGATCGGTTCCAATCCAAGCGGTGATGTCATAGTGAGATAGCCTAATTGGCGACTGGTCGCCGATCGCAATTTTTGGTCGCCCCGACACCGTTCGAAATAGCCTAAAAGGCGAAAAGTCGCCTAATCTGGCACCACTGACAGCTTGCTTGACAACTTTAGTTTGTTATATTCTCTTTTGAGCTTGGCAAAATACAGTTTGAGGAGAGATGACTGATGGAACTAATTCATTTTTAATGGCAACACTAGTTTGCCGTCAACGAATTTTTCATTGCTTCGTAGTGGTGTGGTAGTGGGTGTCGTTTCATTGAATTTCGCGATTATTTTCGCTAAACTAACTACTTAAGAATGAATAAGACTACAATAGGTGTGAAAGAAGAGCGCCCATTTTCTCCAAACTCTTTAATTCCAAGCTGTACTGTTTTACCATCTTATCTTTGAGTGACAGGGATTGTCCTAGCCGTGTTCGGATATAGCGACCGCAGAGTCGTCTGGCTCAGCTCCAGGCGTCCCGCTCACCCGTTGCTCCGCCCTGCGCCCTCTCATTGCATGGCTTTGAGAACACAACGCATAGTAATACTAGGTCATCTTTACTAACGCTGTGCATGGCTGGCTGGGTATGTATGTGCGGCCGCCGTCGAGAGAATGTTGATTTGACATATGCTAGTTTGACGTAACTAGTGATGTGCCAATAGACATCCATAGTCAATACTATGTACCTAGATGTAACACAATATAACGAAATAAAATAGCCATTGCCAAAATAGTGTTGACAAACCCGTGGCTAAAGTGTACTTTGTGGACCGTCAATTTTAGGGGTGGTAATGGGTGAAGGAGGTGGAAAATAATAAAAATGTGTGGCGGGAACTAATTATTCGTTATAATTTGCCAAATTTGTTCCATTGCGGTTAAATATTTATTATTTCTTTGCAACTGAAGTGAAAAGCAAAGTGTAAAACTCGAGCATGAAACCCATTTTACCCTCAACGTTCTCCTCTCGTCTATCCACCTTCGACGTGCCGGCAGGGGTGGTTAAAAGAACGTCTCGGGTAAAATGGCTCGTTTTATGCTCTAGTTGTACAATCTACTATTGTTATTACTTAACACGATCGGACGCGGTAACGGTGCACGTAGTTATGGGTGGACTTTAAATTATGTCAGCAGGGTCTACCCCGTGTATACTTCGATCTCTATAAAAGCAACAACTGTGATCGCCGTGTAAAATGCTTTAGAGCTCCTAGTAGTGCTTGATTACTGCCTTCCTTAGTAGCAATTTCTTCATTCTACCGTCAATATTACACAGTCAAACAAATGTGTGTATGGAGGTCAAACACGGATACAAATTGGGTTCACATAACGACAGCAATGCGTGCTTGGACCGTTTTCCATAGTATGGGACCCGCGAAGGCGGGAGGCTCAGTACCCCACTAGCTGCGCTCAACGACGGACGGCTGTTGCCAGTTTGGCGCCGCTGCGTTTAAAAAGTGCGTATATTGCAGATAAAACACGACAGTACGGTTATGACCATGGAAAATATTTGTATATGGAAAAAATTGTGACTGAGTGAATTTCGCCGACCTGAGCATCGCAGTGGAACGTGCTTAAACATATCACATTTATGCCTGAAACTTTAATGGTTGGTTGATTTGACCACATAAAGCAATTGTTTATATTATGTTGTTGAATTCATAATATTTTAAAAAATCTATTTTAAAAATACGTTATCAGTGATTACATGTGGTAACATCACTATTTAGAAGAAATGACCATAGAACCGTTTCACTAACGTTTTATATAATTTTACATTTTAGGGGTGGTAATGGGTGAAGGGGGTGGAAAATAAGAAGAATTGTCTGGCGGGAACTAATTATTCGTAAAACTTAGCCAAATTTGTTGTATTGCGGTTGAGTATATATTATTTCTTTGCAATTGAAGTGAAAAGCAGTTTAAAACTTTAGCATCAAACCAATTTTACCCTTGACGTGACTATCCACCCTCGCCGTACTGGGTCGGGTGGTTAAATGAACGTCTCGGGTAAATTGTTTGTTTTAGGCTTTTTTTGTACAATCTACTATTGTTATTACTTAATCATATCACTTTTATGCCTGAAACTTTTATATTTGGTTGATTTGACCACACAAAGTAATTGTTTGTGTGGTGATGAATTCATAATATTTTAACAAATCTATACGATACAAAAACGTTATCAGTGGTTACATGTGGTAATTATGAAGAAATTACCTTAGAAGGTTACCGTTTCACTAACGTTTCATATAATTACAAAATACAAATAGTAATTATAAAACTAAATATGTGTTCTGTTACCGTTATGTAGTTTAAAAAAGTGTTTTTTTCATGTTATTTTTGCTCAGAAATTAAAAATTGATTTGTTTACAATTTAGAAAGTTGTAGGTGCATTCTATCGCTAGCTTGAAGTGCCAAATCGGCATTCTCTCGAAGACGGCCGCAGTAAATACTCAAAGCCAATATTATACCTTCTTCTCCAAGTACCTGCTGACTAGTATAACTTAAAAAAGGAGGTGGATAGAAGTTATATTTCATAGGCGTTGCCTAAGGGAGGTCTTTGAGTATAGGTACATTCCAGAAAGTAAGTCGGGTCATCATAGACAGTTGATTTTGCTCGGGTTTTATGCGCCTGCGCACGTCCAACTAGCTTATCTGTACTCTAAATGCTAAAGGCGTAAAACTTTTCAACATTCTATGATTATATGCTATTTAGGTTACTTTTATTATTTAACCTAGCTTGCCTTGAAAAATTAAATACTGGTCAGGCTACCCGAGCATTCAATAATAAACAGCGAATAATATTTTCAAACAAATATTACTTACAATTTTACTATAAACTAGCTTTTGCTCGTAGCTTCGCCCGCGTGGATATCGTTTTGGACTGTTTTTGAGGGTGAGTGGTGATCCGAACTGAATAAAAAAAAGAAATATTTATGTTGCTCGCGTTGATGTATTTTGTTTGAAATTAATAGTTATCATTATTAATCTGTGTGGAGAGGGAAGTGGTTCGAATTGCACTAGGTTGGTTTTAATTTTCGTGGGTAATGGCCTAAATCTAAATGTAGGTTCTTCAACTTCCTCCTAGCATATCACGACCGCCTCTGCTTTCCAGCTCTTCTTTCTCCACTTTGCCGCCAATATAAGGTATTTTCAATTTCCAAACGCTGCATGGGGTGTTTCTGAGGGTCTATCTGTGCGATAGAATCCGAAACGAAGTCATTCGCCAGAAAACCAAGGTGACCGGACAGGGCCGGACACATCTGTCCCAGAACCGATAACCGCTGGACAAAGCGAGTGATGGAGTGGAGATCGCGTTTAGGACAACATTGTGTGGGACGCCTTCCGACTAGGTGAAGCCATAATGATTGGCACAAGGTTTAAGTAGCGAGCCTTGGGGGATGTCTATGTACAGAAGTAGACTAACACGAGTTAATGATGATTTGCGTCTGCGTGTAGTTCGGGTATCTACTACAATGTACCTTCTTTAATTTCAAACAGTTAGTGATGGCTTGACTGAACGGCTGTCAGCGGTGACATTTAGGGAAAGGAGCCACATCTGCCGCACCAGACCTTCACGATCACACACGAAGGGCGTTGGCGTCCCCTTCTGCTGGGGAAAGGGCTTCGAAGCCCAGCCCTGGCATGATCTGATTCAGCTCCTCAAGAGATGGTAGCAAGTGGCAGCAAACGAATCGCTTCCTTGGCAGGCACTTATATATGCGGCGCATATCTGAAAACTCCAGCTTCAGCACGATCTGCTATGTTTCGCTCGAGTATTCTCGACTAGGTTTGTTAGTCAGCAGCACCACGCAGAAGGGAGCAAGGCCTGCAAACTATCGGCCTGAATCATCATCATCATCATATCAGCCAAAAGACGTCCACAGCTGGATAAAGGCCTCCTCCGAGGATTTCCAAGAACTCCACCAGTTTGTTGGTCCTTCGAGTGGGAGGTCTTCTTACGCTACGTATTCCGGTGCGTGGTCGCCATTTGAGAACTTTACTGCCCCAACGGCCATCTGTTCTACGAGCTGTGTGCCCCACCTACGGCCTCGTAAGTTTAACGACTCTGTGAGCTATGTCGGTTACCTTGGTTCTCCTACGGATCTCCGTTTCTGATTTGATCGGGTAGGGAAACTCCGAGCATAGTTTGCTCCATCGCCCTTTGGGTGAACTTGAGCCTTATTCTTATGAGGCCCATTGTAAGCGACCATATCTCAGTTCCGTATGTCTTCATTTCGGAACCTATCCGGCTGTAGCGAGGGGTGACACAGGGAGACGTCATATCTCGAAACTTTTTATCGCCGCCCTGGAAGATGTTTTTAAGCTTTTGGACTGGGGTGGACTCGGCACAATATCAACGGCCAGTACATCACCCACCTTCAATCGCTGGCGATATCGTGGTCATGAATGAGATTATGGACGACCTAGGCACAATGCCCGATGGTCTCAGAAGAGCCTTGTGGATCTTGGAATGAACATGGACAAGTCGAAAATTAATTCAATCGTCCGTGTCGCACCTTCTCCTCTGAAGGTTCTACACTCAAAATTGTTGCCGAATATGTGTACCTGCAGTAAAGTTCTCGAGTGGCGACCACGCACCGGAAAGCGTAGTGTAGGCAGGCTTCTCACTCGGTGGACCGATGACCTGGTGAAGGTCACGGGAAGCCGCTGGATGCGGGCAGCGCAGAACCGGTCGTCGTGGAGATCCTTGGGGGAGGCCTATGTCCAGCAGTGGACTTCCTTCGGCTGATATGATATGATGTGTACCTGGAACAAACAGTCCAGTAAGGTAGGCCCAACTTCAAGAAAGAGATCAATCGTCGAATCCAACTCGGCTGGGCAGCGTTCGGAAATCTTCGCAGTAATATCTTCACGGCCCAAATACCGCAGTGTCGTAAGACTAAGGTCGTCGACCAGTGTGTGTTGCCAGTGATGACATACGGAACTGAGACATGGTCTCTTACTATGGGCCTTATAAGAAGGCTCGAGGTCACCCAAAGGGCGATGGAGCAAACTATGCTCGGAGTTTCCCTACGCGATCAAATCAGAAACGAAGAGATCCGTAGGAGAACCAAGGTAACCGACATAGATCACAGAGTCGTTAAACTTACGAGTAGTTACGAGGCCGTAGGCGGGGCACACAGCTCGTAGAACAGATGGCCGTTGGGGCAGTAAAGTTCTCAAATGGCGACCACGCATCGGAAAACGTAGCGTAGGCAGGCCTCCCACTCGGTGAACCGATGACCTGGTGAAATGCTTATTAAATTAAAGTCATTATTTATTAGTTAATCACATATATTATATTAAGAATATAAAGGTATTACTTATTAATATTCATTGTGGCCAAAGCTTCTTTCGGTGCATTGAGTCGGGCAAACACTCAGCAATCTATCTTACTTTCCGGTTATGCGTCTTCTTTTTCTTCTTTAACTGCCATTTCACCTCCATCATTACCATATGGGTGTTTCACCTGATGACAATAGTTATTAATGTTAAGGGTGGGTGGTACCTAAATAGGTAATTGGCAAACAATTGATAATGGCAAACCTCCGCCTACGACTCGGGCTTATAAATGTAAGTAACTCGTTTGCCACTTTTACGCCATTTTCAATACTTTTACGACGTTTTTCAATACAGTTGTGAAAAAACTATAGAAACACCAAAGATTTTACCTACACTACAGATTTGTCCCTCTCGCTCGGACATTTGTCTTACTATAGTGCGTCCGTTGAGGGAACGCTGATTTGACACTTCAAGCCTGCGATAGAATGTCCCATTCTATTAATCTTCGAAATTGTAAACAAATCAATCTTTACTTTCTAAGATTAAAAAACATGAAAAAACATTTTTATACTAAATACTAGTAACAGAATACATTATAATATTTAGTTTTATGTTTACATATAAGGACAACAGAATGTGTATTTTGTAATTATATGGAACGTTACTGAAACAGTTACGTTCTATGGTCATTTCTTCTAAATAATAGTGATGTTACCACATGTAACCACTGAAAACGTATTTGTAACGTATAGATTTGTTAAAAATATTAAGAATTCATTACCACACAAACAATTATTTCTTGTGGTCAAATCAACCAACCATAAAAGTTGCAGGCATAAAAGTGATATGTTTAAGTAATAACAATAGTAGATTGTACAGGAAGATCATAAAACAAGCCATTTTACCCGAGACGTTCATTTAGCCAAGCGAACCGGTACGGCGAAGGTGGACGGATAGTCACATTGAGGGTAAAATCGGTTTCATGCTCGAGTTTTACACTCTGCTTTTCACTTTTTTTTTTATTTATTTTTTATTCACAATTGTTAAACCCTTGACAACATCTCACCTGGTGGTAAGTGACCATGTTGCCGAATATGAAAGCGGGCTTACCAAGATTCCTCAACGCAATGGGGAACTGGCTATCTTATCTTCATGCCGGAACACACCAATGATATCAACATTGATATTTGGCGACAAGACTTAGATAAGATGGTGGTAGCTAGCCAGGCGGGCTTAGAAAATGTTCTACCACCAACCAAACCGAGTCTTACAAATGACCCCGCCGGGAATCGAACCCGCGACTTCCTTCGTAAAGCCAGTGAACTTTGCCTCTGGGCTATGGAGGCGGTTAAAAGCACTTCGATTGCAAGGAAATAATAAATAATCAACCGCAATACAACAAATTTGGCTAATTTTGACGAATAAATATTAAATAGTACCCCGCCACACAATTTTTCATATTTTCCACCCTCTTCACCCATTACCACACCTAAAATTGACGGTCTACACATAAAGTACACTTTAGCCCCAGGTTTGGTAATACTATTTTATTTCGATAAATGTTACATCTACATAATAGCTACATAGTATTCACTATGGATGTCTGTCTATGTGCACATGTCAAACAACATAATAGCATATGTCAAATCAGCATTCCCTCGCTCGACGGCCGCAGACGGCCGCACTATACACAAAAAGAATATAATAAACATAAACGTGAGCGACAAAAATATGCTTTTTAGGGTTCCGTAGTACAACAAGGAAACCTTACAGTTTCGTCATGTCTGTCTGTCCGCGGCCTAGCTCCTAGAATATTATTAGTTAAGGGCTGATATTTGGCAAAGATATATATAATAATAACGCGGAGAGAACTGTAAAAAATTTTTAGAAAAAAAAACTTTTTAAGGGTACTTCCCCTACAAGTAAGGTGGGGATGTTTTTTTTCTCGTTAAACCCAGTCGTGTGGGGTATCGTTGGTTAGAGCTTAAAAAATAGTCTTCTAAGACCATCTTATTCGGATCTTTAGGGTTCCGTTTTCGAAAAAATAGGCTTTAAAGTGCTAAATTTTGTTGTAGTCGAGTGTCCCCACCCCCTAACAAATAAACCGATATATTTGATATTTGGAAATTTGAAAAAAAAAAATCTGGTCTTCTGGTACGGAACCCTAAAAATGACATTATACAATTAATTGTACAGCCACGCTGTGCATACTTTATCGCGAAGCCTTCATCGTCTGTCGTAATCTAGCAGACTTACCTACACAAATCAATTATGAACATTACACTTACTTATTAGAAAAGAATAAACTAGCCTATAGCAGACCTGATGAAAAATTAACAAATTTTGGGTTTTTATTTTGGTTTTTTATTCGATATTTCCTGGAATAATTTATACTGGTAATACGAAACAATATCAAATGGAGCCAGTTAAACCAAAATCCCTCAAAAAAAAATTGTGCCACAGACAAGAGAGCATTTCTTAATTTTGTTCTTTTGTGACTAACTAAATAAAACATATTCACCAGTGTAGGAGTTTCTAATGGAGCACTTTCATCTATTGAGGAACTAGTGGCAATTTCTCCATTCAAATAAGCTAAAAGTTCCTTTCGGTCTGGACGGTGTACAGATGGGATTTCAGCTGCCTAAAAATAAAAACAAACATGTGAAAGTGCATTAATTTCTCCAATTACACGATTTTTGCCACTAGATAAGTATTGACTGACTTGACTGGCTCAGTGGTTAGTGCTCTTGACTGCTGATCTGAAAGTTGTGGGTTCGATCCCCACCCAGGGCAAACATTTGTGTGATGAGCAGATTTGTTTGCTCTGTGTCTGGGTTTTAAATATCTATATATATGTATGTAAGTATTTGAAATTTAAACGTATATAAGTAAGCATATCAGTCTCTGGTTCCCATAACACAGGGAATCCTACTTTGGGGCCAGATGACCATGTGTGATTTGTCCCAGAATATTTATTTATTATTACTTACAGCCGCCCGTTGCACATACTCAGGGTGATAACACAGGTGGACATTCTTTAGGAAGTATAGAAGGCATTCCAATGTGTAATATTCCTTCAGACTGCCTCCTTTGCCAGGTCTAAAATACACAAGCTCATAAGGTTTAGTGACTGAACAAATTCATACCTACCTATAAATTTTTCATTAAATTAAATTCATATAAAAATAATTCTCGTAAAAAGTGAAAAGAATACATACCTAAACTTGATACGAAAATTAGTTTTAACATTTTTGGGCCAAGACAATTCACCAAATATTATCTTGTTGTCACGTTCTATTATTTTTTGTTTATTTACATTATATTGGCGGAGTAAACTCAAAGGATTCTCCAGGACTGTATTTACATTACATTTCTGCTCATATGTCTCCTCAATACAGGGCTTCTTATCAGCTGATTCATCTCCATCATTATCATGTGTGCGTTTTTTAACCTGTTTAATCAAATATAATTTAGATTTTTTTAACATAAGAACAATGTTTGACTTTGTACAAATTTACACAATAAAAAAAAACTGTTTTATTTTCATTTCACATTGGGTTTACTTAAATTTTGTTGAGCTATATTGAGTTTAAAATAATAATTCATTGCAGCTTTGGTCCAGCAATCTTATTTTTTTTCTTTTAACTAGTTGTCACTTTCTTTTATTACTATTTACTTACAGTGTGTAGGCAGAGTAAATTCAAGGGATCCTCCGTGGCTGTGTTTATATTAGCTTCCTGCTCATATGTCTCCTCAATACAAGGCTTCTTATCAACTGATTCACCTCCATCATTATCATTTGTGTGTTTAACCTGTATAATCAAGTGATTATGAATGAGAAAAGGATTAAGATTTATTTTAATTGTTGGGGAAACTACAGCTCTGTAATTATGCAAAATAGAACTTATCATAAATATTATAACATAAGCCACTAAAATTTCCATAACCACTAAATAAGAGCAATGTTTGGTTTTTTTATCCACATTAATATTTTTTATAAATTATTATAGATTTTTGAATTATAAATATTATAATTCATATAGGCTGTTGAAAAGTATAAGTAAAATTTCAAGGGATTACTTAGGGTCCTTAGAATCAAGTTTTTTTTTCACTTTATATTTACTTACAGACAAAATCATTTAAAAATTACATCTTAAAAAACATTTTCACTTTCCCATACAAACTTAAGAATTTACTAAGATCAAAAATCAGTTGGTAGACAGCACGCTGCATGGAAGTTTTTCGATAAAAATCATGTACATATTCCATACTCAATACTTAAAAACCCATTATAGCTATCGACTCTATGGGTTTTCCGGTTCTGTGCCAGAGTAATGATGCATTATTGTGGTCAGGGCAGCGAATGGGCTAGTCTGGCCTAGCAATCATAAAAATCAGCAACCACAGTGAATCATAGTCATTTATAGGCAATCTTACTTTTTGACTAACCCCGTGGTATAGTAGTAAGGGCTCCTGCCTGCTGATCCGAGGGTCATGGGTTCAAACCCCAACCAGGACAAACATTTGTGTGACTAACCAAACAGATTTGTTTGCTCTGTCTGGTGTAATTTAAAGGGGGGTTTTGCCGTAAACATAGCGTAGGCAGGCCTCCCACGCGGTGAACTGATAAACCGGTGAATATCACAGAAAGTCGTGAAAATCCTTGGGGGAGGCCTTTGTCCAGCAGTAGACTTTTCGACTGATATAATGATGATTATTACATGTCAATGCCAATCTATGCTAGGTGGATCACACACGTAAAGCATTTTTGTGGTAGCTAATGCAATTTTCGTACATCATAGTGCATAGATACAAGGGTTGTTTTGTCTGTCTTACATTTGATATGTATGAAACAAAAAAAAAACATTCATTACTTGTGTAGGGACTTCCAATAAAGCACTTTTATCTATTGAAGAACAAGTGGCAGTTTCCCCATTCAAATAAGCTAAAAGTTCCTTCCGGTCTGGACGGCGAACAGCTGGGATGTTAGCTGCCTAAAAATAAAAAACAGTTGTAAATCACATCTTCACACATGTTAGTTGTGGGTACCAATTTGATAGATGGCAATACAATATTTTACTACTAGTCATTTGGGTAACTTTTTATCAACGAAAACTTTAAAAACGAATTTTTTTCTGTAATTATTTGCATTACTGACATAGTGATGTCATAAGTGCCAGTCTTTTATGAAATAATATACTGTTTTTAATAAACATAAAATTAAAAATTGTTTGATATTTCAAATGAGCAAGTGATTTTGCTATTCTAAAATAAATGTTATTTATTGAATAGTATTATTAAAATAAAATAACTTATATAAAATAGCTTATTGTTGAACTGTGTCGGTAGCCTCATCATAATTGGCTTCAAAACTTGTGACAGTGGGGTCTGACACTAGCCAGACGTCTACAAATCTGCACTAGGCCAGTGGCACATATGAGTGAAGTAGATCCAAGCCCAAGCAGTGAGAAAATTATGGGTTTTTTAAAAAAATAAATAAAAAAGCAAGAAATATGAGTAGCGCACATTAATTTGGAAGCTTGGTAACTTTCCCAATAGATACTTACAGCTGCCCATTGCACATACTCAGGGTGATTTCGGTGGATGTTTTTTAGAAAGTATAGAATGCACTCCAATGTGTAATATTCCTTCACTATGCTTTTGCCAGGACTGAAATACACAAGCTTATAAGGTTAGTGACAATACAAATTTTGTATTTATTATGCACTGCTGAATTTCGGGGAGGAACCCGCCCCTATAAAGGGGGATTGAAGAAAATCCTCCTTTTTTACCATATGTGAAAGGAGATTGTAATTATTAAAATTGGTAATGTAGTTAAACATTCCTGTGCAAAAATTTGATTCTGGGGCTTCAGCACTTTAGAATTTGAAACAACACAAAGAGATGGGGTTCTGAGGGGGATGAGGAGACCCTCCTGGTACCACTCCCCCTGACCCCCTTGATCCACCAAAACCTAATTATTATTTTTGTACCTGCCCTCAGTTTTCCTAAAGGTACTTTGAAAATTCGTTTGTTTTCTCAGACTAAATAGGATTCTATAATATAAATTTTCGGTAGGTAGGTACATAAGGTTCTTGAATAAAAGGTACAAGACCGATCCGTAGTCATACCAAGTTACCCCAAGACCCTTCACCAGAAAACCATCAATAGGTACCCAATTTAACGGTCCTGAAAGTAAGGTACATATACATACCCCAACTTAATGAGAAAGTTTGTTTTGACATTTCTGGGCCAGGAAAATTCACCAAATATTATCTGGCCATCATATTCAATTATTTCTTTTTTATTTAAATTATACTGGCGAAGTGAACTCAAGGGATCTGTCATTCTGATTTCAAATAAAATATATGCTACTCATTCACTAATTTACAATAAAAAAACCAAAAAAGAGAACTGAAGATTAACTAAATACAAACAAACAAACCAAGGAAATATGCAAAGAGAATATAATAAACTACGTTTTGAAATATGTTTTTTTTTTTCTTCGCCCTTTTAGGGCAGGCTAAGGCTCATTGGCCATACCGCCTAGTCTTCAGTGTATGTTTTTCAGTAGTATTCATTTGTAGAATTCACGTCTTCAGTCATTTCTTCACATTCACATCATATCATTGTCTATAAACTAACCTAACCTACATACTCTAGCAAAATGATAGCACTTTTGCTAAAGCTTACTCGGACTTCTGGTGGGAACTCGAAACACAGTATACACACTTTTATTTCATTATCCTACACAAGAAACACTTATATGATCCTTCGCTGATAAATACACTATCAATATTATACATCAAAAACCACTAAATGTAATTTTTCGGATATTAAAAGAAAAATGACAAACTGAACGCTACAAATTCCCGCCAAAAAGTCCATAATAGAAGTAAATAGTAATAGAACAGTTACATATTTTTTTTCAGGAATGTATTAACGTCTCTGGGTACAAAAGCGCTTTTGAGACAGGCAATACTACTGCCGGTGCATTACAAATCTCTGGTAACTAACATACATTATACATATTACTTTGTCTCTGGAGTTCTTGATAGAATTTGCAGCAGCCTAATTCTGAGGTGGAACACCCGGTTGCAGTAGGGCGTCTATAAAACTTTTCACGTCGTCCTCCTTCATTCTCTTTTCTTGTTTTTCACATTGCTCACGTACACCTGACGATTTTCTCCAAAACGCACCACCTTTGAAGCAAATTCTAGCAGAAAACAATAAATAAAAACAACGAATGCGTTCACCACAAATCCGCCAAAAAACCCGTAAGTATGCAACAAACAGTGCTGCCAATAACTCATGGTCTAGAAATAGCCCAAAACGCCAGAAATTGGCTAAGAATGAAAGTTTTTAACAATTGATTTACATTTTAGTAGCGTCAATTATAAAATGGACTCATTATCACATTTATAAAGTGGTTTAGCTAAGATATAATAAGATATGTACACATAGGTCATCTTTGATTCTAAAAATTTAAGGTCATGTTTGGCTTTTTTTCTATTACTTTTAATTCGTTTCCCTAGATGGAGCTAGTAGTAGCTAGAAACAATATTTTCACTTTGCTGGTTGCTTTGGTTAGATATTTTTTTTTAATGTTTCCGAACATGGCTGCCGGCTGGATATCGGTTTATTGATATTTTTTTTGTGACAAGTTTATTTGTTAGTCATTCACATTCATCGTGTATTAAATTCCCCATTTTTGAAGTGAATATGCCATAGTGAATTGTGATATTACAATGACTTCTACCCCAAAGACGGATAAAAGTGGACAAGGTGAGATTTAGTCTCTACTCTTGCATTCAATGGAGCAAACTTGCTCTTTCGTAGTTTTGTATCTTTGTAAGATAAATAACAACAGGATATTTACGTACCTGACTTAGCTGATCCAAAGTCGTAGGTAAATCTCTACTACTTACTCATATATATAACAGTCTTCACTTCTGTACTTGTCAATTTGATTTTGTATGAATTATAATCAACACTACCGGAGATTTTCTTCTTATAGAATTTAAAATGAGAGATTTTGTTTGTGGTGTTATCCCCAGGATTTAATTATCAAAAATCTTTAGCTAAGAAACTCCTTTTCAAAATTTCAAGTTTCTAGGGTCAGTAGTTTGGGGTGTGCTGATGTCAGTCAGTTTCTGCTTTTATAGTTAATATACGTAGGTATAGTAGTCCAAAATACGTATGATGCATTAAAAGAACCCTTCTAAGATCACAAAGTCTTTCGAAAAGTATTATCCAAAGTACCTATAACTATAAAATTTAAAAACTTTCTCGTTTTTGAGATCCGGCGTTTGGGATTAGCAGATTTCAGTCAGTCACCAGTTAGTTTCTCCTTTTATATTCTTATTCATAACTAGCTTGTGTCCAGAGCTACGCATGGAGTTTGGGTTTCCTCGGTTAACACTTTATTTTTAATTTTCTGTGATAAGTTATCCCAGGAAGTAGGTGTTTAGGGAGCTTCACAACAATTGGATTTTTTTTCAAAGAGTTCTAGCATGTCCAATGTCCAGTATACATTGAGTTCTCGAGGTATCTAAAATATAAAACATGCCCAATTGAAAGAAAAACAAAACTTCTTTAAATTTCCTAGAGTACCCCTTGATTTTCCGGGATCCAAAGTTTACTTTCATAACTATAATCAGATGTTACTATATTGAATACATCTAACAGTGAAAACTTAGTACAATACAATTTTCTTCCTTACTTTTAGAAACCTTTTAATTATCTGGAAACAAAAATTATAATGTGATGTAAAGAGAAAGTACAGTATTCGACAAGCCTAAAAAGGAAAATAAAGGAAATAAATTCAGGAAGTAGGTTTTTATCTTAACTCTTTCAGTCTAGGTGGTTAGCAAAATGTACCGTTTTAATTTAAAAGGCACAGAATAAAAGGAAATTATTAATTAAAAAAGTCCAAAAAAGTAATAGGTATTTTTGTAAACTTATTTTGTTTTTTTATTTTAGGTTTAGATGTTAAATATAAACCAAATTATGCCATTATCGCTGCCCATAAAAATTGAGCCATTCCAGAGATTCAGTTACCTGCTTTTCTGTGGGAATCCTTGATTATCCAGGATAAAAAAAGGATATTTACTCATGCATGATATAAGACATCATTATGCTGAATATCACTAAAATCTGTGTGGTTTTATTAAGCTATTTAGTTTTTAAGATTCCTCCTGGAAATAAAACATATCTAAAAGATGATTTTCTGACTTAAATAAGGTATAATTGTGCAAAGTTTAGCTTAACCCTTTCAAGAGCAGTGCAACTACGGCGAACTAAAGAAAATCGAACCTTATTCAAGGTCAATACTGGTTAATATTGACACAGCATCCCTGGCAAACATATTGCCAAAGCTTGTAAATTAGTTAAATCGGTTTAGCCGTTTTAGCATTATGAGTGGACATGCCCTCTCGTCCTCTCGTACATCTACCATACATGCTAAACTACCAGGTATATGATATAGTGTCCCCACTCACCAATACCAGGTCCAATGCTCTATTCCTGCCTATGCCTTGAGGTGGGCAAGGACCAACTGTGGTAGGTTTTGCCGCCAAGACGCTTGTCCTGGTATTAATAAAGCATGGACAGTAAAGAAACTTTTTGCGCTCTTTATCGATAGATATTACCTTCACGGTTATTACTTTCAAAAAACATTTCACCTACAGGCATGGCCTCCTTAAACAGGATGTAAAAAAATTGGTGTAGGGCCCGTTAACTCGGGGTTCTCTTCATCATACTGAAAAACTTTTCCCAAGAAACAAGATACAAGTTGGTCACATCCCTTTATCAATTAGAAAACTGATTATATTTAAACAGCTGAATAGATTTTCTTGGTTCATATCTAAGAACACTCTTTATCATGTCACCTTTCAAACAAAATAAACGTAATCAAAATCCGTTCATCCCTTTGTTAAACTTAACCAAAGTATAAATATTAGTACTAAAATACAGTATGGACACTCCCTGCCGCTCTCTAGATTCCGACCTCACCCCCTCGTCTCCCAGGTTCATACAGATTGGTTTAAGTTTGGTTCTCGAACATATAGAATTTCGCCTAGATTTAATTTGTTTCGTCTTTTATTTTTAGAAATGTCATTTCTCCCCTGCTCTATGAAGTGTCCGGGGTGTGACTTAACACTCCTCTGTTTGCGATTTGCGTCTTGGTTAAAAAATAACAGTGAAACCAAATTAAAGTACATGCAATGACTAAGTTCTTAATACCTACTTAATTTATTACCTAAATCATCCACATCATATCAGTCGAAGGAGGCCTTTGTCCACTGCTGGAATTTAAGAGCACCGGGAATTGCCAATTCTTCCTATCCTCAGCCATGGTCTTGATACTAGACGACGGCAGCCTTTTCCTTTATTTGCTCTATGTAATTTTGTCTTCCTCTGCCTCTCTTCCGTCTATCTTTCCTTCTATGATGGTTTTCAAAAAGCTGTCGTGTCGTGTCAGGTGTCCTAACATATTTCCTCTAGTTTTCTTTATTGAAAGTTTTTAATTTAAAAAAGTTTCAGTTCTACATAATTTTGTTTGCAGCCTATCAAACTAAATGCAATGCAATAAATGCTTGTATCCGCATCCTTACTAATATTATAAATATGAAAATGTGTTTGTTGGTTTGTTACATTTTCACACCTCTACACCTTAACCAATTTTCATGAAATTTAGCATGCAGGTAGCCCGTGTCACTGGGACGGACATAGACTACTTTTTATCCCGTGAAAATTGCGTAGTCCGATGCAGTTTCTGAGGGAACTAATAATACTCTTTTTTTTTTGGTTAATTTCTTTAACATCGCAATGGAACAATAGATTGTTTTGATTTTTTGCATAGAGATGGTTGAGGTGGTGGAAAATGACAAAATTGACTAAAAATCTGGACTCGCATACGACGGCGGCGTAGCAACGGAGTAATAGATTGAATTTTTTTTTGAATATAATTGGTTGAGGGGATGGTAACTGACATAGACTGCTAATCGCGCACCACTCACCCTCAAGAACAGTAAAAAAAACGATGTCCACGTGGGCGAAGCCGCGGGCAAAAGCTAGTACTCCTATAATGTAAATAGCTTTTTGTTAAATAGGGTAATTTATTTTTACATCACAACTTTACAATTATCGCATCACACATCACATCAGCTCACATATACGTCCCCACCGAAGGTCTTGATCCTTCCCGGAATTAGGGCGATCGGGCCTTAGTCGGCCACGCGGGCCCAGTGGACTTCACACACAACCTACGAGTTTATTCGCAGGTGTATGCAGATTTCCTCAAGATATTTTCCTTAACCGTATAAGAGCGTCGGATAAACGTACATATGAAATCGAAATTCGAAAACACATTGGTACGTGGCATGATCGAACCACAAATACAATTATCTAATCAAATCTTATCTAATCTCGTAAACAATTCCTGAAACTTAAATTGAACCTTAAGGCCCAGTGGTACCTAAAAATTCACTTAAACTTTTAGAATTCACTCTTGAAGTAGTTAACAGTAAATTTAAATTCTAGGAAAACATAATGGTATTATTGACAATAGTTACGAGGGACTGTATCGACTGGAAACACGATTTAATAAAGTTGGCTCAATAGAATAATTTCGCAAAGGTACCTCTTTTCGAGCCATTTTATTGTCCATTTTCGGTTTTATTCTTAAAATAAGTAATTTGATAATATGATTTATTTACTAAAATAAAGTTCATAGGTGACTGAAGGGAAAACATCGAATGGATTTTTATTTAAGATAAATATGATGATAATAAAAACGAAAACATCGAAAAAGTGCAAAAGTGTGGTTATTTTCTTCCCTCTTTACACGTAAATAAAAAGACAAAGACAGATTTTTTAAGTACCAATATTGCGCCTTAACTTGTAAAGTTAAGTGATCACGATCAGTATTAACGTGGTGTCTCTGTAGGCCTACGAGTATGTATGTTGATGTGGAATTGCCGATCGTCGACTTGTCGTCGTCGCCGGCGCAACATCCGGCGGCTGTTCCGTCCACATCCACGATCTGTGTCCTACATACGCCAGAATTGTCCGTCCGCATGTCGATGTACTCCTACTAGCCGGGTTTCAAGGGAAACTTGATACTTATCTATGTTTTTTTCTGGAACAAACGCTGCATACGCCTTATTTTTATTTTATCTTAAAAATCCAAACTAAATACGAGTATTACCACAGATGATAATAATAGTACAAGTAGTATTACCACTATTAATATGGTAAATCCGACTCGGCAGCTAAGTTTCGTATACGTAATAAATAAGTAATAAATATATAATCTATCTTATGTATATGTCGCAGGATAATTTGATAATCCGTCGTTTCGCGAAAATCCTAGGAAAATTGGATACTATGGAGTAGAAAACTCCTAATAAAACCAAGTCGGACGGAGCCCCGCTATGCGGGGCTCCTTTTTACGGTAGAAAAAGACATGCTAACATAACCTAACCTATTTAACGAAGCGGGGCTCCGTCCGACTTGGTTTTATTAGGAGTTTTCTACTCCATAGTATCCAATTTTCCTAGGATTTTCGCGAAACGACGGATTATCAAATTATCCTGCGACATATATAAAATTCTTGTGTCACAGTGTTAGTTGCAATACTCCTTCGAAACGGCTGGACGGATTTCCATGAAATTTTCTGTGTATATTCGGTAGGTCTGAGAATAGGTATAGAAAATTTTTCACCGGGATCTGAGCGGGTGAAGTTGCGGGAAACAGCTAGTATTATATAAAAATGAACTATTTCTTTTGGTCATCACATCACGATTCACGCGTGAACGGCTGGACCGATTTCGCTAATTCTTTTTTTTGTTGTGTTCGTTATTTTCAGGAGTAGGTTCTTATGTAGGGTAGGGTAGTGTAGTGTAGTGTAAGGTGGAACGAAGTTCCCTGGGATAGCTAGTATGTAATAAAGTTGTATACAATCTATATATGTAAAAGAAAATCGTGTTAGTTCCACCATTTATAAGTTTTATAACTCAAGAACGGCTGGTTTTTATTTAATTTAAATTTTTATGATTTTTGTGTTTTTGCATTTGTCTTCGTCCGGAATAGGATAATAAGTATATTCATCAATAAAAAAAAAACAGTCAAAAAATAATAGGTTTTAGGGTAGGGTAGGGTAGGGTAGTGTAGTGTAGTGTAGGTGTAGTGAAGTTAGGGTAGTGTAAGGTAGGGTAGTGAAGTGTAGTGAAGGGTAGGGTAGTGTAGTGTAAGGTGGAACGAAGTTCGCCGGGACAGCTAGTGTTATATAATTATAAACAAGTTTCTATTGGTTTGAGAAAGTGTGCGTAGTCGTGTTTCCTCGAGGCTATTAAATTGACCATGAAGTGAAAAGTTACGAATGACATCGTGTAGGAATCAAACTCGTAGAAATGAACGGGTAAAATTAAAATAATGCCAGTCAATCATTCAAGCATACATGTCATACATGTACCGTACACTTTCTTTCACTTGTAAGTATTAGGAGGCGTTCAAGTATTAAGTAACGCAGTTTTTGAAGATTTTTGTTCCTCCCTCCCCCCATGTAACGCGCCAAAACGTTGTTCTGTACTCCCCCCCCCCCCCCCTACCTAAAGGCACCCAAGTGAACATTTTTACCTAAAAGTTACATTAAATAAAATAAAAAAAATGACGTGCAATACAGTCGAGGGATTCCCCGTAAAACATAGATAAAAAGGGTTGATTTTAATTCGTAAATTAAAAAAAAAACCAGTGTTAAGTAACGCGTTGTTCGAACCCCCCTCCCACCCTGTAACGCATCGTAACGTTTTACAAGACCCTCCCTCCCCCCAAATTGCGTTACGTAATACTTGAACGCCCCCTAACATTTGAGTACATTTCATCAAAATAACATCACGCATGATAAAATTACGTATGTATTTGATGTCGCCGAAGTAACAGTATTGAAGTTGATGGAAGAGCCTTCGATAGTTCATCTTATTACTTTAAGTGAGCTATTCTTGTATATATGTATATTTATACAGGGTGTAACAAAATTGGTATAGGTCCCGTTAACTGGGGCATCTACTCATTATACTGAACAACTTTCCCCAAGGAACCCCATAGTCAATTCTCAAAAAAAAATGTGGACCCTCCATACTAAAATGCACAAAAGTAGTCGATCAGCTGATCGATTTCTATGAAGAGTAAACTTTTTTTTTTGCGATTTCAGCAAACTCGTAGAACAAAAGATGTTCAGTATGATGAGTAGAAGTACCAGTTGACGGGACCTACACCAATTATGCTACACCCTGTATAGGGAACCCTTAAACATCTAGATTTTAGACCCAATGGGGTGATATTAAAAAAACTTACATACTTACCAATTTCTAAATTTGTTAAGTTTAAAGTTGATACACTCAGAAAAGGGTATAAATTTTGTAAAATGCTTCCTTAGTGTGGAATTTAAAAGAGATCCTTGTGCAAAATTTCGAAGGACGTCCACTGCTTGACATAGGCCTCCCCCAAGAATTTCCACGACGACCGGTGCTGCGCTGCCCGCATCCAGCGGCTTTCCGCGATCTTCACCAGGTCGTCGGTCCACCGTGTGGGAGGCCTGACTACGCTACGTATTCCGGTGCGCGGTCGCCACTCGAGAACTTTACTGCCCCAACGGCCGTCTGTTCTATATACGAACTAAGTGCCCTGCCCGCTGCCACTTAAGTTAGCGATTCTGTGAACAATGTCGATTACTTTAGTGCTCCTACAGATCTCCTCATTGCTGTTTTATATATACCCACCCATATATACCTGCATATTTATATATACCTACCCATATACAGTATGACTGAAAATTCGACGTGATCCTTTTAAGGAGATAAACTACATCTAATTTGCAACAAAAAAAGTCATATTAAATAGGGGTCGCAAATCAACGGTTCTCGAGTAAAAGCCCATTTAAATTTCAAAATTTGTGTGAAAAACGCATTGATTGATTTCTTCGTTATTTAGTTATATACTACAGTTATATGCGTGAAAAATACGGGAAAAAGTTCATTATTTTATCAGCTTTCCAAGAAGGTATAAAAGTTGCTAAACATAAATTTAATTTAAACTTGGGCTGTGTTACAGTCTCTCCAGCGGAGCCAAATTGACTATCGATATATCGAGGAACGGAAGTGTTAATATAAAAACGCCACCATGTTCGTTCGCCTCCAGGATCAAAACTCGGAACCTATCCGGCTGCAGCGAGGGGTGAGACAGGGAGACGTTATATCTCCGAAACTGTTCACCGCCGCCCTGGAAGATGTTTTTAAGGTTTTGGACTGAGGTGGACTCGGCATTAATATCAACAGCAAGTACATAACCCACCTTCGATTCGCTGACGATATCGTGGTCATGGCTGAGACTATGGACGACTTAGGCACAATGCTCGATAGCCTCAGTAGAGCCTCTCAACAAGTAAGTCTTAGAATGAACATGGACAAGACGAAAATTATGTCAAACTTCCGTGTCATACCTACTCCTCTGAAGGTTGGAGGCTCTACACTCGAAGTTGTTACCGAATATGTATACCTGGGACAAACAGTCCAGTTGGGTAGGTCCAACTTCGAGAAATAGATCAATCGTCGAATCCAACTCGGCTGGGCAGCGTTAATCGGGAAGCTTCGCAATATCTTTACGTCTCAAATACCGCAGTGTCTTAAGACCAAGGTCTTCGACCAGTGTGTGATGCCAGTGATGACATACGGAACTGAGACATGGTCGCTTACTAAGGGCCTCATAAGAAGGCTCTAGATCACCCAAAGGGCAATGGAGCGTGCTATGCTCGGAGTTTCTCTGCGTGATCTAATCAGAAACGAGGAGGATAACCAAAGTAACCGACATAGCTCTCAGCCGGCAGAATATCAGTGCTGTAGGTACATAATTACCTGCAGCATATGCTGAGTCGGAGCCATTTCAAAGTTACGGCACAATCTTATGTCTCTCTTTATACATTTAAGCTTAGATATAAGAAGTTTTTTTCATTTTATTTTTGTGTATCAATTGTAATTAATGTAGCTTTGAATAAATGTTTTATCTATCTATCTCTCTATCTAATTGCTCAACTTAAGTGGCAGTGGGCGGGGCACATAGCTCGTAGAACGTATAAATAAAAATTATATGCTAAGGAGACTCCGAGCAACGCTCGGTCGCCCAGGCACACCCCGGACACTGCATACCTACAACGGTCGTGGAATGACATTTCAAAAACAAATGAAGGAGCAAACGAAATCGCGGCCAAATCCTTTACGTTCGAGGACCAAACTATAACCAATCTGTATCAATCTGGGTGACGAGAGAGAGCGGCAGGGAGTGTCCATACTGTATGTTAGTACTAATATACTATATACTTTGGCCCAGGTTCTGTTGTTAAAATGCAATATTTTAGCTATTCATCATATCAGCTCATATATAAGGTCTAACAAAATTAGATGAAAATAGTTTAACTGGTGCTTCAACCCATGAAACTGAACAACTTTCCCCATGGAACCCATAGTCAAATCTCAAAAAAAATTTGGCTCTCCCATACTAACTCGATCAGCTGATCAGCCAACTTAGTATGGGAAGTTCAATTTTTTTTGAGATTTGAATATGGGTTCTATGGGGAAAGTTGTTCAGTTTCATGGGTAGAAGCACCAGTTAAAATAGTTTCAGCTAATTTTGTTAGACCTTATATACGTCCCCACCGAGGAGCTCGAGCCTACCCTGAACTAGGGCGATCGGGCCTTAGTCGACCACGCGGGCCCAGTGCGGGTTGGTCGACTTCACAAACAACCTTCCAGTTTCTTCGCAGGCGTGTGCAGGTTTCCTCACGATGTTTTCCTTCACCGTAAGAGCGTCGGATAAACGTACATATGAAATCTAAATTCGAAAACACATTGGTACGTGGCAGGACTCGAACCACGACCGCTATTACGCTATTACTTTACCGGATTCTAGCTATTACTTTCATATTATTAGTCCTAAGTACCATATGCCAGTGTCGCCGCGTCGGTTCAATGAATGAAATGTAGGATAGAGTTACATGAGAAAACGACCCAACTTCCTAGTTGGTGCGTGCCTTGCAGTCTGTGTTGCCAATTTATTTAGCGACTTAGTAGCTAGATCTAACGTATTTTCGGAGCAGTCTAGCGACAAAAAAATCGACGCTTCATACATTTTTGCGACTTTTCAAGCACAGTTACACCATACATCTAGCGACAGAATTGCCATTTTTGTGACTTTTGTTCTAGTGACTTTTTAAACATTATTTAGCTAAATTTAAAAAGATTCATCTGGCAACACTGCTTGCAGTTCGGAACTCGTAACGGCATCGCGCTCTTTGAAATAGACGTACGTACACACATACAATATTTGAATTAGACATTCCTGTGTCAGTGGAAAGGCAATGCAGGTTCGCCTCGCCAGCACAAGTGGGGACGCCAGACCATTACGTATATGCCGCTCACTTTGAGTCGCAAACTGGCTGCAATATGCTATGCGATGCGACTTATTCTTATTAGGGAATACGAGAATGTATGTATGTACACTGGCCAGCACATCAAGCTATACACTCATAGTGCGATTTTGATTCATACGCATTCGGCATAAGAACGGTACAAACTCCAAAGTGTGCAGCTTGATGTGCTGGCCTGTGTACATATTACGTAAAGTATAACCTAACCTACTTACTGTATGGTTCTTACACGACTGCTCACAAAAAAAGAGTATGTTGTTTTCAGGTCTAATGTATGTATGTATGTATGTTTCTTAGCGTAATAAGGCCTCCCCAGACCTGGTGAAGATCGCGGGGAGCCGATGGATGCCGGCAGCGCCGGACCGGTCGTCGTGGAAATCCTTGGGGAAGGCCTTTGTCCAGCAGTGGACGTTTATCGGCTGATATGATAATGACGATTAGGATGTCTTTTTACTCCACGATATTTTCCATACTGCTTGATGGATTTTAAAGTGCAAGGTATCGTTTTAATCCCGTGAGTGACATAGGATACATATTATCCGACTTTCCAAAAAAGAGGAGCAATATTTTTTTTATTTTGACAAATCACACATGGTCATCTGGCCTCAAAGTAGGATTCCCTGTGTTATGGGAACCAGAGACTGATATACACATACTTATATACGTTTAAATACATACATATATAGATACTTAACACCCAGACACAGAGCAAACAAATCGGCTCATCACACAAATGTTTGCCCTGGGTGGGGATCGAACCCACAACTCTCGGATCAGTAGTCAAGCGCACTAACCACTGAGCCACCGAGTCAGTCAATATTATATGCAGTCGTGATTTTATAATCTTTTAATTTAAAGTTATTTCTCTGTTAGATATCGTGGATAACGATTACTTACACGGAGCATGGACGAAGCATGTTTATAAGTTTAATTTGAAAATTTGGGTACTTGGTTTAGGTAACTTTTGGTCCAATACGCGAATCGTCTAAATAATATTTCAAGTCGTATTTCGACCAATACGCATTACGTTAAACACGCATTTCGTCCAACTACTTAAATGGAACTGCGTTATTTATAGATTATGTGCAATGGAGCATTACATTACATTGAAGCGGTCATGGACAACAACGTGATTTGTATTGCGGACGACGTTTTTATACCCGACTTCCAAAAAATGTGGTTAATGTTATTCCAGTGTATGTATGTATGTCTGTTTCTTTGGCTGACCCTGTAGCCAAAACGGCTTGATGGATTTTGAAGTGCTAGGTTAAATTCGTCTTGATTCCCTGAGTGACAGGAAGAATACTCGAGACTTTTTAAAGTTTTTTTTTACACTTGACTCTAACAAAAATTAGCACCTTCAGCAGTTTTGAAAAACCTATTCAACGGTATCCCTCATGCAAGATGGAAACGTATTTACACGTTCGTCCATCGATGCCTCTTTTGCTGGCCGCTGCAGTAATGAAGTATAATTTATTACAAAACGCAAAATAACAGTATTATTTTCTCTCATTACTAAGCCAGAACATGGGCGACCGAGGCATGTAAACAAAAAATATTTTTTGTGTGAAAACGGATTTTCTCAGGAATGACACCTATCAAGATATGTTAAACATTTACTAAATACAAATTTACCTCCAAATCATTAGAGTCGTTTCCGAGGAACTAATTATACGGGTGTAAAAAAATTGGCGTAGGACCCGTTAGCTGGGGGTTCTACTCATCATACTGAACAACTTTTCCCAAGGAACCCATAGTCAATTCTCAAAAAAAAAAATTGGACCCTTCATACTAAAATCACAGATGAGATACAAGTTACAAAATTGGCCGATCAGCTGATCGATTTGTATGAAGAGAAACATTTTTTTTTGCAACTTCAGCAAAGTCGTAGAACAAAATTTGTTTAGTATGATGAGTAGCAGCCCCAGTTAACGGGACCTACACCAATTTTGTTACACCCTGTATACATATGTACAAGAATTGGTTACATAAAGAAATAACATATAATATGTGTTCCTAATATCCAGCTTTTATTTATTTAATTAATTCGTTTTCTTAGTATACATCTGCAACCGCATTTCATTTTGTAAATCGTATTATTGGTCTCCACAAGACAGGCTTAGCCTAGTATGGGATTATTGTATTAATGTGCTGATTTCATGTGTTTAATGTTAATAAACTTTTTTTTTAATGAGGGCTCTGGTGGTGTAGTCCAAAATGAGCAAGTACCTACATACGTTTAGTGCAAGCTATTTATGGTTAAAAAAAATGAAACACTATTCTTACGCCATCCATCACAAGCAATCCATGTTTTTAAATTGCCTTGCCATTTATTATGCAATTTAACCTTTCATGCTATAGCAGTTCGTTTATTTATCATTATTTGAAGCTACTTATTACGAAATACTTGAGATTCTAATCAAATGATTAATTTTGTTGTAGCGGTTACCTAGATTTTGTTTGCTGAAGGAGAAATACAAATAAGTTTTGAGCTTTTCTTTACATATTATGCCCGGCCGGTGGCATCGATTTGCTCACATTTCCGCAATTACATTGCGATACACGCATGAGGTCCCCTGCAGTAAGGGCTTGCGAGGTTTTGTGCACAAAACATGCGAGGTTTTGTGCACAAGCTCTTACTGCAGGGGACTAATTTTTGACCCTTCCGACCCGCCCCTTCTCCTGGTGATATTTGGTGAGTTCTTGGCTACCCCCCCTCACAAGCTCACGTGATTTTTTTTAATTCAACATAATTTTAAGATTAATAGTATTGTATATAGCGGGCGGGGTTTAACACGTGAAGATTTATTTTTAATGAAACCGAGAAAACCTATCATGTGGCATATGTGGCAGATTTTTTTCTTTGTTCGTTCACTGTAGAAATATACACGTGTGGTCTCCTTAAATCCCCCCCTCCCCCAAAGTAATCTGTCGTGATTTTTTTGTAACCTCTCCTCCCTATCGAACCTTACAAGCACTTGTGCACAAGCCCTAAGTACTGAGAGACAGATTCCGCAGATTCCATACAAATGCGCTGTTGTAAGCACCACTTAAATTCTCCACACCGCATCTAGAGTAGATTTAACGACATGACAATACGGCATTGGATTGTCTTATGTATGACTTCTTCATCATCATCATCATCATCATCATCATCATATCAGCCGAAAAACGTCCACTATACTGGACAAAGGCCTCCCCCAAAAATTTTCACGACGACCGGTCCTTCGCTGCCCGCATACAGTGGCTTCCCGCGATCTTCACCAGGTCGTCGGTCCACCGCGTGCGAGGCCTAGCTACGCTACGTTTTTCGGTGCGCGGTCGCCACTCGAGAACTTCACTGCCCCAACGGCCATCTGTTCTACGAGCTATGTGCCTTCTTTTTATATCGAATCAATGATTCTACACTTTGGTGGTCAGATGTGCGGCCAATCTTAAGGCTTTGGTCGTGCCTACGCGAGAGTTTTTCTTGAGGGGGAAGGAATTCGGAAAGCCGAGGGTGCCGCTCTTTCCAAAGGCTGCATCGCAAGATTGTTGTTCAACCTTGGTGGCCTCTGCACCTTAAGGGTTAACTGGAGGGACGAAATCCCATACAAACGTACTTTCGTTTTAATTTCGAAACCATAAAACTCATCGTATTCAAATTTTTTACAAGCATTAAGATGATAAATATCTAGATCTGTAATTAGTTTTGGTTCGAAAATAATAAACAAAAAAAAAGTTATAGCAACTTAAAAAATTTGCCCTTTTTATCGACGAAATCGAGTAATATAAGTAACTTTTTTTTTGTTTATTATTTTCGAACCAAAACTAATTACAGATCTAGATATTTATCATCTTAATGCTTGTAAAAAATTTGAATACGATAAGTTTTACGGTTTCGAAATTAAAACGAAAGTACGTTTGTATGGGATTTCGTCCCTCCAGTCAACCCTTAAGAAGCTTCTATTACTTCTAAGCCGTGATTGATTTTGAGATTTGCTAACACAGGTATTTTTTTTTACCTAAAAGGATATCAAAGGAGGATAATTTTTGGTAACCAATAACCAATTCTTTTAAGCTATTGCATAGCTTTTATCGCGGGCTTTGAGCGCGGTGACCGAATCAAGAAATTCCGTAACGAAAATAAAACCTAACACCCCACGCTCGGCCGAGTTCTAAAAAACTTACAGTGTCATCTATTAGCGATTTGCGGTACTAAAAGGACTTAGTCAATTTTACTGGTGTAACTTAGTGTTAATGTATTACAAAAACATCCCGCGCCCCAAGGACTATATGGTACTGGTAAATACTGCATAAATAAAAAATAAATAAATAATTATAATTGCATAAGTTGATAAAAAATGCTATGCAATAGCTTTACCGCGGCAGTCCCCGAGTGCCACACGTCTTTTTAATTTTTTTTTGTAATTGGGCGGTACGATAACTATGTAATGTATGTCGCCTTATGACTGTCATCAGACGATATTAGTCCACCTGTTAATCGTCTCAAATTCTGAATAGTCTCGTTTTACATAACGAAAGTGAAAGGAACAACGAATATTAATAGATGCCCAGTCTACATATCTGATCCAAAGATGTATCTGATTTATCCATTAGTCAACATGTGTGGTGCGACGCGTCCCAAGAACGGACGGAAGGTCGTTCCTTCTAAAAATAATTACGATGACCTTCTAAATGTTTTACAAAGGTTAATAAAATGAATTGGCTACATCACTTACACTGATGATTATATTAAACTACAAGACGCGAATTCTTATTGGTACGCGTATCCACCACTTTAGAAATCTTTATTAGCATATCGTGTGATTTTAATGCATTAACCAACACTCTTCGGATCAGCTCATATACGTCCCCACCGAGCGGCTCGAGCCTACTCTGAATTAGGGCGATCGGGCATTAGACGACCACGCGGGCCCAGTGCGGGTTGGTTGACTTCACACACACACAACCTTCGAGTTTCTTCGCAGGCGTGTGCAGGTTTCCTTACGATGTTTTCCTTCACCGTAAGAGCATCGGATAAACGTACGTATAAAATCGAAATTCGAAAACACATTGGTACGTGGCAGGATTCGAACCACGGCCTCTCGGACAGGAGTTAGCGGCCGTAACCAACACTCAAACAGTAATAAAAAAATCCTTCAACTATATATTTTTGAGGTTCTCTACTTCAATATTCCAAAAAAATGGCCAAGAGCGTGTGTGACCACACGCAAAGTAGGGTTACTTAGTCTTAAAAAAGTATATTTATTCAAAAATCTAATTAATTTTGCCAGTTGGGTGGTATAGAAAATTTTGTATGGAAAATCTACTGAACTTTACTAAGGGTTAAGTCCGGTGTTGCTATATTTATATTCTTTTGTTTAAATATTTAATTTATTTGTTTTAAATGCAATAAAGAGTTTACAAACAAACATTACAAACTTTTTACAAATCTAACTACACATTTTAGGTTGGTCGACTTAGTAGTCGAGTAATATTCTAAACTAAGAAATTCTACTTAGCCGTGATAGTTTTCCTTTTAAGTTGATTATATGACATACTATTTAAAAAAATGCACAGATTCCCTGCATAGCACGAACTACTAGGACATTGAAAATGAAATTCAGGCATAAAAATCCTAATCCTAATTGGACAAACAATAAAACCGGACATACTATTTAAAAAAAAATGCACAGATTCCCTGCATAGCACGAACTACTAGGACATTGAAAATGAAATTCAGGCATAAAAATCCTAATCCTAATTGGACAAACAATAAGTAATTTCTGTATCACACTATCCACCAACAATTCGTTTTTTTTTACATAACTCCCCATACCCCGTACTCATGAATTAAAAATTTAAATATTTTACAAAATCAAAAATTGAAAAAAAAATCGATAAAAGTTCAAAATATTCCAAAAATCCTCCATTCACCACAGACAACAATATAAACCCTCATACACACCCAACTTCCATGCCACAGTACTGTATAACCATGATGCGCTACAACTCACTCGCCGAGGTACTTTTTTGAGGGCGCACCTACAGCCCGTAATTTTTTTTTATTTTCAAAATTTTTATCTCATTCGACAGCCAACTAAATACCCAAGGACCGTTTTTAATAATTTTTTGAATTTCGACTTAGTTCTTGCGACATCCGGGCCCATAGTCAAAAATTCAAAAATTTTCGACCAAAAAATCCGGTTTTTCGACCATAACTTAATTTCATTTTTTTTATATTCCTTCACCATCTGATAGATCTCGTCAATCAGCGTCCTTTGACACCGTATTTATCTATGAACTACCAATAGCTTCCATACAATCGCTGTGTCGCACTAAACTCCCAAATGGGACCTAGTACCCAGCGATCTAAAAGTCATTTTCAATGACAAAAAATGCGTTTTTTCTGGTGGGGTGCCCCCCCCCCACTTGATTGTAACAAGAATTACCACTTTGGAGCTTAATATTTCGCAAATGGAACCCAGTATCGAAAAATGGTTTTAGCAAACCCTCAGTAGTTTAATAGTAGTTTATGAAACTGTTGCATAATAAGGGTTATTAAAATACGAGTGTAAGTTAAAAAAAAAAAGAGACGTAGGCGAGTTTTTTTATAGCATTACACGAGTGTTTTAGGACCAAATTATGTGCAGGTTCATACACTACTTTATCTAATCTCATACATTGGGATTGAATCAACTAAAATACAAAGATCAAAGTTAAGAGTAAGAAAAAAATCCCACGAAATTCAGTAAGTACCTACAACAAAATGTGTCATAGCGCTGAATCCCAGCGCATCACCGCGCTTGTACTGAAGCGGATGCTGTCACAGACAGGTAAAAACAATGCTTTCACTGATCTCAGACATTTTTAAACAAGAATGAAAATTATCCACGAAATTCAGTATCTACAACAAAATTCAATGAAAAAACAACACATCACCGCGCATGCGTTAAAGAGGGCGCTGTCAGAGACAAGT
This sequence comes from Coleophora flavipennella, assembly GCA_947284805.1. Taxonomy (NCBI): domain Eukaryota; kingdom Metazoa; phylum Arthropoda; class Insecta; order Lepidoptera; family Coleophoridae; genus Coleophora; species Coleophora flavipennella. The sequence goes on from OX369288.1 coordinate 10,129,973, forward strand.
AAAAATTGGAATGAAAACTTTTTGTATTGCTGTAAAAATGGCGAAAACCGCATGTGCAAAAAAAAAAAAGGAACTTCTTTGGTTTAACTTGTATCGTAATGGAAAAAAAAACATTATAACATTATTTATCTAACAAAATAATGTTATATTGTAATTTTTTTTAAAATTATAAATCTTCTGTCCGTGTGTTAGTCATTGAACTCCTCCTAAACGGCTGGACCGATTTCGCTAATTCTTTTTTTGTCGAGTTCGTTATTGTCAGGAGAAGGTTCTTATGTAGGGTAGGGTAGGGTAGGGTAGGGTAGGGTAGGGTAGTGTAGGGTAGGGTAGGGTAGGGTAGAGTAGTGTAGGGTAGGGTAGTGTAGTGTAGTGTAGGTTAGGGTAGGGTAAGGCAGTGTAATGTAATGTAAGGCGGTACGTAGTTCGCCGGGACAGCTAGTTTTTTTTAAATTACGGTATTGTGTTTATAAAGTATGCCAATATAAACTCGTTTTGAAGTTGATAATGCGAACTTTACGATATGAGAGTAGATAAAAAGACTTATTCAACGTAGAGTGCGTCAACAAAAAAATCACACCCTCTCTACATAGGGAAGGTACCCAAATTTTTTTCAACATTTTTATTGTACCACTTTATTGGCATGATTAATATTATGTATACCCATGCTAAATTACAGCTTTATAGTCTAATAGTCTCTGAGCTAAGCCGCGGACTGACGAACAGACAAGGCGAAACTATAAGGGTTCATTGTCGACTGCGGAACTAAAAAAACAGACGCTAAAACATAAAACATTAATTTCTTCACATAGCTATTCAGATGAATGAGGAAGTTTATACCTTTACTATACCCCAGTATTACAATATAGCGGCTTACAGTAGCGCAACGAATGTACTTACGCAGAGCAACGGAGGGGTACTTGCGGGGCAGCGGGCGGCGCGGCGGGGCCCAAACTGCCAAGCTCCGCGAGTTTGGCAGGCTGACGGCTGCCCAATTTCACAATGTTATAAAATTTATTATAAAAAAGTTAACACGCCAAATTGATCAAAAAAAAGATTTATGAATAGAAGATACTTGAATAAAAATATTTGTCAGTAAAAATACTTCAAATTAAAGTCTAAAAGTATTAAAAATGCAGAAATACAAAAAAATTCAGGTATAAAATTTTTGCAGTTACTGTGTTTTAAAATTGGCAGCCGCTGAACTGCAGGATAGTATGGGCTAGTACCTACGCCGTGGCGGCATCGTGCGACATCAAATAAAAGGCGTTGCGCTACTGTAACGAAAAGACTGATACTGACAAGAGTATCACGATGTGTCGGCATTTTGCAGCGTGTGAAACGATAATGTTGAATGAATTGTGTTTTTCAATACCTAAGATGCCATAGCAATAGTGAGAGTATTTTTTTCTTTTATCTTTTCCTATGTGATTTAGAAACAGACCTCTACACCTCTACATGAGACATGTCTCCGCCCCATTGCCTTTCAAGGTATTTCGCTTTTTTTTAGGGTTCCGTACCCAAAGGGTAAAAACGGGACCCTATTACTAAGACTTCGCTGTCCGTCCGTCTGTCACCAGGCGGTATTTCATGAACCGTGATAGCCATACAGTTGAAATTTTCACAGATGATGTATTTCTGTTGCCGGTATAACAACAAATACTACAAATTAAAAAAGTGAAAGTCTTAATACAATAAACTGTTTTTTTTTAAATGAAAAAACTAGCGCCATCTTGTATGATAGTACGGACTGAAGGAACTAGCGTCATCTAGTATGATGGTACGGAACCTTATGTGTGCGGTTGTGACTCACACTTTGGCCGGTTTTTCGTTTTTGGGGTTACGTTGTCAAACTAGAAACCTTTTTTTTACGGGAGTAGCCTATGTCCTTCCCAGTGACACAAGCTACATGCATGCCAAATTTCATCAAAATTGGTCGAGGTGTTGAAGCGTGAAAAGTTAACTAACCAACAAACACATTTTCACATTTATAATATTACTACTCGTAGTGGGTGTCCGCGGCTTCGCCCGCGCAGATCCCGTTTTTTGCCGTTCCCGTGGGAATTTCCCAAAATCCTTTCTTAGCGGATGCCCACGTCCTAATTGCTATCTGTATTCCAAATTTCAGTGAAATCCGTTTAGTGGTTTCGGCTGTGCGTGTGCGTGGATATACCAGTCAGTCACCTTTTAATTTTATATATACAGATGAAAAGACTACGGAAACCTACTTTTCGCGTGATCAAACATGCACTTGGCCACTTTTCGTTAGTTAATCGCTGCCGTGGCGTAATGGTAAGTCCATTCGCTTTAAACCAGGTTCGATTCCCTGCGGAGTTTAACTTTGTAAAACTCGGTTTGGTTGCAAGGCATATTCTATGGCACGCTATTCTCACCACCGCCTTATCTAAGTCTTGCAATGTTTTTGGCGACAATAATGTGTTCTGGAATGAAAATAAGATAGCCAGTTTCCCATTGCGTTAGGGAATCTTGGTAACCGCCTCCGTGGCGTAATGGTTAGTCCATTCGCTTCACACCAGGAGGTCGCGGGTTCGATTCCGGCGGGGTCAACGTGTAAGACTCGAATTGGTGGGCGGTAGGGCATTTTCTAAGCCCGCCTGGCTAGCTACGACCATCTTATCTAAGTCTTGCCAATGAGTGTTAACAACATTGATGTGTTTCGGCTTGAAGATAAGATAGCCAGTTCTTCATTGCATTGGGGAATCTTGGCAAGCCCGCTTTCATCTTCGGAATCATCGTCCACTTACCATCAGGTGAGATGATGCCAAGGGCTTACCAATTGTGAATAAAAAAAAGTAAGCCTGCTTCGGTCTTCAGCACCAGGTGAGATAGATACCAAGAACTTATCAATTGTGTTTTTTCTTTTGATATATTTTTGAATGCTCGATAAAAATTGAACCCGTACGTAATCGATTAGGCACATTGTGCTAAAAGTGAACTATGATTAAATCCAAGGTTTAATTGGCATAAATACTGTACCACCTATTATTTAAATTGTTTAGTAATTGGTTATACGGTTCTCAGTATGGCAGTTGCGCAATGGCATGTGTTCAAGGTGGATACAAATGGTCTATGATGGGGCGAGCGTGATCTGTATGGTGCCATCTCATCTTTATTGCTATTCAAATGTTTTCAACCTTCGCTCTTGAGCCACTCTTAAACGGTATTGCAATATCGTATCTTCACTCTAGGTTTCCTAATTCCTACAAAATAGCAACGGCAACGTTTCAACCAAAACTGACAGAGCAACAAGTCCTTTAGACGACTGAATCACAAGCCCGACCTACACCCTGGATACTTCATACAACGGGCCAGAAATGACCTAAAAACAAATGACGGAACAAATGAAATCACGGCGAAATTCTATACGTTCGACAACCAAACTGTAACCAATCTGTATCAATCTGGGTGACGAGGGGGTGAGGTCGCAATCTAGAGAGCGACAGGGAGTGTCCATACTGTTTGTTAGTACTAATTTAAGTAATATATACTTTGCCCGAAGGCTTTTCAATTTGTGTACACACATTAACGTTGCCTAGGGATAGTTTTAGACTTTTCATACAAAACATGGGTTTTTGAAGAACTATAAAAATATTTAGGACATGTGTAGGGTAGAAACTTTCGAGGTGAGCAAGTGCTATATTTACCCTCTGTTCTTATAAATTAGTTTAGTTTTAAGTGGTTTTTGCAAAAGCGCGCTGTAAATGAAAATTGTGTTTTTATCACGCTTTTATTAGCTTCACATATATATTGTCATAGAAGGATGGCACAGATTGTATGAAATTAAAAGAACCCATGTTTATAAGAACTGAGAAGGAGTATACTCGTATATGTAGCACTTGCCCATCTTGATAGTTTTTATACCCTGTACTGCACATGTCCTAGGAATTTTTTAAAAAAGTTTTTCAAGAAATCATGTTATGTTTTGCATGATTTTTTCAAAATATCCCTGTGCAATTTCAAAATATCAAATATCAAAATAATTTATTTTAAAGAGGTGCTTACACACACTTTTAAATAGTCAAAAAATAATAATAATATACTTATTGTCTATTACATAATGTTATGATTCAGATTACAGTCTCAGGTAATGGTATTTGTTATAGAATCAACATAATATATATCTTTGTCATTTACATAATCTATTATTTTATAATATCCTCTAGAGCATAAGCATTTTTTGACATGTGTCTTGAATTTGTTCTCTGACAAACTACTTACATTTTCTGGAATATTATAGTAGATGTATAGCACTATGTTGCATGTGTATAGCACGCGAGAAAGCCATAACAATATTGTAGACCAATTATAAAACCCAAAAACTGTGATGAAATTAATTATCGGCCTTCAATCTACGAGATTCAAAAGGCAATTGAAAATCTACTACGTACTCTACACATTGTGTTGGGCCTTCCTATTTAGTTATTGATCGATGTCGGCCATTGTCGATCGTGAGACGAGACCGTGAAATAACTGCGGTTCGACAGTTGACAACATAATAACACAATTAATCACAAATTAACACTTTGCACGCTTGTTTGGAAAACGATTTTTAATGTTGGAAATGAAGACACGCTATATGAATTCATCTAAGTTTTGAAAGCAGGGGATAGTCGACGAGACGTGTGATTTTTATTAGGGTTTCGTACCCAGAGGGTAAAAACGGGACCCTATTACTGAGACTTCGCTGTCCGTCCGTCTGTCACCAGGCTGTATTCATGAACCGTGATAGCTAGACAGTTGAAATTTTCACAGATGATGTATTTCTGTTGCCGCTATAACAAAATACTAACAGACTGAAATAAATATTTAAGGGCGCACCCATACAACAAACGTGATCTTTTTTGCTCGATATTGAGAATGGCAACAAGTAGACGCTTGAAATATTCACAGAATATTTAGCTATATTCACTTTAAAAATAAATAATTAAATTAAAATAAAACTAATATTTAAGGGGGGCTGCCATACAATAAACGTGATATTTTTTTGCACATTTTTGCTTGACATTGATAACGGCAACGGGTAAACGCTTGACATATTCACAAAATATTGATTTGTATTGTTCACTTTAAAAATAAATAATAAAATTAAAATTAAGTTAATATTTAAGGGGGCTCCCATGCAACAAACGTGACTTTAAGGGTTCCGTACAAAAAAACGGAACCCTTATAGGATCTCTGGTGCGTCTGTCTGACTGTCCGTTCGTCTGTCACAGCCAATTTACTCCGATTCTACTCGACACCAAATCAGGTGATGTTTAGTAGGATGGTGTAATCTTATGACCCAAACACAGATGTTAAAAGTAAATAAATATTTGTTTAAATAAGGGTCATTTTCGGGGAACAAATTAGGAAATTAAAAAAAATTTGGCAACCTTACTGTGTCATATATCAAATGAAAGGGCTCGTTATGAGGATCTCAAATATATTTTTGTTATTATTGTAAAATAAATAGTTTTGATTTTTATTTATGCAAGAAGACGAAAATTTACCTTTCCCTCACCCTGATCTCCGAAACTACTGAGCCTAAAATTTTGAAACTAATATAAAATATAGTTCATTGCTTGTACATTTCAGAAAAACCTATGAGAACTCTATCAATTGAAAATAAAGTGGTAAACTTAATATAATCCGTTCACTCACGGAAAATGTAGTTAACTCGCGTCTTACTGTGATGATTACAAATGTGTTTGTATTTGAGATTTTTGTATTTTGTAGATCAACTCGCACTTGGCCGGTTTTTTATATATTATAATGGTACAGAACCCTTCGTGCGCGAGTCCGACTCGCACTTGGCCGTTTTTATTTTTATTTTCCTTTGAGCATTTGGCCTTTTTTAACATAAAGTCTTTTCAAATAAAAGCTTGTGCCAAAAAGCTTTTAGGTTTTTCGAATATTATTGCTTTATAGACGACATACAGTCCAAAATAGGCTGTCACGGGTGTGTCATTTCATTACAGTCTCTTGTCGTTAGTACTAATATATATACTGTGCTCTTGTACCGTAGTGAGATCTTCTACCGCTGAACCCGCATATGCTTGGACGCGATGTCCATTCTGTGATTAATTTTAGTCTACACTCCAAGTTGAGAGCTTTGTAAGTGTAACTTGAAGCGTCATCCTTGGTTTTTTGCTTTATGTGACATAGTTTTTCAACAGACTTCCAAAAAGGATGAGGTTTACAATTAGATTGTATGTTTTTTTTTGTGTGTATGTTAAGCGCAGAACCGGTCGTCGTGGAGATCCTTGGGGGAGTCCTATGTCCGGCAGTGGACGTCTTTCGGCTGAAATGATGATGTTAAGCGCGATTTCTTCGCATATTGTGAACCGATTTTCATGATTCTTTTTTTATTCGATAGGATATGCTCCCGAGTTGATCTCGTATAAATTTTATCAAAATCGTTGTAGTACATTTTTATTATTAGAAAATAAAAAAAAGCAAAAATAATAATGCAAAGTTTATCTCGTATAAATTTTATCAAAATCGTTGTAGTACTTTATTAGAAAATAAAAAAAACAAAAATAATAATGCGAAATTGCTCGCTTAAATGTTTGTTCGGATGGTGGCGCATCGGGAGCCGGGTCGTTTCTTTTCCCTCTAATATGGTTGATCGGAGCGATGGCTGACTCTCGCATTATACTCGTGACCGGGTGCTGTCCGTGTGAACTGATCTACTCTTGTCAAAGGTATTAATGACATTGAATAATTTTATGCATAACTTTTCGTGTCATATTGTTTTCATGTTCTAAATGACAAAATCTGGTTTATTTCTAGAATTTAATTTTGACATTATTAACAAATGATTGTTTGTTTCCTGATTTTTCACAAATGAAATTGTGTTGTTATTACTTTATGACTATCAGAATACACTCTTTCTGATAGTCACCTATTTTGAATAAATACCTTGAATTTTGAATCTTGAAAAATTGTACTAAATTGTTGCGATGGAAGTCGTTTTTTTAACGTGTTTACCGTTTTCAAGCGACTTCCAAAAGTTTTTTTATGTGTGTTACCGCATAACTTTTGAATGGGTGAACCGATTTTAATGATTCTTTTTTTATTTGAAAGCTAGTGCTCTCCGTGTATATAATATAATAGTGGATGCCCGCGGCTTCGCCCGCGCAGATCCCGATTTTTGCGGTTCCCGTGGGAATTTCCCTAAATCCTTTCTTAGCGGATGCCTACGTCATAACATCTTCCTGTATGCCAAATTTCAGCCCGATCCGTCCAGTGGTTTGGGCTGTGCGTTGATAGATCACTATGTCAGTCAGTCAGTCACCTTTGAGTTATATATATTTAGATAAATTTTACCAAAATCAGTGTAGTACTTTATTAGAAAATTAAGAAAAACCAAAAATAATAATGCAAAAATGCACCAAGTTGTTGCCGATGGAAGTCGTTTTTTTTAACGTGTTTAGCGTTTTTTTTGTAAAACAGAAGATTATCAAAGCAAGCATTATTAGATTAGCTATTAACAATTTGTGTAAAGTGCAATGTTCGTTGAACCCGCTGCAAGTGGATATAGTTCCGTTAGGCCGGGTATCACGATCGCGCTAGTTATTGGAAAGCGGGGTGCGCGGCCTGTGGACCGTGGCTGGCTGGTTGGTAGTCGCGTGCGCACGTTTGGCGATTCCGTTCCTATCCGGATGAAAAAATATCTTGCGATTCTGCTCTTAATTTCTTTCATTTTTTATTCGCTTCACGTTCCGTTTGTTTTGAATATTTAGACGTTAGTCTCACAAATTTTTAGAGTTTGATCACAAATTGTGTCCATTAATTATGATAATTTAAATGTTTTTTTTTAAATTTATTTTCGTTAACCGCCTCCGTGGCGTAATGGTCAAGTCCATTAGCTTCACATCAGATGGTCGGGGGTTCGATTCCCGGCGGAGTCTAACTTAGTATTACTCGGTTTGGTTGGTGGAAGGGCATTTTCTCACTTCCGTATGTCATCCATCACTGGCATCACATTGCACTAGTCGCGAAAACTTTGGTCTTAAGACACTGCGGTATCTGGGACGTAAAGATATTGCGAAGCTTCCCCAACGCTGCCCAGCCGAGTTGGATTCGACGATTAATCTCTTTCACGAACTGGACGGTTTGTCCCAGGAACACATATTCGGTAACAACTTCCGAGTGAAGAGCCTCCAACATTCAGAGGAGTAGGTGTGATACGGACGTTTGACATAATTTTCGTCTTGTCCATGTTCATTGTAAGACCTACTCGTTGAGAGGCTCTACTGAGACTATCGAGCATTGTGCCTAAGTCGTCCATAGTCTTGACCATGACCACGATATTGTCAGCGAATCTAAGATTGTTGATGTACTCGCCGTTGATATTGATGCCGAGTCCACCCCAGTCCAAAAGATTAAAAACATCGTCTAGGGCGGCGGTAAACAAATTTGGAGATATAACGTCTTCCTGTCTCACTCCTCGCTGCAGCTGGATAGGTTCCAAGTTTGGATCCTGGAGGCGAACCGACATGCTGCCGTTTTCATACAAACACTTCAGTACCTCGATATATCGATAGTCAATTTGGCACTGTAGAGTCTGTTCAGCCCGTTTTTTTTTATTTTTTTTTATTCACAATTGCCCTTGACAACATCTCACCTGGTGGTAAGTGACGATGTTGCCGAAGATGGAAGCGGGCTTACCAATATTTCCCAACGTAATGGGGAACTGGCTATCTTATCTTCAAGCCGGAACACATCAATATTGTTAACATTGATATTTGGCGGCAAGACTTAGATAAGATGGTGGTAGCTAGCCAGACGGGCTTAGAAAATGCCCTACCACCAACCAAACCGAGTCTTACAATTGACCCCGCCGGGAATCGAACCCGCGACCTCCTGTGTAAAGCCAGTGAACTTTGCCTCTGAGCTACGGAGGCGGTTAAAAACCGAATCAAGGGCTTTCTTATAGTCCACGAACGCCAAGCATAGTGGGTGATTGTATTCGGTCTTCTGTATAATCTGCCGCAGCGTATTTATGTGGTCTTTTTAATACTTACTTACCTGTATTTGTGAAACACAAACATCCGCAAAGTTAGTTGAAACCGCTCTATGAGAATCGCGAAAGGGCCCGGGGACCTACTTATAACTAAGATAGTTTTGCAACGATGGAGCAGCATCGGTACCGTTACTTCATTTGAAGTATCGTTGGTTCCTCATGGCGTTATATTATGTTGCAGTAAATAGATATTACTTCTAAACTAGCGACCGCAATTTTCTACATTAGATTTAATTTATCATGACTTGGCGCTTTTTATATTCCAATTCACGCCAACATTAGAGTCGTTTACCGTTCCTCGTTTCTGGGCTTCGTACTCTACAAAATTTTTGCCAAGACAAAGTGGTTAATATGAACTTTGTGTTTGGTTTTTTTAGGAATCATACGAAATGTTTCATGTGATCTTTCGTGTGTGTGAATATTTGTTCGTTAAGGCTTTATGATGCGTCTGAAGCGTATGAAGCGTCGGTGGCTCAACCGGTAACGACTCGGTCCATCTAACCAGAGGTACCGGGTTCAAATCTGGACGGCCAATGTACCAATGAGTTTTTCAAAAACTTACGTACATATCATTACCGATTGCTTTAACGGTGAAGGAAAACATCGTGAGGAAACCTGCACAGGCCTGCGAAGAAACTCGAAGGTTGTGTGTGAAGTCGACCAAGCCGCACTGGGCCCGAGTGGTCGACTAAGGCCTAATCGCCCTGATTCAGGGTAGGCTCGAGCCCCTCGGTGGGGACGTATATGAGCTGATATAATAAGGCTTTATGATGCCTCAATCCAAACAGGTTGATACGTGTTAATATAATATCGAACGTAAGTCTATTCATTTTAAGTTCAAATCAATGCGGGCTTCAACGCGGCTGTTACGTTGAAACCGAACGTCCAATTCTCGATTTTACATGTTTTCATTACTTATGTATACTTTCAAATAAGTTTAAAAACATGTGTTCAATTAAAATGAAAGGTCTTAAAGTCACCAATTTTTGTGTGTTGGTTTCATTCAACATTAACTATTTGTTTTCGAGAAATATTGCAATTAATGCCAATTACAGGGTAGTTTTACCGTACGAAACGGTTGGAATTAATAGCTATACTTATTGAGTTTTCTTAATATTCGCAATATCACGTGTCGCGTTTGAGCTGCAGTTTTGCTGTCACAAGTAGCCCAAGCCTTCATTGGTCGGCCCTGACAAGCTCTAATGGTCAAATGACACAGATCTCTAGCACACTTGCACTCGGTTTACCAAAGAAACATGCAAATACATTTGCAGATAAAGAGTTTCTAGTAAAGTGTCTCTCGAGGCGGCGAAGAATGGCTCTTCAATCTTTTGAAAGAGCTCTCTAAGAATAATGTTTAGTGTTGCTCATACGTGCTGTTTGTAAGAACTTGTAATCTGTTTCGTCTGCGACCTCACCTTTTGTTTATGATGCCGTTGTCCTGACATCCAATTATTTATGGTTATGTCACGTGGTTCAGTATGTCTGATAAAGATAATTTCAAACACAATAGCACACCTGAAGTATTTATTGTAAACAATTCGTTGTCACCACGTTGTCACGTTTTTCTTTTATCTTTGTTTCTTGTAAATGTGTTACGATTACACATAACTGTAAATGTAGGTAGAGCTGTTTACACTTTCGCAGTCGTACAGCGATTAGTTAATGTCGTCCTAATGTTATTTTATTGCGTACACCGTAGTTAGGTAACAGACATGTGGTGTCGTGGTAGGTGCAGCTTTGTGCGAAAAGAGTAGATGCGAGGGCAGGTGAACTCCAGGCTAGGCTTCAGCGATCCGCCATAGAGCTGGCACTTTCACTCTCGGCGACGAGTCCGGGCGCTGTGCCGACGCCGCCGGCAGTCTGCCAGCCGCTCGTGCCGCTGCGCAGTCGCCGCCGCGGTTGCACCGCTTCGCGCGTGGTCTTCACTCACACTGATAGTGACCGTAAATTGACATGTCCAGTCAATCTTATGCTGCGGTGCGCGCGAGCTCGCCTGCTCTGCTGAATATTGTGACCCTTCCCCTGAAAACCGTTCGCTTAAGTTTAGACAATTTTCAGTGACTACCAAACGGCTTGACAGTGATTTTGATACTTTGTTCGTTGTACACAATTCCAAGCTGAATGTAATTTGTCGCTTGACGATTTTGTGGTTGTTGTTGTGGTCTTAATAGTGGTAAATTGTGAAAAAGTGGAAATCTAATTGGTGTCCAAAAATGGCTAGAGTTGTGTCGAGGAGAGAAAGTCGGCAATTTTGTTAACTACCTATTCAAGTTTCCCTAGTGTAAATATTTATCGATGAAACTTGATTTCGTAACTTTCGTTTGGGACCGTTCGCAACAACTCAACTTGCCACTTACCGATTACATATGCAGACATATAAAGCATGTTGTCCACATACCGGTATTTCTGATGTTCCATCTGTCTAAAAGCGTAATGTTAATGAATTTTTAGTTTTGTAACAGCTTCAAACGTAATGTAAAGTAATTTTTATCATCATGTTATAACGCGCATCAATAATAATTGTTCAAACATCGATCGGGATTACGGCAAACGGCAGATCACGCGCATGTAGAATACATCGCGTTTACTGTAAATAAATAATGACCTAATTGTATATCTTACGGCGTATTTGCTATTTTTGATTCTGACTGTTACGGCGCAAGAATGTTTGCATAAGTTACATACAAGTCTACTAAGAATTGCACGATTTGCATGTAGAGATCTTGCAGATGGCCTACACAGGTTTTGTGACGACTTTCATAGATTTCTCTAAGGCCCTTGCCTTTCTCTGCATGCAAGCAAAACCAAACGGCTATTAAATATGGAAATATTTACTAGAAATCAGTCGTGAGATGAAAATCTCATTTAAGCCAGAGAATAAAGTTTTTATATTTTAAAGAATACTAAAAATAATGAAAAGCAGTGATTTGCCGGAAAAATAAAATGCCACATTACGATGAAACTTTTTTTTATGACGATAATCAAAATCAGAGAAGAAACAAAAGGAGCTACAGGGTTTACAAACATGGATTGAGCCCTTTATATCTCATCGAAAGAAGTGCTCAAGCTCTTGAAGAGAAGTCGACAGATGTTATCAAACGTAATATAAAAAATATAAAACAGAAGGGCCATCGTTACAGGCCAGAGTCGTCGACACAGCTACAAGTGCCAATATCAAGGTACAGAACTCCGGATATAATTGTTGATCATTGTCCGCGCATCAGCGTGTTTGATCCTAGTAAATATTATGACTTGCGTAATAATAACATACCGCAGCTCACACCGTGCAGGAGTTTTGACAACTTGACGCTCAAGCAAGGGAAGAGAAAAGACACTGTGAGACATAAACTAAGAAATGGTAAGAGTCTTCAGAATTTATCGAACGATGAGGATTTGAAGCTTTATGTATCGCCTTCGGAGGTTCAGTCAGCCAATGGATATAGAGAGGATGGCAGGAATTCGTACTCGGTGGCTGAGGCGAGCCGCCGCCGCCCGCTGCAGCGAGGCTATTCGAGACGCCCAGCGGCTCCCGGTATTGGCGTGTACAGACAGATAATACCTTCAGAAGGACACGCGGGCAAAAATAAGCACGGTATGAATCACACAACATCATCCTAATTTACTCATTCATTACATTATTCACTACTTGAACATATTTTATTTTAGTAACATAATTATAACGGCACTGCAAATAAAATTGCTACCTATACAATTTTAAGCACGATTCATATCATAGGTGACCGTTCCCTTGTCAATAGCAAATTTAAAGTAATCAAGAATGTATGGTTCCGTTCAAAACAAAACGGAAGTCTTAGATCGATCGTTAGTCGTGTAAAAACTTTGTAAGTATGTACGTTTACATACAATTTTAATATACTAACCTAAATATGGACTACCTATGTGTGAAATAAATGATTAATAATAATAATCACGATTCATAGGTGACCGTTCCCTTGTCAATAGCAATTTTAAAGTCATCAAGAATGTATGGTTCCGTTCAAAACAAAACGGAAGTCTTAGATCGATCGTTAGTCGTGCAAAAACTTTGTAAGTATGTACGTTTATCTAATGAAACGTTCGCTGGTCTTGTATAATAAGATGTAAGAGAACGCGGGAAACCCATTCCATTGTATATTGTTGCGATAATGTTCGGGCCGTATACCTACCTACGTAAAACACTATTGACTTTACAAATTTGTTTGTTATTATTAGTCTTTAACTTTATCTTAAAACGTTTAATAAAAAAATTATGAGAGGAAACAACTTGTAAAGAAATTGATATAAAAGAGAGAAAGTTAAACATCTAATCTTAAATTTTCCGTTTTATGCATATGACATATAAGCATATATAATATGTAGTATTTAATTTCGAGTCTGCGGACTCTGCGGTCGACAGTCTATCTATACAATACAGCTGGTAGTTATACGGTGGTTCCGCTCCGATTGATTTTGCCGTGTTTCTCTCTAAAACTATGCTATGACCATCAACAGAATGTAAACTCATGAATATTTAAACTAACGTGTTTTGGACTTTTGCATTTTATCAGGTTGCTTTCGTTTTCATTATTTATCAGATCACGTGGTCAGTAGTAGTTTTCAATATGTTAATTTAATTACTTTCTAATAAGCTTTTGCTCTTGAGACTTATGGCACACTTCAGACACTGCATACAAACGGTCGTGAAATGACATTTCTAAAAACAAATGACTGTGCAAACAAAATCACGTCGAAATCTCATACGGTCGAGAACCAAAATATAACCAATCTGAACCAACTCTACTTTGACGCGACTGTGAACCTTATAAACCTGGCATTTAGGCGACATCTCAATTAGGTGTACTGTATGTTAATACTATTATATATACAAAGTAAACTCTGTAAAACGTCACTCGATATAACGATTCACTCTTTAAAACGTCAATATTTTCTGGCTCCAGTTGGTTTACTTTGACGCTAATTTCTCTCTGTATAACGAATACTCTCAATAACGTCACAAAATGCCCGGTCCCTTGAGTGTCTCTATATAGAGTTTAGACTGTACTTTGCTTATGGGTTGGCTGAATTTAACCTGTTCCGTTTAAGGACTGTTTGTATTGGAGACAGCGAGCCATCGAGCTGCATGCAGCCCATGCCAAGTAGGCGTTAATATCAGGCATGTGTGTTTATGATGTGATGACGCACTCTTACGTCGTGACCCCGGCTGTCCTGCCGGTACTGCTGGTCGGTCGGGTCGCCAGTCTCGATACGCCACAGCTTTGGGCGCGTCCTGTGGACGCCTCACCGCGTATTTATAAACTTGTGCGTCATATAATTCTACGCTGTTTACTTGTGGTTATTGACAATCTTGAAAGATTTGTTCAGGAGACATTCACGTGGTTTTGTGTTTTAAAAAAAAAAAACTGTTGTTGCTGTATGCAGACTTTGAAGTTTTCATTGCATTTGTGAGTGTAAAGTCAATGTATATTGCTGACATGAGCACATTTTTCTTTTGTGACTTAGCTCTGTCTTTATTTTAATATAATTAATCAAAAGTTAGTGAAACTTCTTACCTATTTCGTTTATCGGGTTTGAAATTATTAATTTTTTTTTTGTGTCACGTAGTTTGATAAAGGTACCAATATTTTTTGTTAACAATGACATCATTAGTCTTTGTTTGTGACGTAATCTGTGGTACCTACCGTGGTTTTACTATTACGTACAATCCCTTTAAACACTTCCACTTCCAAGTAATTTTACTTAATCCATGTAATAATGTTGTTATTTTAACGTTAATTACGATATTAACATTAAAACTGATTAAGCAATATTCTTACATTCTGTTATAACTTATAATACTCGTATGTATGTGGCATTGAAGTCTCAACTTACCTTGATAAGTGCTGTGTAAATCATGATTGGGTAGACTTCCTCTACAAATTGTTTTTTTTTTTATTAATTATAGAAACTTAAATGTACGTATTTCAATAATGATTTTTCGTGCTAATCAGTCTCTAAATTGCCTTATGTGTGACAAAAATTGCCAATAACTCAATGATTTCAAAGTTACTGGTATGTAAAAATAGATATGTGTAATAACCGATTTTAAAAGGTACTTAAACGCAAAGTTTTCTTTCTGTTTATATTTAACTAGCTGTTTCCCGCGGCTTCACCCGCGTGGACAACGTTTCTATGACTTTTCGAGGGTGGACTTTTCGGCTGGAATAAAGTAGCCTATGTGTTAGTCCAGGTCAAAATCTGTCTACCTACCAAATTTCAGCCAGATCAGTTCAGGCTTTTTGCGTGAAAGACTAACAAACGTACATCTTTCGCGTTTATAATATTAGTAGGAAGGTATGTGGTTCAATCTCATATACAGGCGTTTATAATATTAGTAGGAAGGTATGTGGTTCAATCTCATATACAGGATGTAACAAAACTGGTGTAGGTCCCGTTAACTGGGGGTTATACTCATCAGACTGAACAAAATTTGTTCTACGACAATTTTTTTTAACTCTTCATATAAATCGATCAGCTGATCGACCAATTTTGTGCATTTTTGTATGGAGGGTCCAATTTTTTTTAGAGAATTGACTATGGGTTCCTTGGGAAAAGTTTTTCAGTATGATGAGTAGAACCTCCAGTTTACGGGTCCTACACCAATTTTTTTACACCCTGTATATCATGATTGACCCAATACCCTGGTAACGATACCAATGCCTCGTTGTCCTGATAATTTGCTTGTTTTGAACCTCGGTAGGGACTAAAATAGTATGACTAAAATGGGTTCATCATTCGTCATCATCATATCAGCCGAAAGACGTCCACTGATGAACAAAGGCCTCACCAAAGCCCTAAACCAATTTTTTTACATCCCTTATATCATGATTGACCCAATAACCTGGTAACGCTACCAATGCCTCGTTGACCTGATAATTTGCTTGTTTTGACCCTCGGTAGGGACTAAAATAGTTTGACTAAAATGGGTTCATCATCCGTCATCATCATATCAGCCGAAAGACGTCCACTGATGAACAAAGGCCTCACTTAAAAGATTTTCACAACCAATCGGTCCGGCGCTGACCACATCCAGCGGCTTCCCGCGACTTTCAAGGTCGTTGGTCTAGGCTAACGAGTGGGACGCATGCGTACAAAAGTCCTGGTGCGCGTTGCCACTCAAAAACTTTACTGCCCCGACGGCTGTTGGTTCTTCGAGCTATGTGCCCCGTCCAGGGCAATTTAAGTTGAACGATTCTGTGAGTTATGTCTGTTATTTTGGTTTTCCTTGATCTCCTCATTTCTGATTCGATCACGTAGTGAAACGATATGAAACAATAATGATGAACTTTACTATCTAATTGATCAGTATTGTATCGAGATGGGTTTATGCCCTGGTTTTTGGGCGGATTAAATAAACGTCCAATAAGTGTCCATTTCCGCCCAAGTTTATTTCAAGGGGATTTTTTGACTAAATGTATTTTGAGTTGAATAATTAATGTCTAATAATAAGTGTCTATTTCTTTCTAGGTTTATTCCAAACGCTTGGTACATAAATCTTTTAGTTTATAAAAATATTAGCTGCTGAAATGTCAAGGAATTTCATTTTTGTGGTTCCGTTCCTCAAAAGGGAAAAACAAAACCCTTATAGGATCATTCGTGTGTCTGTCTCTCCGTCAGTCTGTCACAGACAATTTTCTTGGAAACTACTGAACCGATTCAGTTGAAATTTGGTACTCATATGTAAATCGGTGACCCAAAGATGGACGTGAAACGTAAATAAATGAATTTTAAACATGAGGGAGGGGGGGTAAATTATATAACGTGAAACGTAAACAAATGAATTTTAAACATGGGGGTTACTTTTGGGGGGTAAATTATACAATTTTTTAAAAAAAAGTTTTTGATGTGTAACATCTTTGCTCTCGCTTTCCTGCAATTTGTGGGAGTGATTTCGTGAAATGGGACGGAAATGTGTCCCATGGTGTAACAGAAAGTCGCGTTTTTTCAGGCTTTAAAAGCGCGGAAAAGGCAAAGGTATCTATGACCATACAGCCTAGTCTGCCGTATCTTTGCCGTCCTTTTTTCAGGCTTTAAAAGCGCGGAAAAGGCAAAGGTATCTATGACCATACAGCCTAGTCTGCCGTATCTTTGCCGTCCTTTTATAAAGTATTTTGTCACATGATACACATCATATGCGAGTACTGTAGGTCTCACTCGAATTTTTGTTTAAAAATATAATCGTATTGAGGCTTGTTGTAAGAATCTCAAATATATATTTTTTTATATAATTTTAAGATAGTTTTGAAGTTATTAAAAAAAATGGCGGACGTTGACCATTCCCTCCCCTTATCTCCGAAACTACTGAGCCTAAAATTAGAAAATCTAAAGTCTTTCCGTTCCCACAGGAAAAATAAAATTTCTAAGGTCCAGAATAAGTAGACCGATATTTACCTAGAGCAAAGTATGTACTGAGAGGTCTTGTTCTGTTGGTATTTAAAGTTGTGGTGCGGAACCCTGTTTGTTTGACCCCGAGTCGCACTTGACC
This sequence comes from Coleophora flavipennella, assembly GCA_947284805.1. Taxonomy (NCBI): domain Eukaryota; kingdom Metazoa; phylum Arthropoda; class Insecta; order Lepidoptera; family Coleophoridae; genus Coleophora; species Coleophora flavipennella. The sequence continues at coordinate 10,147,522 of OX369288.1, forward strand.
GTTTTTTTTTATTATCATAATCAAATAGTAGTCATTTATCAATTGAGAAACAGTATTACTTAAACTATCGTTTTACAAAATTCGGTATTTATCTACTAGTAATTTGAGTTACTTTTTACTTTTCCGCCTTGGCGCATTGAGGCCAGACGCAACTCACCCATGATACGTGCCTTGGTACTCCTCAATAACTAGTAAATATCCAAGAACACTCATCATTACAGCTCATATACGTCCCCACCGAGGGGCTCGAGCCTACCCTGAATCAGGGCGATTAGGCCTTAGTCAACCACGCGGGCCCAGTGCGGGTTGGTCGACTTCACACACAGCCTTCGAGTTTCTTCGCAGGCGTGTGTAGGTTTCCTCACGATGTTTTCCTTCACCGTTAAAGCAATCGGTAGTATGTACGTAAGTTTTTGAAAAACTCATTGGTACATTGGCCGTCCAGATTTGAACCCGGTACCTCTGGTTAGATGGACCGAGTCGTTACCGGTTGAGCCACCGACGCTTTTATCCAAGAACACTCAGTTTGATATTTTTAGTGATTCATGGCGAAGTATATCTGATGCTTGCCTAAGTTCATGTGAGAGCATTGACAATAGGCCAACAACCTGTATATCTTAGTTAAGTTTTGTTATAAACATACAATAGCGTTAAATTTAATCTTAAGTTAGATTACAGTGCTTTTGGAAGTTTTCTGTTAGCTGTATTTTTCCTGAATAAATAAATTTAATAATAAGTTGTTTAATAAAAAGATCAACCCATTATAGTCAAACTATTTTAGTCCCTACCGAGGGTCAAAACAAACAAATTATCAGGTCAACGAGCCACACTCAGGACACTACATACAACGGGCCAGAAATGACATTTCAAAAAACGAATGACAATCCTATGCGTTCGACAACCAAACTGTAACCAATCTGAATCAATCTGGGTGACGAGGTGGTGAGGTCGGAATCTAGAGAGCGGCAGGAAGTGTCCATACTGTATGTTAGTACTAATATATATACTTTGACGAGGCATTGGTAGCGTTATCATATCAACTGTCAAAAATGACACTTAGTTCTGAAATTGTTCGTTCGTGACGTCATTGTTTAGTGATTTTAATGAATATAAAATTTAAAATGGATTAAATAAAACATCAAATAAATCAGTTTTTGTGCTTTTGTAGGAGTAATGCTAATAGGTCTTTTTGAAGTTTAATGCCAATTTTTATTGAAAATAAAAAAGTAATTGTTTTTTATTATTGACCTTATGGTGACACTACTTATGGTCTTTTATTAGTAACTAGTGGCATGTCTTACATGTTCCAATCCCCTGAGCTATGCACCATTGAATGGAACAAAGGCGTTTTCTTAGTGGTCAGATGGGGCGATTTTTTAGACTAGTTAATTTTCTTGAATTTTCCTGAAAGTGACGATATCTTATGCTGGGTATTCCCAAATATGTGATTAACAAACATACACACTCACACACTCAAAAACTTTCGCCTTTATAATATTAGTGTGATGACCTCCTCTGGAATTGCGGCAAGTCACCATTCTTTGGCAAAATTTTGTATGAATTGATTTGATGAAATCGGCATATTATTGTGTACGAAGTCTCCTACCCACATCTGCGTAACTTTCACCATATTTAAAGTAATTTTTAATAATGAAGATCCGTTGACCAACCGCATCCATTTTTTCAAAACGGAATATAAATTTGACAGCTGACATAAATATTTGAACTCTACCGTAAAAAAAATAAATTCAGCTAGCATAAAAAAGACCATCCAAAATTCAAATTTGAACATCCAATTCGATTTTATATGTAGGTTTGTCCGCGTTCTAAAAACTTACATGCCATCAATTAGCGATTTGCGGTACTAAAAGGACTTAGTCAATTTTACTGGTGTAACTTTCTTAGTGTTAATTTATTACATAAACATCCCGCGCCCCAAGGACTATATGGTACTGGTAAATACTGCATAAATAAAAAATAAATAATTATAATTGCATAAGTTGATAAAAAATGCTATGCAAATAGCTTCACCGCGGCAGTACCCGAAGCCACACGTTTTTTTTTTTATTTTAAATATTAAGTGTGGCAAAGATCTATAATAATGATGATTAATGATTATGTATTTTTGGTTGCAGAGAGCGACTCGTGCGGCGAAGCGGGGTCAGGGCACCGCGGCTCCCTGCGCGGCGCCAATAAGCTGGCGCGGCGCGCGCGCTCCTTCAAGGACGACCTGCTCGAGCGCATCTCCAACATGCGCTCCCCGCAGCAGCATCACCCGCCGCATCTCTCCTCTGCCGTCAGGTAAAAAAAAAAGTGTGGCACTCGGGGACTGCCGCGGTAAAGCTATTGCATAGCATTTTTTATCAACTTATGCAATTATAATTATTTATTTATTTTTTATTTATGCAGTATTTACCAGTACAATATAGTCCTTGGGGCGCGGGATGTTTATATAATAAATTAACACTTCTTATCATCATCATCATCAATCGCCATCATAGATGGCACTGTAAACTTAATATAATGTTTTTTTTTGGGGTTTCAGGTTTTATTTTGATTACGGAATTTCTTGATTCGGCCGCCGCGCCCAAAGCCCGCGATAAAAGCTTAAAAAGTAAAAAAAAATTATTTGCAGAAAGAACACAATACTATTTTTTTAACAATAACCCCACACTAGGCAACTTGCCTGTATCGTGGTAGTTGATATCCCACCATAAACATAAATGTGAAAAATATTAGCCAGGTTCAATATTTAAAATGTGCTTAGTGACAAAAGGATCGAGATCTAAATGGGTGCCAAGTTCTGCAGATAATCCTGAAATCTACTTATAAGAATAAATAACTTTATAAACAAATATGAAACTCTATTTCTATGTTTTCACTGTTAAAGCAGTGTTTGATAATTAAAATTATTAATTCTGAAATTTAACTGTCGAATAATTTAGAGTATTTATTTAATAAGTAGAGAACTTATTGTGTTAAATTAAAATTTAAGATCTGTCTTGGCTTCTTTTTACTACCAAATCAAATATAGAGGGTAATTTAATTATACAAATATAGGATGACTTGTACGATTGATACGATTTGCAGATTACAAAGAATGCGGCTGATTTATGCGGTTAAACATGGCAAAGTAAATTGTTCGACACGTAACAAAAGGAAACAAGTGAAATTAAGTATAAAAGCTTAAATAAAACACAATAATATTAATAAAATAGATTGGGCAAAATATCATGCATTACATTTTGTTTTAATGACTAAATAATTAACTGAGTATCTCTGCAGAAATATGTGAGCATGATTGCGTGTTTGTATGTGAGTGTAGGTCCTTCCTTATGCACATCATCCAATAATACGTGCTTTTTTAGGGTTTCGTACTCAAAGGTTCAAACGGGACCCTATTACTAAGACTTCTCTGTCGGTCTGTCTGTCACCGGGCTGTATTTCATGAACCGTAATAGCTAGACAGTTGACATTTTCACAGATGATGTATTTCTGCTGCCGCTATAACAACAAATACTAAAAATTAAAAAAAGAAAAAAAAAAGGAGAAGTGTCTATACTAAAAACGTGAAGAAACTAGCGCCATCTAGTATGATGGTACGGAACCGTATGTGTGCGGTTCTGACTCGCACTTGGCCGGTTTTTTTTTATCAACGCCTATTTTAAAAGGTCTTCTATAGGTTATGGTTAATAAGCACCAAAAACTCATTTCCATTCCATACACAGTTGTACTCTTTTTTTACGAATTGACGATAGACGGGAAAGTTGTTACGAATCACATTTAGAAGAAATGTTTAAAATTAGGGATGTCTCGATACGCCTTTTTGCCGATACGATACCGATACTCTTATAAAAATATCGGCGATACTGATACCGATACCGATACGCTTATTGAATTCAAAAAGGAAGGTAGAATAAATAAAACGCAATTAATTAATAGTTTTAGTAATCAAAATAAACATTTATAAGATTTTTATTTAAAAAACAAAGCATTCTTAAGTTTTGCGGGCAAAGGCGATTTCGCAAGTCTGTTTGAATAAGACCTGCGGTGGAAAATAGTCTCTCAGATGCGACAGATGCCTCGTTTGCAACGAAATAGATGGGACAACACGCGCGTTTACATTACATTTTTAAAGCGCGAAACTTGAAATGTATCGTTGAATCTGCCATAAAAATATCGTCGATACCGATATATCGGCAAACCCGAAGTATCGCCGATATATCGGTATCGGTATCGGATGCATCCCTATTTAAAATATTGGATACTAATAAAGTAGACGGTTATCCTTACTAATATTATAAATGTGAAAATGTGTTTGTTTGTTTGTTACCTTTTCACGCTTCTAAACCTCAACCAATCTGGACAAAATTTAGCATGCAGGTAGCCTGTGTCACGGGGAAGGACATAGGCTACTTTTTATCCCGGGAAAATAGCATAATCCGATGCAGTTCCTGAGGGAACTAAAAATACTCTTTTTTTTTTGTTTGGTTAATTTCTTTTACATCGCAACGGAACAATGGATAGTTGTGATTTTTTGCACAGAGATGGTTGAGGAGGTGGGAAACGAGATCATTTACTAATCACTCTTAAAGACATAAAAACGATGTCCACGCGGGCGAAGCCGCGGGAAAAAGCTAGTACATAATATGCTCAAAGTGAAGTAAGTATTAACCGCCTCCGTGGCGTAATGTTTAGTCCATTCGCTTCACACTAGGAAGTCGCGGGTTCGATTCCCGGCGGGGTCAACTTTGTAAAACTCGGTTTGGTTGGTGGTAGGGCATTTTCATAGCCCGCCTGGCTAGCTACCACCATCTTATCTGAGTCTTGCCGCCAAACATCAATGTTAACAGCATTGATGTGTTCCGGCTTGAAGATAAGAAAGCCAGATCCCCATTGCGTTGGAGAATCTTGATAAGCCCGCTTCCATCTTCGGCATCATCGTCACTTACTATCAGGTGAGATGATGCTAAGGGCTTATCAATTGTGGATAAAAAAAAGTACTTCAAGGACAGCCTGCTTTAATGCATCCAAAATAAGTGCTACATGCGGCATCACCATCTAAGGTATCTGCCATCAGATCACTCACTCACTGCAATATCACAGTATTACGATACGGCCTACAGTAGCGCAACGCATTTGATGGCATACGATCATCGTACTACGGTGCGCCACCGGTGTAGGTACTAGCCCAATTTAGCCCATATTAGCCCGTAGTCAGCCTGACAAAGTCGAGGAGTTTGGCAGGCTGTGCCCCGCCGCCCGCTGCCCCGCAAGTACCCTTCCGTCAAAGTATATATATATATATATATATAAATATAAGTACTGACATACAGTATGGACACTCCCTGCCGCTCTATAGTTTGCGACCTCACCCCCTCGTCACCCAGATTGATACAGATTGGTTACAGTTTGGTTGTCGAACGCATAGGATTTCGCCAACATTTTGTTTGTTCCGCCATTCCTTTTTTGAAATGTCATTTCTGGCCCGTTGTATGAAGTGTCCAGGGTGTGCTTCCGTTGCTCTGCGTTAGTACATTCGTTGCGCTACTGTAAGCCGCTATATTGTAATACTGTGGCAATATTAAGTATAATTAATACTCAAGACGAATCACAATAATATGCTTGCTTGCTAAAGCGCTTCTCCCAACATGGGCTCGTCGCAGCAACACCATCCGATGCACCGTTTATTTGTTTTATAACATACACCGGATAAGCCGGTACAAAAGATTCATTCCACCGTCGGTCAACGCCTTTGTTGTTGATGTTCCACCTTTTCCCACGAATCGTTACGGTTCTTCATTTATTATGCGTACAGCGCAGGATTGGAACTCCTTGCCTGCGTCAGTGTTTCCCGATTCCTATAGTTTGGGGATCTTCAAGGCAAGAGTGAATAGGCATTATTTGAGTTTGCGTGTACCATCCTCGACTGTATCATCACTTATCATCCGGTGAGTTGCAGTCAAACGCACTCTAATTTCACAGTATTGCGATATTGCAGTTGATTTTATAATTCTGTGGTAATTTGTTATTTAAAAAAGTCCCAAATATTAAATTTTCGCAATATCTTCACGTCCTAAATACCTCAGTGTCTTAAGACCAAGGTCTTGGACCAGTGTGCGTTGCGAGTGATGACATACGGAACTGAGACATGGTCGCTTACTTATGGCCCTCATAAGAAGGCTCAAGTTCACCCAAAGGGCAATGGAGCGTGCTATGCTCGGAGTTTCTCTACTTGATCAAATCAGAAACAAGGAGATCCGTAAAAAAAAGAGCAATTAACATCTACTTCACAAGTAAATAAGGAGCGTATTCACAAAATCGTTTCCCATACAAACTTATATTTACTACTTCTTGAAAATGGATTGGCTAATTGTAATGAAACTTTATACACACATAAGCAACTCACGAAATTCTAGTTTCTGGTTACATTTTCGAAATACTTTATTTCATAAATCGGCCAAGTGCGAGACGGACTCGCGCATAGTAGGGTTCCGCGATTATGAGAAGAAAAGTTGTTTCATTGATGTCCAGAGTGCGCGGGAGTACCAGCAGTATTCTGAGGGTGATCGGGGATAAGTAATACGAGTGCGCAATCATTAGGCACTGGAGCTCACTACATGTGACCTGACATTTTGTACTGACATTGAAATATTGTTTGACATTGAATATTATTTTATTGTAGTTTGACTGCTTGACATTATTATGATTGATATTTTTGACATTTCTGTTGATACTAACTTAGTTTTATAAGATGTCTGTTACTAACACATTATGGATTGACTATCTGAAATAAATAATTTGAATTTGATTTTGAAATCACATATACTACACTTATTTTGTGAAAATTTCAGCCAGCTACTTATTACAGTTCTAAAGTTACAGCCTTTTAAAGGTCGGAAAGACAGACACACAGACAAATAGATGGACAGACGGACCGCCGGACAGCAAAGGCTTAGTAATAGGGTCCCGTTACATACTACCTTATTGCTTCCATGTCAATTCCTGTCTGATTATTATACCTCTAGTTCTGATATCATCATATCAACTCATACTCGTCCTCACTGAGGGGCTCGAGCCTACCCTGAATGAGGGCGATCGGGGCTCAGTCGACCACGCGGGCCCAGTGCGGGTTGGTCGACTTCACACAACCTTCGAGTTTCTTCGCAGGCGTATGCAGGTTTCCTCGCGATGTTTTCATTCACCGTAAGAGCGTCGGATAAACGTACATATGAAATCGAATTTCGAAAGCACTTTGGTACGTGGCAGGATTCGAACCACGACCTCCCGGTCAGGAAGCGGCGGCTCTAGCCGTTACGCCACCGACGCTCTTAGTTCTGATATAACAACTTGTTTTTCTTATCTTCTTGATCGACTAGTGCATACATGGTAGCTCCAAAATATTGTACTACAACGTTTGTGGTTTAAGGCCTTAAGATAGGTCAAATGACAATATTCAATTCAAATTATTGATAGACTGTGTATAGCTATCACTATGGGAAAAAAACTTGAAGTAATAAAAAATCGATTTAATTGAATACAATTTAAAAAAATATTAACAATTTTGATGTAAAAAAATATATACTGTAGACCCTGTTTTTGGCATTATTTGCAAAATATCTCGAAAACAAATAGGTAATGTTGAAATGAAACCAACACACAAAAATCGGTGACTTTAAGACCTTTCATTTTAATTGAACACATTTTTTAAATACTTATTTAAAAGTATGGAAAATTAATAAAAACATGTAAAAATCGTGAATTCGCGTTGAAAGCCCGCATTGATTTGAACTTTAAATGAAAAGATTTACGTTCTATATTAGAAAGAAAAAAAAATACGTTTATTGGTTTCAGTAACACCACACCAAAATATATAATACGTAACAACAGTTGAGGTAAATATAAAATAATAATAATAATAATTACATATATTCATGAGGTGCCACTGCAACCACAGTGCCCCATATTATTATAACATATATCAACCTGCTCGGATTGAGGCATCTTAAAGCCTTAAGAAAGAACCACACTTTCAGTACAGACGGTAACCACAGCGTTCCTATGAGGGCAAAACCGTTCGCCATGTTCTGTCTGACCGCATAATACTCGTAACGCTAATGGAACGTTAATGTAGCGTAACTGAACGCAATATTATGGATGAGTAACGTTTTTGGAACACTTGTAGCTCACTTTAGGTGAGACTACTTGCGTCTTAATCTGTGGCAAGCCAATCTTTTCGAGACATTCAACTCTTATTTGTATATACTAGCTGTGCCCGCGACTTCGTCCGCGTGCTGGAGGTTTTGATTTTTCCGACGGAAACTCTGGAAAAGTATCCTATATGTTAACCCGAGCTATAAGGAACCACAATACAAAATTTCATCAAACTTCTGGTAGTTTTTGCGTGATGCGCGTGATAGAATATTAGGAAATTCATGATGCATAAATATCAACCCCTTTTGTAGGACCGTAATAAAAGTTTATTTAAATAAGATATTTTGTTTACCAAGTTCGTGTTGCCAGGAACATTTATTACTATCCTTCCAAAGGGGTTGATATTTATGCATCATGAATTTACTATTATTCTATCACGCGAACATACAGAAATTCCAAAAGTTGTTGTTTTGCCCTCTATATCGTTAGTAATGTCCACCACAGTTATTATTTTCCAATAATATTTCATGTGCAGACAGAAACGGCCCCGTTACAGTTTTATTATAATTCATTTGCTAAAGACACGTTACTCCAGGTAGAATTATAACTCAAGAGTAACACGTGAATTAGGGCTGTTTGGTATAAGTTATTACCGTAGTAATAACTTATACCAAACATACTTACCGATTGCTTTAACGGTGAAGGAAAACATCGTGAGGAAACCTGCACACGCCTGCGAAGAAACTCGAAGGTTGTGTGTGAAGTCGACCAACCCGCACTGGGCCCGCGTGGTCGACTAAGGCCTAATCGCCCTGATTCAGGGTAGGCTCGAGCCCCTCGGTGGGGACGTATATGAGCTGTAATGATGATGATTACCGTAGTAGTAATAAAAATCGGCCAAGTGCGAGTCGGACTTCGCGCACCTAGGGTTCCGTCTACCTTTTTACACAAGTGTAACAATAATGCATATACCTACATGACTAACAAAAACATTTACGTATACGTGAGAGATAGAAAAAAACTTTTTTTTTCATTTATTTCGGACTTCTTGGCGCGAGTACGACTCACACTTGGCTGGTTTTTATTATTTGTTTTTTTTTACATCAATATTAGCACTATAATCACACAAAGCTTCACGCTTCTATGTTTATCCGTTTTTTAGGGTTCAGTACCCAAAGTGTAGAAACGGGGCTGTATTAAATAAGACTTCGCTGTCCGTCCGTCAAAATCGACCTGGTAGTTTTGATGCTCGAACATACAGACAGACAGATGTACAAAAATTCCAATTCAATTCAATATATTTATTCAAAATAGGTGCAAATTACACTATTTTTGATAGTCATAAAATAATAATAATAATGTCATTTGTGAAGACAATAATTAGTTAATAACGTCAAAATTCAATCCTTCCAAAAGTTGTTGTTTTGTCCTCTATATCGTTAGTAATGTCCACCACTGTTATTATTTTCCAATAATATTTCAAGTACAGACACGGCTCTGTAACATTACAGTTTTATTATACTCGTATGTATAGACTTCATACATTTGATGAGGGTAACCTCTCCAAGTCCAATCAAATTTTCTTAAAGTCATAGATAATTATATTTAGTTTTGAGTTTTATGTTGTAATAACAACATGGCGTACCTAGGGTGGGCCGGTGGGGCAGGTGCCTTGGGTGCCATTGTATGGGGGATGCGAATTTTTGTTTGCCCTATACGGTCGTGATTGCGTCAGCAAACTCTATTGTAAATACTACCAAATTTTATGTATTTTCGTTCAGTAGTCTCGGAGAAAATCGTTTGTGACAGACGGACGGGCAGACATAATATGCGTGATTTAATAATAAGGGTTTTTTTTTGCTTTCTCGACCCCGTAGTACTACGGTACGTACTTTATATGTAATTATTATTCTTTATTGCACACAAATATTTATATGAAAAACATTTGAACGGAAATATGCAGAGCTGGGCTTATCTCTATAAGAGATCTCTTCCATCCAACTTTACCGGGTGTTATCAGAATTTAAAGGACGGGGGGCAAACCGTAGGGTAGAGGAAGTATTTTTATTGCAAAAAAAAGTTTCTTCAATTTTTGTGAAAACTACCGAAAAACCGAACATCTTCATTCCGTCCGTCCGTGCGTCCGCCCGTCACGCTTGGCTCTAGAGGTTAAATCTTTAGTCCGATTGGGACCAAATTTGGAACTTACGGGTCCCAGGAGGCTCCAACGTAGTTCCGCTTTAATACACATACAGACAGACAGAAATTCGGATTTTTTAATTTTAGTTTTTAGTTTTAATCTTTAGCTATAAGTACTTAGTTTATTTAAATTAAGTACCTTATATTGTAATTATTTTTCTATTTATTTTTTGCCGAATAAACTTTATTTATTTCTTTCTTCTTTCTTTCATACAAAAACTACATGCCGGATTGAATCCAAACTTTGCATATACATTGAGTAAAGACATATCGATGTTTGTATTTAGTTTTTGAAGTTCTATCATGCAACGAAAAAAAAATAAGAGAAGTTTCAAACTTCCAATACAAAACTAATTTAAGCCTTCGTTTAATTATGTTTCGTAATATATAAGTCATTGGTTTCAATTTACTGCGATGAATACTAATTACATACATCGATATGTGTCAACTCAATATATTTGAAAAGTTTGGATTCATTCCGGCACGGCATGTAGTTTCTGTAATAAAGTGGAACTATGTTTGTATGAAAACTCAGCCTCCACCTTATTAAGAGTTTTAAATTATTTCATCGAGGAGGGAATATCGAAAGGTTCGTACCGTCAAACCGAAGAGTGGCTGTCATACAAAAAAAAACGATTTTGATGACATTTTGCACGTCGTAGTTGCTTATGTTTGTCTATTAGATATTAATTCCCATATTGGTCTGGGAAAAATCGTGTTTGTATAGTTCTCCTAGAAATGTAATTGGAACTGGCTAAAAAAAATAAATACTAACAAATGATTGGAGTTATTGAAGCATGTATACTCGTAATTACAAATGTCTGCCCCAAAAAAACTAAAAAAATGACAGAAAAAAATTTTTGGTCCTCGATACATATTAAGTGTTGATAACACGGCAAAAATGTATAAAGGATCAAAAAATTTTTTCATATTTGTCTTAGAGTTTCTTTGGCTAAGTTGTTTGTAATCACGAGTACATTCATATCCTTTGCTTAAAAGAACTAAAAAAAAGTCACCCTATATATTAGGTCATGCTACATGAATTCATTAAAATTATCTCAATTTTTATTAAATTTCTGTATGAAAAAAAAAATGAAAAAAATGTCGACAAAGTTTTAGCGCGGGCCGCCGTACAGTTTATTCATCTGATGTACGGAACCCTAAAACATATTTATTTGCGTCGCAGAAGACAAGGAAGATACGTAACGTAACAGACTATTTTTCGTTCTAAAATAGAAAATAAAAACCGGCCAAGTGCGAGTCAGAACCGCACACCAAGGGTTCCGTACCATCATACTAGATGGCGCTAGTCCAAAGGGTTCCGTACTATAATACTAGATGGCGCTAGTTTCTTGATATTAAAAAAAAAATAGTTTTTTGTATAGGAACCCCCTTATTTTTTATTTTTTTCTAATTTTTAGTATTTGTTGTTATAGCGACAACAGAAATAGGTACATCATCTGTGAAAATTTCAACTGTCTAGCTATCACGATATATGAAATACAGCTTGGTGACAGACGGACAAACAGACAGACAGACGGACGGACACCAAAGTCTTAGTAATAGGGTCCCGTTTTTACCCTTTGGGTACGGAACCCTAAAAATGGCTACGAAAAAGCGCAACTTTGATGCTGGCTCTGGGCGCCATTTCCGATTGTTACGTCCCTGAATAAGATTGAAAATTAATCAAACAATGATGCAAATAGCCTTTTTGTTTGTTACTTATGTAATGAAACGATCTACCTACACCTTGCATAATGATTATCATAACTGCGCTGAATGAAATGCAAAAATATCTGGGTCAAGAGAAATAGACACTACAGAAGAGAGCGTTCATTGAATTTAATGACAAGTTTATAATTACGAGACGTGCATCTGATAAAGACAGCCAGTTTAAATAGGGATGACGAATGTTAGTCATCTGATTTACTTTTTATCATCTATCAAAAACGATTTTTTTTTCCAAAAATGTTTGAATTACCTAGGCGTGACGTCATAATTTTGCAGCGTCATTTATGTACTCGTTTTGTGGAATTAAAAATCAAAGACTTGATGGAAAACAAAACGAGTAAGGTTTTCCGAAGTTTAAGTAGGAGAGCAATTTAGTGATAAGAGTTCATAATTTATTTCTGATGCTATCGTTACCCCTATTGAGAAGCAACAGAGACAGCAACATCTTCTAATTATTCGCTTGTAAACGCGAACCGAATATAAAGGTTGAGATCCCATCCCAATTAGAAACGTATCCGCATATACCTATAAATCAAGTTTAACGAGAGAACTAAGTCCAAGTTCAGCACTTGTTTCTGTGATAATAACAGGTCTGTACCTATGAAATTGCCGATTCAGTTTTTAAAGTTCAATGCCAATTATCGTAAAACATATTTGAAGTCCTATACCAATTACCATAAAACATATTTTTGTTTTTAGTTATGTACACTACTAATGGTCTGTGTGATGTTTTTCATATTCAAATCTCTGGAGTTAGGCACCCGTTGAACAAACGCGTTTTCTTAATGGTCAGATGAGGACTTTTTTGACTAGGTAATTTTCTTGAATTTTCCCAAAAGTAACGCTATCTTATGCGATGATCAGATGAGGATATTTTATGACTAGGTAATTTTCTTGAATTTTCCTGAAAGTAACGCATTCTTATGCGACGGTCAGATGAGGATATTTTGTGACTATTTTCTTGAATTTTGAAAGTAACGCATTATTCTTATAAGATGGACAGATGAGGATATTTTTTGACTAGTTAATTTTCTTGAATTTTACCGAAAGTAACGCATTCTTATGCGATGGTCAGATGAGGATATTTTGTGACTCTTTAATTTTTTTGAATTTTGTAAGTAACGCATTATTCTTATGCGATGGACAGATAAGGATACTTTTGACTAGGTAATTTTCTTGAATTTTACCGAAAGTAACGCGATCTTATGCGATGGTCAGATGAGGATATTTTGTGACTCTTTATTTTTTTTGAATTTTGTAAGTAACGCATTATTCTTATGCGATGGACAGATAAGGATATTTTTTGACTAGGTAATTTTCTTGAATTTTACCGAAAGAAACGCAATCTTATGCGATGGTCAGATGAGGATATTTTTTGACTAGGTAATTCTCTTGAATTTTCCCGAAAGTAACGCATTCTTATGCGATGGTCAGATGAGGATATTTTGTGACTATGTAATTTTCTTGAATTTTGAAAGACGCGCAAAGTAGGGATCCGTAGTTTTTTCAATAAATGAATGTATATTTTCAAAAACAAAGTTATTTTTGCAGTTGTTATAGAATATTTAGTATGGAAAATTCAATGAACTTGTTATTACAATTCCAATTGCACATCTTAAGGCTTTAAGGTGACTCAATCCGAGCAAAAAAAAAATAATAATAATAAAATAATAATAATAATATAATATCGAACGTAAGTCTATTCATTTTAAGTTTAAATCAATGCGGTCTTCAACGCGGCTGTTACCTTGAAACCGAACGCCAAATTCTCGATTTTTACATGTTATTATTACTTTTCTTCACTTTAAAAAAGTTTCAATATTTTTTATCATTTTAAATGAAAGTTATTAAAGTCACCGATTTTTGTGTGTTGGTTTCATAAAACATTAACTAATTTGTTTTTGAGAAATTTTACAATTAACGCCAACAGTTTACAATATATTTTTTACATCAAAAGTGGTAATATTTTTAAAATTATATTCAATTAAATCGATTTTTTATTACTTAAAGCATATTATATATTTTTCCATAGTGATAGCTTTACACATTCTTTCAATAATTTGAATTGAATATGGCCATTTGACCCATCTTAAGGCCATAAATTTGTCGACTATTACTACTAAACTACTTTAAAACTTAATATTTCACAAACGGATCCCTTTCCGAATATTTTTGAACAACCTATCCACCCCACACCATGGGATAGACAAAAAAAATTCATCCCCACTTAACGTGTAGGGGAGGAACCTTAAGGCGGGATACGAACCGGAACAGTTGTCTCTGTTTGTTTCTTTAAGTGTAAAGAAAATAACCACACTTTTTCAATGTTTCTTCGTTTTAATTAAAAACTAAAATTAATTTAAAAAAATCCAACTCGTATATTGAAGTGTGTGTTTATACTATACGACTAAGAAAATTTAACGTTACTAAATCGGTCTGGTTAGCCTGTAGAATGCAAATCTTTGTTTTAAAAGAGGTTTTTTTGATATATTAATTTCTGTTATAAAAGTTTTTTTTTATTTTTTTTTATTAAGAATTTGAGTACGTTTGGCTGCACCTCACCTGATGGTAAGTGCAAAGTTAAGGAATCGTGTTTCTGCAACTGATAAAATGAAGACATTGAAATGAAGAGTCAGGATACAAAATATCATTTTCTTATGTTTTGTAATTGCTGAGAAAAAACGAGAAACCTGCGACTAAAATTTCCAATGCGTCGCTTTAACAAAAACATAAAAAAATAAGAAAAATTGTACTTGGCTATCGCGATTGCAGTCTGTTTTTTGTTCACGTGTTCAGCGTGGTCAATTCATCATCATCATCATCATATCACCCGAAGGACGTCCACTGCTGGACATAGGCCTCCCCCAAGGATTTCCACGACGACCGGTTCTGCGCTGCCCGCATTCAGCGGCTTCCCGCGACCTTCTCTAGCTCAATTATATTTTTTATACTTTTTCATCCAATCGGCAATTTCATAGACACAAAGACCTATTATATTCGTACCTTGAACGACGTTAGAAATCTAGAGAACTTTGTTGTTGACCACTCGCAAACAATTGTATATTTTACTAGCTGTTTCCCGCGGCTTCACCCGCGTGGACAACGTTTCTATGACTTTTCGAGGGTGCGCAGTGGAAAAAAGTAGCCTGTGTGTTAATCCAGGTCCTAATCTGTCTACCTACCAAATTTAAACCAGATCCGTTCAGAAGTTTTTGCGTCAAAGAGTAACAAACATACATTGTTACAAACTTTCGCGTTTATAATACACTCCCGGACACTTCTATCGGCCCACTTAGCGTTGTCAGCTTTCACGAACAGTAACTTTTAAGAAACTGTTTAGTGAAGTAAAAAGTTTTCATGCAGTTTTGAAGCAAGACTATTCACCATCTTTTTTTAAGTTCCTTTTGTTCCAAATTTGAATTCAGGAATTTGCAAATCAAAAGAAACCGGTATATGTCAATAATTTCTCCAACAAGAAGACTGCATCGGATCTGCAGGGGATCGGACTGCATCAAAAATAAATTCTGAAATATGATTTCCTAAATTGCTCTCCTCTTGAAGTTTCAAAAAACCTTACTTGTTTTGTTTTTCCACCACGTCTTCAATTTTTAATTGATCAAATTCACAAAATAAGTTCGTCAATGACGCTAAAAATCTATGATGTCACTTGTGGGTATTTCAAACATTTTTAGAACAAAATTTAGTTTTTGACAGATCATAAAAAGTATCTAAAATGACTATCAGTCCGATCCCCTATTGTTTCAAAACAGTTTAATTTGTTTCATTTGTCAATTTATGGTTTTAACTACTGCATGATAGCGAATCCTGAACTTTGCACTGAGTTCACCAACTCAGCTTTACCAAAATTATGGATACTCCGCCTGGAATAGCCGCTCAAGCTGTGGCACTTCTTCAGGCTGGGCTTAGCCAGAGAAATGTTCGTGATCAGCTCGGCATAAGCCGTTCTGCTGTTCGTAGAGTGTACCAAAGATATCAAAGAGACTGGCGGGTTCATTCGTCGTCAAGAAACACCACGAGATCGCGTAACTACGAGACAGGATCGGTTTATCTTCATGACCATCTTACGAGACCGTTACCTAACATCAGTTCAGATAAAAGAACAGCTAAGGAACTTTCACGGAGTGTCTATAAGCGTTTCAACTGTGAGAAGACAGGAACGGGATATGGTACCTCACAAGCCAGCCACTAGACCCAAACTGAAGCAATCTCACCGAACGGTGCGCCTTCAATTTGCGCGTAATCATTTGCAGTGGACTCAGCGACAATGGAACCGGGTACTCTTCACAGATGAATCCAAGATTATGCTTTATGGTAATGATGGAAGGAGGAAGGTGTACCGAAGGAAGGGAGAGCGTTTTTCGCAGTGCTGTATTGAAGAAAGGGTAAATTTCGGTGGAGGGTCTTGGACAGTCTGGAGAGGAATTTCCGCGGAAGGCAAAACAGGTCAAGAGGTCGTCACGGGTCCCCGATCGCCTACACTTACACCGATATATCGAACGATAGATTGGGCAATGCCTAGAGCCTCATGTGATGCCATACGCCGACTTTGTGGGCGAAGATTTCATGTTTATGCATGACAATGCAAGAGCCCATACTACAAGTGTCGTCCGTGAATACCGTCGAGACATCAATATTGCAGCTACGGACTGGCCAGCGCGAAGCCCGGATATGAACCCGATTGAACATCTATGGGATGAGCTGAAGAACTGTGTTCGAGATCGCCAACCAGCTCCACAGACGATGCAGGAACTGAAAGTTGCCATATAAAAGGAATGGGAGACCATCCCACAGCACGTCAAAGTGACGCTGATCAATTCCATGCCTAACCACATAAGGGCCGTTGTGGACACCTTTGGAGACAACACAAGTTACTGATTAAAGTTTTTTTTAATATTAAACCAACTGTTCTCTTCAAACCTTCAGTACAGATTTTGTTTTTTTGAAAGGCACTTACTCGGCTTCTAACAATAAACTATTTTTTTACAGTAGTAGTATTCAAATTTGGGACAATAGGGATTAAAAAAATGGTGAGTTGTTAGGTTTCAGAGCTGCATTAACACTTTTTACTCCACTTTCTTTGAGCTTCGGGTCATGAAACCTGAAAACACTAAGTGAGGCGATAGAAGTGTCCGGGAGTGTATTAGTAGGATTCAAATAGACGAAAAACAAACAACTATGGTATCTGTCATGTCCACACCTTCCTTATCTACTTAGTGTTGTTAACAGTTTATATACGAAATCTACAAACTATTGTCTCTTATCTAAATTGATAATTTTACATGCATAACTCTGCTATCTTAACTGACAGCAGCACAAGAAAGTGTCTCTCTCAAACAGTGTTATCTCAGCAACCACCGGGGATAGATCCACGGCATTCGGTCAGATAGTCGTTATCTAGTGATAGGAAAATAATTAGCTGTAAAACATTATTCTAGGTAAAATAGGGTTTTTAGCATAAAACAATCACTGTTAAGTCGACCGGCAAAATGGACGGTTTCTGTAATAATTAATAATGTGGACATTGCAGTTAATGTGGTTGTAATTATGAGTCACTATCGCATCGCGGGTGAGTCGTGCTCGTTAGAGCGGTGACATTGTCCACTGAAATCTCATTAGTTTAGTGCGTGCAGTGTTAAGTGATTACATTTTAATGCCCGCGCGCAGACTGACAGGTTGACTAAATAACGCTTTTTATTTATTTTTTATGCGAGTTAATCTAGTCGTGTCTAACGAAGTAATTAGTTGAATTAAACTTGATTTTATTGAGTGGATGCAGTGGACCAGTGTTTTTTGGTGTTTCTAAATGGCGAACGCAGTGCGATCTCCTGTTGGCGAATGGTTGAATAGAAAATCACATCAAATTCACCGCAAATTTTCTTACAGTGGTCATAGGTATGGTATAGGTTTAGTTTTTGAAGTAAAACTTCTTTACGCACGCTTGACTTGGGGATTTGGGGTGGATGCGTGACGAGAGCGTTACGAAAGTGTGTGCGGGCGAGGCGAACGGAAGTTGAGAGGGATAATATTTAACTAGTGAAGATAGAAAGAGAGATACTTATTTTTGTATACCATCAATATCGGTTGTCAAAACAAACATATAAGATAAAATAGATTTAATCATTTTCAGAGGATAATAAGACTCTTTTCATAAAATGTCTATACCTCCATATTACAAAAAATATTTGATTATTTTCTGGAGACTAAGTATTTACTTTAATACATATAGATGGAGCAAAAGAAGTTTTACTTCATTCGTCTGGTCTAAAGCACACTCGTTTTTTTGTTCTTCTTTAAATGTTCTATAAAACATATCTCCATTTATTAGGTCTCTTTATTTGGACTATCAATTAAATATGTGATACCCATTCGCTCGCTACATGCGTGTACGGTACTTATTTACATAAATATCATTAAGAAGGGATAAGGTGAACTGGGACCTCCTACAGCATATTAAAACATAAATAAATAATTTATCGTTGTCACTTGAGGCTGGTGTGGGCTTGCATACAAAACAAGCTTCTTTCGCAATACAAAAATTCCGGCGCTACTTAAAGGCTGTGCAATATTTTTGAAATAATTACCTCAATGTAATATTTTCAATATGTACACTTTATTTTTATTACTCAACATACTTTATAGGAGTGAGTTGCTGTAAGTGGGCTTTATACATTAATTGTATGTGGTAAAGTTTACGTCATAAGTTGGTTGCAAGTTAGAAAGTTATTGAAGAATGTCTTACATTACATCAAAATCTCAAACAACTTCGAAGATGTTACGTGAAAAATTGTGTAAGACATACCCAATTTGTTGATGCCAAGAATTATCTTTGAAATTCAGGGTTCGAAATTATCAAGATAAATTATCTGATAATTAACGGCATTGATTCTTATTTATGGCCCTAATTTTTTTTTTACTAAATATTATAGTAACCGACACAGCTCTCAGAATTGCTAAACTTAAGTGGCAGTGGGCGGGGCACATTGCTCGTAGAACAGATGGCCGTTGGGGCAGTAAAGTTCTCGAGTAGCGACCACGCACCGGAAAACGTAGTATAGGCAGGCCTCCCATTCGGTTGACCGATGATCTGGTGAAGGTCGCGGGAGGCCGCTGGATGCGGGCAGCGCGGAGCCGGTCGTCGTGGAGATCCTTGGGGAAGGCCTATGTCCAGCAGTGGACGTCCTTCGGCTGACATGATGATAGTCAGTTTTCCGGTGCGTGGTCGCTACTCAAGAACTTTACTGCCCCAACGGCCATCTGTTCTACGAGCAGATAGTAATACGAAAATATTATGTTAAAAATAGCTAGATAACTTTTAATCGTTTTAAGTGTAAGTTTAATCACGATTATGTAATGAACAATATTGTTTTTGTGATTTTTTTCTGCGGGTTTGAGGTTTGACGCGTTTTGATACGACACAAAACAATAAATTGTGTTAGAATAAACATGACAGGACCATAGATAGCGTGAGGCTTTACTGTTACTGTTTTTCAATTAATTTTATAACGTTGATAACGTTGTAATTAAATATAATTATCAATGTTATCATCATTGTCATATCAGCCGAAGGACGACCACTGCTGGACATAGGCTTCCCCCAAGGATTTCCACAACGACCGGTGCTGCTCTTCTCGAGTGGCAACCGCGCACCGGAAAACAGCGTGGGCATGCCTCCCACTCGGTGGACCGATGATCTGGTGAAGGTCGTGGGAAGCCGCTGGATTAACGTTATAATTATCGATAATTATCAAATTCAAAATTACATAACTAAAGGTTGTCTGGAAGAGATTGCTTTTAGCAATAAGACCGCCTACTGTACACTTCATTATAATAACTATATGTATTAGCTTAACGAAATTGTTTTGGTGTAAGTACTATAAGTGTAAATAAATAAATAAATAAATACGTTGGACAGAAAAATGGTAGTGTATTAGTGCATCTTTTTAGGGTTCCGTACCCAAAGGGTAAAAACGGAAGCCTATTACTAAGTCTCCGCTGTCCGTCTGTCTGTCCTTCTGTCACCAGGCGGTTTTTCATGAACCGTGATAGCTAGACAGCTGAAATTTTCACAGATGATGTATTTCTGTTGCCGCTATAACAACAAACACTAAATATTTGAAAATGTAAAAAATAAGGGGGGGGGGATCCATACAATATTCATGTTTAAAGTGTTTTTTTAAACATGAAGAAACTAGCGCCATCTAGTATGATGGGTTATGAAACATGAAACTATATGTATATATGGTTCGGAACGCTATGTGTGCGGTTCTGACTTGCACTAAGCCGTTTTTTTTTATTGTTTTACAGATCGCACTCCCCACTTAGTCCGAAGCTTCGGAACATGGGGGCGAAGGCGGTCGCTGCCGAAGACGGAGAAGTCACGCCTGCCAAAGAACTGGAACGGCTAGTCAAAGAGGTGAGTTCAATGCCTAACTTCACTTTTTGTTTCGCTATTAAGAGCAGGCTCCCAAAATAAGTGCATTTTCAAGCGACTTCCAAAAAGGAGGAGGTTCTCAATTCGTCTGTATGTTTTTTTAATGTGTTTCCTCAGATCTTTTCACTGGATGAACCGATTTTTATGATTATTTTTTTTATTTGAAAGCTAGTGCTTCCCGTGTGGTCCCATACAAATTTTATCAAAATCGGTGTAGTACTTTATTAGAAAATTAACAAAAACCAAAAATAATAATGCAAAAATGTATTAAAAGTTTTTGCGATGGAAGTCGGTTTTTTAACGTGTTTAGCGTTTTCAATTATTGATAGAATATTTTGAGTCAGCCGCAAGCTTGCTGAACGTAAAAATTAAAAATATCATTCTTTGAACCTTTTTCTTTAGTATGGCTAAAACAAAAACACGATTTATTGGTTTTCGCTCGATACTTTTTATTTTGTAAAACTATGTAGTTTTGAGAGATTATTAGATTTTTCTCCTACATTACATAACTTAGGCACATACCGACAGTAAGAGAATAAAGATATTGATAAAACGGCTAAGACAAAACTTTCCTAGAATATTGACTAAACTTGAAATAAACAAAAATGTGCATTTTCGCCTGAAGTAAAGGAACTAAGTCGCGTTAAGACACTCACGCGAAATTCAACTGTAAAGCTGATGACATAAGGTTAAATATCAGGTTGTATGCGAGTGCCGCACTGGGAGCCTGCTCTTAAACCATTCAAGCGAAAAATTACATCCATTGTGCTGCTGCTAAGTGCCTACTAAATGGTCTTACGGTTTTTAGGTTACGTTCGGATTAAAACACTTCTCCGATGTGATCACTAAGAGAAAACTGGAGATGCTGCCTGATAACGGCACGATTGTATTCGAGTCCATCGCTAATATTCACAAAGGTTGGTCGCGTTAAGTTTAATTAAATCTCTGGTTTGTATTAATAATAACTATTTTAACCGCCTCCGTAGCTCAGAGGCAAAGTTCACTGGCTTTACACAGGAGGTCGCGGGTTCGATTCCCGGCGGGGTCAATTGTAAGACTCGGTTTGGTTGGTGGTAGGGCATTTTCTAAGCCCGCCTGGCTAGCTACCACAATCTTATCTAAGTCTTGCCGCCAAATATCAATGTTGATATCATTGGTGTGTTCCGGCATGAAGATAAGATAGCCAGTTCCCTATTGCGTTGGGGATTCTTGGTAAGCCCGCTTTCATCTTCGGCAACATCGTCACTTACCACCAGGTGAGATGTTGTCAAGAGTTTACCAATAGTGAATAATAAAAAAAAAATACGATTTAATTCTCATATTATTAATATTCTCAATTCTTACTATGGGCCTCATAAGAAGGCTCAAGGTCACCCAAAGGGCAATGGAGCGTGCTGTGGTCGGAGTTTCTCTGCGCGATCGAATCAGAAACGAGGAGATCCGTAGGAGAACCAAAGTAACCGAATCTCAGAATTGCTAAACTTAAGTGGCAGTGGGCGGGGCGCATTGCTCGTAGAACAGATGTCCGTTGGGGCAGTAATGTTCTCGAGTGGCGACCACGCACCGGAATGCGTAGTGTAGGCAGGCCTCCCATTCGATGGACCGATGACCTGGTGAAGGTCGCGGGAAGCCGCTGGATGTGGGCAGCGCAGAACCGGTCGTCGTGGAGTGGAAATCCTTGGGGGAGGCCTATGTCCAGCAGTGGACGTCCTTCGGCTGATATGATGAATATTCTCAATATTTATAGGATTTTGATCTATTCAGATTTCAATATGGTACAGTCGATTTCATTGATATATTGGCAGGGTCAATGGTTTAAAACATTGTAAGCGTCGAAATGAATATAAAGTTCTTTACAAACAATTAATGAACCGTTTCATCATCATTACAGCTCATATACGTCCCCACCGAGGGGCTCGAGCCTACCCTGAATCAGGGCGATTAGGCCTTAGTCGACCACGCGGGCCCAGTGCGGGTTGGTCGACTTCACACACAACCTTCGAGTTTCTTCACAGGCGTGTGCAGGTTTCCTCACGATGTTTTCCTTCACCGTTAAAGCAATCGGTAAGTATGTACGTAAGTTTTTGAAAAACTCATTGGTACATTGGCCGTCCAGATTTGAACCCGGTACCTCTGGTTAGATGGACCGAGTCGTTACCGGTTGAGCCACCGACGCTTACAAGCTTAGTAAGCGTCGGTGGCTCAACCGGTAACCGTTTACATGATAACATTTTTATTAATATCTACATAATGTTTGAATAGAACTGTATATTCATTTCGACGCTTACAATGTTTTAAACCATTGGCCCTGCCAATATATTAGGGAACTGGACTGTACCTACTCGATGTTGAAGGAGTCTTAAATATTACCTCCCATTACAGCAATAAAACCCTACTGTGGTCGATCGCCGCCCCTCATGAGCGCAGTGAAGCGGCTTTGTACTGCTCTGGCCATGCTTATCCGCCTCTGTGACGAGATAACAGCAGTGAGTTTGCGAGCCGACACCGCCAACGAAGAGTTGGATACGTCCACCGAAGCGCTATCTCCGGAACACGTTGGAACTGTGGTTCGGGGAGTGACATCAGCAGTTGAGGATGTGGCGGCGTTGGCTCGCCAATATATGGTGCGGCCAGCGTTGGCGCCTCGTCCGGCGCTCGTCTCGCCGCGTGCTAGCACACAGAGGAATTCTTTGCCTGGTAAGTGTTATAAAGTTGAATTTGAGACATGTTGAATTAGTTTTTTAACACATAAAAGTGGAGAAGCATGTTGAATAGGCGAAAACGCTTGTTTCTCCCGACAAAGATGCAGCTTTGTATAAGTGGAAGCCGTATTGTAGAATCCGCCGTTTTGCAGAACAGCGCGGTGAATAACGCCGGATTGTAATACGGCGGCGTTTTGTGATGCGGCGACATCGAAATAAAGTACGCCGCTTTGTGTAAAAACTACTGAGTAAAAAATTGTAAATGAGCGAGCGATATCAGGTTCGGTCAGGTTTGATTGATTATGCAGTCAAAGAGCCTCGAGAAGCGAGGTCCCCCCCCGTACCCCGGGTATATCTACCAGATACGCTAAAACTACCACGTTTATGATATAGCGTCCCCACTTACCTACCCTTGGGCATACAGTGAGAGCCGCTATTCCTGCCAACACCATAAGGTGAAGACGAGGACCAGTTACGGTCCAACCAGTTACGGCCAAGACGCTTGTCCGTAGAAAGCTTCGCAAAAATAGAAACCATAGGTTTTATTCGGAGTTTTTTTACTTAGTACCTAGTTTACAAAGCGGCGCAAAATCCACCGTTTTACAAAGCAGCGTGCTGTTTTGCTAACTGGGCCGGATTCTACATAACGGCTGCGACATATTCATTTACACGTCTATTCCGCTTGACTTGGTGTGTCGTAATATCAACATCAACAGTGATTGTCGTGATTCTTTGCTCATTATCCCGGATGCTTTCAAGTTTATAAGGCCGGAAGTTTGAGGATGATGTGCAACTTCGCTGACCCTAAATTGACCCGAATAATTGTGCCGATTTCTGTGAGTTGCAGCCACGTAATAATGGTTTCAAAAAAATTCAACACAATTTAACAAATCGTGACCAATGAAGATAGATATTTATGTTTACCTACTTTTTATATTTACAATTGAGTATGATGTAAGGTCATTATGAGTGGTTTAATAGTTTTAGCAACCGAATTATTGCGACGTATCAATTTCATAAGGGTGACGTAAATAACTCTTTCTATTTTTCCTAAATTAGGGTTTTTAACCGACTAACAAAAATAGAGGATAAAGTTTTTCGGGTTTATGTATGTATGCCTGTTTCTTTAGCTGAGCTTTACAGCCTTAACGATTCGTCTTAATCACGTGAGTAAAATAATCGGTTTTTAAATTTTTAAATAAACAACGGTTTGAAGATCTAATATTAAAAAAAACGTAACTGTAATTTTAATTAGCTAGGTTTGCGGCGTTGCCACGTCGACCTGTTGGGTTAATTCAGTGATGCGTAGGCGCTTGACTGTGATAGACGTGTTTAAGAGTCAGTGAGATGCATATTTGTTTTGTAAAGATTGTCTTAAAAATGAAAAAAATATACCTGTAAGTTCCCAAAACTAGTTACTATTTTCTGTTTTCTCTTACATCATTAAAGTTTAAACGAGGTTTTAAGACTAATTTGTCTATGCTTAGTTTTTCAGTTTGAATGAGCCTCATGTGCCTCATATTTTACTGCAAAATTAAAACAAACCATTGATTGCAAGTGAAAATTGGCTTTTCATTGTCGTTCTAACTATCCTCTAAATTGATAAAAACGCATTTTTGAATGTATTTTTTAAAGTATATTTAAACAGGAGTCATTTATGTTCGGGTTATTTAGACCCCACCTTGTATGGCACGTAACTTTTCGTCAGATTGTATGCGAAGGGTTAAACAGTCGCTGGCCGCGGGACAATAAGCCATCTGTGCGCTAGGGGTTGGGGCGCTTACCGTCCGAGTTAGGTAAACGGTACCAAGAGGTTCGAATAGAGCAATAAAATCTTGTTTAGTAATTAATTACGACAACAGAAAAAAAGGAATGTGTTTAGTAACTACTAATGAAGAAAAAATACTTGATTACGAAAAAAACAAAAAAAAACTTATTTGTTAAATAATTACGAAGCAGCGAAAAATAGTTATTTCGTAGCCAATTACGAAATCGCAATTATGAACAGGGACTAAAGGCGTGGGCCGCTTATCAATTCACGTTGTTGTGGTTGCCTCGTCACCTTTTGTAAATTTTCACTATGTTATTTTACTGTGTCATCGATACGAGCGTGGAGCGTCACTATGTCTTTCCATAACGCCCGTAAGTGCGACACGGCACACCATACGTGGCGTCCTGCTCCCACATTTTATTGCTCCGCGGGCAACGTCTGTTTAACACAGGTATAGTCGAATCTATTATCTAGCATTCTTTATGAAATAATATTCTCCCTAGATATTATAATTGAAAACTCAAAACACGTTAAAAAAACCGTCTTCCTTCGCAACAACTTGGTACAATTTTGAATTATAATTTTTAGTTTTCGTTAATTTTCTAATTTATAAGTAAGTACTACAAGTATGTACTGAAGAGCTACACCGTTTTTGATAAAATTTATATGGGACCTCGGGAGCATATCGAAAAAAAAAAACCTGCCAAGTGCGAGTCAGAACTTTCAGAGCTTTCCGTACCATCATACTAGATGGCGCTAGTGCAAAGGGTTCCGTACCATCATACTGGCGCTAGTTTCTTAACATTTAAAAAAAATACGTTTTTGTTATGAATACTTTCATTTTTTCTAATTTTTAGTATTTGTTGTTATAGCGGCAATAGAAATACATCATCTGTGAAAATTTCAACTATCTAGCTATCACGGTTCATGAAATACAGCCTGGTGACAGACAGACAGACGGACAGCGAAGTCTTAGTCCCTTTTTTACCCTTTGGTTACAGAACCCTAAAAAGAATCATGAAAATCGGTTCACAATCTCCGAAGGTATCGCGTAACACACACACAAAACATACAGTCGAATTGTAAACCTCCTCCTTTTTGGAAGTCGGTTGAAAATAAAATAAGATCATTTATTTTCCAAAACCGACTACAAAAGGTTTTTACAGACTGTTTGGGCATCATCAGTTTAACCTATTTGTTCTTTGCGACACGAATAATGCTGATGTACACAGGCCAGCACATCAACTATGGACTTTGTACCGTTCTTATGCCGAATGCGTATGGATCAGAATCGCACTACGAGTGTATAGCTTGATGTGCTGGCCAGTGTACATTTCCAAATTTTGGTATGTGCGTGCTGAGCTCCTTTCCCTTTGCAGATATCCCTCTGACACCAAAGGAGCGGTCACTACTAACAGGCGAAGGGGGCAATGAGACTAGCGGCGTGCGTGCGTCGCATTCATCGGAGTCGGTTCTGGACGCGCCCGACACGCCTCCACCGAAACCCGCTCGGCCTAATAGGTTTGTTATACCGTGACATTGCACGTACAGTTAAATCACCCAGAGATGGATTTTGCGTCAGTGTGAGTGCACACCAATAGCAAAGTATATAATTATAAGGTCTAACAAAATTAGCTGAAACTATTTTAACTGGTGCTTCTGCCCATGTAACTGAACAACTTTCCCATGAAACCCATAGTCAAATCTCAAAAAAAAATTGGCTCTCCCATACTAACTCGATCAGTTGATCAGCCAACTTACTATGGGAAGTTCACAAATTTTTTGAGATTTGACTATGGGATCTATTTTTTTTTTATATTCACAATTAGTAAACTCTTGACAACATCTCACCTGGTGGTAAGTGACGATGTTGCCGAAGACGGAAGCGGGCTTACCAATGGGGAAAGTTGTTCAGTTTCATGGGTAGAAGCACGAGTTAAAATAGTTTCAGCTAATTTTGTTAGACCTTTTATATTAGTACTAACATACAGTATGGACACTCCCTGCCGCTCTCTAGATTGCGACCTCACCCCCTCGTCACCCAGATTGATACAGATTGGTTACAGTTTGGTTGTCGAACGTATAGGATTTCACCGCCATTTTGATTGTTCCGTCATTCTTTTTTTGAAATGTCATTTCTGGCCCGCTGTATGAAGTGTCCAGGGTGTGGTTATGACGTGACATTGCAGGTACAGTTAAATCACCCAGAGATGGTTTCTGCGTCAGTGTGAGTGCACACCAATAGTGTAAAGAGGCTTTGCCGTGCGCACCAAAGTAACTTAATCAAGAGACTACAGACTAGAATCTGTAGCCCCTGCCTGCGTCACCGCGTTTCGCTCTCTGTTCCCTGATCTGATCACTCACACTAATGCAAATACCATATTTGGATGATTTACCTGTATTCTAGTAGGTAGTTTGTGTGTTTCGATGCTTATGGAGCAGTTCTTAATGACAGCAACAGGGCTACTTAATTGTTGTCGTGGACGTTGTAAACCTTAACCCGGCGCCAATGTCGTGTAAAAAATAACGCGGACGATGACGCGGGGTCAATATGACCCGAATGTTTTTTTTCTTAATTATCTGGTTATCTGCTGAAATATAAAAAAATTAATACAAAGTAAGAACTATTGCATGAGCACTAAGTCATTGTAGTACCAAGATGTTTAAGTTAATTTAGATATCAAATTATGATTTGGTTTTAATACAACAACCTCAAAAGGGCAACAAAAATAATTTCTCTTTTAGAACTAAAAATGAATGGAGCTGTAGCCGTTTTATTCTCGTTTTATTCAAGAAAAGGGATTTTACAATTCTTCACTGGCGCTTGCTCACTACACTATGGTACAAATCATATGAATTGAGGTCATAGATTAGATTAGATTTATTTCATATTATCAATGTCATATTACATTAAAGCTTCTTAAATAATTTGTCAAAGGATAATATGATCGTCAGAATAATCTTATAAATAAAATTGTCGTGTCACAATGTTCGTTCCCGTACTCCTCCGAAACGGCTTGACCGATTCTCATGAAATTTTGTGAGCATATTGAGTAGGTCTGAGAATCGGCCAACATCTATTTTATTTTAGGGTAGGGTAGTGTAGGGTAGGGTAGTGTAGTGTAGGGTAGGGTAGTGTAGTGGTATGTAGGGTAGGGTAGGGTAGTGTAGGGTAGGGTAGTGTAGTGTAGGGTAGGGTAGTGTAGTGTAGTGTATGTAGGGTAGGGTAGTGTAGGTTAGGGTAGTGTAGGGTAGGGTAGTGTAGTGTAGTGTAGTGTAATTTTTTTTTTGGGTAGGGTAGGGTAGGGTAGGGCAGTGTAATGTAATGTAAGGCAGTACGTAGTTCGCCGGGACAGCTAGTAAATTATAAAATAATATCTCCAGCTACTGAGAAAACCATGAACGATTATAATATTTTTTTTTCGAAATTTCCCCAATTGAAAATCGCTCGGGTCAATATGACCCAGCGTCATTGTCGCCGGGTTAAAGGCTACCCAGAAGTTTTAGGAATCGACTTGGTATTGAAGTTATAATGCAGTAAACTAACTGCAGTGCCACTCAGAAATTTAAATACAAATTTATCTTAGCGATAAAGCTGAGAAAACAGTCAACCAAGACAATAATCGCAAGCAAACATAACATACTTAAATAGTTTGCTGAGTTAAAAGGTTTTCCCACAATTACTCACCAAGTAGGTAGGTAATTTGACGTATAGTTAATTTGTGTATTTGTATCATGTTTACCTGTTTCACAAATCAAGTTAAAATTTTTTGAATGAGCCTGTGACTTAAAGTAAGTCAATGATGCTAGAGAGTCACAGATGGCTGAAATGCGAAAAAAACATGAAAATCATTTTGCATGAAAATTTGTATGGGATTTGAGGCACTCTTTTGCCAACAATCATTGGTTTTTGTTGGAAATAATTTGTATTTTTTAAACTATTTTACTTTGTTGAAAAACTGATAAAATAAGGAAGTTTTCACCCTATTGGGCAGTCCAACTTTATTATAACTTTCTTCTACAAAATCACAAAGCATTTAAACAAATGCGTTTTTCATACAAAATAAAAAAAAACAAATGTTATTATCTCGAAAATGGTGAGACTACTACACAACTTAAATTTTAGCATGTATTAGGCTATGGTATTACCTATCCGCAGTTACAGGATTATCGTTCATTTTTGGGACAACCTGTATACACAGGTCTATACAGGTGTAACAAAATTGGTCGATCGAAATGACCTAAAACGGTGAAATCCCGTAACATTTTTAAAACTAAAATCAAAGATCTTTTGCTAAAAAAGTGCTGTTATACACTGGAGGATTTTTAATCAAATCAATATACACCTACTTATTAATGAAATTCTTTCTTTTACGATTAGACAAATTCTGAAAATTATTCTGATAACTTATTGTATTTTATTTTATTTATTATGATCATTCATTATGCACTGATAGTGACTCTCTTACTTTTCATATATTTATTGTAATGTGTTCTGAAATGTATTTGGACTATTTTGTTTCCGTTTAGAGTTGACATTATGTTATTATAAAGATTTACAATGTTTTACTTTCTAATGCAATTGAATCGAACACAATATGTATTTTGTATGCGATCTAATAAAATGAAATGAAAATGAAATGATCAGCTGATCGATTTGTATGAAAAGTTACTTTTTTTTTGCGATTCTAGCAAAGTCTTAGAACAAAAGTTGTTCTGTATGATGAGTAGAAGCCTCATTTAACGGGACCTACACTAATTTTGTTACATTCGTATATTAATCGCTGTCGTGTCCATTAAGTTCCACACTATTTTATTTAGCTTGCTACAGTTTTTCATTTGTCTGTTACAGCCAACTGAAAAACCGTCCCCAGTAAGTGTTCCGTAGAAATCGATTAGATGAAATAGCACTAGTGTTTTTTTTATCGGTTATTAAACTTCACTAATGCCGTCTTAATTGCGGCAGTTATCTCGCTGGATTGTACAAGGAAGTGAGAGTTTGTGTCTGTTGCAGGAAAATCGAGTTGGCCCCGCCTCTGCCGCCCAAGCGCAAGTCAGCTAACGAGAACTCACTGCTAGCGCGATCTATCGACAGGTTTGAGTATTATTACTAGATATTGGAACTGGAAATAGTACTTCACTAAACTTGTTGTGTGTACACGTTCTAACTTCACCGCAGAC
This sequence comes from Coleophora flavipennella, assembly GCA_947284805.1. Classification (NCBI taxonomy): domain Eukaryota; kingdom Metazoa; phylum Arthropoda; class Insecta; order Lepidoptera; family Coleophoridae; genus Coleophora; species Coleophora flavipennella. The sequence goes on from OX369288.1 coordinate 10,177,712, forward strand.
TGGGCGGTTTAGTATCCGGTAAGAACGCCGGTCGTGAATGAACGCTGGATGCGGGCGCTGGTTGTGGAAAAGTATTTCCATCTTTATTATCATCATATCAGTCTAAAAGCGTCCAATGCTGAACAAAGTCTTCCAAGTATACTTTGAAGACTTTGTTCAGCATTGGACGCTTTTAGGCTGATATGATGGTTAGTCCATTCGCTGTACACCAGGTTCGATTCCCTGTGGAGTTTAACTTAGTAAGGTTCGGTTTGGTTGCAAGGCATATTCTAAGCCCCCCTGGCCACCGCCTTATTGCAATGTTTTTTGGCGACAATAAGTTGTTCTGGAATGAAAATAAGATAGCCAGTTTCCCATTGCGTTAGGGAATCTTGGGTAACCGCCTCCGTGGCGTAATGATTAGTTTAACCATTACCAGGAGGTCGCGGGTTCGATTCCGGCGGGGTCAACTTGTAGGACTCGAATTGGTTGGTGGTAGGGCAATTTCTAAGCCCGCCTGGCTAGCTACCACCATCTTATCTAAGTCTTGCCGCCAAACATCAGTGTTAACAACATTGATGTGGCCCGACTTGAAGGTAAGATAGCCAGTTCTCCAATGCGTTAGGGAATCTTGGTAAGCCCGCTTCCATCTTCGGCATCATCGTCACTTACCATCAGGTGAGATGATGCCAAGGGCTTACCAATTATGAAAAAATAATAATAAAAAAACTCGGATGACTAGTATTCGTCATCCCTATTGTGGTTGTTTCAGATTATCCCTCCAGTCGCACAGCAGCGGGTCTTTGGACTCTATGCTAAACGTATCACACGTGGACGAGCCCGCGAACCACGACCACGTATTCACATCGCCCCCCAACTCCGATTTAAGTGGTGAGTCACATTATACAGGATATCGTCATAGCTCATATACGTCCCCACCGAGGGGCTCGAGCCTACCCTGAATTAGGGCGATCGGGCCTTAGTCGAACACGTGGGCCCAGTGCGGGTTGGTCGACTTCACACACAACCTGCTAGTTTCTCCGCAGGCGTGTGCAGGTTTCCTCACGATGTTTTCCTTCACCGATAGACCGTCGAATAAACGTACGAAATCTAAATTCGAAATGACAGCTCAATCAGACCCCTGGAAGAAGCTTCAAAACCACCACCGTGGCCTAATGGTTAAGGCCATTAGCTTCACATAAGGAGGTCGCGGGTTCGATTCCCGGCGGAGTATAACTCTGACTCGATTTGATTGGTGGAAGGGCATTTTCTAAGCCCGCCTGGCTAGCTACCACCATCTTATCTAAGTCCTGTCGCCAAACATTAGTGTTAACAGCATTGATGTGTTCCGGTGTGAAGATAAGATAGCCAGATCCCCATTGCGTTGGGGAATCTTGGTAAGCCCGCTTCCATCTTCGGCATCATCGTCACCTACCATCAGGTGAGATGATGCCAAGGGCTTATCAATTGTGGATAAAAAAAAATCGTTTGCAAGATTTAACCAGAACAAAATAAAAATCGCCGAGAAGTGTAATGTCAAGCCCCGTTTTCAATTTGTCAGTATGAATAATCGTGTAAGCTTAAAGTGTTATAAGTGTAATGAGCTTGATTTTGTTATGTCGAAGTAAGCTGACCCTCATAAGAGCAATTCAGTTGAGAGTGTATTCACAAAATTGTCTCCCAAACAAACTTACAGTCCTTAGTTATATATGGTCTAATGGTAGTTGGGCACACGTTTCCGCATTTGTTTTTTTTTAATTAATACTTTTTGAAAATGGATGGGCCAATCCTAATGAAACTTTATGCACTTAAGCAATTCACTAAATTGTAGTTTGTGGATGTATTACATTTTCAAAATATTTTATAAAAAAAAATTGGTGTTATTAGAGGGGTGTTATAAGTTTAACGTGTGTATCTGTCTGTCTGTCTGTGGCATCGTATTTCCTAAACGAATGGACCGATTTTTATGCGTTTTTTTTTGTTTTGTGAACACGCTCTTAAGGGTTCCCCAGGAGGCTGGAGTTTCATACAAACGTAAGTCTGATTTAATACAAAAACTACATGCCTGATTGAACCAAAAGTATGCAAATATATTGAGCAGACGCATATCGATGTTTGTAATTAGTTTTCGATGTATTAATCATTTTGAAACTTTTAGTACAAAACCAATTTAACCCGGCGTGGTTGTGACAAACCCATATGATACCACCCATGTCTTTACAGGTTAATGTTAATTTTAATGAATATTTATTCATTATTGTTATTATGTACAATAGTTCGAAAACTGATTGAAAGGGAATTAAAA